>CM074122.1:36498313-37698313 GCA_037177725.1 Cyamopsis tetragonoloba | reverse complement strand
GCATCCTTGATTGGATCCTGACTGCTTGATTCTTGGCTAGGTGTTTCCCCTGATTTGCTGGTGTTTGTCCAATTGTTGAACCGACCGTTAGGGTTAATGTTTTGGCGTGTAGTCCAGAGGTCAGCCTAGCCGAGGCTGGGTGAGGCTTGAAGTGGTAGTCGGTCTTGGAGATCAGGTCGATCTTGGCGGAGACTGGGTCTTGGATAGTCCACCAGTCCCGCAAGCCTTGGCAGAGAGAGGCTTGAAGTGGCGGTCGGTCTTGGAGATCAGGTCGGCCTTGGCCAAGGCTGGGTCTTGGATAGTCCACCAGCCCCGCAAGCCTTGAAGCCTTGGCTGAGAGAGGCTTGAAGTGGTGATTTGTTGTGGCCGATGTATTCTTCTGTCACGTTTATCTTACATTATCGTTTTTCGTGCCGAATTAATTGCTTAACTTGACCGTTTCCTGATTTGCTGCGTTTCAGGTGGGCATTTATGACCCTTATGCCTATATATAGGACTTTCACCATCACCCTTCTTCGTACCAAGCATATGAGAGATGAAGAAGAAGAGACGAAGGGGTTTTTTTGCCACTAAGTCTTCAGTGGCTCTCATCTCGGATCATGTCTGTAGCTTTCTGATGCAATGTGTGTGCCTCTACCGCGCTGTATGTTGCATCACTAAAGCTACAACGTTGGTTTGGGCCGACCTGCCTTTGGGGGGTCTTAGTGCCTTGATCACTGAGATTTGACATCGCATACTGTGCGACCGGGCTCCGTTGCTCCGCAGCTGCTGTTGGAGTGACATTTGTCAGGCCTTTGTTCGGCTGTGGGCTTGAGGTGCTGGGACGCGATATGTGCTTCTTGTGTTTCCAGGCTTTTGGGTCTTCTGGTCGAATAATAGGCTTGTTGACAATGGATGATTTTGACCGTGGCGGAGATTGCTATAACGGGGGCAGATGTCTTCCCCCTGGATGTCGATTGCCTTAGATTGTTTTAAAGAGGTTTATGATAACGTGTGTTATTGCTTCCATTTCATCTCAACTCAGGGGTCGTATAGTTAGATCTCAATAGAGTTTCATGTGTTTTTGTTGCGTTTCTTGGGTTGTTGCTCGATCTTGATACTTGTATGATTGTTCGTCCTTGTAATTTTTTTTACCGTTGCCGATCTGACGGTGTTTCTGTTAACAAATGAATGGTTGTGATTTGGTGTGTATTGAGGAGGTGTGGGATCGGAGGCAGACTTCACTTCACCTGCCCTGTCATTATTAAGGTTTGGGAACTCAAAAGTCACGTCGTTGCCTATTTAAACGTTCTGGCAACCAGTATCACTTCACTTAAAAACTTCATTCTATAACTGAGATGACCTCTCTTTTCTGCTTTCGTTGGCTTTTGGGTCCGAGCTTGTTTATTCGCCAAGGTAAATTCTTCCTCTATCTGTTATTTTATTTACTTCATTTTTGGTCCATTATAGTGAAGGCAGCCATCCAAATTGTGGACAAGGTTTCGAAGTATCGCTGGGTGAAGTTGGATGTGTTATCAGGCGCGTTGATCTGGGATTCTGAGAAGAAGATCGACGACCTAGTTTCTGGTTTGACGATTGCCAGCAATACGAATTCTGCCAATCAAATAGTCGTTGCTAGCTGCGTGTCCTGGGAACGGGTTTGTATGTCTGTGGAGAAGTCGCGGCCATTTAGCTATTTTTATGAGACGCTCTTCCGAACACTTGGCGTTCTTCTTCCGCTCACGCCTTTTGAGATGGATTTGCTGAATGTTGTCCAGGTCGCGCCGACTCAACTTCATCCGAATGGTTCAGCCTTCATTCGCGGATTTCAAATTATGTGCAGACATCTCAAAGTGGATACTTCTGTGGAGAAATTATTTAATTTCTTTTAGACTAAGGGTGGGATGACCAAGAGACGTCGGATTGTAACACTCTCAATTTTGCTAATTAATTACTAAATAGGAAATTATTCCGCTAGAAAAATATTTCGATTCCGATTATATGATTAGAAAAAAATTGGAGAACGATATATTTTTAATTCTAGAATTTTTCGTTACGTTTCTAATTTTATAGTGCACGCGTAACGATCGAAATATACCAGTTATTCCAAACATATTTACATTCTAGAGTATTAATCAATAAAAGACAAATCCCTCTAACACTCCATACTCTCCATGTGGTCAAACCATACCCTAAACATAGGGAACTTGATTTGCCTCAACCACTCCAACTATTCACACCATGCCTTCATGTACCCCTCAACTATTCAACAAAGCTCTCCAAACACTCCAAGACCCCTCAAAAATGTCAGCCCACTTCCTCTATAAACAGGGGACTCTACTTCACTTCCAAACACACCAAAAAGCACAAACCTCTCTTCTCCTTTCTCTCTAAAATTTTCTTGAGTCCAAAATTGGTGTTGCTTGTAGTGATAACTTTGGAAGCTCTACCCTTCATCAACCCCTTTAATCCTTGAAGATAACCTTGGTAAGGCGAAGTGAGAATAGCTTAGTGTAGAATTTAGTTGGGTATTTGGGTGAGGGTCGGCCCTAGACCCTCTTCATTCATTAACTTTCAAGGCTGGTTCTGTCTTATGCCTGTTGATTTAGAGCCCATATTTTAGGAATTGATCATTGGATAATTCAGCTCCATGCTTAAAAATCATTTTAAGATATGTTTTAACTACTGGTAAAGTTTCATAATTTTTGGATGATGTTAAGATCTTATTTTGATTTTTGAAACATTATTGCTCTATTCTATCTGGTGAGTTTATGCTACTGGAGTTACTTTGTGCGTACCGTTAAAGCTCTTATTCTGTTTAGATGCGTACGAAAATTTGTATGATGATGGATCTGTGTGTTAGATTTCCAGATTGGTATCATTTGTAATTTTTGATCTTGTATTTGATTTTATATGGATTTTTGAGTGACCCAAGGTCATTTCTGGAACAGTCAGAACGTTTTGGTTTTTCTGCACCACTTGGGAAACAGATTTAACTTAGGAAAATTTTTATGAAAAACTAGACTCAAAGTGGGTCATTTCTGGGTTAGTTTCATAAATATTTAGTAACTGAGTGATTTTATAAAAATCATTGAAGATGAAGATCCTGTTACTGTAGTTTTCTGTTTTGCTGGAAAAAGTTGTAACCTTGAGAAAATATTTCGCACTGTATTACTACTCAATAATTCTTGAAAAGTTTATATGTTGTGTGTTAATATGTATACTATATCATATCAAAAATTCATATTTTTCTGGGTACGTATGAATTTATTATATTTTTTAGACTAGCTACTGCCAGATCCTGTATGGTTTAAAAGAAGGATTTTTCTGATCATCTTAAGTATTTTTAAAAATTCTGGAAAAATTCTATTTTTGACCCTAACACTGTGAAGTAACTGTATAAATTAATTGGGGATCAAATAAAATCGTTTAATATTTATTTTACCTCTTTTAAAGAAAGGACATCATGCTGAAGAGTCACTGAAACAAAGGAAAAACCACTTTTCCTTCAACTTTTGAATATTCGAAATTTATGAGTTTTTAATACCAAATAAATCATTTTTTAAGATGTAAATGGTGTTTTCAAGGTTAAATGATTGTTTTGGATTTATTTATAAATTCCTATAATTTTTGGATATGGTTTAAATGATAATATGTCAAGAAGGACTAAAGTAAATTTCAAACAATGGTATTAATAGTAGAAGTTAATAAAGGCCTAGTGCCAAAAGATGAATATAGAAAATGTGGAAATTGAATATATGACTTTTAAAGGTGTATTCTCCCTATTAGGAGTATTATATGAATACCATGATAATTGTCTTGTTTTTTTAAACTAAAATCTGTGGTAAAGGATTTGACAAGGTGGTGTAATTAGGAATCTTTTGCAAAATGTTGTTTGAGCCTAGTTGTATGGATGGAATGTGAACCCGGTTGAATCCTTGTGATAAACTATGCTTAAAATTACTAAAGCACCTTGAGATTGCATGTTTTGAAAATAGTATTTTCGAAAACTTCTATTAAGGAGGAATAAAAGGTAAAAGTGGTGCGTTGGCACAATAACGTTATACTCTATGGGGTGGGTTTCGGCCTTTGGGGGCTTTAACCAGAGTGTGAGATGCCTAGGGGACTCGGTGGTAGCTCCCCGATGTCGGGCTACTCACTGAAAAAGCTCGGTTACCTCGACATGTCTCTAAAGTATATTCTGGATCGGTGGAGATTACCAAGGTACATGGACTTGTACGAACGAAGTATGACTCCCGGTCACCTCTTAATAGAAAGAGTCGCTAGCGATGATGTCGTTTTTTTGGAGTCTCATGCATTATGGTATCCTTAAGCGTACATGTTGTGTGATGTTACGAGTGAGAATATCAATTGTAAGCTATTGTAGATTTTCTGTTTAAAAATCTAAATATCCTGACTCTACTTCTACCAAACTTTGCTATATCTCACTCCTCTCTTTTTTGTTGTATTTATCTATCTATGTATATATCTATTACGCGAGACAATAGATGGCGGCTCGAGAGACCCTCTTGGAAATCAACTGTCCGATTGAATTGGGCTATTGGGAACATGATGTATCTCGTGGGACGTTCACTTTTGTAGGAGAAGTGTCCTTCTGGATATCTCATCCGTCACTACCGATGCTTCGGTCCACTTACATTGGATCGGCCTTGACGTTGGTTATTCGGATACCCCCTGGTCTCATGCCTGTACCCGCAGCGTTCTGACCCGCCTTTCATCCTTCTTATTTCACTCCGTCTCTTGGGGAGCAGTACTCTGGTGGCCAGGGTTGGTTTTTCAACTCGCCTAGGGAGAGCTCTCTTGAGAGTGATCCGAGTGAAGATACTGGGACGGAGAGTGCAGCGTCCTTTATTTAGTTATATTTTAGTTAAGATAATTTGGATGACTATAATGATTGATCAGTAAATTTCCTATGTGCAACATCTTCTACTCTTCAAGTGGTAGAGTATTTTTTTGTCATGTCGCCTAGGATTCCCAGAAATTTATGTTTGTTATCTGACTAATTAATATATCTATGTTATATTAGCTTATCGTATGTGTGTTAGTTACCAAATCTAAACTTTCATTCGACTAAGTTTCATTACCGTTTCGAATATACGACTACCAAGTTCCGAAAAATTTACCCGAAATTTAACCTCTCGATACGAGTATGATGATTTAGCCTTAATAACGTTAATTGAATAGCTAATTCTGCTTAGTATAAATTGGGGCATTACAATTTGGTATCAGAGCCAGGTTGTTCCTTCCGGCCTGGAAGTATGACAGCTCATTACGTTTTTCCCTGTAATACTTTGCAAAAATTATTATAGATCTTATACAGGATGTATCTACAAAAAGCTAACACAAATAAGCGCAGGAAGAGATGGCTCGTGGGAATGACAACATTCTAGCTATGGCTATAAACGCAATGACTGAAGCAGTACGCGAACTTCGCAATCAGAATGCTGGAAATGCTGGGCAAGGCACCTTGGATCGATTCCTGAAGCGAGACCCATCCACCTTCAATGGCGGGCATGACCATGACAAAGCTCGTTTGTGGATCCAAGAACTTGAAAAATTGTTTGAAGCACTGGGAAGCCCGGATAATCAAAAAGTCATCAGTGCTGTGTACATGCTAAGGGATGACGCAGAGAGGTTCCCGTTGTACTGGCGCCGGGATGCTTGTTCTATTTTGCCTTTGACTTTGTCCGAGCTGTCACCCTTAGATCGGTTCGACGTGGAGTTTTTGGAGAAATTTCAAGCGGACTCCCACATATTGATTGAAAATGAGCATGATTCTGCCTTCCTGCAAGGCTATTTTGGTTGGTATCTGTCTTGTGATTTCTGTTTACGTTATCTTACTGACGTATTAACTTTTGTTGTTGATGTAGGTTTAATGAAGGTTTCTCCTACCGAGGTGGCCTGTTTTCGTGCTCAAAGAGCTTAGTTGTTGGCGTCCAATACTGCGGTTGAATCTGGGGATGCTGAAGATGTTGGGGCAAGTAACACTGGGAGAGGTGCTGATAATCTGCATGCAACAGTTGAAGTTATAGATTGACCTCACCTCCTAGATCTACTGAGGCCGTCTCTAATCCCCTCGATAGGACGTCGTACTTGGGAGTCCGAGTCAGCTTAATAATGAAGGTGTCGTTGGCGGGGTGCTCCATGGTGACTCCCTTGAAGCTCGGAGGGAAGGGAAACGACCAATGGAGTAAGGGAGCCCGAGCTGTGCTAAAAAAGCCCGGGTGGAGGAGGAGTCTGAAGAGGAAACCCAAGAGCTTAGGACTTTGTGGGACAGCCGTTTTGACATTAGGGATTTTATCCAGGAGACCTTTTGTTACGCCAAAGACATGGAGACAACAGATGAACTGGAAGATGAAGCTCTGATCAAAGCTACCGAGCGTCATTGTCTACAGTTTACCTTCTTGACGCACCAATGCTGACGTCGGATGGCTGCTCGCAATCGTGATGTAGTGAAGTTGCTTTGGGAGAAGGAAGAGACCGCCAAGGGTTATGAGCAGCTCATGAGTGACTACCATTCCCTGCAGAAGAAGAGTGACAGGAGGAAATCTGCTTTAGAGAGAATTCGCCAAGAGCGTGATTCGTTAAAGAAGCAGCTAGAGGAGGTGGAACCACTCGTGCTACCGAGGCTACTGAGCGAGCTGATTTGGAGAAGAAACTTCAAGACAACGTTCAAAACCTCGAGGCTGTGAAGATGTTGTATAACGAGGCGGTGTCTCAGTTGGAAGGAATAAAGGAGGACCATGACAAGTGCACCACTGAGTCTGCTCGACTTCGAGGCGAGGTGGCTAGTCTTCAGCTGAAAGTCGTAGATGCTTACGATGCTGGCTTTGGCTTAGCGTTGGAGCAAGTTAAGGTCATAGCTCCGGGACTAGATATATCACAGTTATCCCCTCAACTAGAAGTGAGGAACGGCCAGCTTGTTCCCTGTGAGCTGTTTGTAAATCAGGGGAATGCCCCTGTCTGATGTAATTTTCACCAGTGTTTAATGAGATCGTCTTTTTGTGAATCCTTTTTATTGCATGTCGTTCTTTTCCCTGCCTCAAATTTGTTGAATTTTGCCTAAGTCCCAGCCGGGGATTAAATCAACCAGGCTGGTTAGGTCTTTTAATAATCTCGATTTGTTGAATTTTCCCAAGTCCCATCCGGGGATTAAATTAGCTAGGCTGGTTAGGTCTTTTAATAATCTCGATTTGTTGAATTTTCCTAAGTCCCAGCCAGGGTTTAAACTAGCCGGGCTGGTTAGGTCTTTTAATAATCTCGATTTGTTGAATTTGCCTAAGTCCTAGCCGGAAATTAAATTAGCCGCGCTGGTTAGGTCTTTTAATAATCTCGATTTGTTGAATTTGTCTGAGTTCTAGCCGGGGATTAAATTAGCCGGGCTGGTTAGGTCTTTTAATAATCTCGATTTGTTGAATTTGCCTAAGTCCCAACCGGGGATTAAATTAGCCGCGCTGGTTATGTCTTTTAATAATCTCGATTTGTTGAATTTGCCTGAGTTTCAGTCGGGGATTAAATTAGCCGGGCTGGTTAGGTCTTTTAATAATCTCGATTTGTTGAATTTGCATAAGTCCCAGCTGGGGATTAAATTAGCCGGGATAGTTAGGTCTTTTAATAATCTTGACACAGTCTTGATAATCCGAATTTGTCCTTTATACATGAAGTGTGTGCACCTCGTTAAAACCCCCTTAAACAAAAAAACCCCATGGGAAAAAAGGCTTAAGGTAGGAAAAAGAGTACACACAAGGACTAATACATCAATACAATTGCTTAATAATAAAAGAACTTCAAATGCGTGACGTTCCAAGTACCTTAGATATTCCGTCCTCCTAACTCTTGTAATATGTATGCTCCTTTGCTCACTTTTCCATAAATCCTATACGGTCCTTCCCATTTTTCCGCGAGCTTTCGATGTTTGGTATTCTTTCTAGGTCTGTCAGCTCTTCTTAACACCAAATCGTCGAGCTTGAAGGATCACGGGGCGAGTCGCGTATTTTTCCTCCTTGCCTCTCTTGCCTTGGCCGAGGCTTGTCGTATTTTAGCAACCTTGCGAGCCTCTTCTAGTGTATCTAGCTCGGCCCGCATTTCCTCCTCATTTTTACAAGGATCAAAGCTCTGCATCCGTGAACTCGGAAGGTTAATCTCAATGGGGATAACAGCATCGTAGCCGTAGGTGAGCCTGAAAGGTGTTTCCAAAGTCGATGTCTGGATTGTGGTGTGATATGACCATAACACCGCAGGTAGTTCGTCTGCCCACTTTGACTTAGCATCATCTAGTCTTTTTTGAATTCCGGTGAGAATTACCTTATTTGCGGCCTCGGCTTGGCCGTTTGTCTGCGGGTGTTCCATAGAGGAGAAAATTTGTTTGATTCCGTACTAATCACAAAAATCAGAAATTTTAACGCTTGTGAATTTGGTGCTGTTATTCGAGACTAAGGCTGATAGTAGGCCGTGGCGACACAAGATCTCCTTCCACAAGAACTTTTCTACGTTGTCAGTCGTGATGGCTGTTATCGGCGTTGCTTCAATCCATTTGGTGAAGTAATCCACTGCTACCACCAGCCATTTCCGTTGTTCGATGGCTGGAGGGAAAGGGCTGAGTATGTCTATTCCACACATATGAAAAGGCCATGGGGAAGTAATGCCTGCCAGCGCTTCTACCAGATCTTTGTGGTGGTTCGCGAATCTTTGGCATTTTTGGCACAACTTGACAAAATGAATGCATTCGTCCCTAAGCGTCGGCCAATAATAGCTTGCCCGTAAGACTTTGTGGCCAACGATCTTCCCCTGATGTGGCTGCTGCAAATACCACTGTGTATTTCTTCCATTTTGTACTCTGCTTGGTCTTTTGTGATGCATCGCAAGAGAGGTTGCGAGAAACCACGTTGGTATAACACATCGCCGACTATTGTGTAATTCGCTGCTTGTCTCGCCAGTCTCTTGGCGACCTCCTTATCTTCAAGAATTTTTCCTTGTATGTATTCTACTATGGGCTTTGCCCATCCCGGAGCTGTTTCTTCGATAGCGTTGACCTCTACCTTATCAATGCTCAGGCTCTTTAGCACCTCCACAGCTATGCTTCGGTTGTTCATAGCCTGGTTAGTACTTGCTAACTTGGCCAAGAGATCTGCTCGTCCGTTCTGTCCTCTTGGGACATGCTCGATCTTGAATTCCTGAAATCGGGCGAGCAGCTGCTGCTTTACCTGTACATACATTGCTAGTATCTCACCCTTTACTTGATAGGTGTCAGACACGTGGTTAGTCAATAATTGAGAATCAGTTTTGGCGGTTAACTTGTGAACACCTAGGTCAAACTTGAGTGATTGTTCCACTGTCAAGTCCTCCGGGCCCTCTAGTATGATCTCTACTCCTCCCCCATTGACGTTGCTGACTCCATCTATCCATAGAATCCAAAAGGCCTCTGGGGCTGGGCTGGAGACCGACGTTCTTTCCTCGAGTAAATTCGATAGTGCCTGTGCTTTAATTGCTTTCCTGTTTTCATAGTGGATGTCAAATTCTGACAATTCTATTGCCCATCCTACCATTCGTCTTACGAGATTGGGCTTCTGGAGAATGGCTCTGATAGGGGCATCTGTGCGAACCACTATTGTGTAACTCTGAAAGTATTGACGTAGCGTCCTTGTTGCGACTATTAATGCCAGAACTACCTTCTCAATCAACTGGTATCGAACCTCGGCGTCCTGTAGTACTTTGCTGACGAAGTAGACAGGTTGCTGATCCGTTTTTTCTTCCCAAACTAATGTAGCGCGTACAGCCAAATCAGATGCTGAAAAGTATAGCATCAACGATTCGCCAAGACGGGGTTGTGCCAAAATTGGCGGGGATGACAAGAAGGTCTTGATCTGTTGGAATGCCTCCTCACACTCATCGGTCCATTGGAAGGATTTTTCCTTCTTGATGCATTGGAAGAAAGTGCGGGACCTTTCTCCCACTTTAGACATGAATCTGGAAAGTGCCGCAATCCTTCCCGTGAGCTGTTGCACTTCTTTGAGAGGGGTTGGGCTACGCATCTCGGTGATCGCCCTACACTTGTCTGGGTTTACTTCAATGCATCGTTCCCATAACATGAAACCCAGGAATTTACCAGATCTGACACCAAAAGTGCACTTTGCCGGATTAAGGCGCATGTTGTGCTTTCGTAGCTGCTGGAAAATCTGATTAAGGTCTTCTACATGATCGTTTCCTATTTTAGTCTTAGCCACCATATCATCAACGTAGACCTCGATGTTGCGTCCGATGTGGTTCCTGAAGACTCTGTCCATCAGCCTCTGGTAAGTGGCACCTGCGTTCTTGAGACTGAAAGGCATTACCCTGTAGCAAAAATTCATGGTATCTCCAATGAAGGCTGTTTTATCTTTATCTGTTGGGTTCATCCGGATTCGATTATTTCCTGAGTATGCATCCATGAAAGACAAGTACTAGAAGCCAGACGCCTATCCACCAACTGATCAATATTGGGCAATGGGTATAAATTCTTCGGACAAGCTTTGTTTAGGTCAGTGTAATTCGTGCACATTCGCCAATTCCCGCTGGCTTTCTTTACTAAAACCACATTGACTAGCCACATGGTATATTGTATTTCCCTGATGAATTCGGCCTCCGGAAGAGATTAGGTCTCAATGCGCACAATTTCTCTTCTTTCCTCTCCCATTTTGCGTTTCTTTTGGCTGACTGGCTTGGACCTTGGATCAATCATCAAGTTGTGACAAATAAAATCCAGATCGATTTCTGGCATATCGGGTGGGGTCCAAGCAAAAAGGTCAGCATTTAATCATAAAAAGGCAGTTAACTTACATTTGAATTCTTGAGATAGATTGCTATTTATCTTTGTTGTATGTGTTGGGTCCGAGTCTAGGATTATTTGCTTTAGTTCTCCTATCGGTTGAGGTCATCTTTTCGCCGAGTCCATTCTCAGGTCCATATCTATTGCAACAGGGGCCGAGATTGCATGCACCCCCATGGTTGGCACATACGGGGATTTGGTGACTTTCAAACTCTCATTGTAGCATTGTCTCGCCATCTTCTGGTCTACTCGTATTGCGCCAACCTTGGTGTCTGACACTGTGTACTTCATTGTCAAGTGGGGTGTTGACACCACCATTCCCAACAGATTGAGCGATGGCCTCCCTAGAATGACATTATACGAGCTTGTTGCACCCACTATGAGGTATCTGATTGTGATCTCTTTTGCTGATTCCCCTTCGCCGCACTTGGTGATTAGGTTGACATATCCTCGAACGTTCACTTGCTCTTCGACAAACCCCACCAGGCTTCCCGAATAGCTTCGTAAGAGTGTGTCTGGCAGTCCCAGTTTTTTGAAAGTTATACAGAAGAGGATATCCGATGAGCTCTCTTGATCTACTAGCACTCGCTTTATGGTGAATTTCATGGTCTCCACAGATATCACCATGGGATCATCCTATTTTCCAACATAACCGCGGAAATCATCAACAGAAAATGAAATCACTGGGTGACGTTTTACCTTTTTGACACCGGTTTGTATGGTCATGATTTCGCGTAGATGCCGCTTCTGAGCCGAGCTAGATTCCCTGCCCCCTACAAATCCTCCTACCATGATGTTAATAACCCTGTTGGTCGGGCTGGTCCGCCTGATCTGGCCTCGACGATCCGGTGGGCATTGAGATCTACTCCTCCTATCTTCGTCGGTTCTCCATATATATTCTTTGAGATACCCATCTCGGATGAGCTGCTCTATGTGATCTTTTAGGTGCCGACATTTGGCTGTGGTGTGTCCGTACGACCGGTGATATTCACATCTCTTAGACCGGTCCACCCCAGCGTAAGGATTGGTAGGCCAAGGTAAGGGTCCAATGATCCCGGTGTTGTTGATTTCCTTGAAGATCTTGTCTCGCCCTGCATTCAACGTGGTGTAGGTGTTGTATCGTTCTCGGTACCTTGGTTCTCTTCCTTCTTTAGCATGTTTCTGGTCCACCCTCGGTGGAAACAGTGGCTTTCCCAAGTTTCCCAAGTTTTCGAGGTCATCCTTTTTTGCTGCACGCGCTTCTTCCATTGCAATCCACTCTTCTGCCTTTTTCCTAAAATGGGATAGATCCATGATGTTTTTACATTGAATGTATTGGTAAAACTCACTTACCTGCAACATAGAGATGAGCTCGTTCTTCATGACCTCCGGACAGAGATCGTCTACCATGATGGACTGTTGATCGTAACGGTTAAGGTAATCTTTTAGGGACTCGTTGGCTCCCTGCTTGATGTTGCCGAGATCCTCTTGCGACCTTTTCCTAGGAATTCGAAAAGAAACCAGCGTAACAAAAAGCTCTCTTAACTGCCTGAAGTTGTGGACTGAACGAGGTGGCAGCCTGTTGAACCACTTATTAGCCTTTTTGACTAGGGTTCCTGGAAAGAGTCAGGACATGGCCTCCGTGGCTCGGTACCCCAACATTAGGGACTTGTAGTAATCAGCGTGCTCTTTGGGATCTGCTTCTCCGTTGTAAACCACCGCTACAGGTGGTTTGACGCTTGGGTGATTTATTCATTCATTAGTTCGTCTGAGAAGGGAGAGTCTTCGAACTAATTCTGTGACGGTTGCGGTATAGTTGTGTGGTGACGGGTTTCTGCGGTGGTGTTTTCCGCAGACCTTTCTGACCTCCTATCGCTAGATTTGAGGTCGTTAATCTGCCTTTGTAGATCCTGGTTCCTTTTGTCAAGTTCCAGGTTCCTCATCTCCACTAGTTTGTTCTGGGTTTGCAAGGCATCAAGACATTCTTACAGTGCTCTGAACGGGTCGGATGAGGGTCCTCCACCGTTATGGTGAGCTTCAGCATTCGTCTCTTCCACACCTGGTCCTGCTTAAGTGTTCGTGTTTCTGTGCGCTCCACTGCATGTGTTCGCCATATCTAGTTGCTCGTTCGAGAGAGGTTTGTTCCTATGAGGCTGGGAATTATTCTACCGGCCCCACGATGGGCGCCAGATGTTCACTCACAGCTCCTTGGTCCCAACGGCGGTGGTATTCCGGTGCCTGAACCCTAATAAGAATTGTGGTGTTTACTGTGAGCATGGTTACAATTGAGTGCCTCTTGTGCTTTTTTACAGTCTAGTCCTGAGCCTTCTAGTGTCTATGTTCATTCTAAGTTAGGAAAGTATCCCCTGATATCTTTGGTGTATTAATTAGGGCATCCTTGATTGGATCTTGACGGCTTGATTCTTGGCTGAGTGTTTCCCCTGATTTGCCGGTGTTTGTGCAATTGCTGAGCCGACCGTTAGGGTTGATGTTCTAGCGTGTAGTCCAGAGGTCGGCCTGGCCGAGGCTGGGTGAGGCTTGAAGTGGCGGTCAGTCTTGGAGATCAGGTCAGTCTTGGCCGAGGCTGGGTCTTGGATAGTCCACTAGTCCCGCAAGCCTTGAAGCCTTGGCTGAGAGAGGCTTGAAGTGGCGGTCGGTCTTGGAGATCAGGTTAGTCTTGGCTGTGGCTGGGTCTTGGATAGTCAAATGTTTCAATGATTTTGGTTAAAATTAAAGACAATCTGGATCCATAATTTCAACATTTTTTTTTTCATTTTATTAAAAAAAATTGCAATTACACATTGTAACTGTGTAAAGTGTGGGCATCTTGTACCAGATGAGTTCCCACAAGAGATGACATGACACTGTTAATAGTCAAATCTTTCCTAGCCAGAACCTTTCCGAAACAGCACTCATATAGATGGCACACACAAAAAACATGCCATTGCAATTTAAATTTGAATTTAAAAGGATATAGATGCAACCTTGAATTAGTTTAGAGAGAAAAGAAAAAATAAAAACAGATTAAAAACAACTCCTTTAATTTATCCTTATCTCACTTATAAGATAAGAGTCAAAAAAAAATTGAGTTACTTTGACCCAGCCAAATATAATATAATATTATTCCAAAATAGCAAAAAGGAATATAATAATTAGTTTCTTTAATCCAGCTAAAAGAAAGTATGATAATATTCTTAAAGGTAACCGAAGGAAGATAATATTGAGGTCCCTTAATTCGGGCGAATAATTTTATAATATTATACTTTAACTAAAAAAGAGAATATGCTATTGCACTTACAGCCAGAAGGAATCCAATTGCAACTTCCCCGCCAACTGCAACAGGCTAAAAAGAAACTAGCTTGCTTCCCCCAGTTTAAGTTTTGGTTGTAGTTGCTTTCAATCGACCTTACGCATTCTCCGTGCCTCCCAAAAAAGCCTTTCTCCTTTTTTTCCAAGTGGGGGAAAGTTTATATGTCGTTGGATATTAGGGAAGGGGTTATATTCCTAGTCGACAATAGGGTGCATCCATAGAGGGTTCCAAGCTAGTCCTTAATGCAGTATCAATAGAAGTGCTTCCTTCCTCGTTCGAGTGTAAAATTTCTTTCTAATCTACTAATAGCGAATAGGTTTTCTTCTTCTTTATATCAGTAGTCTACCAATAGGAGAAGTTTTTGAATTCCCTGTCCTTCTGTCTCTTCTTTTAAGTGAGCAAACAAGCTACGTTGAAAGTAATCCATATTTTTCAATGTCAAGGGCAAACGCAGGAGTACTCCCACGGGGCAATCTTTCTTCAGAACAGGTTCGACGTAGTTGAATAGATCCAACTGAGCTAGTCTGCTCAGTTGGTTCCGTAAAGTCGTTGAGTAGAGAAGCAGGACAACCTTGTCTCTGTCCATGAGCTATCAAAGAAGATAATATCATTGCTTCATCCGAATATAAAAAACCAATATTATGTTTTAAATAAAAAAAACAACTGAAAAGATAACATCCTGTTTTCTTCAATTCGGCTGGATCAAAAAAAAAAAAAATCCAATTAGCAAATAGAACAATGTATAACCAATGTCTTTAATAATAATGGAGGAAAAAAATTGTTCTTCATATCAATGTCACATTGAAATTAAAAATTGACGTACAGAATCAATTAAATACCGAATATACTTTAAGCACTATTACATGATTTTTTTAAAATCTTTTTTAGCAATTCCGTAGCTAATATTGATCACAATTTCAAATACATAGAATGACGAATAACTGAAATTGCACAAAACATCTTAAAAAACATATTTTAAGTGATGATTTAATCGTGGAAAAATTATGAAATCATTTATCAATAATTATTTAGAACTTTAGAACTCCATAGTCTAAATATAACGGCACTTTTAGACCACTTTTTGGAATATTCTTAAAATTAAATAAAATATCCAATAAAAAAAGAGAACCGTTATTATAGAAGTATACAATAAATAGTTCAAGAGTTTTACATGCATCCATAAGATCTACGGAACAAACCAAATGCAACGAAAAAATAGTTGATTCGATCCCTTTGTATAACGTGACTGCAAGCTCCACGAACCACGAACTGTCAAACGAAGAAACAAGTGGTTAGTGAATGAATAGTGGTGTTGTGGTGTTTCTCAATCAAACCTCTTTAGGCTCCGTTTGGCCCAGCTTATTTTTGGCTTATAAGCCGCTTTTAAGTAAAAGCTGGAAATAAGAGCTTTAAATAAAAAGCTGAAAGCTGTTTAACAATTTCATTATTTTGTACGTTATAAACAACTTATGAGTAAAAAAATTGTTTGTTTATTAAAAGTATTTTATGCCAACCTTTTTAAGTTACTTATCATTAATTGTTACATTTCTTTATTTGTTAAAAAGAAAGTTGCAATACAAAAAATTATTTGATAAAACACTATTTTAATTTTTTTAAAAAATAAACGCAATATAAATTTATTAAAATAATAATATAACATTAAATATTTTTGAATATAAACAATTTTAAATAAAAATAAAACTCATAAATATTAAAGTGAATAAATAATTTATAAACGATGAGAAGACTTTTTGAATATTTTTGCAAAGAGAGAAGGAAAAGAGATTCAAAATTTAAAGAGTTAATTAGAATATTTAGATATTAATTACACTGGGCCCACAAATAAGCCAGCTTTTTTCTAAAAAGCTCATATTTCTAGCTTCTGGCTTAAAAGCCAGCTTTTTGCATTTTGTACATGAAAAAAAGCCAGCTTAATTTAAGAGCTTTACCATAAATACTGTTTGGCCTTGCTTTTACTTATAAGAGGAATAGAAGCCAAAAAAAAGCTAGGCCAAACACTACCTTAGTCCGTAACCTGATGCCAAACTCGAAATGAGGAGGAGCGTTAGGCTATATGACGATTGGATATGTTGGGGATCATCACCTCTCAGCCGGTCTAAATATAGTAAACCGCCTACGAGATACCCATCGTGCCCACTATAGGCTAAACCTAGGTTTCCAATCATATGAGTTCATATTTTCATCTTTATGTTTTGTTATAATCTAAAGCAGATTTCTGTTAACTGATTTTTGCTGATCACTAAGCGGTTAAATCAAATAATTTGAAAAGCTGATAATAATCTTATCTAATTAATAATAAACCCACACCTAATAATTAGTTGAAATTAAGATAATTCCAACAAACCCCACCATTATAAATGGTAATAGAACCCATCAACTTACTCAATTCCTTGTCCTTTCTCATCGCAAGTTGAACGTACATAGGTATAACTCTCGTCTTCTTGTTATCCCCGACAGCATTTCCCACAAGTTTCATAGCCTAAATCCCAAAATTAAACGTCATTAAAACATCAAACACAACCGAATAAACAAAATTGAAAGAAAAAATAGAGGAAAAACAAAAAACATTTGTAGCAGCCTATTCAAGAACAACAAATATGTAAACACAGGAGCCAAACTCCAACATGCTTGGAATAACAACCGACATTCATGTAGCGAGCGACGTGGCAAATGGGAATCGAAGGCCATGTTTGAATGACTTGGACATGGACTTCGAGGTCTTTGCTTTTCCTCTTCAAGAACTCATCTTTGAATTTGAATTTTTTTTGAAAGGCTAAAGTGCGTCCACAGGAGTTCGAACCGAGAACCTGCTACTCACAGCATGTTTCATCAGCTATCCGACCAACCTGTTGGATGCATCTTTGAATTTAATTAAACTTGGATTCATATATAGCTCTGTTGAGTGTGAAGGTTTGGCTTCGCCTTTCAGTTTATGTAGACCATGACACGTAATTGTGATGGGATAATTGGAGTTTCTAGCGGTTATTATATTGTTATGTTAAAATAAGTAAGTGAAATTTTTGTTGTTGTTTTTGTCCGGTTGCCATGAAAACATTTCGGTGGGGACATGCCAAAAAATAGTTTTGGGACTAAAATTAAACATTTTAAAATTAGGGGACAAAAATCGAGCAAATAAAATTAGAGGGACTAAAATTAAGCAAAGAGAAACTTACAGGGATTAAATTTGAAATCAAGTCTTTTTAAAAAAAAATTGTGAATTGGAAAAATGAGGCCATGAAATTAAGGTTTCTAGATCCGATCCTTACCTTTGGGTAGCGTTTGGGAGTTTAAAAGAACTAAATGGAATGAGATTAAAAGTACTTTGTGCCGAGTGGTGACCATAAAACAGAACATAACATCTTATTTTACATTTGGTGTCAGTTAAAATGAACAGAACACAATCAATAATGAGTAAAGAACCCCTACTTTTCTCGGTACAAACAAATAAACGAAATGAAATATTTTTAATATATTTTTTTAACAACAATTATTCAATAATTAAGTTGTATTATTTTTTATGATAATATTTTAAAATTATAAAATATTTTAAGCGGGGGTCGATGCCGCTGCTATTAGCAAAAGTAATTACCGGCGGCCAAAGCTGCCGCTACTAACAATTATATTTTTTGGTGGCCAAAGCCGCCGCTATTTGTCACATTGGGCTGAAACCCTTTTCTTTAATTTTTACTTGTTTTCCTAAAATTAATATGTAATTCTTAAGTAATATTAATTAGAAATATGATATTATATACAAAGATATAAATGAAAATAATACTCAAATATAATTTAAACCAAATATAATAAGTATACATAATGTCAAAAATAAAAAATATAACAATGTCTACATAATTTCATCCTAATCATCTATGTCCTTCTCCTCATAGTCCTGGTCAGTGGGAGCTGGCGGGGGAGCAGTTGAACAACTGGCCTCTATACGTGGAAGACGCTGCATCATCATCTCAAAATGAGACTCTAACGCTCGCGTGCTGGTCCGATGCTCCTGCTCTTGGCGATTAGCCTCGGCACGGGTCTGTTGGATCTCCTCCTAGGGTTTCCACTGCATCTCCTCCATCTACTGTTGAGACTGGCGACGCACCTCATACAGCTCCTCCTGCAACCACTGGGACTCCACAGTGGGCGTTGATGAAGGCGCCATCAATTCCTGGGTGAAGAAAGAGCCAAACGCTCTCCTAATCTAGCCTGCCAAGTCTACAGTGTCGTAGACACACCGCCGTGTCTTGCCCCTAGCAGTGGCGACAAAAGATGACAACAAGTGGTATTATCCACCTGTCCGTGCCACCTGGGGATGCCTCATCCACCTGTGACTCAATCTCACGGATCGTCTTTTGAAATTGAGTCTGTAATAAAAAACAAACAGTAAGTATATATAACTTATAATTAAGATTGTTAGTTGTTTACCTGACTCAATCTCGCGGACGAACAACTCATCAACGGTGACCTTAGTGCTTGTCTCACAACGCTATGAAAAAAATAAATACTTGTTAAATGAGAGAAGATTTGGTTACGCAACAACAACTTAACAATAATTAAAGTATTGACTTATTATGTCATCAGCCACCTGGATGAAAGAAGGCCACCCTGCAGTGTGGACTACTCTGCCCTTCGCTGATCGGCGGTTGGCCTTAGCCTGAGTAGACCTCAGCTTGTACTCAAGCGTCTGCCAATTAGCCAACAGTGCATCCCACGTCCCCACGCCAACCCAGTGGTCCCTGGAGCCGCGAGTCCTCATCTTCTCCAGCATATCATTCAGGCGCCTGCTGCCATAGTGCTCAAAGCAGAGCCTGACTACCTCAGTCTAGAAACATCATAAGCAATCAGCTCCTGCACGAAAATAAAAGAAACATCGTTATTAAACAAAAATTGAGTGCATAAAACATAAAATAAAATGAGAACTCATTTGTATATACTTACCCCCCAAAGCTCAAACCAACGGTCTCGTGCGTCAGATAGGATGGCCCCCCATGTGGGCCAAGCATCCACGAAGTTGGACGTGATGACAAGCCTCAACACAGTGATAGGTGGCTGGGATGGAAGCCATCTAAAAGTTCAAACAAATGATTAGTTATAAATAGAGATAATTTAAAAATCATTAAATTAACATAAAATAAGAATAAAAATTTAAAAATATACCCTTAGTTGCTGACTGTAATGATGGTCCTGCCCTGCTCGTCTTGGACAATAGGACGGTCAATTGTTGGCCCACGTCCAAGGAGCTAGAAGTTATCATGGTCCAAGCCAACGTTGAAGAAGATGAGGAGGTAACCATGACCCGATTTCTTGGTGGTTTAAATAACGATATTAGAGATATTGTTGAATTATAAGAATTTGTGGAGATGGAGGACTTGCTACACAAAGCCATTCAAGTGGAGCAACAACTCAAAAGGAAAGGAGTGGCTAGAAAGACTTCTTCCAATTTCAACTCTTCTAGTTGGAAAGACAAAAGTAGGAGGGATGGAGTAGCCTCTTCTAGCAATTCCATATCAACATCTCAAGGAAAATCACCTTCAAAGCCTTTAGAACAACCCACAAAAAGAAGTGGAGACGTTAAGTGCTTCAAGTGCATGGTTATAGGTCACTATGCTTATGAGTGTCCTACAAGGAAAACCATCATTCTCAAATAAGCTTGGGAGTACGCTAGCCAATCCGAAGCTAGTGAAGGAGAAGAGAGTGAAGATGTTGAGGAGGAGGAGGAGGTTTCGGAGGGAGAATTATTAATGATCCGGAGGTTATTGAGAAGTCAATTGAAGCCCTTGAATGAGAACCAAAAGGAGAATATTTTCCACACAAGATGTTAAATTGGTGGAAAAATTTGCATGGTGATTATTAAAGGAGGAAGTTGCACCAATGTGGCTAGTGCTAGATTAGTGTCAAAACTAAATTTAGCTACTAAACCACATCCCAGACCATACAAACTTCAATGGCTTAGTGAGGATGGAGAGGTCCAAGTGCGGCAACAAGTAGAGGTTGAAATTACCATTGGAAAATATAAAGATACGATGTTATGTGATGTAATTCCAATGGAGGCAAGCCACATACTCTTGGGAAGGCCTTGGCAATATGACACTAGAGCCATCCATGATGGTTATTCAACAAAGATCACCTTTGTGCATGAAGATAAAAAAATTTGTTCTCAAACCATTGAGTCCCAAGGAAGTTAGTGAGGATCAAAAGAAAATGAGGGAAAAAATATTTCAAGAGAAAAAAGAGAGTGTACAAAAAAAATCTTCAAAAAAAAAGAGTGATGTATTTGAAAAAAAAAAGAGTGAAAAGAAAAAGAGCAAAACACCTAAGGTAAAAGAGAGTTTGTTGGTCACAAAAAGTGAGGTGAAGAGGTTGTTTCTTTCACTTATTGTTTTGCAAAAATCACATTTTGACCACTAACATCTTTTATGATCTTGAATTACCATTTAGTATTAAATCTCTTTTGCAGGAATTTCAAGATGTGTTTCCGGATGATGTTCCTAGTGAGTTACCACCACTAAGAGGGATTGAGCATCAAATTGATCTCATTCCGGGAGCGTCTTTGCCCAATAGGCCAGCCTATAGAAGTAATCCACAAGAGTCAATTGAAATCCAAAGACAAGTGGATGAACTCATGACCAAAGGTTGGGTAAGAAATTGCATGAGTCCTTGAGCTGTTCCGGTAATTTTGGTTCCTAAAAAACATGGTAAATGGAGAATGTGTTCGGATTGTAGAGCCCTAAATAACATCGCCATTAAATATAGGCATCCTATACCTAGGCTTGATGATATGCTTGATGAATTGTGTGGTGCATGTTACTTCTCTAAAATTGATTTAAAAAGTAGATATAATCAAATTAGGATTAGAGAAGGGAAAACAAAATATGGTTTGTATGAATGGTTGGTTATGCTTTTTGGTTTGACTAATGCACCTAGTACTTTCATGATTGGTGAATCTGCATGTTTTGAGAAATTTTATTGGCAAATTTGTGATTGTGTATTTTGATGATATTCTTGTCTATAGCACTACACTTGAGTTGCATCTTGAACATTTAAAATATGTGTTGTGTGTGCTTAGAAAAGAACAATTGTTTGCTGATTTGGAAAAATGTATTTTCTGCATGGACCACATTGTATTCTTGGGCTTTGTTCTTAGCTCTAAAGGAGTGCAAGTGGAAGAGGAAAAGGTTAAGGCCATCCAAGAGTGGCCCACACTTAAATCCCGGATGTGAGGAGTTTCCATGGGTTAACACGTTTTTATAGGAGATTTGTCAAGGATTTTAGTACCTTGGACGCACCACTAAACGAAGTGTTTAAAAAAATGTGGGTTTTAAATGGTGAGAGAAACACGAAGAAGCCTTTGTTGCTCTTAATCAAAGGCTTACTAATCCACCCATACTTGCTTTGCCTAACTTTGCTAAATCCTTTGAAATTGAATGTGATGCATCTAATGTGGGTATTGGAGCCGTTTTGTTACAAGAAGGTCATCCAATTGCTTATTTTAGTGAAATGTTAAGTTGGGTTGCCCTTAACTATTCTACTTATGATAAGGAATTGTATGCCTTAGTAAGAGCTGCGCTCCAAGCGTTGCTAACGATGACGCACCCATAACTATCTCAGAGCCACTAACGGCTAACACATATGCCAAAAAAAATTACTGAATGCCCTAATATGTTAACTGTCAAATCAGGAATGAAGCCCTCAGTTTGGAGACAGTAACCATCATCGACCATTACCTTAATATTGGGAGAAGGTTGAACACTTAATTATTGTAGCAACTGAACCAACCTTGGCTGAATGAAGCTATGAGAACTTCCCCCATCAAACAAAACACGCACAGGTTTACTGGCAATGTACCCCTAGAAATAAATTGTAGCACGACTGTGTGAACCCCGAAATGAATTCAACGACAAATGGTGCAAAGAGGAATCAAAAGAATCATCGGCTGATGGATTGTTTTCAACGGTTGGTGTTGGCGGTTCTTCGTCAATGTCAAAAAGCATCAACTATTTGTTTGGACATTTGTGATTCCATGAATATTTTTCATCACAAGTAAAACACAAACCTTTTTCCCGTTGAATTTGTTGTTCCGCTAGAGACATACAACGAACCTGCGGGAAAGGCTTGGTGTTCGGAGTTGGCAACAGTGGCAGAACAGTATTGGCGGCTGTGGAAGTCACAGAAGACTTGGAAGCCCCAATCGATTAAGACCTAGGATTATATTTGCAAAAAGGAACACTTGACTTAGGTTGAGATACTGGAAGTTCCATCGTATCTTTCTCATCAAATAACCATGCCAAAGACACAGCTTGAAGCAATGACGTTGGACCTTGGCTCAACACATCCCTTCGGAACGGTTCTTTTAACCCACTCAGAAAATAATCCAAAAGAGCCTCGTTCGTTAGATATTCACTTCGATTCGCTAGTAACATAAACTCTGCATAATAAGCTGCAACAGTGGTGGTTTGTTTTAATTTGAACAAATGACCACGAGGGCTATCAAACGGTGACGGAACAAATTGAGACTCAATAGCAGTCTCTAAAGCCGTCCACGTCGGGACCTGATTAGCACATTGCAACATTTGAAACCATGGAATTGTAACCCCTTCAAAATGCACAGGGGCAATGGTAAGACGATCTACATTCAGTGTATGATAATAAGCGAAATATTGTTCCGCTTAAAACAACCAATCCGCGGGATTAGAGCCATCAAACTTCGGAAAGTCCAACTTGACATCCCTCATTTGTAACGGAGGAACCATGGGGCCACGGAACCCAGGCCCTGAAGAAGAGTTCGATGCTCCAAATGGTGAGGCAAACACTAAAAGTTCCAAGGAGATCGAAATTCCCGATAATGATTCCTGGATCGGTTAAAGTTGAGACTCAACCGCAGAAATGTGACCATCGAAGGCAGTACCTCGTTCCAATTGAGTGGAAATGGCCTCAAACACTTTTTTAATATCTGCTTGTAACTCCTTGAGATGGGTGTTGTCAGCCATAGGAGGTGAATGAAAGCACCAATTTGTAACAGTGTAATTCAAAAGAGTAATTTAACAGAATATCTAAAAGTCATAGAACTAGAACTTCTGAAATTAACTTCTTAACAGTAATATCAGAGTAATAGATTTCATAGCCATAACAATGGCCATAGTCATAGTCATAAAGAGGAGATAAGGCAAAAGCCTCTGAATTGAGAATAACACTCATTGTATTGATTGATCAAAAGATGATTATTACAATGGTGAAAGTGGGTTTATATAACAATAATGAAGCTTCTCTAATACTCCAAACTAATCTAACTAACTACTAACTAATTACTAACTATACAAGTTAACTAAACTAACTATTGTTAACTCTATTAGCCCCCCTCAAGATAGAAGTTATTGGCAATAAGTATTGTCAAACATCTAGCTTGGAATCAAGATTACAAATGTATAGCCCCAAAAAAAAATGCAAGTCCAAAGGCGTAAAAAAAAATGAACAATTCTTCTCTGACATTCCAGCAAGTATCAACCAAGACTTCTTCAAACAGTTGGCAAGTGTGTTATCCCAGAACAAAAGAAAAACTTCTCCTTAACTCTTGAGTGCATATGCCACCATATCATGAATGAGTCAATAGCCCTTGGCCGAAACTTGTATGATTTCACTGCTACAAGAATGAATATAAGAAAGACCAAAGCACTAGGCAAAATGATAGTTGCAGTGTACATTGCTTGGCCATGATCATCCTCAATAGAATGGCTAGAAACAAAGGCAAAAGATAGGCACCTTGGATACAGAAAAGTAACATAGAGTTCTGGTGTTCTTGAACTGAAAATAATCACCAAATAAGAGCCTGCTTCTTCCATGTCTCCACACTTAGCATAAGCATCAAAGGTTGGATTGGACTTAACCATATGGAATAGAAAACCAATAACTAAAACCAATGTTCCAAATTTATCATTGATTAAAGCAACAAAGTCATCCAAGTCTCTGCCACTAGCGTATTGTTCGCTAGCGTTATTTCCCTTTGGAGAGAACTCTAAGAAAGAAAAATGACTCACATCATACTGTTTAGTCAAGTCCTTACTCGGTAGAAAAATTGGATTGGTCTTCCAAATATCATTGTTGTCAATCATAAAATCAAATACCTTGTGCGCATGAAATATTTTGTCACCAAGAAAAGGAATTTCAAGCAGGAGTTTCCCTAGATTGCCATAATTGACACACCAAGAAATTATAGAGTGCCAGCAAACAACATATCTTTGGAGCATTTCAGCAAATAGTTTGCAAAAAGAAACTTCAAGACTCAAAGTTGCATAAAAGGTGAGCAATGGAGAAAGAAGATCAACTTCAGTGTTTATGGAACCAGCAGAATAAATCTGAAAACTAATCCACCAGGATTGAAAACGTCCACTTCTCAACCAACACTTACCAAATCTACCATAAACCTCTCTAGTTGGATGATTTTTTGGAACCAATTATGCAAAGAGGGGATTTGAAAAACGCACATGAGAGTTGTTGTTGAGAATGCGAAGGTGAGAGCGAGCAGCATCCTTGGAGCGATACAAAGCGAACTGAACGAAATCGTCTTCCCTAAGCCGCACATGGAAGTCTGGGTTAGAGATTGCAGAGGCTTTGCTTATGAGTTTGTGAGAGGGATGATGAGAGGTTTGGCTCCGATCATGACCCGAAAAATCGGTTTAATGATCCAAACTCATGAGAGCAACAACAGAAATGTCTTCTTGGCACTGATTTTGCTTCCGTGTCCGGTGATTTGGGAAATAGGGTTTCAGATCAATGAGAATAGAACCAAAGAAAATTTTAGAATTCAAGGGTGAATCTGAAAGTAAAGTTTGGAAGGGAATGTTACCATTTACTTGTTGATTTGGTTTCTGATCAGGAGAAGAAAATAATGGAACCCTAATGGTACCAATCTAGATCGATGGTTGAAGATCTTCATCATGCTCTGTTTCAGAGCTTACATTTTTGGTAGCAGCGGAAGAAAGAATCGCAGGTTCATAATCCAACAAGGTTGTGGCAGCGAGAAGTAGGCCCTTGAAGGCACCACGTTTCTTCTTGAAGCTTCGGTGTTTGGCTCGAAGAAATGTGATTGAAGCAGCGGAAGGTTGAATAGGACCGTTAACAGCCTCCCCTAGGGAGGGCTCTGATGCCGTAACAGTAAAATCAGAGTAATAGCTTCCATAGCCATAACAATGGCCATAGTCATGTCATAAAGAGAAGATAAGGCAAAAGCCTCTGAATTGAGAATAACACTCATTGTATTGATTGATCAAAAGATGATTATTACAATGGTAAAAGTGGGTTTATATAACCACAATGAAGCTTCTCTAATACTCCAAACTAATCTAACTAGCTACTAACTAATTACTAACTATATGAGTTAACTAAACTAACTATTGTTAACTCTATTACTTCTTCTGACAAAGATAGATCAGTCAAAAGGTTGAATTATAGAAGAAACTGTTGGAATTATTACATTCCTAAAATTATGGGCTGAATATTAATAAAGGATAATATCAAGCTATTCAAATCTATTAGACTTGTTCACCAGAAGTCTGACTTAGATTGTACTGTCATCCTATGATGTGGCTCAATATGAGTGGAAACCTTGGGCCTAACCTGCTATGGGCATGATGAGAACCCTGGCAGGTGGTTCTATAAATAGGCCTATATGGAGGTGATGGTCCCCAACACATCAAACCGTCATCTAGCCGCATACTCTTTCCCATTTGGAGTTAGGCATCCCCGTTCGGGACTCTAAAGGTTTGGTTGAGGAAGACCACAATACCACATGTTTCTCTAACCTCGTGTTTGTTCTATTTGTTGCTGTGATCGTGATGTTCGTGACCGAGGCTTCCGCTGCATCTCGTGTGGTTATGAGCATTAAGATCCTATCCAGGTAACTCTATAATATTACTCTGTAATTCTGACGCAACGGTCACCTTTTGTTATTAGATATTTCTTTCGGTTTAAGAAATTCCTACAGAAACAGGAAGGAAAGAAACAGTTACAGAAGGGAAAGAGTATAGGAAGAAAAGAAAAACGTGTAGAGAGATAGAAACATAACATAGATCAATTTTTCCACAAATTACTTAGCAACTTCCCAAATCTCTCCCCACATCTCTAATACTACTTAATCCAACAATTTGGCAGGAACTGTACACATACGTCCACTTCGTCTAACTGCCTGACGGTTCCCCATATCATCTCCCAAATTTCCCATATTGCCCTCTTAACTCATGCTGAGATATGACATTTTGGACCTCAGATTTGGCTAGTTGGTTATGGCTTCAGGCTTTGGGTTGGAATAAGTTAATCAACTGATTGTGTAATGTGTATGGTGTTATATTCTGTATAGGGATTGAGTTCTTGGGTTTACACTAATCAAAAAAAGAAATTGGGTAGGGTGTTTGAGTGATTGTTAGCTAAAGGATCATTTGTTAAATTTAAAAATTTTACTTTTTCTTTTTAATATAGACCAATATATTATAATTTTGCTAAATAATACCTGGATCATGATAATCCATAAAAAAAAAGTGGACCATATTAGATAGCACCAACATTTATTAAATAAACGCAAATGAAAAACGCATATACATGTAAACCAAGAAAAAAAATGTTGGGAAGATAATGCATTTCAAACTTGCGTAGGGGAAGAAAAAACATAAAAGTAAAAAGGTGATAATTTATAGTGGCTTTTACAATGGACTAGTTTGTGAAATTCATAAAATAGCCCTCTTTATTGTATGTGAAGATGAGCGAAAGAACAATATGAAAAACTGAAAATTATTGATCTGAGTAACCAAAATACATCAGAACTGAATTGTTTATATACATAGCTGCTGAGAAAGAAAAACAAGGAAACTAATTGCTAACTAACTATACGCGTGAATAAGGGAGCTAACTGCCTAAGAGATAATGACTAAAACCAAAAGATTTCTATTTTATAAGGACTAAAAACATATTTAAGCCTAAATTAAACAACATAATATTTCTATACTCTTGCAATTCTTTTTGTAAAAGGAAATATCTCACTAAGAAAATATCCCAAAAATCTCTCAACAATTAATTATATATGACAATATTTATCTTAATTAATTAACTTTTATTTAAGCGATATTGGTGTTATAATATCCTCTTATCTGGTTAAATTAAAAGTTTGATTTCTTGCAATAAGATATTCCATAAAATCTTGCATCCCATTAAATCACTTGGATTTGAATAGATACAAAATTAGTTTGTTTTGTTTTTAAATCTAATTAATTGCTTCTATTTTTAATCCAAAGTATTTGACTCTATTTTTTAATCAACACTACAAGAATGTGCTCTATTAGCTGCGGAAATTCCGACGCTAATTGCGTCGGATATTCCGACGCGAACTCGTCGCAAAGCACGTGCCAAACATTAGCGTCCGCCTTTTTAACTTTAGTGTCGGCCATCCCCGACGCAATTTACTGAAAAAAAAGCGAAAAAATAGATTTTGTGTCTGCCCGGACCGATGCTAATTTAGCGTCGGCTGGTGACCAACGATAATAACAAAAAAAAGCGATTATGCTAGTGTAGTGTCAGCTGGACCGACGCAAATTTAGCGTCGGCCAGTCCGACGCAAAATGTTTCTTTTCCCGACGCTAAACTGACAGTTTCTGACACTACTACTTTTAGTGTCGGCTTTTAGCCGATGCAAAAAAAAAAAAAACCACCACGTGTCGCGTGGGCTGGATCGACGCAAATTTAGTGTTGGCCAAACCGACGCAAAATGTACCTTTTCGAACGCAAAATTCTGACAATTTCTGACACACGCCATTTAGCGTCGGCTTTTAGCCGACGCAAAAAAAATGAAATTCAATTTTTAAAACAAAAAAAAAATAAAAGACAAATCAGAGACACATGCGCACATACATGTCTCTTTCCCTCACTCATCACATTCTCTCTTCCTCACTTTCTCTCCACCACACAAACAAATTCTATCTTCTTCACTCAAATCACTTCCTCTCACAAACTCCATAACCACCCACCTTCATCATTATCCACCTCCATCATCACCAACTTCCACCACCTTCAACCTCACAACCACCACCACCGTGTCGTCGCCACCTCCGCGCCTCCCCCACCACCAACCATCCACCGTCATTCCCGCCTCCACCACCACCCTTCCACCGTGCCACCCATCACCATTCCGCTGCCTGATCCGCCATCACCACCACCCACCACCCTTCTTCTCCCTATTTTTGTGCATTTTTTTACTAAGGTATGATTTTAATCCTAATTTAAATTTTAAATTCATTCTATGATTATTGTGTTAATAATGTTTTGTTTAAATTAAGTTTTGTAGATGGAATAGTAATATTATATTAATTTTTGTGTTAATATTACTTTGTTTAGATTAATTAAAGTTTTTATTTTTTAAGTAAGTTGCTAAAATTATGTTTGAGATATATAGAATGGATCTTTTCATTGGTTTTGTATGGAGTACATTGTATGCACATGTATCTTTAATAAGAATATATGCCAATTTGCATTGTATGATTAGTCGATTTTAGCATGATTTACACTCTAATTAGGCCATATCTTGGATATTATAAATAAAGATATGTATATGCTAATTTAATGTCAAAGATAGTATAAATAAAGTTATGTGTATAGTAATCTAGAATTAAATGTAATTTTGTTTTTATACATACAATGTGAGTATAGTTAAATTTTCAATTCGAATTCACTTTGATAACGTATTCGAGTTTTTTCTTTATATGTAAAACGTGAGTATAGTTAAATTGCATTATTGGTTATTACTTAATGCGCTTTTGATTTTATTTTTCGATGTAGATTATATTATTGTTTAGTTTGGGTTTGGAGCTATTGGAGCATACGGTTGGAGTTTGAGGTATATTAATATTTATTTATGAGTAATACAAAGCATAAACAAAATTATACCGAAGGAAGTTGACTGTTGTTTGTTAGTAGATAGGTGAGACCCTGATGAAATTCTAAGTACTAGGGTGCTGGTGATGATTTTTATATAAATATATACATTTGTTTTTTTTTTGTTTATTAGTTCATAGGTGAGACCCTGATAAAATTCTGAGTACCAAGGTGCTGGTGATGATTTTTATATAAATGTATGCTTGTGTTTTTTCTTGTTTGATAGTGGATAGGTGATACCTTGATGAAATTCTGAGTACCAGGGTGCTGGTTGCATGCTGAATATTTTCTTTACCTTGCCTTATTTCTAGGGTTATGTAAAAATGAAACTATAATCAAGTGAAAATAACTTTCAGTGTAGAATATGGATCGTAGTTGGATGTATGATAGGGTTAACTAAGATAGAAGAGGGTTAAAACTTGAGTTCATTAATGGAGTACATGACTTTGTTAACAAGGAAAAATAACTTCCTTACTACTTATCAGAAAGAGGGATTAGGTGTCCATGTGCGAAATGTAAGTGTATGAAGTTGTTGACGGAAGCCGATGTCAGAGCGCACTTGTACAGAAATGGGTTTAAACTAGATTATTGGATTTGGACTGATCACGGTGAAGTTGAGCCTCAGCTTGAGTTAGGAGGTCAATCAAGTAGTTTACATTGGGATGAGGAAAATCAATTAGAGATGATGGGTCACATGGTAACTAACGCTTTTAGGTCAGTATTTGATATCCCTGCGCATAGCATTGGCGAGACAACAAATGAGGAGATGCCTAATCCAGAACGTCAAAGGTTTTATGACATGTTGATGAATGCTAACAAACCCATTTATGAAGGGTGTTCTGAATCGACCTTGTCAATTTCTGTTAAGTTGTTGGCAGCCAAATCTAATTGGCACATTCCTCAAAGGTGTGTAGATTATTTTGCACAAATGCTTGCAGATGTATCACCCTCGAAGGATAATTTACCCAAAAATTGTTATGAAGCAACAAAGTTGGCTTCTAAACTGGGGTTAAAGGTTGAGATGATTGATTGCTGTGACAATCTTTGCATGTTATTTTACAAGGAAGATGTCAATTTGATTTATTGCAAATTTTGTAATGCTCCTAGGTTTCAACCTAGTAATCCTGGGATTGGTAGACACAAAGATGTTCCAAAGAAGAGAATGTTTTACTTCCCTATAACTCCAAGACTGCAAAGGTTATATGCTTCATCAAAAATAGCAGGTAAGATGAGGTGGCATCATATAAATATGAATGTTGATGGTGTTCTTCGTCATCCATCAGATGGTGAAGCCTGGAAACACTTCAATGAGTGTTATTTAGAATTTTCTAATGAGCCAAGAAACGTGAGACTTGGTTTATGCGCCTATGGATTTACACCTTATATTCAAGCTTCTGCACACCCATACTCGTGTTGGCCTGTTATTATTGTGCCATACAATCTTCCTCCTGAAATGTGCATGACCAAACCGTACATGTTTTTGAATTGTCTCATTCCTGGTCCACATAATCCCACTATCAGAATAGATGTGTTCTTGCAGCCCTTAATTGATGAACTTCAACACTTATGGAGTCATGGTTCATTGACATATGATGTATCCACAAAACAAAACTTTATAATGAAGGCTTGTTTAATGTGGACAATCAGTGACTTTCCTGCTTATGGGATGTTATCTGGTTGGAGCACACATGGGAGGTTAGCATGTCTTTATTGCATGGATAACACAAAATCTTTCTAGTTGAAATATGGCAAAAAACATACATGGTTTGACTGTCATCGTCGGTTCTTACCCGATAATCATTCTTTTAGAAGAAGCACAAGATCTTTCAGAAGGAACAAAGATGAGAAAGATGGCCCGCCTTGTATTTTAGATTGGAATCATGTATGGCAATTTGTGCAGGATCTTCCCAAGGTAACAGACTTTGTACCTACCAAAATCCCAAGGTTTGGGTTAATTCATAATTGGACTGAAAGAAGTATATTTTGGGATCTTCCATATTGGAAAGACAACCTGTTAAGGCACAACCTTGATGTGGTGCATATTGAAAAAAATTCTTTGACAATGTCTTTAATATTGTTATAAATGTTGGAAACAAGACAAAAGATAATGAAAAGGCACGAATGGATTTGCAGAAAGAGTGTGCACGTGGGGACTTGGAGTTGAAACCATTGGAAAATGGAAAAATGGGGATGCCTAAGGAAAAATATACATTGACATCAACTGATGCAAAGGTAGTACTTCAATGGGTAAAAGGATTGAAAATGCTAGATGGTTATGCATCGAACCTAGCTCGGTGTGCCAACGTAGATAAGGGTGTGATGTCTGGAATGAAAAGTCATGATTTCCATGTGTTCATGCAAAGTTTAATGTCGATTGCATTCCGCTCATTACCTGACATTGTGTGAAGCCTTTAACCGAATTGAGCCAATTATTTAAAGATATCTGTTGCAGTTCGTTGAAAAAATATGACTTAGATAGATGATAAGTGCAAATTAGTCTGTGTATATAATAAAGGATTTGCACTTATCTTCTCAAGAAATAACATGTTTCTATGCAAAATTTCACCGCTATTGCTTACTTTATGAGTTTAAGAGTAAATAGGTAGTAATAATAAATTTTCTAACTTTAGAAATGTATTTTCAGTTGTTTTGGAAGCAAAAATAAGAAAGTCAAGATGCTGGAACATATAAGAGGCCAGCGCTCGAGCGCCATACCAAGGCTCGAGCGCTGGAAGCTGAGGAACATATGATCCCTTCTGCCAGAGTTATGAGCCAGGCGCTCGAGCGCCAGAATACGTTGAGCATTGGATCCTTTCTGCCAGAGTTGTGAGTCTAGCGCTCAAGCGCCAGGAGGGCGCTCGAGCGCCAGACCCCTGCCCAAAACACCTATAAATACAGCTCTTCAGAAGTTAGGAGATAGATTGAATTGTAAAGAAATAAACTACAAAGTATAGTGCTTTAGTCAGAGTTCTAATACTCTTAGGTTTAGTTCTTGAAGTTCATGGTCTTGCTAGGCTAAGCTTTCCATCGGGATTTAATATAATTACTTCGTCTCTTGTTTCTTTCAATTACTAGTTATTATATTATATATGAATTGGAGTTCTTCTTCTGTTCTTCTTTTATTGGTTTAAGCTTGATCATCTTTTCCATGTGTTAGTTTATTTGTGCAGTTGGGAAACTGGTTTATAAATGGATTCGGAGAAAAACTCTCATAAAACCTTCTAGTCTAGAGATAGATGGAAGTGCTTATAATTGTCAAAATACTCTACTTAATGCAAGACTTAGTTCCTAAAGTGCCAAGAGATTGGACTCTAGAAACTAGTGTCTTAGAATCAAGTGACGAAGATATTTGCACTTGTGACATTGAGTATGCATCTTTTCTTATAATATTTAACTAATATTGAAAGAAACAAGGTTAAGTAATGAAACTCAATCCCAGGTGAATCATTATATTATTTGTTTATCTTTTTACCAAGTTTTTATTTTTTTTTACACTCACAACTTATTATGTTTTTGAACATTCTAACAACTTAACTCTTAATCGGATAAATTCAAGTGCTCTTTGAGGACGATACACGTATAGTCACTATACTGAAACGAGTTAATCCTTTCCAACTCCATTAAAAGGTTAACAAATTTCTGGCGTCGTTGTCGGGGAGCACGGTTGTTTATTTCTTTTAAGTTTTGAGTTGATTTGTAAAAACTGTGAATAATCATTCTCTTTGTAAGTTTTTGTATATTTGTACCTAACTCTCACTATTGTTCCAGTATTGTTGTATGCTTACTCACAGCAAAAGCCAAAGAGAAAAGTTAGTATATATTGACAAAATTGAGGCATTTGCTAGACGAAAGTCTACAATAAAATACCGTGAACAAAAGGAGGGAGAGAGTTCCTCAAAGTTTTATGTTCATACTTCACATTCTACTTTTGATATGGCTGCGGAAGTTCCTAATCCGGCAAGGGTAGTAGTCCTTGGTAACTATGTGATTCCTCAAGGTCCAAGGAATCAGTCCCCTATTGTCTTGACCCCCACTGCTCAACAAATGGAGATTAAGCCATATTGGTATAATCTCATTCTAACTAATCAATTTACGGGGAAAGATCATGAGGATCCGCATAATTTCCTTAAAACCCTTTATGATCTTGTAGCGACTATGGGTTTGGATGAAGCAAGTGCTGAGGATGCCTATATGAAATTATTTCATTTAGCACTTATTGGAGATACGAAGGAATGGTTCAAGACTCTTCCGAGTCAAAGTTTGACCACATGGAGTGAAGTTGAAGAGGCCTTCTTAACAAGGTTCTTTCCTCCTTCTAAAATGATCCAAGTGCAATCTGAAATATCTTCTTTAAAGCAGGGGCAAGATGAAGCATTCCACGAGGCTTGGGAAAGGTACCAAAGGTTGTTGAGAAAATGCCCAAATCATGGGTTGACCGGTGTTGCGAAGCTTAATATATTTTGTGCAGGATTGAACAATCAATGGACAATCCATCTTACCGCAACTGCTGGACGGTCACTGAAAACCATTGATGTACCTACTGCAATGGAAATCATCACTTCTATGGCAGCAAGTGATAGAGCTGGGCATCAGCCCAGAAGCCAAGCTTCAAAGCCCAAGGTGTCCTGGAATTAAATTCTTCTAATGTTATTCTGGCCCAGAATAAGCTTAAGACTCAGCAAATTGAGCTCTTGAGTCAAGCTATTATTGAATTGGTGCCAAAGCCGCAACAAGTTCAAGTAGTGAATCAACAAGCTCAAATAGGATCATGTGAATTGTCTGGTGAATCTCATTCATACACTCAATGTCCACATGCCTCTAGCCAAAAAGATGAGGAGTTGAATTTTGTAAATAATCAGTCAAGAGGAAATTTCTTTTCTTTACCCTTTAAATCTAATGTTTCCAATGCTGGAATGCAAGGGTGGAAGAATCCTTAAGGACAGAGTCAAACAAATTGGAAAAATTCAACGAGTTCATCTAATAGGCCGCCATTTGTTCCATTGGTAGAGAGGACCATCAAATTGGAATACACCTTGGATAAATTTATCCAAGCTTCATTGGCTAATCACCAAAGTAATGAAGCTTTCCAGAAAAATACCGAGGCGTCTATCCGGAATCTTGAGACGTAGGTTGGTCAAATCTCTAAAAAATTGGCAGAGCTTACCACTACTCCTTTCTCCGCCAATACCACCATAAATCCTAAAGAACAATGCAAGTCCATTGTAATAAGGAGTGGTAAGGAGATAAGTAAAGGAATAGGGGATCATTTTAAAGAACCCTAGGAGGTGGAAGGAATAATTGAAGAAGTAGCCATGGAGGAGGTAGAGAAGGAAAGTGAAAGTGAAAGAAGTGAGGAGAAAAATAATGTAAATATTGAAAAAGAAAAAAATAAAAAAATTAAAAAGAAGGGTGCAGACAAGGAGAAGATGGATGGAGTACCTCAGGTGAAGGAGGTTTCTTATCCTGTTCATCCATCAAAGAAAACAAGGGAAAGACAATATGCTAGGTTTCTAGACATTTTCAAACGGCTTCAAATAAATGTTCCATTTATGGAAGCTATGGAGGAAATGCCCACATATACCAAGTTCATGAACGACTGGTTGACGAAAAAGAGGAAATTCAAAGATGAAACTGTGGAACTAAAAGCCGAGTGTAGTGCCATAATTCAAAAATCCTTGCCTCATAAGACCAAAGATCTGGATAGTTTTACTATCCCTACTACTATTGGCGCTCTTCCTGTGGGGAAGGCACTACTGGATCTTCGCGCAAGTATAAACCTCAAGTCGTTTTCCATGTTAAAACGGATTGGTGATCTGGAAGTGAAACCCACTAGAATTACTCTCCAACTGGCAGATACGTCATTAAAATTTCCTTATGGAGTAGCGGAGGATGTTCCAGTGAAGGTTAATAAATTTGTCTTTCCGGTTGACATTGTCATTATAGATATTCAGGAAGATTTGGAGGTGCCTTTAATTCTAGGGCGACCATTCATAAAAACGGCAAGAGTCATCATTGATGTGGATAATGGTCAACTCAAGGTACGAGTTGAGGATGATGAGGTAAAATTTGATGTGTTAGAAGCCATGAAACACCCAAAGGAAAAACAGTCAGCCTTTAGAGTGGATGTCATAGAGGAGACATTTCTATTAGGGAAGCAGGAAATGTACAGTGCTATCCCTTTAGAAAATTCGTTAGTGCAGTCTCATGTGAAGTTATATGACTTGGAAGAAGTCAAGATTGAACAATGTTTGAGGGACCTAAATACTCTGAAAGAGGACCCCATGAAAACATTTGTCCTAGAAGACTTATCCAAGGAGGAAAAGTTAGAAAAAAATAAGTTGGAATTGAAAGTATTGCCGTCTCATCTAAAATATGAATTTTTAGATGAAGGGGGAGGCAAGCCAGTTATCATTAACAGATCACTATCTTCTGAACAAGAGGCACAACTCTTGGAGGTTTTGAGAGCCAATGAAGGGGTGATAGATGGGCATTGACAGATCATAAGGGAATGTCCTTCTTTCTATATGCACAAGATACATATGGAAGAGGATTTTAAACCTATGGCCCAGCCTCAAAGGCGATTGAACCCAACAATGAAAGAAGTAGTGAGGAAAGAAGTCCTTAAGTTACTTGAAGCTGGTATGATTTATCCCATCTTCGATAGCGAATGGGTAAGTCCAGTTCAAGTGGTTCCGAAGAAAGGGGGGATGACGGTCATTGAAAATGAGGAAAATGAATTAATCCCTACAAGGACAGTGACCGGGTGGCGTATGTGTATTGATTATAGAAAATTAAATCAAACAACCAAGAAAGATCATTTTCCCTTGCCTTTTATGGACCAGATGCTTGAGAGACTGGCTGGCTAGGCATATTACTGTTTCTTGGATGGATACTCTAAGTATAACCAAATTTTGGTAAACCTAGAAGATCAAGAAAAGACAGCTTTCACATGTCCATTTGGAGTTTTTGCTTATAAATGTATGCAGTTTGGACTGTGTAATGCGTCCGCAACCTTTCAAAGATGCATGCTCGCCATTTTTTTGGATTTGGTTGAGAAATGTACCGAGGTTTTCATGGATGACTTTTCTATCTTTGGGAAAAGTTTTGAAGAATGTTTGAACAATCTGAATATTGTGCTCGGAAGATGTGTTCAAACAAATTTAGTGCTTAACTAGGCAAAATTCCATTTCATGGTAGAGGAAGGGGTGGTGCTTGGTCATAAGATCTCGTCTAGAGGGATCGAGGTTGACAAAGAAAAAGTGGAAGTCATTGAAAAACTTCCACCACCCGTGAATGTTAAGGGAAAAAGAAGTTTTTTAGGACATGCCGGTTTTTACCGGAGATTTATAAATGACTTCTCCAAGATTGCCAAGCCACTTAGTAATCTTTTAGTTAAAGATGTAAATTTCAATTTCGATGCTAAGTGCTTGGAGGCATTTGAGAGACTTAAGGAAAAACTGATTATGGCCCCAATCATAGTTGCTCCAAATTGGTCTTTGGACTTTGAGCTTAATTGTGATGTGAGTGACTATGTTGTTGGAGCCGTATTGGGCCAAAGAAAAGATAGAATTTTTCACCCTATACATTATGCAAGTAAAGTACTTAATGATGCACAGGTGAACTATGCAACTACAGAAAAAGAATTACTAGCAATTGTATATGAGTTGGAAAAATTTAGGTCTTATCTTATAGGTCCAGAGTTATTGTCTATACTGATCATGCAGCAATAAAATACTTGGTGACTAAGAAAGAGTCGAAGCCCAGATTGCTTTGTTGGATTCTATTGCTGCAAGAATTCAATCTAGTAATCAAGGATAAGAAGGGATGTGAAAATTTTGTGGTTGATCATCTTTCCCGACTTCATAACACAGAGGGGATTAATGAAGAAGAAGAAATTGTCGAGGAATTCCCGGATGAACGTTTGCTGCTAATTCAAGAAAGGCCATGGTTTGCGGATATGACAAATTTTAAAACAACATTAATTATTACCGGATGGTTTTTCTTGGCAACAAAAAAATAAGTTCTTAAAAGACTCTTCTTACTTCGTTTCGGTTTATCCTTACTTAATTAAAATTAGAGGAGATGGTCTTCTGAGACGGTGTGTTTCCTGTGAGGAATCTAAAAGCATATTGTGGCATTGTCACAATTCATCCTATGGGGACATTTTAACGGTGAACGCATTGCAGCCAAAGTATTGCAGTCTGGTTTCTATTGGCCAACAATCTTCAAAGATTCTCACATCTATGTGAAGCGGTGTGATAAGTGCCAAAGAACCGGAGGAGTGACAAGGAGAAATGAGATGCCTTTGACGGTTATACAGGAGGTAAAGGTTTTTGATTGCTGGGGAATTGATTTTGTTGGTCCATTTCCACCCTCTTTCACCAATGAATATATATTGGTGGGAGTGGACTATGTTTCAAACTGGGTTGAAGCAATTCCCTGTGCGAAAGCAGATGCAAAAACGGTGCTAATTTTCTTGAAAAAGAATATCTTTTCAAGATTTAGAACTCCAAGGGTACTCATTAGTGATGGGGGCTCACATTTTTTCATTGCTCAACTAAAGAAAGTCTTGGAACACTATGGAGTCAGGCATAAGATTGCAAGTCCTTATCATCCACAAACAAATAGTCAGGCTGAAGTTTCTAACAGGGAAATTAAAAGAATCCTAGAAAAGACCGTGAGTGTTTCAAGAAGAGACTGGTCCATTAAGTTGGATGATGCTCTACGGGCTTACCGGACAGCTTACAAAGCTCCTATTGGATTAACTCCTTTTCAGTTAGTCTATGGGAAGTCTTGTCATCTTCCGGTGGAATTAGAACATAAGGCGTATTGGGCTTTAAAATTCTTTAACTTTGACCATACAGCTTCGGGAGAAAAAGGCAAACTACAACTTCATTAATTAGACGAGTTAAGACTTCATGCTTACGAGTCTTCTCACTTTTACAAAGAGAGAATGAAGTTGTACCATGATAGGAAGCTAGTCAAAAAGAATTTTCAACCTTGACAATATGTTTTACTCTTCAATTCGAGAGTAAGATTGTTTCCAGGTAAGTTAAAGTCCAAATGGTCTGGACCTTTTAAGGTTAAAGAAATTAGACCATATGGAGCAATTAAAATTGAAGACCCAGTCAGAAATGAGAGCTGGGTAGTAAATGGCTAGAGATTAAAGCAATATCTTGGTGGTGACGTCGAGCGGCTAGCCACCATAGTGACTTTAACTGAGGAATAAACATTAATCAGGCGTCGAGCTAATGACGTTAAACAAAAGCTGATTGGGAGGCAACCCAATTTGTTTGTTTGTTTTGTGTGTTTGTTTGTTTTGTCTTATTTGTAAATAAAAATAAAAGAATTTTGATGAATTTTGGAAGAAGTTTTGTGAAATTAAATCAAAAACGGTGTTTGAAGCATAGGTAGAATGTCCATTGTGCATCTTAAGCTTTCTGACAAAGTCTTTTTCACTGTCCCAAATTTTTAGCTGGCGCTCAAGCACCAGGAGCATTAATTTGGCGCATCTTTTCAAACTTTTTTGTCAAAAGTTGGCGCTCGAGTGAGAGAGATGGCACTAGAGCGCCAGATGAGCACTGGGGATCACTTATCTCTGCCTGAAATTTTGGGCTCGCGCTCAAGCGCCAGAGAAGAGTAACGGTTGGCCTAGTTATCAGTGTCCCAGCACTCGAGCGCTGCATGTTGGCGCTCGAGTGCCAAGAACGCGGAGGCTTTAAAAACAGTGCAGAATGAGGGATTTGCTTCATATTCTCATAATTCCACTCTTTAAAACTGCATTTCCTCTAAAAATTTGACAAAACCTTCTTCTACTATTCATCAAACTTTGGTCTTTTGTGCATTTTCTTAATCATTTTTAGAATCATCTTCTTCATTGTCATCATCATGAGTTTCCAGTCTGTTAATGGCTATTTCTTCATTTTTCATGCTTCTCATTCATGTATATCTGTTCTTAAAAGAGAAATGAGTATGAAATTGAAGTTATAGGATGAAGTTACATGTTGGTTAGTATTTCTATTAAGGACTTTTATTTTGATGTGAGATGATGCCATGTTCTTGTTGTTCATGTTCAAGCTTAAGTATATGTTCTTAATGTAGAGATTACAATCTGAATGAATTTGTTGTAAACCTTAGGATATGACAACATAATGTTTGTTTCTGTGATTTTAATATTTGAGGGCATCATCTTTCGGTTCATCACTCATTTGTAAAAGTCCTATATAGAAACTAATTCAACAATGTATGATTCTGATGATGATGTAGTGATGATATGGTCTAATTTTGTGTTTTAAATGCAGTACCTAGGCAAAGCTCCTGCTATTGAGACTGATCACGGGTCCAGGAAGCGTAAAGAAGTTCCATGGAGGAGCAGAGGTTCTTCCTCCGGTGGAGGCTTTGACAGAGACAAGTTCATTGACCGTGACCACCCTGAACGGTACCAGGTGATTGACAACTAGAGGTTCATTTCTAAATGGAGAGTGGAGTTGCAAAACGGAGAGTGGCCGGATTTACTCAAATGTTAACTCGCCGCAACTGGTGGCCACTTGCATCTCTACCAGAGAAGTTTGACCCGGATATCGTGAAGGAGTTCTATGCCAACGCTTATGGAGGCAAAGACAGCAAGTCACGGGAGAAGGTATTGGTGGTGAGGGGTACCCGAGTTCCATATACTACTAATTGGATCAATGAGAAAATTGGTAACTCGGTTATTTCCCCTATCACTTCCTTTCAAAGAAGTGAGGGTGTTCTGGACGATTATACCCGTATGAGGAACCAAGAAGAACTTGACTTGGAGTCCACATTGGCCAAAATCTGTTATGAAAACCGCAGAACCCACAAGGTTCTCCGGGTCAATATGACTAGGATATTAAAACTCTGGATGACATTTATTTTGGCCAATTTGCGACCCAAGTTGCACCCCTCTGATTTGCCTCTGGAAGAGTGCCACCTTTTGGGCTGCATGATGACTGAAGGAATCATTGTTGACCCCGCCCGAATCATTTGCAAAAAGGAAGCAAGAAGCAAGGTTTGGCATTCCCACGTCTTATCACATGCTTATGTGAGGAGGCGGGAATTCCGGTTGTGCGGAGCCAAAAGATTAGGGAACCTATTGACTTGAAGTATCTCCACAACAACTGTGCTGATCCAAATCCAAATGCACTAGTGCAGCCACCACTAAGAGCACCACGTAGGACTATGGAGGAATTGTGGGGCCAAATGAGCACTAGGCTTGATCATCAGGACCTGCAGTTTGCCGCCATGCATAGGGGAATGACTAGCCTTCATCTGTCCCAGGATTCCATGGCCCAGCATTACATGTCGGGTCAAACATTTTTCCAGAGCCCGGAGGCCTTTGCGGCTCATATGAACTGGCCAGGGGACCGGCCAGCTTCGCCGGGGGAGGCAGGTGGAGAAGATGGTGAAGGAAGTGGTGGTGGTGAGGATGATGGGGGAAATGGCGATGGTGACATAGAAATCAATGATTACTTGGAGGAGGATGACCCCATGTTTTGATAGGGAAGTTTCTGTTGGTTTCTATTGGTTTCTCTTGTTTGAACTTTTTTTTTTATGAATAAAAGTAATGTAGTTTCTTTTTATTTTGTTTTGAAAAAAAATGAAAAATATATATTAAATAAAATGGTTGTTTCGTTTAAGTGGCAAGTGTTGGGTGTGGCTGTGTGAAAAAATGAAAATTTTTATGATATTGCATGGATTGAAAAAAAAGAGGAATTGTGAAAATATTGATTTGAAAGTTAACCGATCATGAGATGATTTTTGTGCATTGGGAATTGTGAAAAACTATTTTCAAGGTTAAAGCCTTTTTAGCCTTGTATGTTGAGTGAATCCCACAAAAATATATGAGAGTCTTCTTTGTTAACTTGAATGAATTTTGTTTGATTTTGTAATTGACATGATCAATTGAGACATAAAAATGATAGAGTCATAGTTTTTTAATTGAGTTTGAGTCAAAAAGCTTACTTGTTAAAATTACATCTTTTGTTGGTATCCACTTTGAGCCATGAATTCTTTCTTAAACCCTAAGACACCTATGTGAATGTTTTATCCTTACCTTTGAGTTAGAGAAAAATATTTATATGTTTAGGAAGAATAATGGGTATACAAGTGATGTATGATTCTTTTGGCTTAGAAAATGAATTAAGTGTTTTGAGTATTTGTGTGAATCTTTGGGAAGCCTTGTGTATATATGTGAAAAAGAAAAGAAAAAATAAATAAATAAAGACATGGGAAGGTGCCTTGGAAAATAAGAAAAAGAAACACTTGAAAGGAAGTATGAGATGAGCATGTTTTGTAGAATAGGTTGGGGGGGGGGGAGACTTGTAAGTATATTGAAATATCTTCTCCAACTCGTTTTGCATAACTAGAAAAACAAAGATTCTTTGTAGCCCAGCCTCATTACAACCTTTTGAAAAGACCTCTTGATTTATTGTTCGATTTTGTAAATGGTTTGATGGCAAATGAAAAACAAAATTCAAGATAAGTGACATTGAGGAATGGAGCGAAATTGACACCATTTAAGGTTTGAGAGTAAACCTTTGTTAATGGTTGATTACAATTTTCTTTGCACTTAAGTCATAAATTGGTCAATTGCTTCTGTAAATTAGGTGATCATAAGTCTCTCTTAACTCTTTCCATGCATATCATGAAGATTGAAGTTTGACACACTTGTTTTAACCCATACTTGCCATGTTTCTTTTGTTGTTTTCTTTGTTTTAGGGATACATTGCTTGAGGACAAGCAAAGTCTTAGGTTGGGGGAGTTTGATAAGTGCAAATTAGTGTGTGTATATAATAAAGGATTTGCACTTATCTTCTCAAGAAATAACATGTTTCTATGCAAAATTTCACCTCTATTCATTACTTTGTGAGTTTAAGAGTAAATAGGTAGTAATAATAAATTTTCTAACTTTAGAAATGTATTTTCAGTTGTTTTGGAAGCAAAAATAAGAAAGTCAAGATGCTGGAGCATATAAGAGGCCAGCGCTCCAGCGCCTTACCAAGGCTCGAGCACTGGAAGCTGAGGAACATAGGATCCCTTCTGCCAGAGTTATGAGTCTGGCGCTCGAGCGTCACACCAGGGCTCAAGCGCCAGAATACGTTGAGCACTGGATCCTTTCTGCCAGAGTTCTGAGCGCCAGGAGGGCGCTCGAGCGCCAGACGCATTAACCAGGAATTTAAGCTCATTTACCAGCACGTGTAAAGCCAGCGCTCAAGCGCCAGGAAGGCGCTCAAGCGCTAGACACTTGCCCAAAACACCTATAAATACAGCTCTTCAGAAGTTAGGAGATAGATTGAATTGTAAAGAAATAAACTACAAAGTATAGTGCTTTAGTCAGAGTTCTAATACTCTTAGGTTTAGTTCTTGAGGTTCATGGCCTTGCTAGGCTAAGCTTTCTGCCGGGATTGAATGTAATTACTTTGTCTCTTGTTTATTTCAATTACTAGTTATTATATTATATATGAATTGGAGTTCTTCTTCTGTTCTTCTTTTCTTGGTTTAAGCTTGATCACCTTTTCCATGTGTTTGTTTATTTGCGCAGTTGAGAAACTGGTTTATAAATGGATTTGGAGAAAAACACTCATAAAACCTTCTAGTCTAAAGATAGATGGAAGTGCTTATGATTGCCAAAATACTCTGCTTAATGCAAGACTTTGTTCCTAAAGTGCGAAGAGATTGGGCTCTAGAAACTAGTGTCTTAGAATCAAGTGATAAAGATATTTGCACTTGTGATATTGAGTATGCATCTTTTCTTATAATATTTAACTTCTATTGAAAGAAACAAGGTTAAGTAATGAAACTCAATCCCAGGTGAATCATTATATTATTTCTTTATCTTTTTACCAAGTTTTTATTTTATTTTCCACACACAACTTATTATGTTTTTGAACATTCTGTCAACTTAACTCTGAATCGGATAAATTCAAGTGCTCCCTGAGGACGATACACGTATAGTCACTATACTGAAACGAGTTAATCTTTTCCAGCTCCATTAAAAGGTTAACAATAGAATGGAGGAGAACATTCCACTCATATTATGCAAGTTAGAGAGAATCTTTCCACCTAGGTTTTTTGATTCAATGGAACATCTTCCAATTCACCTATCAAATGAAGCACGACTAGGTGGTCCAGTTCAATATCGATGGATGTATCCATTTCAAAAGTATAATATTTTACGCGAGTAAAAGTACGGGGCAACAATAGATAAGTGTTATTGAAAATAAAAGCACATTGCATGTGTGTACCTTGCATGGTCTGCCTCGTGAAAAGTGGGTGAAGGAGGAGAGTACCGGGAGATATATCGTTACGCTCAAGGGCAACGGGTATGTAATTTTATTTTTTTCATTTATGCGTTTGTTTTTTTATTTCAAGGAGTGTATATTTATATTTATTATATTGAAATTATTTTGTAGGTGGGTGCCTAAGCAGCCTGGGGTTTCTGCAATTGTGGACTGCATCAAGTCTCAGTTTAGGGATGCGTGGCCTACTTGGTCATCGATCCCGTTAGATGTCGGCGACCGTTGGTGGGCTACGTTCAAGGTAGGTTATTTATTTTCAAATCCTCCTCTAAGTTTTGCTAATAATGCATATTAGGTTTGTTTCTAATATTACCTATATTTTTCTTGTAGAAACGCCTTACTTGGGATCCTCGTGTCGAGAGTGATATGAAAAAGGCGTGGAACCATCATTGTTCTAAACGTTTATCTGATTTATTCCGCAAAGCCAGGGAGAAGGGAGAGAGACCCGAATGGGTTAGCAAGGATGCTTGGAATTGACTTTTGGAGTATTGGGAATCACAAACATTTAAGCAAGTGTCTTCCCAGAATAAGGCCAACCGAGCTTCCGCTAAAGGTGGAGCACTCCATACTACTAGCCGCGTACCTCATGTTGAGGTTGCAGATAACATGGTATGTTTGTTGAATTCTACTTTATATATGTCTCATATAGCTCATTATCTTATTAATTAATTTTGCTAATTTGAAAAGACTGACAAATATGGTCATCAGATAGATCCAAATGAGTTGTTCCTTGTCACTCATAGAAAGAAAGATGGGACTTGGGTGGATCAACGCTCCACATCGACATATGTATGTTTCTAGTGTTTTAATTATCTAATTATACTGTTTTTGTTACAAATATTTTATGTTGATATTAATGTAATTAAAAATATTTTTTAATGTCCAGGATGCGTTTCAACGTGTCATTCAAGAGAAGATGTCTCAATCGAGCCAAGATGACGGATCTTTGACTAGCCCACGTGAAATTGATCAGGCGACGAAGATGTGGACCTGGGCAGAGTCTGCTAGAGGCAAATCCCGAGGCAGAGTTTATGGCACTGCGGACTTGTCTTGTAATTTTCACCGTGGGTCTACATCTTTTTATAGCACACAAGAGTCTCGTGCACCCTCTTACACGGCACCATCCTCTATTTCATCAGAGGCACGAGTTCAAGAAGAGCTACAATGCGTGCGGGAACTCGCTCGACAAGAGATTGATGAGGTTCGTCGTGTTACTCAGGAGGTCTCTCAAGCACAGATTCAGGCAGTGCGTCGTGCAGCAGAGTTAGAGATTGAGAACATCAAGTCTGAAACGACGAGGATAATTCAAGAATTGATGGCTTCAATGCATCCTAGTGGCGGATCAAACTCGGGGACTTCATCCAGGCAGCCGGGTAGACAGCATACACACCCGCACTATGATGATGCGTTAGATAATGACTACTTGGTAGATGACCCTTTGCCTGATCCTCCAGTCCAAGCCCCATGTCGTCGTCGTTCTCCACGTTCTTAGTGTCATGCCCTCTATGTTTTATGTTTCTATCCTATGTTGGACATTTTTATACTATGTTTATTTTCTCTGTTTTAAACTATGTTGAATATTTCTATCCTATGTCAGCCTTGTGCGGAATCGAGGACGACGCTATAAATATGGAAGCAAAAATTTAGCGAGGGCCAAAAGCCCTCGCTAATTAGCATCGGCTTGGCACCCTCCTTAGCCCTCGCTAATTTTAGCCAGGGTTTTTGGCCCTCACTAAATTTTTGCTTCCATATTTATAGCGTCGTCCTCGATTCCGACGCAAGGCCGACGCTAATCTTTGTTTTGTGAGGGTTTTTCACCGTTAACGAGGGCTTTTAGCCCTCGCTAATAACTGACATTCTTGTAGTGCAAATGCTTGTGAATTATTTTTGAGCTTTAATTAATTAAGAAAATTAAATAAGCTTTTATTAGTTTTTCACAAGATTTTATTAATTAAAGAATAGAAAAATTGAAGAAAAATAATATTATAAATACGATAAAGTAGAGGTAGTATTTTTTGTTACTGAATTTTACACCAAATTTTAGTTTGATACTTTATTTTTAATTATTCTTTTACCATTTTGGTTCTTTTAAATATTTTTCCTACATTTTTTGTTCATTAAATGGTTAATAAAAATGTCCAAAATTATTGGAGCTAATAGAAAAAGAAAACAAGGCTAAAATAATATTATTTTTGACATTTAGTGAGCTGTTTAATTAAAAAAAGTTAATAAAAATTACTATATTGACCCAAAAAAAGAAATTTAAATTATTAATATGAAGAAATAAAATTAAAGGACCAAATTAAAATTAGAGGTAAGTTTATAGAACTAAAATAAAAATTTAGACAAAAAAATGTGATCACATTATTCTTGAATTTTTCTCGAGTGAAAAATAATGAAAAATAGAGTAAAATGTGTCACTGATAAATTTATAAATATGATAGACTTATTTAAATAATATAATTGTATTTTAGTTTTATATTGATATTTGTATAATTATTAATTAAAACTTTATATATTATTTTAATATAAATGCCTCCTACTTGCCTGCACTTTATTATCATCCCTAGGCCCAATTATCAGTTACTTGTGTCATTATTCTATGACTTACCATTTGCTTTAGGTCCAAGTATCAATTATATTGTTTAAGTTTTATTGTTTTGAGCCTATCATTTGCAAGTCCAAGTATCAATTAGCTATGTCTTATTCTTCTAGGTCTACGATTTACTCTAGGCCAAAGTATTAACTACTTATATTCTCTTGTTTCGGGCATACCATTTGCTTTAGGGCCAACTATCATTTGATTGGCCCATGTTCTTTTAAGTTTGTTTTCTTAAGACCCAAATATTAGTTACTTATGTCATCCTCTTATTTTGGGCCTATTTGCATTAAGCCCAAGTATCAATTACTTACGTAATCTTCTTCTTGGCTTAATGTTAAGTATCAATCACTTATATCCTCTTGTTTTGTCACACTTTTACTAAGTAGAAATTGACTTAAATTATTGTGTTGCAATTGGAACATGCATATTTTCTCAAGTATCAATTCCTTGAGGACCACTAGTTAATGAGTAATTGATACTTTAGTCTAAAACAAACAATGGGCCTAGAAGAAGAAGACTTAAATAATTGGTACTTGAGCTTCAAGTAAATGGTACACCTGAAACAATAGGACATAAGTAATTGATCCGTTGACCTAAAGCAGACAGTAGGAATAGAAGAACGTGAGACAAGTAACGGATTCTAAGTTTAAGGATGACATCAGAGTAGGAAAGAGTATTAATAAATGAAATTTAAATTATATTTAAAATAATATTTCTTGAATAAAATTTTGACTAGAAATTATATAAATACCAACATAAAATTGAAATACAATTATATTATTTAAGTCAGACTTATCTATATTGGATTTATAAAATTTTTCCGTGATACATTTTACTATATGTTGTTTCATGATTTTTCATATGGAAAAACTTGTATAGCATAATATGATCGGATTCTTTTTATGGTTAAATTAGTATTTTGGTCACATAACATAACCACAAGTTTTAATTGGATCCTTCAATTTTTCTTAATACTAATCATTTATATTTTTTTAGGTCAATATGATAATTTTATATTAATTTTATTAATTAAATAGTTCACGAAAATTGCTAAAATAATATTGATTCAACCTTGTCTTTTTCTTTCTCACCCCCAACAACTGTCTTGAAATTTTTTATTAACCACTTAATCAATGAAAATATAAGCATTTGATTAAAAAATAAAAAAATGACAATTTGGATTAAAAAAAAGAAACCATCGATTAGATTTGAAAATAAAATCTAGTTTATATCTATTCGAATCCAAATAATTTAATATGTACTAGTGTATTAATTTGATTTGTATTATCAATTTTCATCCAATTATATTACAGGGTGGTTATTAATTGTATTACCAATTTCCATTCAATTGTGTCAATTTCCAATAATTGTATTAATTGGTCAATATAAAAAGGAATTTCTTCTTCACCTTTGCATATGCATCACAGATGGCCAAGGAACCCACCCATGGCACCATTAGTGGACTATAGAAACTGAATCTCATACTACCAGAATGTATTGTAATAGCCACAATTGACTAAATAATTCAAATTTTAAAAATAGATTACACAGAAATAAGAGAGCCACAATTGATTATATATAAACTGAATAACTCAACCCTTAAATTCAAGAAAATGAAATACGTTAAACATCGCAAAAATTACTGTTATACGAGGTGTGCATTTTTTGAAAATATTGAGAAGGAAAAGAGTATAATAAAAAATTTGTGATATTTTCCATAGCTGCATTGTAAATTGACGATGAAGGGGATAGACAAGAAAGAAAGCGAGAAGGAAAATTATGGCTATGAAATGTTATTTGGCCGAAAGATAAAATGGTTAAATGGATTAGAAACTTAACATTAGTTTGAAGAGAAAGTAAGAATTCATTTGACGTGAAAAGTTTATTATTTTTTATAATGTTGCATAATTAGGATTCCAAAGCAATTATTAATTATGATAGGGATGAATAAGCAATACTTAAAATTGTCAAAAAATATTTTAATCTAATACGTTTATTTCTCTCAAACTAAATCTGGACTCGCCAGTCTCAACTCGGCCAAACTCAACTAACTCAAGCCTGGGTGAAGGGATTGACACCACCCCACTTGGGAACAACACCACAATTTTCGGACAGTAGCGTCCAGAATTCATAAAATAGTAAAAATGAAAAGTAAATCACCCTTGTTTTTCAGACAACAGCGTCCTGTGGAAACACATTTCTGGACACTACTGTCCGGTAATGGGTAGTGTCATTCCCAAGTGGGGTGGTGCCGAGCCCTTCACCCCTCAAGTCTCCTTAGTCAGGGCTTCAAGACTTGGGGGGCTTGCGGACTAGCTGGTCTCAACCCAACCCAAGTCAAATATCCCATGTCTCCAACCACGGTCTCAACCCTGACCCTATAACCCTAGTAGCCCAAATCTCCCTCCCCTATCGAGTTTCTAACTTGTGGCGTTTAGAGCACGTTGACATAGCAAGAAAGCCTTGTATCTCGACAGAGAATCTATAGCGATCAATTAGCATTTATGGAGATAGAAGACCAGGAGCATATCAATTAGCATTTGCACTAGACACTTTCCCAGTTTAGAATGAATATAGACACTAGGGTTTCGGAAGCCCAGTTTGTATAAATAGTCCATAGGTCCTCATTTGTAACCATGCTCACTGTAAAAATGATTGCTGTTGTTAGGGGTTTAGGCATCAAAACACCATTGTTATTAGGGTCCGGGAGCTGTGAGTGAACATCTAGCGTCCACCGTAGGGCCGGTAGATAAATCTCCTAACCTCAATGATAACACGAAGTGGAGCTCAGCGAGGACGAGGAGCATACCACTAGTAGGGAGGACATGCTGCTGGAGGTGGACAGACGATGGAACTTCTCAGAGACTTACATGAATGCCTCAACACGCTTTAGGCAAGGAACAAGCAGGCAGAGCAAAGGAACATGAAATTAGACAATAGAAACCAGGATCTTCAAAGATAGATAGACGAGCTAAGGGGGAACGATCACCAAACTGAAAGGTCAACAAAAAATACCACAGCAAGTACCCAAGAAAATGTCACCGCTCCAAACCCGCGCATGAATCAGTTTTCAAAGATTCGCTTTTCGCAGATGAGCTAATGAATGATGAAATCCCCAATAATGTCAAGCCACCCTTGGCTATCGTCTATAATGGAGAGTGATCCACAAGAACATGCGGATTACTACAAGTCATTAATGTTACGGTATAGAGCAATGAAGGTTATAATGTGTCGCTTGTTCCCAGGGACGTTGGTCAAGAAGGCCAATAAATGGTTCAACAGGTTACCTACAAAGTCCATATACAGTTTCTAGAAGTTAAGAAAGTTATTCGTAGCTCAATTTTCTTTCAGTATTCCGAGGAAGAGATCGCAGGAGGACCTCAAAAATATCAAGCAGGGTGCCAATGAGTCCCTCAAGGATACCTAAACCGGTACGACTAAGAATCAATCATGGTGGACAACCTCAGCTTAGAAGTCATGAAAAATCAGCTCATATTAGGTCTTTAGGTGAGTGAATTCTATCATTACATTAAGCGTAAGAATATCGTCGACTTAGCACATTTCAGGAGGAAAGCAGTGGAATGGATTATGATGGAGGAAGCATGCACTGCTAAAAAAGACGATTTCAACATCACGGCTCACCCCTCTACTGGAAAGAACCAGGAAAGGCCAGGCCACCTCGGTCGCCCAGGGCGAACCAAAAGTAATATCGAGAGAACAAGGAGCCCCGGTACACAGAACGATATGCAAATTACACATCTCTTAATGTAGGGAGGAATATGATCTTTTAAGAATTAAAGAACACGAGCATCATCAGGCCTCTCTCGCATCCTATCCCACCTTATCCCGGGGTGGATCGTTCTCGACACTGCGAGTATCATTGCTCATTCGGGACACTACCGTGGAATTTCGACAGCTAAAGGACCATATTAAGCAACTCATACAAGATGGCTACCTATGCGAATATGTTGGCAGGGCGGACAGGGAAAGGAGAAGTAGGTCGCAGAGTCTGCCAACTCAGCACAATCATAACCATAGGCACAACAACCCGACAAATCGTACAATCAACATGATATCGGGTGGATTTGCTAGAAGAGAGACCAGCTCAGTTCGGAAATGCTATCTGAGAGAAATTATGATAGTGAAGTCTAATTGTTAGACAAGGTACAACATCATCCCACAATTTCTTTTATCTCTGGTGGTTTTCATGGATGTTCAGTAAAACAGGATAACCCCATGGTAATATCCGTTGAGATAGTCAAGTTCACTGTACGAAGAGTCCTGGTAGACTAAGGTAGTTCAGTAGAAATTATGTTTTGGACGATCTTTCAAAAGATAGGTTTTCCAGAATCTTTGCTGGGAAGCTATGCGGGAGCATTGGTCGGCTTCGTGGGAGAGTAGGTGAACATGCAAGGACACATTGATCTGTTCACCAGATTCGGAGAAGGAGATTCAACAAAGGAGGTCATCGTTCGATATTTGGTGGTCAGGTCGCCAAGTTCATATAATATGATCTTAGGCTGACCTTTACTTAGCATGCTAGGAGCTATGGTCTCCACTCCTCAGTTGAGCATGAAGTATCCAGTTTCAGACACACGAATAGGCACATTCCGCACTGATCAAAAAATAGATCGGCAACGCTACAACAAGAGCCTAAAGATCACATGATCACCATGTGTACCTGCTAGCTGAGTTCATCAAATCTCAACTCATGCCGCAGTAGATTTAGACCGAAGGGATGATTTCGTGGAAAGGCGACCTCAGCCAATGGGGAAGTTAAACCAAATACTCCTAGATTCTGACCCTGCACACACCACAAAGATAAGTATCGACTTCAACAAAGAACAAGAATATAAATTAACTGCTTTCTTAAAGTTGAATGCTGATCAATTTGCATCGACCTCGAAAAATATGTCGGGGATTGATCCTAACTTCATCTGTCATAATGTTATGATAGATGCCAGAGCTAAGTCGGTAAGCCAGAAGAAAATGAAGATGGAAGAAGAGGGACATGAAGCAGTACAAGTTGAAACTAAATCCCTGTTAGAAGATGACTTCATCAGAGAGATCCAATATACTACCTGGCTGGCAAATTTCATGGTAGTAAAGAAAGTAAATGGAAAATGGAGGATGTGCACCGATTATACCGATCTCAACAAAGCATGTCCAAAGATTCTTATCCTCTGCCAAACAACGACCAGCTAGAAGACAACGCATCAACCTTCCAATTTCTATCATTCATGGATGTGTACTCTGGTTATAACCAAATCAAAATGAACCTGGCCGATGAAGAGAAGACGGTGTTCATGGGTGATACCTCTAATTTTTGTTACAGGGTAATGCCTTTTGGTCTGTAAAGCGAAAGTTCCGCCTATGAATGATTGATGGATAGAATTTGTAAAGACTACGTCGGCAAAAATGTTGAAGTCTATGTGGAAGACATGGTGGCAAAAACCAAGGTTGGAGGAGACCTTGTGGAAGACCTTAATTAGATATTCCAACAGCTTAGGAAGTACAACATGCGCATAAATCCTTTCAAATATACTTTTGGCATCAAGTCTGGGAAATTCTTAGGCGTCATGTTGTGAGAACGGGGGATAGCAGCCAACCCGGATAAATGATGGGTGATCATAGATATGCGTAGCCCCAGGTCGGTAAAAGAGGTCTAGCAATTGTCAGGGAGAATCATGGCACTATCAAGATTCATGTCTAAGGTCAGTGATAAAGATCACCCATTCTTCCAAAGTATCATAAAGGCGAAGGCGCTCAAGTGGACTGAAGAATTTGAAGAAACCTTCACTCAAATGAAGATGTTTTAAGCCACTCCTCTCGTACTAGTGCAATCTCGATAAGCACCGACTTCTCCGAAGAACAAGAATATAAATTAACTGCTTTCTTAAAGTTGAATGCTGATTTGTTTGCATGGACCTCGACGAACATGTCGTGGATCGATCCTAACTTCATCTTTCAAAATGTTAAGATAGATGCCAGAGCTAAGACGGTAAGCCAGAAGAAAAGGAAGATGGGAGAAGAGCGACGTGAAGTAGTACAAGCTGAAACTAAATCCCTGTTAGAAGATGACTTTATTAGAGAGATCCAATACACTACCTGGCTGGCAAATTTCATACTAGTAAAGAAAGCAAATGGAAAATGGAGGATGTGCACCGATTATACCGATCTCAACAAAGCATGTCCAAAGATTCTTATCCTCTGCCCAATATCGACCAGCTGGAAGACAACGCATCAGCCTTCAAATTTCAATCATTCATGGATGTGTACTCTAGCTATAACCAAATCATAATAAACCTGGCTGATGAAGAGAAGACGGTGTTCATGGGTGATACCTCTAATTTTTGTAACAAGGTAATGCCTTTTGGTCTGTCAAGCACAAGTGCCGACTATGAACGATCGATGGATAGAATTTGTAAAGGCTACGTCGGCAAAAATGTTGAAGTCTATGTGCAAGACATGGTGGCAAAAACCAGGGTTGGAGGAGACCTTGTGGAAGACCTTAATTAGATATTCCAGCAGCTTAGGAGGTACAACATGCACCTAAATCCTTTCAAATATACTTTTGGCATCAAGTCTGGGAAATTCTTAGGCGTCATGTTGTGAGAATGGGGGATAGCAACCAACCCGGATAAATGACGGGCGATCATAGATATGCGTAGCCCTAGGTCGGTAAAAGAGGTCTAGCAATTTTCAGGGAGAATTGTGGCACTATCAAGATTCATGTCTAAGGTTGGTGATAGAGATCACCCCTACATCCAAAGTATCATAAAGGCGAAGGTGTTCAAGTGGACTGAAGAATGTGAAGAAACCTTCTCTCAAATGAAGATCTTTTTAGCCACTCCTTTGGTACTAGTGCAACCTAGATAAGTACCGACCTCTCCGAAGAACAAGAATATAAATTAATTGCTTTCTTAAAGTTGAATGCTGATCTATTTGCATGGACCTCGGCAAACATGTCATGGATCGATTCTAACTTCATCTTTCATAATGTTAAGATAGATTCCAGAGCTAAGCCGTAAACCATAAGAAAATGAAGATGGGAGAAGAGCGACTTGAAGCAGTACGAGCTGAAACTAAATCCCTGTTAGAAGATGACTTCATCATAGGGTTCCAATACACTACCTGGCTGGCAAATGTCGTGCTAGTAAAGAAAGCAAATGGAAAATGGAGGATGTGCACCGATTATACCGATCTCAACAAAGCATGTCCAGAAGATTCTTATCTTCTGCCTAACATGGACTAGCTGGTAGACAACACATCAAGCTTCCAGTTTCTATCATTCATGGATGTGTACTCCAGTTATAACCAAATCAGATTGAACCTGACTGATGAAGAGAAGACAACGTTCATGGGTGATACCTTTAGTTTTTGTTACAGGGTAATGCCTTTTGGTCGGAAAAGCGCAAGTGCACCTATGAACGATTGATGAATAAAATATTTAAAGACTACGTCGACAAAAACGTTGAAGTCTATGTGGATGACATGGTGGCAAAAACCAAGGTTGGAGGAGACGTTGTGGAAGACCTTAATTAGATATTCCAGCAGCTTAGGAGGTACAACATGCTCCTAAATCCTTTGAAATATACTTTTGGCTCTAAGTCTGAGAAATTCCTAGGCTTCATTTTGTGAGAACGGGGGATAGAAGCCAACCTGGACAAATGTCGGGCGATCATAAATATGTGTAGTCCCAGCTCGGTAAAAGAGGTCTAGCAGTTGACAGGGAGAATTGTGGCGCTGTCAAGATTCAATTCTAAGGTCGATGATAAAGACCACCCCTTCTTCCAAAGTATCAGAAAGGTGAAGGCATTCAAGTGGACTGAAGAATATAAAGAAACCTTCACTCAAATGAAGTCGTTTTTAGCCACTCCTTCGGTGCTAGTGCAACCTCGGTCAGAAGAGCCATTGGTGCTTTACATGTCAGCATCTAAAGCAATCAGCGCTGTGTTGATCCAAGAAGAAAAAGTAAAGCAGCAACATGTTTACTTTGTGAGCAGAGTTCTGCAGGGTGCTGAGGTGCAGTACCTGATTATTGAAAAAGTCGTGTTAGCCTTGATTATGGCCACAAGGAAATTGCGACAATACTTCCAGAGCCACACCATAGTAGTTTGAACAGATGTCCCCGTTAGGGCGATCTTACAAAAACCTGACTTGGTGAGACATATGGTAGGATGCGTTGTAGAATTGTCAGAGTTTGACATACAGATTGAAAATCGCAAAGTAATAAAGGCTCAAGTCTTGTTAGAATTTGTATTGGAAACGACTTCGGCAGCCATCCTAGAACCCGAAACCATGTGGTCATTGTGGGTGGATGGTGCTAGCAATTCCAGATGAGGAGCTGGAATCATCTTCGAATGTCCTGATGGTCTCACCATAGAACAGTCAATAAATTTGAGTTCAAAGCCTCCAATAATCAAGCTAAGTACGAGGCATTGATAGTCGGCCTGCGCCTAGCACTAAACCAAGGTGTCTACAAAGTTACTGCCAAAAGTGATTAGCAACTGCTAACTAGCCAATTATCTGGTACTTATCAGGTAAAAGGTGAATAACTTATCAAGTATTTGCAGGTAACATAGGAGCTGATATCTCACCACAAGTAGTTCAAAATCTAGCATGTTTGTAGAGATCAAAATAGGAGAGCTGATTTGCTGGTCAAACTAGCCAACACCAAAAAATAGTAAACAACAGGAGCATTGTAGTAGAAGTGGTCAAGAGGCCAAGTATTGAAGAAACCAAAGTCAACTCTATAGATTCATGGCCAGAAGTAGGGCAAAACCAATTATAGAGTATATACTGAGAAGAATTCTAGAAGATAAAGAGGAAGCCAAAAAATTGGCGTGGCAGGCGGAAAAATACACAATCGTTGGTGATGAGCTGTACAGGAGGGATTTTTCTCAACCCCTACTCAACTGCATTACTGACGAACAAGCTGATTATGTTATACAGGAAATCCATAGTGGAGTACGTAGCATCCACATTGGTGGTCGATCTCTGGCCACAAAGGTATTGAGAGCAGGACAGTATTGGCCGACCTTGAGAGATGACTGCACCCAATTCTTTAAGATGTGTGAAAAGTGTCAACGCTTTGGAAGTCATCATCAAGCACCAGCAGAAGCCCTATTTGGAATCACGTCGCCTTGGCGTTCTACATGCTGGGAAATGATCTCCTCGAACCTTTTTCCCTAGCTACAAGTCAAAGAAAATGGTTGCTGGTTGACATGGACTACTTCACCAAGTGGATAGAGGCAATACCGATTACATCAACTACTGTGGAAAATGTAGAGAAGTTTCTATGGAAGGAAACATTATGCCGCCATGGCGTACCCTCAGCTATAGTATCAGACAGTGGAACTCGGTTCGCCAATCAAAGATTAACAAATTTCTGTAATGAATTCGGAATAAAACAAGTCTTTGCATTTGTAGAGCACCCCCAGACCAATGGCCAAGCAGAGGCCGTCAACAAATTAATTCTAACTGGATTACGCAAAGGTTGGACAATGCTAAGGGGAAATTGTCCGAGGTGCTATCGGTCGTGCTATGGTCGTGTAATGGATATGACGCGATGATTCCCATAGAAATTACAATTCCAAGCCCAAGAATGCAAAGCTTTGATCCAAAGAAGAATGAACAAGAGTTAGGGCAGAGCTCGACACGTTAGATGAAGTGAGGGAAATCGCTAAAATTTGGCAAGCATCCACTAAAGTTAGAGCAGCTAGAGGATATATAACACACACTTAGTCCCATGTGCTTTCAAAGTTGGCGACTTGGTATTTAGAAAGGCAGATGGACCTCGGAAGATCACCCAACATGGGAAATTAGCAGCAAAATGGAAAGGACCGTTCAAAGTATATGACGAAGTGGGAAAAGGAGCATATAGGTTGCAAGAATTGGGAGGAAGAAATCTGAAGAATACTTGGAATGCCTCACATTTAAAGTTTTTTTATTATTGAATGATGTATTTAGGCCTTCTGCGTACTCTTTTTTTACCTTAAGTGTTTTTCCTAAGGCGATTTTGGCATAACGAGGGTTTAATGAGGCACAGCTTATTCATTAATAAAAGGACAACTTTTCATACGATTGCTTACAAGTTAAACAAAAAGTCCTACTCGGCCTGATTAATTTAATCCCTAGCTGGTTGAGACTTAGGCAATTCAATCAACAAAAAGATTAACTCAACCTAGCTAATTTAATCTCTGGCTGACACTTAGGCAATTTAATCAACAAAATGTCCTACTCAGCCCAGCTAATTTAATCCCTGTCTAAGACTTAGGCAATTCAATCAACAAATACTCAGCCTGGCTAACTTAATCCATGGCTGAGACTTAGGCAACTCAATCAACAACTTCAACAGAAAGTCCTACTCTATCCGGCTAATTTAATCCCTGACTGAGACTTAGGCAATTCAATCAAAAAAAGTCCTACTCAGCCTGGCTAATTTAATCCCTAGCTGACACTTAGGCAACTCAATCAACAACTTCAACAAAAGTCCTATTCTGCACAACTAATTTAATCATATGCTGAGACATAGACAATGCAACAAATATAGTAAAACCCAAGATGCTACAGGAACAAGTATACGCGAGATACAAAAAATAAAGTCATTGTCTTTAATGATGAAAAGTAAGCAGGACTGCACAAGGCAACATTCGGAACAACAATTACAATTTTCAGATTTTTTACAATTTTTCAAGCAAGGGCATTCCACTGGTACTAGTCAACATTTGGAGCAACAAGTCGCCCATCCCTCACGACAAGTTCAGAGGATAACTTTGATGTATCCAAATCAGGAGCAAGGATTTTGAATTGCTGTAGGGCAAGCGTAAAACCTTCATCATACAGGTCCACAAGCTGCCCTTGCAGATTCGCCACTTCACCCTGGAGTTTACCCTTTCCATTTCCCATTGAGCATATTGTTCCTTGTTTTCCCCTTTTTCGCCTCCAAGTCAGACACCACTTGGTCATGCAAAGACTTGATCATATTAAGATTCTTTTGCACCTCTTGATTCTTATGTTCTAACTCGGTCTTTTCTGCAACTTCAACAGCTCGGGAATTATGGACCTCCTCAAATTCTTGCTTTAAAGTAGCATGTGTATCACACAACTTCTCAATACTAGTCTTCTTATTCTTGTATTTTTTGTGCAATTCATGCAACTTCTCGGTAGCATCCAGCTCGGATACAACAGCCTCATCCATCTTAGTAGTAACACAATCCAAGGCCTCAGTGCATGATCGGTTGCGGACACACCCTTGGTGAGTAAGGAAAGCCATCTGCAAACCATGTCACTTCATTGACACAAATAGATCGTCATCACCTAGCTTCTCATAAGTCTCAACATCCTTGGGAAACGATAGGTTGCTCTTTATGAAACTCCCCGCATCCAACTTGTTATTCTAGAGCGTGCCAGTTTCACTGTCAAAATGATAAGTGAAAATCATACGTATTTTTGTGCTTTAAATTATGCACTTATCAATGTGTTTTAAGTTGATTTTGATGGAAAAATACCCCAATTTTATTAATTGCAAGTCTTAGGTAAAATTTTAGTTCCTTTAGTGATTTTATATTGAATTGAGGCTAATTACATGAATTTTAACTTAGGTTGGAGCTTGGACGAGTTGGAGATTTGGAAAATGGCTAGAAGAGGCTTAAAATGCAATTTTAGAATATCAGGCCAAATTAGCCGCGGCGAATACTTATTCTCTTGTTGATCCAGATCTTTTGGGCGTGGAGAAAATTTATGAGCACTTTAAATAAATTGATTTATCTTCTCTCGAAATATCTTTTATATTCCATGCATCTATATTTTAGGTGTTGATTATTATCTTAATTTGATTTATTTTGATTTATCTTGATCAAATAATAATATTTTATGATTTGATTTGTAGATAAGCGGAGTGCGGAGCAAGGAAGCGCCTAAAAGATCATGATAGATCTATTGGAAGATTTGTGGACTAAATAATTCATGGAGTGTTGTATTCTATCTTATCTTTAAGCAACAAAATCTATGTCTTAGATTCTATAAATACATATAATTAGTGCTAGGTCGAAGGGAATGCTAAGGATAAGACACCGCTTCTCTCTCTAGACTTAGTTTTCTCTAGGTTTAGCTTCTCCTTGTGAGGGAGAAGATGGGATGGGGTTGAATCTTAACACAACATCTGATGAACCCTGAGAGGATTCATTCATGGAGCGCGAAGGAGGAAGGAGAAAGACGTTTCCACCAGTCTCAATCTTCTTCTATGGAGTTTCTTCTATCCCTCTTCTTCTTCTTTTATGTTTTATCTTATATTTTACCGTATTTGAATCTTTATGTCTTTGATTACATTGAAGTTTGATCGTTCCTTTATTAATCTATGAAGTATTTTACTTGTTTGAGTATATATGTTGTGCTTAATGCTTTTGGGTGCGTAGCTAACATTAAATTGGATTGATTACTCGTATTGAGACTGGGGACGGTAATATAAAAGTGTGATTCTTGCATATTATACCATGCATGTTGTAGATCTAGAGATAGACTATACTTGCATGTGGTCTTTGTGAGTCCTTGTGTTTAATGCTTGTCTTTGGCTTAGGAGAGTCAAGGGATTGATCTCTTAGGTTAAAGTCAAAGGTTATCGAGTCAAGGAATTGATCATTAATTAATTTTGTGAACTTGGCTATCAATAAGAAAATATGGAGTAGATTAATGAGGCTTTCGGTAATTCAAAGGGGGCTTTGTCTATGAAGTCCCGGGATGCGTAATTAATTTGTATTTGATCTTAAATGAAGCTTTAATTTTAGTTTTGCTTTTCTATGAAATCTTCTCTTGTTGGAGTATTAGTTGTTGTTCTTAATGCTTATGTTGTGACTCATGTTTATGTTAGGAATAGTGAAATATGAGTGTGCTCTTGCAATTGATGCCATGGTCATTGTTAGTTTGGGGATATATAATGATGAGTATGTGGTCTTGTTGAATTCTAAGTCTTAATGCTTGTTTTAACTTAAGGTGGTCAAGGGATTGAAATCTTGAATTAGAGCAAAGGTTAATGAGCCGAGGGATCAGTCTTTAATTAATTTAGTGAATTCGACCAACAACAAGTGAATTGGGATTTGGATAATGAAATTAGGATTAATTCAAAGGAAACTTTTTTCTATTAAGTTTCCGGGTTCTTAATCAAATGACATTGAGTTCCAAATGCATGTTTAGTTTAGATTTAATTTCTCATGTCATTTATCTTTATGTTTTAACAATTCATTTACTATTCCTTTTGCCGTTTAAATTAGTTGTTAACTTGGGAATGTGATAGTTGGTCAAAATCCTTGCGGACGATACTCAGTATCACCATTTTAATATTTATAACGATAGCGAAACATATCTATCGTTTTTTGTTATCACAGAACCAAAGTCAGAACAGCGGGCCCTCTTCGATGCTCGTCCAACCTCACCGCCCTCAGTAATGGCCTGAGGCCTCTTCCCGACAGCACAGTCCTGGGAAGTACATACCTGTGCAGAGTCACCACCAGCACCAACCACCATACCTCCATGAGCGAATTTTTTCGGAGAAGGAATAGGAGGAACATCCTTCTCAATAAGTATTTCCTGGTTGGTGATAGGATTCCTCACAATAAGGGGTGACATCAAATCAATCAGAGCTGTCAGAGGGGGGACAAGCCACCCCCAACTTGGGAGGTCGAATTATCAACGGGCTGAACTTTCTACTAGGCAGTAGAAGTCAGTAGCAGAAATTTTGCTCATATTTTCTGCACAAAAAGCAAAATTTAATACGTTAGCAACATAAAAATAATAATAGGAAAAGGAATAACACCCACCAAAATAACCCTTCAGGAAAACTGGATCTGTCTCGTGCTCAATTAACGTCTTTTAGCTTTCTTGGAAATACTCTAAAAAGTTAACCTCAATTTGTGAAAGAGGCGACAATTCAAAGCAATGGTGAGGCCCTACCGACTGAGCATCAAGTCACCAATATAAAGGAAACCTTATCGTACCATCACAAGCACATAATGGCAACTCACTAGAGGATGTGGCACGGCCCATAACCCTAAAATAGCAATGTTTAAAGTCATCCTTGTAAGAGTCAGCATATGCTGATGTAAGTTTTACAACTCGCCTTACTAGTAGCATAAAGCCAACCATAGTCACCTTTCTTCAAGCCACCTTGCCCATTTGCCACACCCCCTTTGTTTGAAAGAAGTGAAAAAAACTTATCTACACTGGGATCAAGATCAAAAAATTAACGGAGAATTTGAAGATCCCTAATAAATGCCCATGCATTGGGATGTAGTTGGGTAGGGGCAACTTGCACAAAGTTCAGCAGGTCAATTTCAAAAGGGGGGAAAGGGAGATGTAGCCCTAATTTACAAAAAAGTGTCTCATAAAAATAAAAAAAGTTCGGGACTCCTTGTCTGCAAACATACCAACACATTCAAAGGGCACACAGAAACGAACAACCGGTGTCTCCTCCGCAACCGCATCACGCACAATGCCATCAGTGTTGACGATCTGGTCAACCTTCTTTTCTGAGTCTATATTCGAAATGGCAGCGAAAACATTGTATTTAACCGAGCGATACAACGACAACTCAGAGATTACTAAAACAATATATTTCTCCATTGATGACTAAAAAGTAATATTAAAACAAAGAACGTGACACAAGAACACTACCTTTAAGAGCGCCACAAGAGGGGAAAAGTAGAGGAAATACAAACAGAAGCAAAAGAGGAGAAGAACTGGTGAAATGAAAAATACAAAGTCACACTTGTATAGGGGAGGAAATGAGCGACATGACGCTTCAAATTCAGCCCTAATGGTGATAGGTCAGAAGATGTGACATCAATCGTCGCGTCAATACAAAACGTATCATCACATCCACGTCCAAACACCATCGTTGGACCAAAACCCTGATCCATGCTAAAAAAAAAAGAGAAAAGGGGAAAACAGAGGCAATGCCTGCAAGAAGCTCAGGGTGACCTGAGTATTATAAGTAGGTACAAAACAAGTACATGGATACACCTTTTCAAAACTTTCAAACCTTACAAGCTAGATCCTTTATACGTTTATCATAATAAGTAGAAATCCTACTAAGCAATGAGCCCGCCCCAAATAGAGAATTTCAGGTCCCATTCCAACCAAGGAAAGTCATCTCTCTAGCTGGGAACGATGAGTATGATGTCTGAGAAGAACTCAGACTTCTACCAAGGGTGGTCTCTAGGAAGACAAAAATCACCCAAATCAAAGACGCAAAACATAACCGCTCATAGTATCTGGTGTCAAATCCCAAAGGAATGAGACGCCAGAAGCCTCAGAGGCGGCTCAACCCCAACCAACGCCATAGTTTTCTTGATAAGAAGCATGACGTGGTTACAAGGCCCACTACTTATTAGAAAACTTCGAACATGACTTGAGCTGGAAGCCACTAAAATCCCAGCGATTGACAAAGCTTTTTCCTCTTCTTCATGTTATAATTTGCAAGTAAAGGGCACAAATTGGAATGAGAAGATGCTACTATTTATATAGGGATGTTCAATAAATGCGTAACTAATAAGAACAACGAAGCAGGAAACGTTCAAGTCAAATAATAAACGTGGAACAAAAAACAATGGGCCAAAGTAACCGATGAAATTGTGAAGACAAATTCTTGCTACCTCAAGTCTCCTCGGCCAAGGCTTCAAGACTTGGGGCTGATGGATTCGCCAGTCTCAACTCGGCCCAACTCAATTAACTCGAGTCTCCTCAGCCAAGGCTTCAAGACTTAGAGGGTTGGTGGACTAGCCGGTCTCAATTCGGCCCAACTCAACTAGCCCAAGTCTCCTCAGCCAAAGCTTCAAGACTTGGGGGACTACTGGACTAGCCGATCTCAACTTTGCCCAACTCAACTAACTCAAGTCTCCTCAGTTAAGGCTTCAAGACTTGGGGTCCGGTAGACTAGTTGGTCTCAACTCGGCCTAACTCAACTAGCCCAAGCCTCCTCATCTAAGGCTTCAATACTTGGGGGGCTGATGGACTAGCCGGTCTCAACCCGGCCCAAGTCAACTAACCCAAGTCTCCAACCACGGTCTCAACCCGGCCCCACAACCCAAGTAGCACAGATCTCCCTCCCCCACTAGGTTTCTAACTTGTGGCGTTTAGAGCATGTACACATAGCAAGAAAGCCTTATATCTCGGCAGAGAAATTATACCGATCAATTATCATTTATGGTGAAAGAAGATCGGGAGCATATTAATGAGCATTTACATCAGACACTTTCTCAGTTTAGAATGAATGTAGACTCTAGGGTTTCGGAGGCCCAGTTTGTATAAATAGTTCTTAGGTCCTCATTTATAACCATGCTCACCGTAAAAATCATAGCTCTTATTAGGGTTCAGACATCAGAACACCATTGCATTTAGGATCCAGGAGCTGTGAGTGAACAAAATCCGACGGATTATATAAATTTGACCATCACGGTTTAATTTTTTTTAGACCATGTTAGACGACACAAAAATTTATACTAAAGAGTAACCCACGCAATGCGTGGATACAAAGAAAAACTTATAACATGTAATGTTGTTTACAGATTTTTATAATAAAATATAATTTATAATATGAATAATTTATCTAGATAAAGATGAATTCATATTAAATAGAATTGTTACATAAATATTTCAAACGGAATTGTAACGAAAACCTCATGAGTGAAAAAACACTTTATTTATTTTATGGAAAAAAAATTTTAAGGCAAAACTTATAATAATTAAATTTCATGAATTTCATTGAATAAGAAAATTTTTTAGGTAAACATAAAAAAGTATTCTGATAGTTAGACATTATTTAAACAATTATATGAAATATGTATAAAAAATTATAAGAAATTAAAATTAGATAAATGAAAAAATATAAAAAAACATATATGAATGAGTTGCTTATCTTAGTAAAAATTTAAAAAATAAAATTAACTTTGACAAAATTATTTCTAAAAAAGTAGGTTGTTGATTTTTTTTTTTAATAATGAAGATATTCTATTGTCTGAGAGCTCAGAATTTCATGACTAAATTATCTCATATTATGTGTAACGTCTACCCTTAGCTGGACTAAACCCATCATTATACTCATGTATAATGAAATGGGATAATATTTAAGCATTTAGAGTTACTACTTTTCTCAACAAAAGTCCTCATAGCTCATTAAACTTACTAAAATTTTAAGATAGTCATGTCCTAATACTGGCATAAAATATACACACCGCATAGTACCATTCCTAGAATGGTCATCGACTTACATTACAGACAAGCTTTAAGAAGAAAACATAGATAGTTAACAACTAGTGTGTGCACGTGTGTGTGTGTAGAATGTGTGTAGATACATATATAACATTCGAACATTCAGTCTGTCTTAGAGACATATTGCAAGTCATGAGGCAGTGATAACAAAATCACATACAGAAAATCCAAACATAATCATCATGGGGTCCCTTGGATGCTTTTAGACCATGTTCATTACCTCGGAACTATCACGGGTGTTTGTAGAGGCTCTGATGGTAACAATCTATTTAATCTTACCGGCCCAGTTGCCTATGAAAGACAGAAATGTTACAGGGTGAGAATTGATCTCAGACTATGCTAGTTATATTCTCCATCTTTAGTTCCCTTCTTATATAAATGAACATAACTTTCTTTTTGTAACACCCCAGCCTTGACCTGCGACACTAATGGTCCAGGAATTCACTGAGCGTGTTCCTTAGAGCTTCATCCACTCCCTTAGGAGGGTTATCCCCCCTACAAATATATCTAAATTTATTCCAGCATTTGAGACCTTTCACTGATTCGAACCCACAGATAAAACAATATAGTCATGAATTTTCATTGCATGGTATTCACAGCATGTGACATAACTCACTGTTAGAATTTTATAAAATCATCTACATATCTAAAAATTATAAAATTTCATGAGCAACTAGAAGACACATAGAGGAGTAACTATAAAAATTTTCAATTTAAAATACATAGTAACCAGAGAGAATTAATTTCACGAAATAACAGTATGATTTTCGTTGTTTAGTTTAGTCATGCCTCATTGTAGGAATTTTATAAAATTAACCACACATCTAAAAATTATAAAATTCCATAAGAAACTAAAGGACATATATAAGAGTAACTATAAACATTTTCACTTCAAAACACTTAGTGAAATTCAAGAAATAAATTCTCTAAAAATAGATTGCATGTTCCTATTTAACATAATTTCCAGCAACAACCTAGTGTGTTCAAAAATTCACCAAAAATCATACAAAACTTCAAAAATCATGAAATTAAATCTTTAAGCTCATGACACATTAAAAATACCATGCAAAATTTTAGACTCTTATCTTCAGCATAAGTAGAGATAAAAATTCGAAAAGAAAGACAATTTTCATGTGTTATGGAAACTTACATTTTATTTTAAATTGAAAGAAGTATGGATATAGAAAAGACCCCTACCTTTACTTTTCTAGTATCTTGTTCTTTATCAAGGCAGGGTGGAATTTCTATTACTTGACTTCTTTCCTTTTATTATAAATTCTGTTCTATGTCATAATGTCTCCAAGTTGCTAAATTCTCTCCGTTCACTCTCTAATATATATAGAGTGTAATATATGCTAATCTTGCCCAGAGTCTAAGATGTGAGCATGTACTCTCACTCCCCTTTTCTCTCGTGTCACTATGCATGGGCTGCAAGGATTTTAGTTGACACCATAAACTTCACTATATCATATATAACCCATCTTTTGTAATGTGGACCCATGCTCATTCTTTCTTTTCAGCCTTTCCACCTTATGGTGCAGCATGTGTGTGATAATTAATTAATTGGTGTGTGCTTTGTTGTTGCGCTGTGTTTGTCAGTGCACATCATAATTAATGGTTATTTAGATTTTTTCTTAAACAATTGTGAGTGTGTTGGTCAGTGTATGTTAATATAGTCAGTGGCCTGGTGAAAGTGGCTTCTCCCACTTAAGGATCCTCTACTATATATTAATAATACCAAAATAATAATAATGTTACATAAATAGTCTAATCATGAGATATCTTTGTTATTTTTGGACGCGTAATATACTTAGGTTATTGGGGTGGATGTTATATTATGTATTGAGTTCTTGATGTTATGCATTTTACAAGAAAATAATTTTAGGTAAACTTCAAAAGTATTTTATTTTTAGATATTATTTTAAAAATTATATGACATTAAAATTAGATAAATGAAGAAATTAAAAAACATATATGAATGAGTCGTTTATCTAATTGAAAATTTTAAAATTAAAACTAACTTTGGTAAAAGTATTTCTGAAGAGATAGATTGTTGATTATTTTTTAGAATGAATATACCCTATAGCCCAAAATTACAGACTTTTATGACTAAATTATATAATATTATGTACTGAGTTCTTGTGCATTCTAAGCTACTTTGACTTATGATTGATAGTTTTAAAGAGAATATAGAATGTAGAGATAATAATTTATATTTAAGATGTATAATTTTGACGAAAAATATGTCTATTTATATACATATTATTATTTTTGTTATTAAAGTGTAACTGAAAATTTACTTTGTAAAATTATTTATTTATATTCTAAATAGAATATAATTTATAGTAAATGATGTAAATGTTTAAATTTGTAATAAATTTATTAAAAATATTAAATTTTAAGTGATTAAAAATTAGTATACTGAGATATAAAATATTTTATTTTGATCATTAAATGATTTAATAATTTTTTAACTTTTGCATAATGAAATTCTTATAATTTTACTAAACGAATTTTAAAAGTGTTAGTTTTAAAAATTTTAATACATTAATTATATTTAAATACATTAATTATATTTAAATACACTAAATGAAATTCTTATAATTTTTAATACATTAATTGTATTTAAATACATTTTTAATACATCTAAATACATTTTTTAAATGAATTTTGCAAAATGGTTTAAAATGATGTTTCTTATATGTGAAGCTCTTAGCTTTAGGCTTAGCTTTTAATATACTCTGTTCGGTAAAATTAACTTATAGGTTATGACTTATAGCTTATAGTTTGTTGCTTATAATTTATGACTTGTGACTTATAATTGAGTAGATGTGTTTGATAAAATTAGTTTATTATGTAGTTTATATTTGTTAAATGACTTAAAAGGATAAGTAATAATTACATGTAATAAATTATTTGATAGAATAAATATATAATAAATGACTAGAAGGTAAAATAGAAAAGAATTATTGAAAATTATTTTTCATAAGTTATAAACGACTTGAAGTAATTTTTCATAAGTCAACTTCTAACTTATAAAAACTATAAGTTTTTTGTTACTAAATACTTGACAAAAAAAAATTACAAATTATAAACTCTTAAACCTAGTATTACCAAACGCACCTAAAGAAACTAGGGACTAGGGATGAGATTGTAATCTCAATCCAATTTAATCTAACGATTGGATAGCGATGAACTGTAGGCTCCTGTTGATCAGGGTCCACGCATGACTGCATCAGAAGCTATTTAAGGCTCTTTCGTTTTCTCTGTACCTTCGCTCAGTCTCACTCTCACTATGGACTTAACCGAAGACTTACACTCCCTCCTTTCCGAGCAACGCCGCGAGCTCTCCGCCGCCGAAGCTATGGACTCCGATCTCGACTTCGCATTCCGCCTCCAGTTACAAGAAGCCCTTGCGGCCTCCCTCGCCGCTCAACCGTCTTCCTCCACCGCCGTTGTCGACGACCTCATGCTCGACGACACGGGTTTCAACGCCGCGTCCCTTCAGTTGGCGGAACTAACGAAGGCGGAGCTAGAAATGAAAGACCGAGAGCAGAGCGAGGGGGAGACGCAGAAAATGAAAGAGGATCTCAGCCGTCGGATTCACGACCAGAGAGTGGCCACGGAGATTCGAAGGATCCCCGAAGCTGATTGGAATAAATGGGGCGATAATTTCGAGAAACCTTTCGGCGAGGGAAGTTCGAGAGAAAGAGGATTCGATCAAAATGCGGTTTTTAGGGTTTATTTCAAGGGTTTGGTGAGCGAGGAAATTGTGAGGGGTGAAAGGGTTGTGTTGGCTGGAATTGGTGTTGCGATTTGTGACCCTTCTGATGATTTGATACTTGAGATTTCTAAATCCCTTCTTGGCAATGAAACTAGCAAGATTGCTGCAGAAGCTAAGGCTTTGATTGAAGCTCTCGATGCTGCTATTTTCTTGGACTTGAAATGCATCACTTTTTCTTTCGATTACTATCCCCTCTTCCAATATGTAAGTTCCTTCGTTAGCTTCTTCACAAATCACAATTGATTTTTGATGTATCACAATGTTATGTGCTTAGAACTTAGAAGAAATTAGACTTTGAAATAATAGTGTGCCTTGTCACTTCTCTTGTGTCCGATTGATATTAGGGGCGTTTTTGTTTTGATTTGTTATGATAATGTAAATGTAAATACTATGTTGTATTTCCTATCAGCAAAATGGAAGATGGCCTGCAAAACAGCGCAAGATCGCTACGCTGCTTAATCAGGTGAATTTGCTTAGAAGAAAATTTGAATATTGCGCTCCAAGGCTTGTGGCCAGACAAGATGTCAAGTTTGCATTTAAGCTCGCTAGAGATGCGATCACTTCTCAGTTCACTAGGCCTGCAGAATCTAGCAGTGGAAAGAATCTGAATGAAACTTGTGTGATATGTTTGGAGGATGCTGATGTGAATAAGATGTTTTCAGTTGATGGCTGCCAGCACCGGTATTGCTTATCTTGCATGAAACAACATGTGGAAGTGAAGTTGCTTCATGGGTTATTGCCGAAATGCCCTCACGAAAAATGCAGTTCTGAGCTTCAAGTTGACAGCTGCAGGAAATTCTTGCCTAACAAGCTAATCGAGGTCATGCAGCAAAGGAAATTGGAAGCTTCAATTCCAGTTACTGAGAAAGTTTACTGTCCTTATCCAAAGTGCTCTGCATTGATGTCCAGAAGTGAGGTTTTCGAGTACTCCAATAATCTCATTGGTAACTCCGAACATTCAGGACCCAAGAAGTGCATAAAATGCCATGGTCTTTTCTGTTTCAGCTGCAAGGTCCCTTGGCACAGAGGTATGACGTGTTATATGTACAAAACGTCAAACCCTAACCCTCCTGCAGAAGATGTGAAGCTGAAGTTTCTGGCTACAAGGAGTCTGTGGCGGCAGTGCGTGAAGTGTAACCATATGATTGAACTTGCTGAAGGTTGCTACCACATGACTTGCAGGTACTGTTTAAACACGCGCATACTTTTGACTTATGTTCAAATAATCCTATTTGTGTCTCTTTCCATGCGCATAGGTAATTCCCAGTTGACATAGTTGTTAACAAGTCATATTAATGTATTTGGGTTCATATCCTCTCAATTTCTTAAAGAAACTGCAACTGTCCATTTCTAATCTAATGGCTTCTCCTTTCACCACGTTACTTATTTTAGTAACACTGACTTGTAAGTTTAATTTAATGGCTGAGATTCAATAGGGAGGATCTTGTTCTGTCATGTTATATAAGAAACAGTAATGGCTGGTTGGCTGGCTAATGTGTTGTGACATTCATGTGGAGTCTGAAGTCTTAAAGATGTTCATAATAAAACCAACATTCAGCACGAAGTTGTTCAGAAATTATTAATTTTGTTGTTTTTCTTGTGATTACAGATGTGGTTACGAATTTTGCTACAACTGTGGAGCAGAGTGGAAGAACAAAAAAGCAACATGTAGTTGTCCACTTTGGGTTGAGGACAATATTTTGTTTGAAAATGGTGCGAGGGAGCTGGAAGACGAAATAGCAGACGATGATGATGATTATTATGGCTCTGATTATGATTTTATCATGTAAGCATCTGATCGTACCGGTTTTGGAACTGGTAAATACTAAGTAGTTTTAACTTTTAAATTTGTATATTGGTTGATGGTTAGCAATGTGATTTTGTTTTTTTGTTTTTTTTCTTTCCCCTGTTTTTCCTCTCTCAGCGTTTCCTCATATTTCACAACAGAATTCAAGACTTCGTTTACTATGCTGACTGAAAAAAAGTCCACACCCGATGGTGTTTTTTTTAGTCATTAGAGCTTTTTACTTGGGTTGTAAATACGAATCTCATTTAAATTTTGGTTGTGTCGATCAAACTTATGATTATAAGTTTTTCATTAGTTCTTAAGATTATAAGAACTAAAACTGATCTTATCAAATTTTGGTTGTGTCGATCAAACTTATGATTCATTACTCACCTTCTCATCCATTTCTTGAGTGTTGCATCAATATTCTTGAGAGAAAGAAACTTATGTTTGACTCTAAAGGTTTGAATCGTTGAATTCGAAGACGAATCCTCTTGAAGTGGGAGGAAATGATATGAACCTGCCCACGGATAGAAAATTTAAAGGTAAATTACACAAAGTACTCTTAGGTTTTAGAAAATAGCATAAACCACCAAACTTTAAAAAAATTAGCAGTCCACACAATTTTCTCAAATAGACACTAACTATAGTTAAACTTCTCTCTGTTTTTTTTCTATAAATAAAAAAATTAATTTCAAAAAATTTAATTTTCGTGTATGTTCTTTTTGTATAAAAATTATCTATCGAATCTTTTCAAAAATTATTTTTTCATAAAATAAAAGAATTATTTGTGAATATTTGTTTTTTGTAAATTAAAAAAATACTATCATCATTTGTAAATTATTTATTTTTTAATTTATAAAAAAAAATTTTTATTCACAAATAATTTTTTTATTTTATGAAAATAATTTTTTTTGAAAAATTCAGTAGATAAATTTTGTAAAAAAAACACAAGAAAATAGATTTTTTTATTTATAGAAAAAAACAGAGATTTAACTATGGTTAGTGTCTATTTAAAAAAATGGTGTGGATTGTTAATTTTTTTAAAGTTTTGTGGTTAGTAATTTGTGCAATTTATCCAAAATTTAAAAATTGGTGCTTTGAGCCCAATTAGAAGACAACAGTTGAAAGTCCAAATTCACAAAATTAAATATGCAATAATGGGCTAAAGATGTTGGATTTGGGTCTAAATAAATTGTTAAGTTCACTTTATTATTTTTAATGTAATTTTCGTATAAATTTTTAGGCTGAATTTTATGTATGTTTTTCCGTCTATTTTTAGTGGGTATTTAGTGTTTTAAGTGTTCCTAAGCTATTATAATACTTATTATTGAAAAAATTTTCAGCACTAACATTGGTGGAGCATTATGTTAGTGTTGCATTAGTTAATGAAAATTTAATACTTGATAGAAAGTTTAGTAGGAATTTATCGTATGAATTTTCTACTTGAGTGGTGTGATAATATCCTTCTCCAAAATAAAGAGCAGCAAAAAACAAAAACTGACAAGACATGAACTTGAGCTGAAAAAGGACCTCTAGAACAAAGGTAATCAACCTCTAGTTTTCTTTTTCATGTTATTTTTCTTTGTGCAAGGCATGTATATAAATAACCTGGGAATATATGCTAGCAATTTAGGTTTATGCAAGGCATTCTCTTCATGTATTATTCTCATTTCGGTTTGATAGTTATGCTAGCTATTGCGGATCCATATTTCGGGTTCGTGGCCCGGATCTCTGAAAGGTCCATCATCAACACGACCCAAGATGCCGGCCCATACCATTAAGTTACTCCTACACGAAAAGTATAAATACAAGAAATTATTGGAGACCTAGGTATGATGATCTAACCCTAACATACTACAAACCCTAGCTAATACAGATTTGAGTGTCGGAGTCTTTGCAGATACCACCTGCTCCACGGCGGAGCACTCTGGAGCGTCATCGAATTTGCAGGACCACATTGTACTTGGATTCCTGGTACGCATCACTAGCAATATACACTATAGGTCCATATGAGATGAAAATGTATTCTTCATGTATTTTTCGATTGAATAGATGAAAATATTTTAATGTATGATGATTTTTGTTATATATATGTTTTCTAACTATATAATGCTAATTTTTTATTTATGAGTTAATTGATTAATACAAATTGGTTTTCTAATTATATAATGCTTATTTTTTATGGGAGTTAATTGATGGATACAAATTTGAGTCTTAAACTTGGTTTTGAATTCAATAATTTAGAAGAGGCATATCAATTTTGGTGGAAGTATGGTGACATGAGAGACTTTGGAGTTAGAAAAAAGAATTCAAGCAAGAGCAAGAAAGATGGCTCCATTATTCATTACAAATATGTTTGTTGTAACGAGGGCATACGTCAACCTAGCGAAAGAGATTCTAAAACAACCAATCCAAAAGTTGAGACAAGAACATAATGTATGACAAGTATGAAAGTTAAACGATTCAATGAGAAATATAGAGTGATTGAAATTTTTTATAAGCATAATTATCCTCTCCGACCACCACAAATGGTGCATATATATGTTAGTTTCTCAACAAAGAATAACTAAAAATCTAGCATATGAACTTAAGTGGTAGAAGATGTATGGACTCAACAAAAAGTCTCATTTGATTTGATGATTAAATATGTAGGAGACAGAGAAAATCTAGGGTATACTAGACAAGATGCAAAGAATTATTTGAATTCTAAGAGGCGGCAATGTATGGCTTATGCTGAAGCTAGGTACTTGCTACAAAATTTCCAACAAATAACTGATAGATAATTCCTCAATTTTTCATGCATACCAAATAGATTTGGAAGAGAAAATAACAAATATCTTTTGTGCCAATGCAAGAATGATGTTTACAAGCACACCACAGACTTTTTTCACTGATCAAGACCAAGCCATGGCAAGAGCACTGCGAGAGGTTATTTTAGAGATAAAGTATGGTTTGTGCTGAAAAATAGAAGCAAACATCTGAAATTTAACGAAAGATGGATCAAACTTCTTAAGTGATTTCAAGAAGTGTATAAATGATTTTGAGGAAGAAACTGGTTTTGAAGCCTCATGGAGAACCTTATTATTGAAATACATTGTGGAAGAAAATACATGGTTGAACTCCACCTTCCAAATCAAAGAGAAATGGGCAGTATGTGATATGAAGTATGCTTTTACGTTTGGTATGTGTAGCACAAAACTAAGTGAAAGCATTAATTTAGATATAAAGCGTTGCACAAGGCTTAATTGAACATCAACTATTTCTTCAAGCATTTTCAAAGGATTTCGAAGAAAAAACGGTACAATGAGTCAAAGAAAGATTATGAGATGCGTCAAAAGTTGCCAAGAATGATTATACAAAGTTCACATGTGATTCGACAACTTTATCAAGAGTAGACTCCTCGTATGTTCAATTGGTTCCAAAGAGAGTGGTATCTAATGGCTCCAACAAGTATCTCTAAAACAAAAGAAAATGAAGTTTAGGGTGAATATGTGATAATCATGGTGGTTGAAAAGGGATAGTGGAGAGTTAGTTATGAATTCCCTATTCAGAGTGAAGAATGGACTATTACTTGTATTTGTAGAAAGTTTGAACAACGGGAAATTGTGTGTTGTAATTCACTGAGAATATTATTCAACAAAGATGTCAAGCTTCTTCCAAACAAATATATATTGAAGTAGTTGACGCGACAAGTAAGATGTGATATGTACAATGATAATATTGGGAAGCAAATTGATGTTGATCCTAGGTTGGAGAGTTCAAATTGATATAAGCAACTATGTGCAATGCTTATGAGATTGGTCGATGAGGCATCTGACTATCTAGAAGCATGTTCTTTAGTTTATCAATGGGTATTAGAGCTTAATAAGAAAGTGGCTGAAATTCGATTGAACCAACAACCACATGATACTCGTTATTCCACATGTGAAGCCACGAGGTATGCTACGAAACCTTCGACATCCAAAGGAATTGGCTTTAAGAAGAGAGATGGTAAAGGGATGAGGAAGAATAAGCCTTTGAGAGGCTAGGTTGATAATCTACGGCGGAAAAGAAGAAAAGTTAATTCGATTGAACCATCAATTCATAAGGTTTATTGTTAAGCATTTCTTTATTTCTTTTTTTGATCAAGTTTAATAGTATTTTTGTAGTTTATTAGTTTTATAGTTGTGTGATGTGCTAATTCAAGATGCATGATATATCAGACCCGGGACACCATGAGTAACTTGAGTCACCCGGGGCACCATGAGTCACATGAGGCACCCGGGGCACCAAGAGTAAGTCAAGTCTTGTTGGAAGCATCAAATTTACACTCGTTTGTAGGATATGCTCAATTACCACCATTTCTACCTCATTCAAATCAAGTATCATTACAAGAACCAACTTCTATTCTTTCGGAAACATATATCATTTAGTGCCTTTTCCACCTCAACCAAGTCGAATGAGTTTTACTAGAATTCTTATGGTATGTATATCAATATTAAATTACTATAGTTAAAATCAATTTTAAAATTTATTTACTTTTATCTTGTTCAATTTAGGCTAAAGATGAACACAACCTTCCATCACTTGAAGCATTGGACTTTAGTCAAGAAATCTCTAATGGTAGAATTAGTCATGTTCAATGAAGCTTACCATAGATTACCATAGTTCATGGTCAATGAATTTCACATTTTGTATGTTAGAAGTAAGCAAGTTAGTATTTTAGAGATGTACATGTGGTGAAACACTTTTTTTTGCTTGTTAGAAGTAAGCACATTAGTGTTTTGGAGATGTACATGGTAAAACACATTTTCTTGTATGTTAGAAACAAGTAACTATTTTGGAGATGTACAAGGTAAAACACATTTTTATGTAGGTGTTTGTGAACAATTGCTGTTATAAGATCTTATAGTAGCTGTTGTCTCTGTTGCTTTTGGGCTGCTTTCTTGCACAGAAATCCTGTTCATGGTGGCTACTGGTTTTGTGGTGTGTGGACTGATGTTCTGCGCTTTTTGCACAATCTTTTTGTTTATAGTTGCTGGTTTTACACCTTTTTCTGGTTGTGGGTGATCCAGCATTATGTATTTTTTTATGGTTTGAATTTCTGTATCTATCTGTCTATGTATCTACTACTCTTTTCTAATATATTCATTTGACTGGTAAAAAAAAAATTTGTGTTTGTAAACAAAGTAATGGAAGAAGTCATTCCGAAACACTTTCATTAAAATAGAGGAATTTTCTAGTACAATAAAATTTATTATACTCTTTAGTGGTGTACATATAACCTATATTCACATCAATACAAATTTACAAAATTTGATAGTCACTCTTCAATTCAGCTCAATCAATTCAATCTGCAAACTACTACTTCAATTCAATTCAACCTGCACACACTGCTTCAAAAATCCAAACTAGTTGAGAGGTTTCACCTTATGAAGCATCGACACCTCTCTTAACTGCTGTGTCGGTGTGTCTGGCACACGTCTGACACCGATACTCGTACGATATGTCTCTGACATCGACATTGACATTCATTAGATACGTCTCCAACACCTTTCTAGCGGTGTCAAATAAAAAAAATAATTTTTATCAGCTCGAGCAGACACCTCAAGCGGACACCTCTTTTTGGCTCGACATTTCTGAGCCGATACTGTGTGTAGCTTGTGTTAGTCATGGCAACCATCACCCAAGAGGGGGTGCATTTGGTGATTTAAAACTTTTCACACTTTTTACCTAAATTGTGTTTTTCAAAGGTTCATACACAGCAAAATAATTAAAGAAAAGATAAATCAGTAAATATGATAATGTAAAGAGCGTATAGAGAAAAGAAAAGCAAACACAAAGATTTATATTGGTGCGGTCAACACCCACTTGTGACCTACATCAAGTTCTTCAAGCCTCGATCAAAACCTTTATTCACTTTGCAAGTCTTAACAGGTGCTTGCGATCGAAGAGTGCTTCTCACACCTTGGGATACCCCACCTAAGTGCTTAAGCCTCAAAACAAGCATGGATGTCTCACGCTCTTCTCAAATGAGGGATGCCTCACCCTAAGTGTTGTGGACCGGAATTAAGAGATATCCCGGTCGTGAATACTACGTCGGACTCAATATCTCAGCCATTATAAAGATTGGGATAGCCCCAGAGACAAGACCCTTGAGGCCCAAAATATAGCCTGCAAACCCTAATACATCTTTATAAATACAATAGATTATAATTACTCATGTATGCTATTAACCTGATAATAATTACTCGGACCCTAAACAATCACTGATTTGAGCGTCGGAGTGTTTGCAGGTCCCCCACCCGCAGTCGTGGAGCGCCGCCGAAGCACCTAGAGACCGGAGTTCTTTCTGTGATTCCGTCATCATCACCTCCTAGCCAAGTACCTCTATTCTATGTTGTTCCCATATTTTTAGAACGCAACAATAAGTTTGATATAATAGGAATTAATATGAAACTCAAGAGTATAATACACAAGTTGAAGCCCTATAGTCAACATGTTATATCAATGATATAGCATTTTCATAAATCAAGCAATAAGAAAGATGTAATCAAATGTTTAAGAAGATTGGTTGAATGAAAATGAGTGCCAAAATACTTTATTTATAGCCTTTATGAAGCTATAGCCATTAGAAGGTATAGCCATGAGAAGGTGAAAATGTTTGTTTCTAAGAGCTTTTCTCGAGTTTTAGTGATTTTGATCATTAGGGAAGTTTTTGGTGGTTTTTGACCGTTTGTTTGAAACGTTTCCAACGATTGTTTCCGGATACCAACTTTAAACGGTCATAACTCCTTCACTTCTTATCTAAATAAAGCAAATGACCACTTTGTTGGAAAAAATGTTACGTCTAGTTTCCAAAAAAACAGGTTTCAGTCCAATTATATGAGTATTGTTTCCGTTATGATCAAAACAATGGACAAAGGTCATTTTTCGAAACAGAAAACCAATGCCAATTTAAAAAATTCATAACGTTTTCATTTCTTGTCTATTTTTAACAAACATCCACTCATTGGAAGATAGTTGTGTATACTTTAATAGAAAATATTTTTCAACTTAAAATGATAAGTAATTTTCTAGATATAGGTAAAACAGTGGACAAGGGTCATTTTTCACAACATAAAAATGTTACTTTTTTAAATGCTGGCTTCAAAGTATCATAACTTCATTTCTTATTTAATTATACTAAATAAATACTTTTTGAAAAGATAATTGAGTCTAGTTTCATATAGAATAAGTCTCATCTTAAAAAACGAAGCATTTTGTCGGTTATGATTAAAACAGTGAACACATGTCAGCTTGTCTCATTTGGAGGAACTTAAGAAATGGCTATAGTTTCAGTTTTTGCTATAAACATTGTGTGAAAGCAAGATAAAATATTGCTCTATCAAATGATAACTTACTAACCTTACACTTTGCTTAACCTAAGTCCTATGTATATGATCCGGTGAAGCCTTTTTGGACTTGCCATGACATATTATTTGAAGATATAACTTTTCTTCCCTAATATCCTAATGTTGGTAATCATTACCATCATCATTATCCTTCTTTCATAGTTGGACATAATTTGTGACTTTCATTCTCATGAATCATTGCCCACTTGTAATATTTGGACTATCCCACAAAAATATAACTCAATAGAAAATCATTGTTAGTCCAAACTTAAAACTTCTCGATATCAAGTATGCTTGATGTATAATATGTAACCCTAGTTAGTATATCAAGTGCATCTATTAAGCATATGATAATCCATTAAGCATAGAGAAAATATTACCTTGTATTTGTCATCATCAAAACATAATATATTAAATCAGTTTAGCACACATGCTTCTGCATTCTCCTCTTTTTGATGATGAGAAATTATTAAAGACAAATATGTCAAGATATAAAAATATATATAACCATGTAAGCATATCAGACAATAGAGCACAAGAACATATTTTTCCTTTCTTTATTTCTTCTCTCCCTATTTGACATCAACAAAAAAAACTAAGAAAAAAGTATTAAAGCAAAGCATATTTGTCTCCTAGAATAAAGCATATGACAGTATCGCATCTTCCCTTTCATACAATTTTTCTTTTAATCCAAGGATAAAAAAAATAGAACTGGCACACTATAAAACATATTATTTGTTAAAAAATAACTTTACAGTTTTTCTTCACTAAAAAGTCACTTTAAGTAAGAATCCAAAAATAAGAGAAGTAAAGGCTCAACAATCTAACTTATAATTTAAATAAGCTACTTATTATTTAAATATTTCTTATTAAAAAAATTGTTTGTCATAGCTTCTACTTATAAAAATAAAATAAAATAAACCAAACATGTTCTTAGAACATAACTCATCATATACCGTACCCTTTACTATATAACACACTAAATTAAAGCAAACAAATAAAGCTAAAATTCGCATGTAAAAGATAAACGACAGCAACTTACAATCAAACATTTCATAAAATAATAATATTATTAATATTTTTTTATAAGCATTATTAACCTTATGATAAAATCATATAACAATAAACCTCAGTATATAATTTTTTTAAACAATATAATTTTGAATCATAAAAATGCACATAAAAAATATTTTGTTAAGAAAGTTGTACCCAATTAACCTACACCCTGTCTTAGTATTATTTGAAGATGTATGTGATCTCCAAATTTTGAGATAAAATATTAATTTTAATTATTTAACATTAATTTGAAAGAGGCAAAGAATTTGTAACATCACATTTGGATATATATATACACCACTGTTGAAATTTCCAACGTTTCATAGCTATAAATATATATATTGCCCTCTCTTTTACTTTCTCACAATATAATAATATTTGTTATTTACTCAACTATAATAAAAAATAAAGGAGTGAAATAATAAATTACATTTATATATATGTAAAGTAATAAACTGTAAAATAATAATATTTTATTATTATTACATAAGTCAAAACGAAAATTTCTTTACAAATTTTTTCTAATATAACAATTTATCTGATAATATATAGATGAAACACTTGAGAAACTCTCATTTCTCAGAGTGTATCCGTTGTGGACCCATATCCCGATCCACGACTCGGACTTCTGGAAGGTCCAATATGCAGCATGACCCATAATGTCGGCCCATACCATTAAATGATGCCTACACGAAAGGTATAAATACGGGGAATTATGGGAGACCCAAGTACGAGAATCTAACCCTAATACACTTCACTCCCAGGCCAATACTGACTTGAGCGTCGGAGTCTTTGCAGGTTCTACCTGCTCTACGACGAAGCACCGCGGAGCACCATTGGATTCGTAGGACAACGCAGTACCCGGATCCCAGATACAAATCAGTGGCGCCGTCTGTGGGAACTACACAAAACAAGCGTAGTCTCACGAGTTCGACATGGTCAGTACGCGACAAAAAATGTATGACGACAACAATCGTAGTGTTCACAATGAACCTCGTTCGGCGGATCCAGGCGCTTCGCACCCACCCCATCCTGTTGTGTGACGGCCTTTGATGCTTGTAGAAGACGTCCCAGAACCACAGGCAATCCAGCCCGTCTTGCAACCGACGTTGGAACCTGACAAGATTCGACGAATGGCTCGTCTCATAGAAGAACAAGGGAGGCTCATAGAAGAACTCCGGGAGGAAAGGCGGCAGGCTAAGGCTAAGCGGATCAATCAACCACAGCCCCATAACGCACAACCTCCCCCGCTTAGAGATCCGGCTAGGCAGCCTCCCGACATCCTAGAGCGACATACCCGCCCAACACCGGCGGTTCCACAGCATAACCCCGTTATTGATACGTGGCTTGCCCTGCGAATAAGAGGACAGATGTACAGGAACCCAGCGGTGGCGACTGAACGACGTCGCGATGTTTTGGCTAATCCCCAGTTTATAAATGAGGTAGTGGCCGAGAATGATTTGACGCTGGGGTATTGTCGAAACCCCTTTACCTCGGATATTATGGCGCAGGAGTTACCCGTTGGTTTCCAGTTCGCCAAAAAGCTGGATGATTATGACGGGACGAAGGACCCCCATCAGCACGTCCATAATTTTGAGAGAATAGTGACTTTCCAAGGCATCCGCGAACCGCTGGCATGTAGGGCATTCTCATTAACGCTGGCCGAAGCAGTTGGCAGATGGTTCAACGAATTGCCGCCCAACTCAATTGGGAGTTGGCAAATGTTCAAAGATAAGTTCCTCCGACACTTTACTAGCAGTAAAAGACAGTTCAAATTCGAGTATCACTTAAAAAGCATAACGCAGGGTGAAAAAGAGCCTTTGCGAAATTTCATAATTCGTTTTAATAAGGAAGTCTTAGAAGTTAAGGATGTAGCTCCTAATATGATCTTATTCTTCTTAATGGAGGGTTCAAAACCTGGTTTCTTTAAACAGGAATTAACAGGGAACAATCCCTTGAACATGGAGGAGCTTAAAGACCGAGCTGAGTTCTGGATTTGAATTGAAGAACAGTCCAAGGCTAGCGGGGACCCTATCTCTTTGCAAGTCAAAACAGAGGATAGATTAGCAAACAAAGGCTCAAACCAGAAAGGTTCCTTTGACTCTAGGTTCAAGGAGAAAGGTCCCCGAGGGACGTTCAACAGTTACACCCCTTTGTTAACAACCTCGGCCAAGGTATACAAGGAGGTCATGAACACAGAGTTAACCAAGCGTCCCCCAACGATGAGAAGCCAATCCCGGGACCGAAAGAAATGGTGCTCCTATCACCGGGATCATGGGCACTATACCAATGAATGTGTTCAGCTCAAGGATGCAATCGAACGTTTGGTACGCCGGGGTAAGCTAAAGGAATTCGTTCAACCCCAACGAGATTCCCGAGGCCGACAACGAAGCGAATCACCCCGGAATAGGGGCCGAGAAGGTCGAGGACAATCCCCTCAACAAAGGAATAATGATGCCAAGCATAGAAGAGGGAGATCCCCATCACAACAGCCCCAGTCCGGGTCTTAGCCCCGGGGTGTCATCAATGTCATAGCTGGAGGTATCCCGGCCAAGTCTAAACGCACGTGTACCGAACGAGAGCTTTGTGCTCAGGTAACTCCTATGACCGATGTGGTTTTATCATTTACTCAGGCTGATTTTCCTGTAGGAAAAATTAGAGAGAATGAGCCGCTGGTGATAACCGCAATGATTGATGGCTTCGAAGTACATTGGATCTTTGTTGACCAAGACAGCTCAGCGGATATCATTTTCTGGAGCTTATTCGAAAAGTTGGGGCTGGGAACCAAAGACTTAGTCCCCCATCCCAAGAGTTTAATCGGATTTACCGGGGATGTCATTTTTCCTAAAGGCTATGTGGAGTTGGCGTGTGCCTTCGGGAGTGGACTGGGATGTCGCTCCATCCCGGTGAAATTATTTGTAGTGGATTGCCCTTCAGCGTACAACACAATTTTGGGGAGGCCAACCTTAAATGCCTTAGGCACTGCAGTATCAACCCTACATCTGGCAATGAAGTTTCCTGGGAATCAGGGTGAGGTGATCACTGTACGAGGTAACAAAGACGAAGCTAGAGAATGTTACAAGGAGAGCTTGAAAATCTCTAAAGCTCCGAACGAGGAGAACTTATCGTCGACTAACAGATCTTTCCAGCGAAGAGACCCCCCGAAGGATTCCGCGGTCCTCATGTTCAACCTAGACCCCAGGGCCGAATTTGAGTACCAAAGGCCCCAGCCTAAGAGAGATCTGATCACGGTATAGATCGGTAATGAATCGTCTAAAGTGGTAAAGATCGGGGCTGCCCTTCACCCCGAGCTTCAAAGCAGGTTTATCGATCTCCCTAGGAAGAACGCCGATTTGTTCACCTGGTCACCATTCGACATGCCAAGGATACATCCCGATATCTACTTCCACAAGTTGGAATTGAAACTGGGAACTATCCCGGTTGCGCAGAAAAAATGGCATATGGGCCCTGAGAGGGCAGAGGCAATAGATAAGCAGGTAAAAGAATTGTTGGAGGTAGGATTCATTAGGGAGGTCCAGTATTTAGATTAGGTCTCCAATGTGGTAATGGTAAAAAAGAAAATGACAAATGGCGAATGTGCACGGATTACACAGACCTGAACAAGGCCTGTCCAAAAGATCTCTTCCCTTTACCTTGCATAGACAAATTGGTGGACAGCTCCGCAGGGTACAAATACTTGTCCTTCATGGACGCATATAACGGCTATAATCAGATTCCAATGCATCCTCAGGATCAAGAGAAAACAGCCTTCATCACCGACTTCGGCGTATACTGTTATAACGTGATGCTGTTCGGATTAAAGAATGTCGGGGCTACCTACCAGCAAATGATGAATCTCGTCTTCTTTGAGCAAATAGGGCGCATGCTGGAAGTTTATATAGACGACATTATTGTCAAGTCTAAAGAAGGAGGGGACCCTGTGGCTGATCTTGATGAAGTTTTTCAGCAATTGCGAAAATATGATTTGAGGCTCAACCCATATATATGCACCTTCGGCGTTAAAGCAAGTAAATTTTTAGGGTTCTTGTTGACAAGCAGGGGCATAGAGGCTAACCCAGACAAGTCTAAAGCTATCTTGGGAATGACTAGTCCGAGAAGTATACGTGAAGTCCAACAGTTGACCGGGAGGGTCACAGCCTTATCTCGGTTCCTCCCGGCCTCCGCCAGGAAGTGCTTACCATTGTTCAAAGCGTTACGCAACAAGGAAGAGTTCACGTGGGATGAAGCATGTGAAAAAGCATTCCAGGAGCTGAAACAGACATTGGCACACCCCCCAGTGCTAACCCGGCTTGACCTAGGTAAACCTTTAATTGTGTATTTGTCTGTCACTGACGAGGCTGTTAGTGCAGTTTTGGTAAAGAAAGTAGACAAAGTGCAGATGCCGGTCTATTTCATCTCAAAAGCCTTGTAGGGGCCTGAACTGAATTATCAAAAACTAGAAAAACTCGCTTACGCCTTGTTGATAACGTCCCGGCGTCTCAGACTATACTTCCAATGCCACCCAATATACGTACGCGCCGACCAGCCAGTTCGACAGGTGTTGCACAAGCCCTATCTGGCTGGAAGAATGATGAACTGGGAAATAGAGCTTACCCAGTATGACATCTCCTATGAGTCGCGCCAAGAAATAAAAGCCCAAGCATTAGCAAACTTCTTGGCGGAAATGACTCACCCTGGCTCCTCCTCACCATGGGCGTGGGTAGTCCATGTAGATGGATCCTCTAACGAGAAAGGAAGTGGAGCTGGAGTGATAATTGAAAACGACGACAGGATAATAGTGGAGTATTCATTGAAGTTTGCGTTCCAAACATCTAATAATCAAGCTGAATATGAGGCCTGCTTGGCTGGAATTAGAATGGCTAAAGAATTGGGAGCCAATGCAATCGCCATCCGCTCGGATTCCCAATTAATGGTGTCACAGATAAAAGGTGACTATATGGCCAAGGAACCTATTCTGTAGAAATATCTAGCGAAGGTAAAAGAGAGTTTACAAGGACTATCCGGCTTCCAGATTCAACACATTCCCCGTGAACAAAACCACAGGGCAGATATATTGTCGAAGTTGGCGAGCACAAAGAATGTCGGAAACGCCAGGTCGGTAATTGAAGAAACTTTGCCAAATCCCTGTGTCGTTCTTCAAACCGAGACCAGTGATTAGAGGGTGCCAAATCAGCAATATATTTCCCAAGGCTCCTTACCTGCAGACCCAGAAGAATCGCGAAAGATTGTCAAGAGGGCAGCACAATTCTGGATGGTGCAAGGACACCTATATCGCAGAGGAACCTCAGTCCCGTTGTTGAAATGCATCAACCCATCTGAAATTTGGTACATCCTAGCCGAGATCCACGAAGGAAGTTGTGGACTTCATGGCGACGGAAAAGCGTTAGCCAGGAAAGCCTTGAGATCCGGCTATTTCTGGCCAACGATGAACGCCGATGCTGTCACAAATGTGAAAACGTGTGATGTCTGCCAGTTACATGCCCCACTTAGGCACTTGCCAACTGAAGATCTTCATTCTCTGTCGTCTCCATGGCCCTTCCACACATGGGGTTTGGACCTGTTGGGACCTTTCGATGCAGCCCCGGGACAATTAAAACACTTGCTGGTTGCAGTTGATTACTTCACCAAGTGGATCGAAGCTGAACCGTCCTTTACAGTAACCTCAGCCCGGGCACAGAATTTTGTTTTCAGGACTATCATCTGCCGCTTCAGCATCCCGGCAGCCATGGTGACCGACAACGGAACCCAGTTCACGGACAAAGGACTCCGTGAGATGCTACCCGAATTACAAATAAAACATTATTTTACCAATGTGGCTCATCCCCAGAGCAATGGACAAGCTGAAGCTGCCAACAAAGTTATAGTCGAAGGGCTATGTAACCGCTGTCGAATGTAGGGATGAAATTGGGTTGAGAACTTATACCAGGTATTATGGGTCCATCGTACAACTGCTCACAGCTCCACGGGGGAAACTCCTTTTAAGTAGGTCTACGGGACCGACGCCGTGATCCCGGTGGAGATTGGCAATCCGACCTGGAGAATTACATACCCAATCCCGGATAATAACCAAAATCTTCGCGAAGAGCTGGACGTCGTTGACGAAGTACGGGAACTCGCTAAAATAAAGGAACTCTCAAGAAAGCAACAGGTTGCGAAGCGATACAACCCGAAGGTTCACAAGAAGAATTTTCAAGTTGGCGACTTAGTGCTCCCACGAGCAAGCATTGGGTACAAGAATGCAAAGGAAGGAAAGTTAGCAGTGAACTGGGAGGGACCCTATCGAGTCAAAACAGCAATGGATGCTGGGGCCTATGCCCTGGAGTCTCTCACCGGGAAAGAGATCCCGCGAACTTTCAACGCCATAGATCTTCGGCGGTATTACAACTAAGTTTGTAGTAGTTCAAATAATTAATTTTAATAGGGGGTACTCTTTTTCCTACAGCATGTTTTATCCCTAAGAAGGGTTTTACTGTTATAGGTTTTAATGAGGCCCCAATTATCTGATTTAATTAGAAATCATGTTTTCATCTTATTCTTTTAAAACTGCGTTACAAGTTATATTGGTCCAGGATTTTTTTTAGCATTGCAGGGCAGATAAAACAAATTCAAGACAACAATCCCCGATGAGAAAAATATTAAGCTCGCTGTCAAAACCCGACAATTATAGTAACCCCGGGAAAAGGGCAACTTGCCCGACCAGGAACTTAACACCTAGAAGGGATCCGTCCCCCATAAACTAATCGTTGCCGGGAAAAGGGCAACTTGCTCCACCAGGAACTTAAAACCTGGAAGGGATCCGTCCCCCATAAACTAATTGATGTCGGGAAAAGGGCAATCTGCCCCTCAAGGAACTAAAATCTTGGAAGGGATCTGTCCCCCATAAATTAATCGATGTCGGGAAAGAGCAACTTGCTCCACCAAAATGTACATCTCGGAAGGGATTCGTCCCCTACAAACTAAATTACCCCAGGAAAAGGCGAATTCGCCCCAAGAATTAGACCCGGGAAGAATTACATCCCCGAGATGTCGACATAAACAGTAGAAAACACAAAACAAAGACCATAAATTTAACATGTCGATATAATGTCAATAACATTTACATTAATTCAAATACAATGGGATACAAAAAACATAAATAATTAAATAATAACGAAGTCATTGACCAGGAGGGGGAGCAACAACTTCAGCCTCAACCCTGCCATCTTTAACACTAGACGACGATGCAACAACCTCAACCTGAGTATCAGCATCCTTCTCCGGGTTGTGATCCCCCGCGACATTGTCATCCTTCTCATCACTCTCGGTGGCTTCAAAATCTTCGGCCACAAATGGTGCCCAAGGGTCAAAAGCCTTCATGTCGGGATTGGACAAGTCCACGGGACGTGGATCGCTGGGTTGACAAATGTCAGTTAGGACCCCCTAAGATACGGTGTGGTCCATGTTAGGCCTCGGAGATTTAGCTGTACCCCGGGGTTCAGCAGCATAACCTATTGAAGGCATTTGCAGAAGGCGTCATAGTTGAGAGCGTCAAAGTCATCCCTCAAAGTCTCGGCCTCCTTCTTGGCTTCTTCTGCCTCCCAGGATTGAATCTTTAATTTCTCAACAAGGAAATTTTATCTCTCCGAAGTTGGTTCACTTCGGTCGACAGCGTCACCCTCGTTTTGATCAGGTCGGCCTGCTCCTGCTCGGAAGCTTCCAATGAAGCCTTAAGCTTTTTCTCGGCCGCCTTCCATACGTCATTTTGACGGATGACCTCTTCCCGGGCATCATCCACATCCTGGGACAATTTATCAACTTGGGCCTGCAACTCACTCTCCCGAGTAGCTGCATCAAGTTGTTGCTGGTTCAATTGTTTTTCTAAATCGCGAGTTCTTTCCTCCAACTCCGTCACTCGTCGATTTAGAATATCGTTATCCTTTTGGGAAAATGGGGCATTCAACACCCCCTCGGATTTGAGCCTCAAGTCGTTCAAGAAGGACATCATAATGCCAGCCTAGCACTGCATCCATTCACACTGGGCCTGCATCAATAAAAGTTATCACGATTCAGTACAGAAAAGCACATGGTATCCCAGATAAATGCAAAGAAAAATAAAGCTTTACCTCACAGGTCTTAGAAGAAGTGATGAAGAAGAAATCCTTGGGATGCATAAAGCTGACCTTAGGGGTGACCATGTTTTCAAAGATGCCACTCCACTTACCATGCCACCTAGGAGTAAAAGGTCGCCCCTCCGGTTCAGCGAAAGAATCCGCAGCAGCTACGACATAAGAAGGAAAGACCTCAGGCATACAGGTAAGATTTCATACAAAAAAATGACATGAGAGAAATAGAAAAGTATCTTTTCCTTTCTTGGCACGTTTTATTTGCGCCCCAACATCCTCTTGCTCAGCAATGTTGGCATTGCCACTCTTTTCCTCAACCGCCTTCCGCATGCGCTTAAAGACGGGAGGACCTTCTTCCTCCTCCTCGTCATTCTCCCTCAAGTCGACAAAGTTGTCAACAACTGGGATGTTTGTAGGGGGAGGGGAAACCGGGGGCTCAGAACCTAGCATTTCGGCGGTGGCACTTCTTTGGGTTTCTCCACCTCTGACTTTTTCGGTGCTTTGGAGCCAGGCCGAGAACCTCCACATTTCTTGCTTTTGCCTTTAAAACGCTCGTAACGGGCGGTATAGGCATTCATGATCTCTGCTGCAAAGGGTAAATATAGTTCAAGAAATAGTACATGAAAACAAAGAGAATACTTCAAAATAAACACTCACCCAGAAAACGTTTCCGCTAATGACGGAATTTAACATGAACAACGTCTTTACAGTGAAAGGGAAAGTTACGTTCCCCGACAAATGCACAGAGTTTACGATATGTAGAATGATTTTCTTCTTCCAAAAACCCATGTAAACTGGCTTCCGGAAGTTGAGGTAAACTATAATGGGATTCACTCCAGTACAAAGGTAATAAATCCCTACCCTTGCCATCCCGCCAGAATACCGCTGCGTCACTGTTAACCTTCTAATGGTGTTGGAAATGGTTAACTCGTTTCAGTATAGTGACTATACGTGTATCGTCCACAGGGAGCACTTAGATTAATTCGATTAAGAATTAAGTTGACGAATTGTTCAAAAACATATCAAGATTGTGAATGGAAAATAAAATAAACAATAGATAAAGAGATAAACAAATAAGATAACAATTCACCTAGGATTGAGTTTCATTACTTCACCTTGTTTCTTTCTATTTTTAGTTAAATATTATAAGAAAATATGCGTACTCAATGTCACAAGTGAAAATCTATTTGATCACTTGATTCTAAGACACTAGCCTCTAGAGCCCAATTTCTTGGCACTCTAGCTACCAAGTCTTCCATTAATCAGAGCACTAAAGCAATCATAAGCACTTCCATCTATCTCTAAACTAGAAGGTTTTATGAGAGTTTTTCTCCAAATCCATTTATAAACTAGTTTCTCAACTGCGCAAATAAACTAACACATGGAAAAGGTGATCAAGCTTAAACCAAGAAAAGAAGAACAGAAGAAGAACTCCAATTCATATATAATATAAACTAACAATTGAAAGAAACAAAAGATGAAGTAATTACATTCAATCCCGGCGGAAAGCTTAGCCTAGCAAGGCCATGAACTTCCAGAACTAAACCTAAGAGTATTAGGAATCTGACTAAAGCCTATACTTTGTGGTTTATTTCTATACAATTCAATATGTCTCCTAACTTCTGAAAGGCTCTATTTATTGGTGTTTTGGGAAGGGGTCAGGCGCTCGAGCGCCCTCCTGGGGCTTGAGCGCTGGCCTGACACGTGCTGGTTAATGAGCTTAATTGTCTGGTTAATGCGTCTGGCGCTCGAGCGCCAGGCTCATAACTCAGGCAGAGAGGATCCAATGCTCAACGTATTCTGGAGCTCGAGCCCTGGTGTGGCGCTCGAGCGCCAGGCTCATAACTGTGGCAGAGAGGATCCAATGCTCAACGGTTACTGGCGCTCGAGCCTTGGTGTGGTGCTCGGGCGCCAGAGCATTTACACTGGTAGAAAGGATCCTATGTTCCGCAACTTCCAGCACTCGAGCCTTGGTATGGCGCTCGAGCGCTAGCCTCTTATATGCTCCAGCAACTTGACTTTCTTATTTTGCTTCCAAAAACACCTGAAAATACATTTCTAAAGTTAGAAAACTTATTATTACCACTTATTTATTCTTAAACTCACAAAGTAAGGAAAAAGGGTGAAATTATGTATAAAAACATGTAATTTCTAGAGAAGATAAGTGCAAATCCTTTATTAAATAAACACACTAATTTGCACTTATCAGTCACAAGGAGCAATTTTGACATAACTGTACTTCCAGTCCTTGAAAGACTCCTCGTAACAGGTAAACAAGGAAGGGTTATCACTTTGCCGAAGCGAGATCCATTCTTTCTTCTTCTTGTCTTTACGGTATGGTTGAAATAGCACGCAGAACAACGAAGGGGAATAATGCCATTCTTGAGCCCAACAGAATGTCTCAAAAGCTTGGACGAAGCCCCATCCATTAGGGTGAAGTTGAGTAGGGGCTACTTGCAAGTAGTCAGAACTTCCATTTGAAAGGAAGAGAAGGGGAATCGCACACGAAGACGGGAAAACAGACCATGATACATCATGATATAGGGTTTCTCGTCCTCAGCGGCAAGACAACACACACGCTCATTTTCATTTACCAGGATCATCTGATACGTGTCCCCAGGATTCATATCCTTCTCCTTTGTAGTCCCACTCTCAATTCGGGTCTGAAGGGGGTAAAGGTAGAAACAAGCACGCCAGTCGTTTTCTATGATCTTAAGATCCTCCTTGTACTCTACATTAGATGGAATATCCAGCACCCCTTCATCAACCCAAAGACAACTCTTGATGCATTTAATGTCGACCCACTTCTCAGGGACGACATTTGAGGGCTCTTCGGAGGTCCGTACGACAGATTTCCCCTTGTCCTTCTTTGAGATTTTAGAAGTGGAGGTATGAGGCGGAGACATGTTTCCCAGTCTACAGAAAGAAGGGAAAGAATGAGAAAGAAGAAACATTAGAGATAGACAGAACATAACCCAGAATACAGAAAAAGGGGAATACAGTAAAAATAACAAGAACAAACACTTAAGGAATAAGCTTCGAGCAATATAACCCACGAAAGGTGCTGCCTTTGGACCTTTCATAACCTAAAGTTTCTATCTTGACGAAACAAGGGGAAGAAAGGATCGAAGAGAGGGTAAGCCTAGGGTCACCCCTCTGGAATCAGATAGGCGACGACCCTCCATGGCCGTACTCTTGCAGAAAGGGAGGGGAAACCCTTAAAAGTGAAAGATACGCAAACCTTAGAAGCGAGTGGGAGGAAGAAAAGCAGAACGATGTGAAGAAATTACGCGAAAGGTGAAAAGCGAATAAGAAATGGTTTGTCACCTGGTTTGAGATGGCGAAAGTTGCACTGAAAGAGCGTTGAATCACGAAGAGAGGAACTTGATTTTGGAATCTTCAAGAATCAGTCGGAAGCTCTCCTTTTTGGTGGTTGCGGAACGTTAAGAGAGAAGATGGAGGAAAGAGATGAGAACGTGCCAAGCGTAGGGACGCGACCCTTGAAATGACAATTCCCTTCGCTACAATGATAGCGCGCCAAGGACGAGGAGTTAGGCCCATTGAAATTAAGACACGTGTCAGGGAAACTGAAAAGGGAAATTCAAAATTGAAGTGGTACCAGTGAAGCTCAAAGCCTAAGGGTTAACTAGACCCGGCGAATCCGGCATCACATAAACCGACGTGACCAAAAGCCTGGCTAACCGACATTTGTCACTTGCCGTGGTTACCACATGTTGAGTGTAGTAACGAAAGAATTTAAAAATAATAGTGGTACTGATGTGTACCTCGGATCCTAGGTACACATCAGTACCACTATTATTTTTAAATTCTTTCGTTACTACACTCAACATGTGGTAACCGCCAAACATCCCTTCATGTGAAACGGTAATCGGTTGTGTATGTAGACAATTAAGTTACTTTTTTTTTATTTTCCATTGTAATTTCAATCTTAATTAGTGATTTTATGAAAAATAGATTGATATATTATTGTAATAATGTTTCCTAAACTAACTAAATATGAATATTATTTTGCAGGTTAATTATATTTTAAATTGGTATTTACCAAAATTGATTTATAAAATTGAAATGAGTTTCTTATCAATTTAGTACCTGGTTTCTTTCATTTGTACCTGGTGTTTTATAGAACTATTCAAATAGGTCTATTGAGTTATAAAATAACACAATTTGGTCCTTGTATTTCACTAAAAGGTTTTAGCCAAGGGGAATTGTTTTTTAGTACACAAAAGTTTAGTTGAGGGGTAGACTTGATTTCTTTCATTTGTACCTGATGTTTTTAAGAACTATGCAAATAGGTCTATTGAGTTATAAAAAACACAATTTGATCTTTGCATTTCACTAAAAGGTTTTAGCCAAGGGGAAATTTTTTTGGTACACAAAAGTTTAGTTGAGGGATAGACCTGATTTGTTTCATTTGTACTCGATGTTTTTAAGAACTATGCAAATAGATCTATTGAGTTATAAAAAACACAATTTGGTCCTTGCATTTCACTAAAAGGTTTTAGCCAAGGGATTTTTTTTTTTTTTTTACACAAAAGTTTAGTTGGTAGGGGAAACTTAATATAAAGTCAACTTATTTGAATCATTCTTAAAAATGTCCGGTACTAAAGTGAAACTCATTAACCACATTATAATGGTAGAGACTAAATTAATTGACATTGGTAAAAATTAATGAGTTAAATAAAACTAACTAAAGGTAAAGCGCGAGATTGAAAAACTAATAAAATATTTAAAAGTAAAGTGATAATTAACTCGAATTTTGAAATTGATTTATTAATCAATAACAGATATGCAGTAATGTGCCACGATAAGAGTCCTGCCCAACTTAAAAAAAAAAAAAGGCTAATATACAACTTTAATTATTTATGTTTTAGTGAATTCTTACTTTAGTCTTTTATATTTTTTTCTTGTCAATTTAGTCCTTTATTTTACTTCCAGTGGATTGAATTTTAATTCCTAGTGAATCATGTTCTTTTTGATAAAGTTATATATGTAAATACTTCATAGTATTCTTTTCTTGATAAAAAATAACTTTTTAAAATTTTATTGTTAAAACTTTTCATAAAATAAAAAATATTTAACATAAATTAAATTTATAATTACACTTCTGATATAAAAATTGTATTCAATTGTTTAAAAATACTTTAGTAAAAATCTTAATATAAAAAAGATTTTAAAAAGTTGAATTTATTATATGATAATGTTCATAAAAAAATTACATTCATTTTATTTAAATTTTTATGTGGAACCAAATACTATCAACTAATTAAGGTAGTGTTATGGAGTACGTAATTAAATATAGTGTTATGCTAATTTTAACCTAAACTAAACATCAAACAATAGAATTGTAACATTTTTTTTTGTTTCTGAATAGTCAAAAAGTCAATAAGATTACATGTGACATTTTTTTCTTTCTAAAAGGTCAAAAAGTAATATGATAAAAAAAAAGAAGGTCAAAAAGTGAGACGAAGAAGTAGTGAATTAGAATGTTGATGATGCCTATAGTCGCAAGTAACAACCAACCTAGAGCTTGAATCAACGTTATCCGCTTTAACTTTGATTTGTAATATTGTGTTTATCTATTTATAATATTCTTTATAACAAATACACAAAAATTGAAACAATTGATTATTTTAGCTAAAGTCATAAGTTATTGAAAAGCATACATAATTTTATTTTTTCCATAGGAAAGTATATTAACCAGGATGAAATTCGGATTCCCACACGAGCATGTTCTCATATACTCATAAAATGAGTTACATAACTAGGACAAACAGTTGGATGTGAACCACAGAGGTTGATCTCTAGCGAAAAGTTGTTCTTACTCATTGAAAGCAACTTTCACAATTTTGGACATGCCTGTTTTTTCATCTTCTTCATATGTGATAAGTGCATTTTGAGGCTTGTTTTACAAGCTAATTTATGCACTTATCTCTTCTTAAAAGGAATTTTTCTAAGTAAAAATCCTCCCTAATCTAATCTTTGGAGTTTTTGAGCAAAAGTAATTTTTAATAAGGTATTGTGGAGTTGAAGTGATTGTAGGTGCTGAAATAGAATCCAAGAAGAGAAGCAAAGAAGCAATGTACTTGAGGCAGCAGGACACGTGGCGCTCAAGCAAAAACTGGGATGGCGCTTAAGCCAGAGGTGGCGCTCAAGCTAAATCTGGGATGGCACTTAAGCCCCATGTGGCACTTAAGCGTGAGAGGCTCTGAAGGCAACAATTCTCTCGGCCATTCTCTCATTTAAGCTAGGTGTGGCGCTTAGGCGAGAGACCCATAAGCAAAATGCAACGCGCGTCTATGTGTGTTAGGACTTTGTTATTTATATATCATTGAGTAACTTAGGTTAGGTTAAGCAGTCTGAGAGCATAAATTAAGAATTCCAGAGAGAGAAAGAGGGCACAAAGAGATTCTCTGTAACTTTCATCTATGAATTCCATTATTTCTCAATTCGAGATGGCAACTTAGACTCCTATTCTTGAATTTGGACGTAGCTAGCACTGTAGTCCTCAAACTCTCTTGTTTCCTTTCTATATTAATTGAATTATTTTTCTTTTTCTTTGTTAATTGTTTGAGTTTAAAGCCTGATCATCTTTCTTCTCTTTCTTCTAACCTTTTCTAATTGAATGGGAATTTGTTTTGAAAAGGGGTTCTGACAAAGGATTTTTATAAATCAATAACCTAGAGATAGGTATTGAATTATGAACCGTTTATTTAAAGGCTTTGCTTATTGTGTGATTGAATTCACATATTTTTAAGAGATTGGAACATGTGTTTTCGTTATCACAGAACCTTACAGAATGAGGGATCTGGTGTGAGTGAGATTTTTACCTTATGGTCTTTCAATTAACATAGAAAATAACAAAGAGGAAGAGATCGTGCATAAGCAAGTCCAAATCCAACTACTTATTGAAATTTTTTTAAACTCATTGTTTACATTACGAGCCCCAATTTTACATTACGAGCACTTATTTTTACAATTAAATTTCATCCAGAACCTTTTGAAATCGCTACCCAAGGTCTTAAATTGGCATTAAATTGTTCTATAGTTGCTCTCTGAGGACAATAACATTTTTTCCACTATATTGAAACGAGTTAGTATTTTAGTTCTCTAAAATAGTTAACAAATTTCTGGCACCGTTGCCGGGGAGCACGATGATCAATTTAGTGTCGGTTAGATATTTGAGATGTGAATAGCTTTATTTTTATTTTTGTACATATAATTTTAGTTTTATTTTTATCTGGTATCGTTTATCTTTTCTTTTTATTTTTTTTATTTTTGTCTTCTTTTCACTCTCTACACTAACCCATGTTCTAATGGTCTAAGCAAGACACCATGTATTTCAATACCGTGCCTCACGAGCGGATAGTGCCGTATTGGAATACTCAGCAGTGGCAAGGCAATTGTTCTAACCCATCTTTTCAATCTAATTTTACTAATAATTCTTTTTTGGGTTGGAGTAGTTATCAAAATACAGGTGTGTGTAGCCCTCCATTCTCTCCTTCGTATGGGCATACTTCTAAACTTGATGAAACTTTGGCAAAGTTATTGCAAGCATTGTCGAGTTACCAATATCAATATGCTTTAGAGCCTCAAATCCCTACATGGTCGGAATCAACTACAAAACTTGAGGCTACCTTAGAAAAGTTTCTACAATCATCTTTGGATCATGAGACATCAATGGAAACTTCTAAGAAGAATATTGAATCATCTTTGCATAATATTGAGACTCACATTGGAAAAATGGCTAAACAAATATTAAAATTGAGCTCTAGTCCCTTCTCAAGCAATAAGCATAGAATCCCCGAGGAGAAATGCAAAACTATTACCGCATGGAATGGTGATATAATTGAAGATGAGATTGGTTATAATTTGATGATAGAAGAGGAAGAAGGAAAAGAGAGTGAAAAATGTGAAGAAGAAATAGAGGTAGGAGTTGAAAATTTAGAGATTTTTGTAAATACAGAAAATTTGAAAATTGAAAAGAACGAAATAGTGAGAGAGGAGGCAGACTTGAGGGTGAGAGTTAAAGATTTTAAAAGTGATGGTCCACTTTACCCTCTGGTCCTTCTAAAGAGTACCGAGGACGAATATTGTGAAGAAGTGTGTGGGAAGTTAGTTCCTACACAATGCCTACGCTTCATACTGATGTGAAGAGTCAAGAGGTGAAGAAGAGTACAAAAGTGCATCTCGATGTATTTCCAACACCATTTAATGATGGAAAGCCTAAGGTGAAAATGCATGATGTGACGAGGGATTGGGATTCTACTCCATATGTTTATCATCCGACGCCACCTTGGCCTCATGGAGGAATTTTATTGGGAAGCATTTTGGAGGTGGACTCAAGTTGGAAAGGAGGAAATATTCTTCTCTTGCATGCCTCTAGCCACCATGAACTTTAAAGTTATAGGCGTCGAGCTAATGACATTAAACAAACGCTTATTGGGAGGCAACCTAATTCTTTTTTTATTTTTTTCCTTTAGTTTAATTTAGTTGTTTTTAATTGAGATTTCTTCCCTCTAATCTTATCTTTATTCTAAGCTTGAAAAGAAGAAAATCTGGCTTGTAGTTGTGCATATTTGATGGCCTAGGGACAGGCCAAATTATCTGGGGGAAGCAGCTGGCCAGGATGGAGTCGGAGATGATGCTCAAGCCGATGAAGAGCAAGATGAGGCAGCCCATGCACCTATGGGTTGAGGGGAGTGTCTCCTTTCTTTTTATTTTTCGCATTTATTTTCATTTTTTTTAGAGTCTGGTAGTCTTAGTGTCTTTTGTTGTGTCAATAAATGTTGGTATGAATTGATTGTGTGTGATTCAAATTGTGATGTTTGAAGTGTGCCTGAATTGAGGATTCTCTATGTGAAAATATGGAATTTTGAACTTGGAGTACATTTGCATGAGTTTATTGAGCTTTCACTTGATGATTGAAAGATTTTAATCAAAGAGGAGGATCAACCTTGTAGCCAAGTGAGTTGTGTGTACCTTAAACACTTTTTGAGAGTCCTCTTTGGTTTGATTGATGAGTCTTGCTTGATTTTGCAATTGTTACTACACACATGATAGTACCAGCATGATAGAGGCATAGTATTATGAATTGTGCACAACTAAAGCCAAATAGCTATCCCGTATATGATTGATTATTTCCTTTTATTGATATCCAAGTTGAGCCTAATTGATATACCTTTTGTTGGCACCATACATCTTGAACTAAAATTGATATTCCCACCTTTCTTTGAGTTGGATTTGATGTGTGCATGCTTGGCCTAAGATTTACTAGATTGCTTGTTAAGTTGTGTACTGGTTTCTTGCTAATAAAATTTACTGCCTTTAGTCATACTCTTGTAAAGAAAAAATATAAAGAATTGTGCTTAAGTAATTCTAGAGTATCGTGTAGCCAGGGGGTTGAAGTTAGCAGCTTGAGCCCTTTGCGCGAAAGACATTGGTAGTGTCCTCGGTATTTCGAGTAGCTAGGATGTTGAAGTTAGCAGCTTAAGCATTTTGAACGAAAGAGTATCAAGGAAAGGATAAGCTCAAGGGTGAAAAGAAGTACACAAGAGTTTGACTAAAGTGTTTCTTAAAATTGAAGCCATGGGTTGTGAAATAATTTAGAAAATGCAATTCAGTTGGTATGTTAAGAATGTCATCATCTTTTCCAACTCATTTTGCTATTTAGAAAAACAAAGTTCTTTTGTAGCCTAGCCCCATCATAACCTTTAATTGAAGCCCTCTTGATTGTGCTTGAATGTGTGGATGTAATTTGATGGCAAATAAAAAGCAAGGCTAAATTGATTGACCATTGAGGAAAATGAGAGAAACACTTACCTGGGTGAGTTTGTTTAAGAGAGTTTCCCTCTTGGTTTTAATTGAGTAATTCTCTTGTCAAGGTTTGATAAATGATTGTGATTTGTACTCCAAGTGTTTTGTGTGCTTTAATTGTTCCTCAAGTTCTAGTGCATATTTGGAATTGATTGGTTGAGTTGCACGCTTTTGAATCATACTCGGCATCCACTGTTTTTCTTTTATGTTTAAGTCTTATGTACCTTTGCTCGACGACTAGCAAAGAGCTAGGTTGGGGGGAGTTTGATAAGTGCATTTTGAGGCTTATTTTACAAGTTAATTTATGCACTTATCTCTTCTTAAAAGGAATTTTTCTAAGAAAAATCCTCCCTAATCTAATCTTTGGAGTTTTTGAGTAAAAGTAGTTTTTAATAAGGTTTTGTGGAGTTGAAGTGATTGTAGGTGCTGAAATGGAGTCCAAGAAGAGAAGCAAAGAAGCAATGTACTTGAGGTAGCAGGACACGTGGCGCTCAAGCTAGAGCTAGCGCTCAAGCTAAAACTGGGATGGCGCTTAAGCCAGAGGTGGCGCTCAAGCTAAATCCTGGATGGCGCTTAAGCCCCATGTGGCGCTTAAGCGCGAGAGGCTCTGAAGGCAACAATTCTCTCGGCCATTCTTTCGCTTAAGCTAGGTGTGGCGCTGAAGCGAGATACCCGTAAGCAAAACGCAACGCACATCTACGTGTGTTAGGACTTTGTTATTTATATATCATTGAGTAGCTTAGGCTAGGTTAAGCCGTCTGAGAGCAGAAATTAAGAATTGTAGAGAGAGAAAGAGGGCACAAAGAGATTATTTGTAACTTTCATCTATGAATTCTATTATTTCTCAATTCAAGATGGCAGCTTAGACTCCTATTCTTGGATTTGGACGTAGCTAGCACGGTAATCCTCAAACTCTTTTGTTTCCTTTCTATATTAATTGAATTATTTTTCTTTGTCTGTGTTAATTGTTTGAGTTTAAAGTCTGGTCATCTTTCTTCTCTTTCTTGTAACATTTTCTAATTGAATGTGAACTTGATTTGAATAGGAGTTCTGACAAAGGATTTTTATAAATCAATAACCTAGAGATAGGTGTTGATTTATTTAACGGCTTTGCTTATTGCGTGATTGAATTCACATATTTTTAAGAGATTGGAACATGTGTTTTCATTATCACAGAACCTTACAGAATGAGGGATCTTCTCTGAGTGAGATTTTTACCTTACGGTCTTTCAATTAACATAGAAAATAACAAAGAGGAAGAGATCGTTACAGTGCATAAGCAAGTTCAAATCCAAGTACTTATTGAAATTGTTTTAAACTCATTTTTTACATTACGAGCACCAATTTTACGTTACGAGCACTTATTTTTACAATTAAATTTCATCCAGAAACCTTTTGAAATCGCTACCCAAGGTCTTAAATTGACATTAAATTGTTTTATAGTTGCTCTCTGAAAACGATAACCTTTTTTTTCACTATATTAAAACGAGTTAATATTTTAGTTCTCTAAAATACTTAACAATATGTGCCCATTGTGAGTGCCCAAAAATCCTCCTCTTTCATTAATTCCGCAATATCTTGATCATTATTGAGAGGAGCAAGAGGAAGATCAACGGCTGGATGAGCAGCTGGATCAAGAAGTGATGAACAAGACGGTGCATTTTGTTTATTATTAGGAAAAGCCGGAAGAGTTTGTTGATAATCAACGGCTAGAATATTGATGGGCGCTTCATCAACGGTGAGATCAACAAGAGGAGTATGTTGATCAATGGGAGGAGGGAGTGTTGGAACATAACACTCTTGTGTGGGAATATTCTGATCAACCATTAATGGAGGCATAAGCATAGGCATAGTAAATTGTTGAACAAGAGAAGTGCCTCCATTTTGTTGTTGCATTGGACTTGACACATATCCTTTGCTTCTCAGAAGATTTGTTAATCTCTCATACTGAAAATTAATTCAAATAATATCAATGTTAAGTGAAGAGAAATGTTAAATCCTTTTAAAAATAGAAATTATAAATATTAATAATTACCTCTCGAAGTAGGTTAACATTTTCTATCTTTAAATTTTGCAAAGAAGGTTGAACGACATGTCGTTCCTCATCCGAACAGGATGAACAAAATACATTCTTCAAAGAGTCTTTCATGTGCAAGTTTTCAGATTTAATCTTTTCGTTCTCTTTCTGAAGACTTTGGTTATCTCGTCCGTCATGTTTATACTGCAAATTAATTAATTAAATTATTTACCAAAGCATGCATGCATATTGAGAAATTAATAATTAAAGCTAAGAAATACTTTATATATAATGTACAGTATATACCTTGTGTTGAGTCCTCTTATTTTGAAACCAAACTTTGACTTTTTTGGGTTCAAGCCCCAGCTCCTTGCTTATTTGTTCTATTGTCTGATCGTCTGGATGTAGGTTTTGATTGAATAGCATTTAATGCACATATTTATGGAACAAATTTTAGGGTATATATTCTCAACTAAATTGCATGAATCATCATTCATTATTTATGGATATCTATTCTATACATTTCTTTTATAGATATAATTAATACGAGTATGGATATATATATATATATGAGTTGAGTTCAAATGATATCAAGGTGTCAAGTTATTATATGACATCGCGTATAACTTTTTATAAAAAACGAATTTCGCCGATTCAACCAATCAATTGAAAGTTTATATAATGTAGATCAGCTATGCAAAAATTCATACAATTTAAAAGCTATTTGATACATTATCGAAATATTTTGCTTGAACGTCTAATACATTATTTAAAATACAAGTAAATTTCATTTTTTAGATTACATACCTACAAATTTTCAAACGGTATGAATTTTTGCATAGTTAATCTATGTCATACAAACTTTCAATTGATTGGTTGGATTGGCGAAATTCGTCTTTTATAAAAAATTATGCGCGGTGTCAACCAATAACATGAAAAGTTTAAAGTAATAACAAAATAAAAAAATGGAAATCCCTCATGAAAAGAAAAACAAAAAGAAACAGGTAAACATAATAAAGCAAAATAAAAGTACTTATATTAAAATAATTATATAAATTAAAAAAAGTTACAGAGAGAACTCAATCTCTGAAGTGATTTATTAACTATTGGATTTTAGAATGAAACATCTAGATTGACTATTTTGTTAATCATTTTGTTTAATTTTGATTTGGGAATAAGAGAAATTAGGTTTAACATCATTGGTATGTAGCTATCTAGCTCCGGTAAAATTGAAATTTTTTTAAAAAACAAAACCCTACAATACGCAGATTAAATCGTTAGATAAACCTCAAAATTTATTTAAAAACATGCAAGCAAAGAAAATCCTCAAAAAAAATAAAATGAAAAGTCACTCTCAAGCCTCAAGCCATGTTAGAATTTATTTTGTTCAAACCAATTATAAAACAACGAAATTAACAAAAACACTAAAACAAAACAAAGAAATATAATAAAATAATTGAATAAAAATTTATTTATCAATTAAAGAGGATGATCTTACTCTTCAAGTTTGGCTTTCTGCTCACTACTAGGGCGTTTGTTGCGTATTCCTGGTCCCTTCTTGAATGAGCTGCTCCCAGATTCAGTTATCAAAAATTGCTCCATTGAATCAAAATATATGGCTGCAAACACCAAAGATTTTCTTTGTTCTTTTTCTCTCTTGTTCTTTGTGTGTGTGGTTTGTGATACTAAGGATATGTGTTTATATAATGTTTCAATTAAGGTGGTTTCTCTGGTGTTCTTTTAAAATAAGGAACAAATTTGTTCTTTCACGTGGCTCCATTTAAGTAGTGATACTTGTTATTACTTATCCATGTCATCTAATTTAATATAACTTCGTAATATTGCAAACACATCATCTCTTTTAATAACATTTACCCTAGTTTAAGAACAATATTTCTTAAAATTTATTTATCTTTTTTCTTTTAACAAATTTAAATACAACATTCACGACTAAATTAAAATTAAACGCAAGTGATCATAAAAAAATAATTGAAGAATAGTGAATAACAAGTATTAAAACATACTACTAGTGTATGACTACTTTTAATGTATTCATCCACAACACAATAATACTATCGATCATAAAAGACAAGTATTCATTAAGAATACATTATACACAATTTTAGTGCAAGTTTCGATAGTTTTTTGGGTTTAGTATGTGATTTGTGATTTTTTATGTTGTTTCGATGTTATTATATTTAAATTCTTCATGTCAATTTGATATAAAATATGTGTTAGGTGTCCAAGTTTTGCTATAATGTTCATAGCTATTCTTGTTCTTGCTATTTCTTGATAGATATTTCTATGGTGTCTATGGTGTCATCTCTATGAAAATGACAACATGATCTCTTATCCAATCAAATCAAAAATTTGATATGAGACAATAAGAAATGCAATAAAGTTTTATTCTCTATTAAATCATTTAAATTTGGTAGATACTAACTTGATTTTATTTTTTAATCTAATATTTAGTTTTTATTTATGTCTCAATTTTTTTAATCAAAATATCAAATACTTAGATTTTGGTTACATTATTAAAGGTATATTTGAGCTTTATTTAATTAAAAAATGAGTTTTTATTAGTTGAAGAATAAATAAATTAATGGAGAATATTATAATAAATAAAATAAGGTAAAAGTAATATTTTGGTCCCTAAACTTTACATTAAATTTTAGTTTGGATCGCATTTTTTTTTTCATATTGACTTCTTTACTTATTTTTTTTTCGTGTTATTTCATTAAATAATTAATAAAAAAATCTAAAATAGTCGCAAGATGTGAGAAAAAAGAAGACAATGATAAAAAATATTGTCATGGGAATTTTTGTTAATTATTTATCAACAAAAATTAATAGAAAATAATTATATTATATTGAAAATATAAATTAAGATTATGAAGAAAAAATAAAAGGACCAAATTAAAATTTGAGATAAAGTTATGATAAAATCAATATTTATATATTTTAATTTTGTATAAATATTAACATTAGTACTAATGTATGATTAGTACCCAAAAATTCTTTAGTATATTAAATTTTATGGTAAAATATATATTACATTTTTAAATATTAGTATAAACTATAAAATATTATCATACATCGGGTTAAATCGGTTCAACCAGCGAGTTAGCGGTTCGATCGATGATCCAGGACCTTGACCTAGTTGATGGCTGGTATGAGTTTTGTAACTCCAGATATAAGTAACTAATAATTGAGTCTTAAGCAAACATTAGGCCGAATAGTACATGATCTAGATAACTTATATTCCAGTCTGAAGCGACCTAGAAGAAAAATACATAATTAATGAAAACTTTAACTTGAAGCAAATTGTATTTCAAAAATAATATAACGTAAATAATTCATAATTGGGCCTGAAATAAATTATGAGACTTAGAAGAACCTAATACAAGTAAATGATACTTGAGCATAGTGATGATAACGTAATTAGGCGTGTACGGGTTATTTATATAAAAATAATATTATTTAAATATATTATATTATTTAAATGTGCTTTATTCGTGTCAGATTTATAAATTAAAATTTATATGGGAATGATTTTTTCTTTGTTTTATGAATTTTTACTAGAGAAAATTTATAGAATAATAGCATCATATTTTTTATGGCTGAATTTATATTTTAGGCCCATAACTTTATCTCAAATTTTAATTTGGTCCTTTTATTTTTTCTTCATAATCTTAATTTATATTTTCAATATAATATAAATATTTTCTATTAATTTTTGTTGATAAATAATTAACAAAAAAGCCCATGATAATGCTTTTTATCATTGTCTTCTTCTTTCTCACATCTTGCAACTATTTTAGATTTTTTTATTAATTATTTAATGAAATAACACACAAAAAAAAAATAAGTAAAGAAGTCAATATGAACAAAAAATAAAAGAGATCCAAACTAAAATTTAATGTAAAGTTTAGGGACCAAAATACTACTTTTACCTTATTTATTTATTATAATATTCTCCATTAATTTATTTATTCTTCAACTAATAAAGACTCATTTTTTTAATTAACTAAAGCTCAAATACACATTTAATAATGTAACCAAAATCTAAGTATTTGATATTTTGATTAAAAAAATTGAGACATAAATAAAAACTAAATATTAGATTAAAAAATAAAATCAAGTTAGTATCTACCAAATCTAAATGATTTAATAGAAAATAAAACTTTATTGTATTTCTTATTGTCTCATATCAAATTTTTGATTTGATTGGATAAGAGATCATGTTGTCATCTTCATAGAGATGACACCATAGACACCATAGAAATATCTATGAAGAAATAGCAAGAACAATTAAGAATAGCTATGAACATTATAGCAAAACTTGGACACCTAACATATATTTTACATCAAATTGACATGAAGAATTTAAATATAATAACATCGAAACAACATAAAAAATCACAAATCACATACTAAACCCAAAAAACTATCGAAACTTGCACTAAAATTGTGTATAATGTATTCTTAATGAATACTTGTCTTTTATGATGGATAATATTATTGTTTTGTGGATGAATACATCGAAAGTAGTCATACACTATTAGTATGTTTTAATACTTGTTATTCACCCTTCTTTAATTATTTTTTTATGATCACTTGCGTTTAATTTTAATTTAGTCGTGATGTTGTATTTAAATTTGTTAAAATAAATAAATAAAGAAATTTTAAGAAATATTATGCTTAAACTAAAATAAATGTTATTAAAAGAGAGGATGTGTTTGCAATATTATAAAGTTATATTAAATTAGATGACATGGATAAGTAATAATAAGTGTCACGTGAAAAAATAAATTTGTTCCTTAAGAAACACCGAAAAAACCATGTTCAAGTAATTGTGTGTGACAAGTTAACGCGTTCGAATTCGATGTCCCAAATTCAGGGCAATTAAAACAAATTAAAAGTTGAATAATATAATAATCAAAAAGGAGAAAGGCAGAAATTATAGAATTAATATTAATCTTATTGAAATTCTTACCTTGTTGGGATATTACCCCTTTTGATACATGTATTTGATGAGGATATGTCTAATAAAGGTGTGAACTAATGTCTGTCTTTTTTTTTTATTATTAAAAATTAATGTCTATGTTTTAGTAGTAATGACTAACTATTTATTTGGTTTACAATTGACTCAATATGAAAGTACTTTTTTTATATAAAAAAATTGATGTATTTATTCAATGTGATTAAAATTTATGTTTAAACAAATTAAAACAGTTATGTATTATTGACATGCAAATTGTTGTTATTTTTTTATATAAGTAAATGTGGTTATTTTCTCAGTCATGTAACTCAATTGTTAAACTCATAAAAATATGTGTGTGTGGATATCCAGATTCGATCTCCAGTCAATATACTTTTTTATAAAACAAGAAAAAATGCGGTCACTTTTCACATAATGTAAAACTATAATACTTTTTATTGGGTCAATAACAATAATATATAATGTTATAAATGGTTATGATTTATTAAAATAAAAATGTTCGGAGACACTACAAAACAATTAAGTTCCTTATATTAATGCTTCACTGTTAGCTTATGTTGAATTAGCCATTAGAGTCAACGGGGGTTGGTCTAGATGGTGTGTGCTTAGGCCCATGACTTTGAGGTCATGGGTTTGAGTTTCATCTCGTTGAATTTAGCTCCCGTTAGTAGGTGATCTGTAAATTCCACTATAAATCCTCGCTGAGGTTGGTGGTATGCCCTAGCTATGGACGGGGTAGGTCTGTCCCTTAACTAAATTTTTTGTGTAAAAAAAAAAAAATTTAGCCACTAGACTTTATTTAATAATTTTTTTCATTTGTATAGAAATTAAAGATTTATGTTAATATATAAATTGGTATATTATCTTTTAAATATTAATATTGATAAATTTATTTGTTAATAAATATATATTTATCCGTCAATATCAATATTATATATACCAAGAGATTAATTTTGTTAGCCAAATAAATTCTCCTCCATATCCCCTTGAATGGTTATTAGTAGCTTACTTTGGAGTGCTACTGGGATATGAGTACATGGTTCAGTCTGGTAGGTGCAAAACTTTTTCATCTTCTTCCCTAAAAAAATTGCTAATAAAAAAATAAAAATTAATTTGATTAAAAGAACATTAATAAATGATAATTTTTTATTTAGTAAGAATGATGGAAATTAAAGTGACATAATTTGCACAGAAAATATACCATATTTTGAGAAAATATATAATTTGGGTAATAGCTTGAAACAGAAAGTATTTGAGGCTTTCCATTTCACCAGATATTTTCAAACAAAAAAGCAAAAAGATTGCCAAGGATTTTAATTTCACGCTAAGGGAACGTTTGTTATAAGGTTTAAAAATATATTCCGAGTATTTTATTCTCAGGAATACAATCTTGGGAATATCATTCTTAGTTATTTAACATAACTTGCTTGGTTGATAATTATTATTTCTGGGAATATTTTATGAAATTTCTGAGAATATTTTATAAAATTCTTGATAATTATCAAAATATCCTTGTTGTCTCATGTCTTATAAATTTTTTTTCTAGTAATATAATTAGTTTTAAAAAATAAATAACATCAACTATTTATTAAAAATTTTAGTTCGAATTTTTCATATTAAATCAAATTGACTTTTATCACTTAAATTTTGTATATGCTACTAAACAATTTTAATTAAAATGAGTAAATAAATCATAGTTTTACAAAATATATGTGGTAATTTATTTAAAATAGTAAAAAGATATAAAATATTTCTTAATCCATAAAGTCATAAAATGCATGCCCCAACCTCATACTAATAATTTGAAGAGCAGATATAAATTAAGCAATTAACATATTAGTAGTATAGCGAATTAGAGGGAACATGAAAACTTTTTGCGGGTAATTGGGAGGGTAGAGCAAATTGGAGGGAGCATAAAAATTTTAGGCGGGTAATTTTGAGACTTAGTAAAAAAAAAAACTGTTACCTAAGTCATGGGAATGTAGATACCCACCTTTATTGGTGAGAATGAAAATCCATAAAATCATGGGAATATAGATTCCTGGGAACAAAATTTATCTCGAAATATTTTTTTATTATTTGCAACCAAACGTGGGAATGTTCATTCCTAAACCAACATTCCCGGAAATGTTGCTGTAATCCGTGACACAGACGCGCCTATTTTTTTTAAAAAAAAATGAAAAGAAATTGTATATTGCAGAGGCGAACGTATGTCCCATAAAGGAGGTGCCGAGGTGACAAGGTAAAGATCCAAATAGGGAAATAGAAAAAAAAAAAAAAAAGAAGATCCAAATAGGGAATAAAATCCTCTAAAAGATTGAAACTTTGAATTTCTGGATTTCTAGCTTGGTTATCTAGGAGTTTTTGCTTACACATGTGTACATGGAAGAAGAAAGATTATAGCAAGGGAATGAAACAAGGATAAAATGGTCTTCTTCACTTTCAATTTTAAATCATATTTCAGCTCTACATGTGTTGTGATCTAACTTGGCGGAGATGTAGGACGAACAAGGTGGTCTTTCTGATTAGTAGAGGGCAATATAGAGGTCTTGTGGGCTTGAGCTCCGGCGGCGGTGGTGTGCACCTGCAAGGACTCCGACGCTCAAATTAGTGAGTGTATTAGGGTTGTGTATATCTGATAGAATACTTACATACCTTATGGTGCATTTATGTTAGTATTTATAGAGGAGCGTATGACCTGAGTGAGGGCAATATTGGGCGTGGACTTGTTTTTTTTCTTCTTTTTTTTTCGCTAGGCATGAAAGGGCCTGGACTTGTTACCTGAGCCCAAATCACATTACCTAGGCCCTGATCATAGGTCGTGCCTGACCTGCCGAGATGCATCTGGGATGGTTGGCGGCTGCTGGACCTGGCATGTATGCGTACACCCGGGATACCACTATTCTGGTCCACAATAGTTTCCCCCCAAGTTGTCAAGATTCTCATGAGAGAATTTGGCGAGTTTGTTCTTCATGCCGGGTGCATTTCAAATGACAGTTCCGGCAAAGCTTACCGAGATAACGGTTGGTTTTCTTCTAATGGCGTGTAATCCACACGCTCTACTTCGGGTACTGTGTATGGTGATTAGCGTGGATTGGGGACCTACGTCAATTAAGGTGATGCGACAGTTTTTACTTTATTTCTTTTCACCCGTTACACTTTCACCTCTTTCCTCTTTTCAAGTTTTCATTTCTCTCTATTTGCGCTTTAGGCTGTTCATCTTGCTCTAAGAAAGGTCCTGCGACTGTTCTTCCTCCTCTTCGTACCTGCTTTGCAAGCATACATTTTCCAACAACATCCTCACTTCCAAGTATCAGGTATTGCTTCTATTCTCCATTGATTTGTACTTTTGTGTTTCTTTCCCTGATTCTTGGGCTGTTATGTTGTATCCTACCCCATTCTTAGGGTTTAGTTGTTGTATCATGGTTCCATTCTTTCAAAAATGATCGATAATGTTATCGTGTTGTCAAGTGATTCTTCCTCGGATTCAAATGATACTGAACTTCTTGATAGTTTTGCATGGAGACTTCCAAAATATAAGCCCTCTGATGAGCTAAATCCCAGTCCAGGTACGCCTTCCATAGCCAATCTTGATTATTGTGAATCTGCCCATCTTTGGTTCTATCCTCTGTATTCACGGCGGGTGGAGAGTGGTAAGTCAGTTACCCAGAGCGTGAGTGGGTCGTTCAATGCCTTAAACCCAGAACCTTCCGCTCTTCTCCTTGCTTCAGCCCATCTTCCCATGGAATATAGTTCCGATAGTCATGTTTTTGTTAACCAAGATTCTAATCGTCGTGCTCCTGTCAACCTCCCTCTTGTGGAGGAAAATACTGAGTCTTCACATCCCGGGGATCCTTTGGAAGATAAGGAGTCCATACTGTCATCCATAACACATTCTTTAGATTCTAAGTCTGACCCTGCGTATTCTCCTTCTTCTCATTCTCATTCCTCCCCGGGATCTGATTTTGCTTTGTCTTCCCATGTAGATATGGAAACTGTTCAGGGTGAGATTCCTGCACAAGATGTCTCTGGCGCTTCGGGTTCTTCTGCCAGCATGCCGGATCCGAGTGATGTCGGCGGTTCTGAGATGGCTATACGGGATGCGGGAGAGCCTAGTACCTTAAAGTCTCCCATTGTATGCCCTCCTGAATCCCTGGAGCTGAAGAATATCGGGGCGTTCTTGTGGGCTCCCCTTGATTTCATCAGGGAGGAATGTTTTGTTAAGGACAATGCCCGGCTTAGGAAGGTGGATAAGCGTTGGAGGAAGTGCTTCCATTATGGGCCTAACACTCCTGAGACTGATACTACAGCTGATCCTTCCAGTAATCACAAATTGGTCATCCCGGGTAAAAATGAGAGGATCTGTACACCGGCATCAGAAGGCAAAGTTTCCTATATTATGATGCTGGAGTCTCTGTGGCATCAGCTTGAAATTAGGTTTCCTTTCTCCGACCTTCAGATTGAGGTGTTGCATAACCTTCATCTCGCTCCCACGCAGCTTCATCCCAATGGTTGGAGATTCCTCCAAACCTTTGAGGTCTTTTGTTGGGCTAATGGCTGGAAATGTTCCTCGGCCTTCTTCTTGTACATTTTCGGTCCTTATCATGGTTTGAAGAGAGTTGGGTATCCCTCCATCATCGTTCCGGGATACCCCAATTATTCACTCCCTACGAGGACTCCTTCAAGGCCCATATGGATCTTTTTGTGAAAGTCATCCCCCAGACCAAAGATTGCACCCCCTTCTGGATGGGGGAGAACAAACAGCCTTTGTTTCCGCTGTACTGGACGGAGGAGCACTACAAGAGGTCCTTGTCTCTGAAGGACTTGGAAATCGATTTTATTGAAGAAGAGGACCAACAAACCTTCAAAAACTTGTGTGCCTTCGTTCAGCAAGGGGGGATACCCATCCATTGCAAGGATGTCTTGGGGGTATCTCGTCGTGATCAAGCGACATGCTTATGTAGGAAGTTTAATTCTGTTACATGATATCGTCATTTTAGACTGATGTTGATTATTTTGCCTCAACTAACAAGTCTATTCTGTCTTGTGCAGCTAAGATCATGGCCGACTATGCCAACCGCTCTTCCAAGCGCGATGCCAAGGGGAAAGGAAAGGTTGGTGCCTTGAGTCCACCTCCTGCCCCTATTCCAGTTCCTGCTTCTATCCCAGTTAGTTCTACCGGGATTGTTGTGTCAGCTGCGGATTCTGCTGGTCCTACAACTTCTTCTGGAGGAGTTACCCCCACTAGGAAGTCGGTGCCTCCATCGTCTGGGACTGAGGTGGCTCCTGTGCCGCCAAAATGTTGTCGTATAACGAAGCTAGGTATGCTCTTATTTTTGGTTCTTAATCATATAAAGATCCTTTGTTACCTTATTATCATATTGTCTCGATTTGTAGGTGACCAACCTGGAGGTGCCTAGGAGGCTTCTGGCGGGATGAACCCGGTGCTGATGGCGCCCTTCTCTACTCCTTCTTCAGCCTGGGAGGGCTTTCAATCCCCTCTGATCAAATTCCAACATGGGAATATTTTCACAAAGGGAGGAGCTAGTGCTGTGAAGGTATAAACTCGTGTATAGACTGTGTTTCTTACGTTGAATGATACGTGAGACCTTGTATTAATCCTTTTGCTTTTTGTAGGAGCAAGCCAAATCGCTGATGGGTTGGACGGCGATGAACATGGCTACCAAGCTGAGGACTTGGGCCAAGCTGCATCTTTGAAGGCCCAGTTACGAGATCTTAAAGACAACATGGTCTTGAAGGAGACCTTGTTGAAGAGCTCCAGGGAATCGGAATCCCGTGCTAACAGGGTTCTCGCTTCTTTGAAGGAGAAATTATCCCGTGCTGAGGAGCAGTTGGCCAAGGAAAAAAAGAATAAAGCCGGCTTGGATGCCTAGAACTTGAGGCTGAAGGATGAGGTCTCTCATCTAAAAGCTAAAGTGGACGAGGATGGTTTCGCTCTTAGTACCATGCGTTCTGAGCTCCAGGAATCAACCTCTAAGCTCTAGGACACTCAGGCTGAGCTACAGGAGACTCAAGAGAAGTTGGAGGAAGCTTACCAGGATATGGATACTACGGTGGACGATTCATACCGGGATTGTGTGAAGATACTACAGTTTTTGAATCCCGGGATTGAGTTTAACACTCGCGGTCTTTGTAAGTTTCATGGTGTGAAGGATGGGGGGTTCCTGGATTTTCACGATCCTCACAATCCCGTGCCTCTTGATCCCGCCGATCTGAGACTCCAGCCTTTTGACTGTAGCACTCCTCCTTCTACTGATCCCGTTCAGGAGCCTAATAGTGTAGATGCCGGAGGAGCTGAATAATTTGCTGTTTTTGTTTTTGCTTTGTTTTATTCTACTTTTGTTCTGGAAACTCGTGGTGAACAATTTGTATTGAATGTAACTTTTATCATCCCGGTATTCCGGGTTGATCTTTATGCATGGTTTTGTTTACTTTCCATTTCTGCTTTGGAGTTCTTCGCTTTATTTATTGCATTTCTATATGTCGCTGAGGCTTGACCAAACTGGCGCCTCTTGTAATCTCGTTGATATGGGATCTTATCAGATCGTTTTGATATTTGGGGTGTAGTCATTATGGCACCCTCTTTTCTCCATGTTAGGAGGGAAAGTAGTTTATACTTTCTCTAAGTTTCTGTTGAAGTGTAACCTTGAAGGTACTTCATCTTTCTTTTGGCTAGGGCTAGCCCATGAAGGACCCCTTTTGATACTGTAGCTAAGGTTTACCCGAGATGGTACCTCGTTTCATTTTTGGCCTTTTGTGTATGTCGGTATAATATTGGGCGACATATTCATCTCGGAATAGCTGTATTCGATGTTTATTCGTTCTGATCTGCTTGCTATTAAGAGCTGAACTAGCACTATTTGTATAAAAAATGAACGGAAATACTGTTTTATTGATAACATGAAGCAAATAACAAGTGGGGGCCTCGTTAAAACCTCTAGCAATAAAACCCTCCTTAGAGATAAAACTTGCTACAGGAAAAAGAGTGCCCCTTTATTACAAAGAATGCAAATTACATAACTTAACTATAATACCGCCTTAAGTCTGCGACATTAAGTGTCCTTGGGATCTCGTTGCCTTTAAGAGTTTCTAAATGATACGCTCCATTGGCTACAACGCTCTTGATCCAGTATGGGCCTTCCCAATTTGCTCGGAGCTTCCCGTCTTTTGCGTTCCGGTTACCAATATTAGCCCTTTTTAGGACTAAGTCGCCGGTGTGGAAACTTCTTGGGACTACTCTCAAGTTGTATCTCTGAGCAACCTGTTGCTTTCAGGATAGCTCTTTAATTCTGCCTACTTCTCGGATTTCTTCCACCATGTCGGAATCTTCTCTGAGCAACTGTTCATTCTCTTGTGTGGGATGCATGATTCTTCAAGATGGATGTCCAATTTCTACCGGGATTACAACATCTGAGCTGTAGACCATTCGAAATGGAGTTTCACCGGTAGTGCTATGAGGAGTAGTTCTATAACTCCAAAGTACTTGGTAAAGATCTTCCACCCAGTTGGTTCCAGCTTTCTCAAGCCTCTTCTTTAAGCCATTAAGTATGACTTTGTTAGTAGATTCTGCCTGCCCGTTAGACTGTGGGTGTTCCACACTAGCAAAGTACTACTTAATGCGAAGTCCTGCTAGCATTTCTCGGAAATCTTTGTTAGTAAATTGGGTCCCGTTGTCACAGATTACTTTTGCCGGCATACCGAATCGGCATATTATTTGCCGAAACACAAAATTCTGAGCTTTAATTGATGTTATGCTAGTTAATGGTTCTAGTTTAATCCACTTAGTATAATAATCAACAGCAACAATAAGATGTTAGAACTGACCTACGGTTGGTGTGAAGGGTCCCAGTAGGTCCAAGCCCCAAGTGTGGAAAAGCCAAGAGGTGGAGATGCTGCGTAGGTCCTTTGCTAGAATTTGGAACAATGGACTGTGTTCTTGGCACTTCTGACATTTCTTCACGTGCTTAGCTGCATCTTTATTCATGGTTGGTCAGAAGTATCCTGCTCTCAAGGATTTCCTTGCCAAAGATTTTCCACCAATGTGATGACCGCAACTTCCTTCATGTACTTCAGTGAGGACATACCAAGTCTCGGATGGTCCAATGCATTTAAGCAAAGGAGTTGGCAGTCCCTTTCTGAACAGTTGTCCTTCTATCACGGTGTACCGGGATGCCTTTTGTACCAACCGCTTTGCTTTCCGAGAATCTTCTGAGGTGGAGCCTTTGGTGATATACTCCACTATTGGAGTCCTCCAATCTTCACTTTCAACCTGCAAAATAGCACAGGGAGAAGGGAGAACTTCTTCCACCACTGACTTCAAGGTTGAATGCGACTTGGTGGTGGCTAACTTTGAAAGCAGATCTGCGCGACTGTTTTCTTCTCTGGGAATGTGCTTGATCTCGAACTTGGAAAGACCGAGTAGACTTTCCTTGACTTTAGCTAGATACCTTTGCTGGAATGGTTCTCTAGCTTGGTATTCCCCTTTTATTTGAGATACCACTAGCTGGGAATCTGAACATAAAGTAATCGCAATAGCCCCTAGCTCCTTTGCCGCGCGTATCCCGGCCAAACAGGCTTCATATTCTACTTGATTGTTGGAGGTTGGGAATTCAAACTTCAGAGAATACTCCATGGTTACCCCCTCGTCATTTTCGATCAGTATGCCTGCTCTGGCATCTTTGGGGCTTGAAGAACCATCGACATAAATGGTCCAAGATCCTCTTGGCTCTTCTCCGGGATGTGTCATCTCGGCTACGAAATCAGCCAAAGCTTGTGCCTTAACTGCTTGACGGGGTTCGTATGAGTTGTCGTATTGCGATAGTTCTACCGCCCAGGTCATCATTTTACCTGCCAAATCAAGCTTATGTAAGATTTGTCTAATAGGTTGGTTGGTTCTTACCGTGATGGGGTGGCACTGAAAATATGGTCTCAGCCGCCGGGATGCCAACAGCAAAGTATAGGCAACTTTCTCCAATCGTTGGTAATTCAACTCTGATCCCTGCAATGCTTTAGAGATGAAGTATACCGGACATTGTTTTTGGGATTCCTCCTTTACTAAAGCCGCGCTGATTGCTTCGTTAGTGACGGCTAGGTAGAGGTGCAAAGGCTACCTAGAATCTGGATGGGATAAGACTGGTGGAGTTGACAGAACCTTTTTACATTCTTGGAACGCTTCTTCACATTATGTATCCCACTAAAACTCATCTTTATGCCGTAAAGTCCTGAAAAATGGTAGGCACTTCCTAGCTGAAGTTGGCAAGAATCTTGTTAGGGCAGCAACCCTTCCCGTCAACTGTTAGACCTCTTTAATGGTCCCGGGACTCTGCATATTTAACACGGCACTACATTTGTCGAGGTTGACTTCAATCCCCCGACTGGTTAGCATGAAGCCTAAAAACTTTCCGGCTTCGACTCCAAAGGTACGTTTATTGGGATTTAACCTTAAATCATACCTGCGCAACAGCTGGAATGTTTCTTGTAAATTAACCACTAGGTCTTTGTCTTCTGGAGTCTTCACTATCATATCATCAATATAAACTTCAAGGATCTTGCTGATTTGGTCTTTGAAAACCCGACTCATCATCCGCTGGTATGTCGCTCCGGCATTCTTTAGACCGAACGACATCATCGTGTAACAGTAGAAACCTATGTTGGTTATGAATGCCGTTTTCTCTTGATCTTCAGGGTGCATTGGGATCTGGTTGTAGCCGGAGTAAGCATCCATGAAGGACAGCTACTTGTAGCCTGCAGATTTATCAACAAGTTTGTTGATACAAGGTAAAGGGAAAGGATCCTTGGGACATGCTTTGTTCAGATCGGTATAATCTGTACACATCCTCCATTTCCCGTTGGCCTTCTTCACCATTACCACGTTGGAAAGCCAATTTGCATATCGTATCTCTCGAATAAAATTGGCATCCAATAGCTCTTTTACCTGTTTTTCTATGGTTGTCGTCCTTTCTGGACCCATCTTCCTCTTCTTTTGGGCTACTAGGACACATCCCGGTTTTAGGGAGAGACGATGGCACACAAATTCGGGGTTTACACCTGGCATGTCGGAAGAAACCCAAGCAAATAGATCCTTATTCATCTTCAACAGTTCGATGAGTCGTCCCTTGATCATGGGAGGAAGGTTTGCCCCTATCTTGACAGTCTGATCCTCCTTAAGCCCTATCTAGACTAAGATCTGATCTCCTTCTGGTTGAGGTTGTTAAGACTCAAAATCTGCCCTAGAATCCAGGTTAGTCATCATGACCCCTGCATCCCGTATCAAATCTCGTCTTTCCATCTTCTGCTTTACTTTCTCCTTTGCCTTCACTGGCGGGATATATGGTGCTTTTGTGATCTTGAGGCTCTCTTGGTAGCATTTTCTTGCGTCACTGCTTTTTCCATTGATAGTTACCACTGACCTGTTCTCCCCAAGGAACTTCATGGCTAAATGGATGATGGAAACTATGGCGCCAAGGCTGTTCAAAGTTGGTCGTCAAATGATTACATTGTAAGCTGAAGGACAGTCCACCACAATAAACCTGGCTGGGATAGTTTTGGTACTTGGCTTTTTACCAAAACACACTTTGAGGTCAACATATCCTTTGGGGATAATTGTGTCTCCAGTAAAGCCACTTAAGCTACCTTTATGAGGGATTAAATCCTTGGATCCAAGTCCCATTTTGTCGAAAAGACTCCAAAGCATAATGTCTGACGAGCTTCCTTGATCAATAAAGATTCGATGGACCTCGAACCCATTCAAATTAGCTGCTATGACCAATGGCTCATTATCCCGGATGCGTTCCTCTAGAAAATCTGTGTTTGAGAAAGACAAAACTGGGTTAGCTATAGAGGTTACTTGCGAACAAGATTCCCTTGCATCTCGGGTCCTCTTCTTGTCTTCAAGACCCTTCAAGCTGGCTCCTCCCGCTATGACTTAGATTACACCCCTGGGAGGGGACTCTTGAGTACGCCTTGGACTCCAGGATCGATGTCGTACTTCTGTGCGCTGATCTCGGTTCTTGGGAGGAGATCTCGGTGCCTGGTTCCGAGGGGAATGGCTTCGTCGGGGATCCCGTCTTTCTGGGGAGGCACGAGCGTAATTCCTCAACCTACCTTGTCGGATCAGCTTTTCAATTGCATCCCAGAGTTGGATGCATTCGTTGGTAGAAAGACCACGATATCGGTGGTATTCACAATACTTACTTTTGAATTTCCCGACCGTCTTCAATGGCGCCGGTCGTTCTCTCAATTCAGAATGCATCACTTCTTTCAATACCTCTACGCTTCTTAGGAGACCTATCCCGGGGCTTGTCATCCTTGCCCCGGGATTGGTTTGGAGGAGTAGTTTTTGCTTTTTCCTCCTTTTTGGCTGCCTGGGCCTTCTCCCATTCTTCTATTCTAATCCACTTTTCAACTATCACCTTTAGATCATCCATGGAAGTAGGCTTATCCCCTGCCAGTTTCTTAGCAAAAGCTCCTGGTTTCAATCCTCTCACAAAGAAATATAACACCAAGTTAGGTTCAACATTCCTAACGTCTAAGACTTCATTATTAAAGCGTGTTATGTAATCTCGTAGGGACTCATCCTTTCCCTGTTTGACAGTTTCTAAATGGAATTCAGATTTAAATTGTCGTTTACTACTAGTAAAGTGAAGGATGAACTTATCTTTGAGAGCTTTCCAGTTGCTGATGGACTGTGGTGGAAGGTCTGAGAACCAACGACTTGCAGCCTCGGATAGCGTGAGGGGGAAGGCACGGCACACAATGGCCTCATTTACCCCCTGAAAATACATGGCCCTTTCGAAGGTGCTGACATGCAAGGTAGGATCCTTGGTCCCGTCGTATTCCTTTAGTTTCTTCACAAACTAGAATCCATGAGGTAGAGCATGCAACATGATCCAGGGAGTAAAAGGGTTGTCAATATATCCGAAATCCGGGATATTCTCTGCCATGTGTTCTTGGTTACCAGCGGGTTGCACAGCTTGCTAGCCCCCAGGGGGGACAGGTGGTAGGTTGGCTCCTTCCACCCTGGATAGGTGTTGGGCACCCTCATGTCGTCAGATCGCTCGTACTTCTAACTGCCTTTCATAGTTTTTGGGCTCGCCATCCTTATCCCCTTCAAGTGCGGACTTCTGTTGCTGCTTTTCTACGTTAACCATTGGATCTCTCTCCGCATTCTCAGGGTTCGGTTGAGTATGCTTCTCCGCTCTTTCCTCTTCTGGATCATTCTCAACAACGACTTTCTTCTTGCCTTTTCGTTGTTGTTCCTTCTCCTTGAGGTCTGCAATTTCCTTGGCTTGGGCCTGCACCAGCTGTTGCAGTTTACGGAACTCCGCTTCGATATCGAAATGTTGTGAAGCCCTTGCTTGGTTGGATGCACCAGCCTGCTGTCCTACTCCCTGGTTCTAAACACTCGGATCATTGTAATCCTGTTTCTGGTTGAGCCAACCATTGTTGACGATGGGTGAAAACGAGACTTTTGTTGCGCTCCCCACAGACGGCGCCAATATTGTGATCTAACCTGACAGAGATGTAGGACAAACAAGGTGGTCTTCCTAATCAGCAGAGGGCAATATAGAGGTCTTCTGGGCTTGAGCTCCAGCGGCGGGTGGTGTGCACCTGCTAGGACTCCGACGCTCAAGTTAGTGAGTGTATTAGGGTTGTGTATATCTGATAGAATACTTGCGTACCTTGCATGGTGCATTTATGTTAGTATTTATAGAGGAGCGTATGACCTGAGTGAGGGAAATATTGGGCCTGGACTTGTTACCTGAGCCCAAATCACATTACCTAGGCCCTGATCATAGGTCGTGCCTGACCTGCCGGGATGCATCCGGGATGGTTGGCGGCTGCTGGGCCCGGCATGTATGCGTACACTCGGTCGCTATTTTGGTCCACAACAACATGCATAGTGTGTCATGTTTTTGTTTTTCAAACACACAACATAGTCAAATTAAAAAAATAATAAACAACTATTAGCCGATAACATGTGTTTGATATACCTTATTTTAAGATTAATGATTTTTTTCCATGGAAATATAAATCTAATAAATCTAATTAAATACCTTTGTTCTTATTTCTTCAGTTAAACATGTGTTATGCGCGTTTTTTAAGAAAATTATTAGAGGTAATTATTATCACCACTAAAAAGATATAATTTTACCAAATCACCTTCCTTAATTGAATTGAAATATTTAATGCATTAATTAAATAGTTAGGTGAAAGAAGACAATAAATAAGAGTATATTTGTAAAAATAACAATTAATGTTGTATTATTTTACTAAAGTAACAAGTAATTTGAAATATGAAAATGTTCCAAACATGACAAATAAATTGAAACGGAGGAAGTAATATAAGCATGTATAACATGTCAACCAAAAATATATATAATTGATATATATAGAAAAAATATATATACTTAAATAATGAACATGGTATATAAGCATTCTTCAACATTTTTTTAATGAAGTGAATCACATAATCATCGTCAAAACATGTATAACAATTTTTGGCACAACCAATGATCAAATTTAGGCATGTTCTATCAAATAAGAATGTTTAATACCACATGCTAATCAAGACACGCATAGTTTTATTTTGTAAAGTAAGATTTGAAAGATGAGCAAAGTATGATTCATTTTCGATTCCATCTATCATACACCATTTTTTAAGTGATGTATGATACACCATCAAATAAAAAATGCACAGAAGTAAATAAAAAATATTTAATATTATAATAAATTATATTTATTATACACACGTATATTTATTTTTTTTTTATTTTTTTAATCAGTTATAATCGGTTAGATAATTTGACAAAAAAATTTTTAATGTGTTATAATTGATTAAAAAAACTTTAAAATAATGAATATAGATAAACAAATGATACATAGAGTGATACAGTTAACACACAATTGTCTGTAACTCATTTTTGCTTACTTGTATATAGTACACAACTTCAAAGTTGTGTATGCTAATATCCACCTTTATTTTCTTCTAGTTTTTAAGGATATGCACACATAAAACTATTTCAAACTAGAGCTCAATCCCTAAATAAATATATGAGCTATGTAAGCATTAACAAAAGTGTTTCAATCATTCGACTGCGGTGCACAAGCTGGTACCCAAGGATGTTTCGACAATAGATATATTATTATTTTATTTAAGGGTTGTATTTGACAACCGGCTACCGATAATGTTGTATTACACGTGGTTTGTGGAACACATTATAATTTCTCAACATTAAAAAGATACTCTGATTATTGTTCATGCAGATGACATTCTCATTATTGGGAGCTCAACTACTATTATCCAAGCCTTAATTAACAAGCTAAATACTCCCTTTCCATTGAAGGACCTCAAGCCTCTCACTTTCAATCATTCTCTCAAAGACCAAATACATTAATGTCCTTCTCCAAAGAGTTAATATGAGGAATGCAAGACCTGTGAAGACACCTCTAGAGCCTGGATCAAAACTACATATTCACAAGACTATTGAATTCTCACAACCAACCCTTTAAAACTACATATTCAGAAATGCGGAAAAGATCAGTGTGACAGAACCTCTCACGAAGTTCCAACCAAGCACGGGCAGCAGTAGGAACGAGAAGGATGGATTGAGCAATTTCAGTAGAGACTGAGCGAAAGATCCATCCAAGGACAAGGGTATTAAAACGCTTCCAAAAAGGATATAGAGGATCAACAATGGAAGGTTGTTCTATGGTGCCATCGATGAAGCCATCTTTGTTCTTCATTTCAAGACACATTTTCATTGAAGTGGACCATATGTGGTAGTTTCCTTCTTGGAGAACAGGGGAGACAAGAACCATAGAGGGATTTTCATTCGGATGAATGAAGAACGGATGAGAGGGATCTAGGACCGCCTTCAGAGCAGCATTATCAACGTCAGCAGCAGCCATAGATGCGAAGGATCACGGGCTAACTGATACCATAACAGATTTATGTAACCAAAAAAGGATCTTGAATCCTTGCCTTGAGGACAAGGTTTGAGGGATGAAACCTGCACAGAAGGTTATGAAACCAGAACGAAAAAAAAGAATAAGGAAAGGAGAAAAACGAAGAAGATGAAATGGAGAAAATGAATATCTCAAATGAAAAGGATTACAAGAGATGTCTTATATATAGGAAGGTAAACAAGAGAACAGAGGCAGGGACAGTAACTAACATAACTGTCATGAGGGGAAGGACTATGTAAACAAACAGGAGAGATGATTAGAGGGATTTAGTAGCAAAACTTAAAACATAAAATGCAAGGTGTTATTTGCAGAGAAGGGTCTCTGATTGCTGCGCTTTGTCTTTATGGTTAGTGGCAGGTTCTTCAGATGAAGTAGTTTTATGATTGGAGGAAGCAACTGGTATTAACATGGAAGAAGAAAGATTACAGAAAGGGAATGAAACAAGGATAAAATGGTCTTCTTCACTTTCAATTTTAAATCATATTTCAGCTCAACATGCATAGTGTGTCATGTTTTTTTTTTTCAAACACGCAACATAGTCAAATTAAAAAAAATAGTAAACAACTATTAGCCGATAACATGTGTTTGATATACCTTATTTTAAGATTAATGATTTTTTTCCATGGAAATATAAATCTAATTAAATACCTTTGTTCTTATTTCTTCCGTTAAACATGTCTTATGCGCGCTTCTTAAGAAAATTATTAGAAATAATTATTATCACCACTAAAAAGATATAATTTTATCAAATTATCTTCCTTAATTGAATTGAAATATTTAATGTATTAAGTAAATAATTAGGTGAAAGAAAACAATAAATAAGGGAATATTTGTAAAAATAGCAATTAATGTTGTATTGTTGTACTAAAATGACAAATAATTTAAAATATGAAAATGTTTAAAATATGAAAATGTTCCAAACACGACAAATATATTGAAACAAAGGAAGTAATATAAGCATGTATAACATGTCAACCAAAAAGATATATAATTGATATATAGAAAAAATATATATACTTAAATAATGAACATGATATATAAGCATTCTTCAACATTTTTTTTAATGAAGTGAATCACATAATCATTGTCAAAACATGTATAACAATTTTTGGCACAATCAATGATCATGTTTAGGCAAGTTCTATCAAGTAAGAATGTTTAATACTACATGCTAATCAAGACACGCACAGTTATATTTTGTAAAGATTTGAAAGATGAGCAAAGTATGATTCATTTTCGATTCCATCTATCATACACCACTTTAAGTGGTGTATGATACACCATCAAATAAAAAATGCACAGAAATAAATAAAATATATTTAATATAATAATAGATTATGTTTATTATACACACGTATATTTATTTTATTTTTTAATTTTTTTAATCGGTTATAATCAGTTAGATAATTTGACGAAAATTTTTTAATCTGTTATAATTGATTAAAAAAACTTTAAAAATAAGGGATATAGATAAACAAATGATACATAGAGTGATACAGTTAACACACAATTGTCTGTAACTCATTTTTGCTTACTTGTGTATGGTACACAACTTCAAAGTTGTGTATGCTAAAATCCACCTTCATTTTCTTCTAGTTTTTAAGGATATGCACACATAAAACTATTTCAAACTAGAGCTCAATCTCTAAATAAATATGAGCTATGTAAACACGAACAAAAGTGTTTCAATCAAGGGTTCGACTACGGTGCAATAGGTATCTTGTTGTGTAATGTTTCGACAGTAGATATATTATTATTTTATTTACGGGTTGTATTTGACAACCGGCTACCGGTAATGTTGTATTACACGTGGTTTGTGGAACACATTATAATTTCTTAACATTAAAAAAATACTCTGATTATTGTTCATAGGGATGACATCTCATTATTGGGAGCTCAACTACTATTATCCAAGCCTTAATTAACAAGCTAAATACTCCCTTTCCATTGAAGGACCTCAAGCCTCTCACTTTCAATCATTCTCTCAAAGACCAAATACATTAATGTCCTTCTCCAAAGAGTTAATGTGAGGAATGCAAGACCTGTGAAGACACCTCTAGAGTCTGGATCAAAACTACATATTCACAAGACTATTGAATTCTCACAGTCAACCCTTTAAAAATATATGGTGGGAGCTATGCAATATGCCACCATTACAAGGCACTTTTGAAACAAACAAATTATGCCAATTAATGTATAGAAAATTGGAGAGTCACTAGACTGCAGTCAAACAGGTCCTTTGATACTTAAAAGGCACTCTAGAATATGGCTTAGTCTTCCAACCATCTTCCAATCTGCATATCACAGGATATTGTGATTCAGATTGGGCCTCAAACTCCTCTAACATGAAATCAACTTTTGAATTCTGTGTATTCATTTGTGATAATCTTGCATTGTAGACTGCAAAGAAGAAACGGCCATGTCTCGGTCTAATACAAAAGTGGAATTTTGCAGCATGGCTGGTCTTGTTGCAGAAATTTAGTGGCTCAAATCCATACTAATGGAACTTAATGTAAGAGTCACTAAACCACCTCTATTATGATGTGATAATCTTGGTGTAGTCCTTCTCATTGCAGACCTTGTTCTCCACTCTATGTCAAAGCATTTCAAGCATGACTAATGGTTCTTAAGATAAAAAAACATCCAAAGGAGAAATAGTTGTGAAATGTATACCCTATCAATTTCGTATTACAGATACACCGACAAAAGCTCCACCAAGTTTAAATTTTCTGAACTCAAGACCCAAATTGAGTATTAAACTCAAAATCACATTCAATTTGAGGGGATGTAAAGGATAAATGGTAGTTTAGCTATTAATTTTATCTTGATAAAAGGGTAGCTTATCAATATTTTACAAAGTCTTATATTTCTGTTACTAATAGCATAAACATGTTTAGGAAATTAGTTATTTCTCTTTGATTAGTTATATACATAAGTATCTATTTTGTATTCTTTTCACAACAAAATTAATGAAATCAATTTAGATCTCATCATCATCATTTTCTGATCTCTCTCCTTGTTCTTTAAAAACTTCTCAATGCATGTTCATGGTGCACTCTAACACAATCTATATATACAAATATGAGTTTTGCTGCTACTAACAATGCAGATAATAATGTAATCAATAATATTGTCAATATTGTTGAAAGTAATGATAACATTCCAACAATGTGGGTAGTCAACATACAACAATGGAAATGGCAATTAGTAAATAGACACTTCAACCACTAGAGTTTTACAAAATAACAATATAAATACTAGTACTTTGAGAACTCCTTACGACATTCCATATGATTGGAATACTACTCAGCCTACAAATGTTCTTCTCGTTTTCACTACTAGTACATCAACTCCAATAGGGCCATTGACTATGGCTACAAGTTTAGTGGGAGGGAATAATGGAGAGCCTACATCCACTTTGACTGAAAAAGTTAGTTGGGCTCCTAAACCATAAAATAATCTAGCCTTGTGATCTAATTCCTTTGGGAATTTCAATGCTTTGTCTCAACAAACACTTTTGACTCTTAGACAACAAATGGATGACTCTAGTCGGGAGATAGTCATCCCTTAGCTCAACAAATAAATACTATATTCACTCCTTTGATTAGAGAGACTGATAACACTTAGGATCAATTAGCTCGACAAACAATTGAATTGCTGATATCTTTGGATACCTCTTTTATAACATCCTACTTTTCTATCTCTAGAATGAAAATATACAATTTTGTTGAATCTTAAGACTACGAGCCTATTTTCCATTAGTAGAATTTGTCTATAATAATAGTTATCACTCTAGCATTGATATGACACCATATGAAACTTTATACGGAAGAAAATGTAGATCTCTATTATGTTGGTTCGAGAGTGGAGAAAAAGCTATAATAGGCCCTGACTTGATACAACCTCAAAATAGATAAAATTGATCAAAAAGAATTTGGAAAATACGCAAAGCAGACAAAAGAGCTATTCGGATATGAGAAGAAGGCCTCTAGAATTTTAGGAAGGAGAACATGTATTCCTTAGAGTCACACCTATTGCTAGTTTGTTTGATGGACTACTTATTTTTATACGAAGAAAATTAGCATATTTATATATAAATGAAATTGTTTGGTTACATTGTATACCCATAAGCATTATTGAGAAGGAACCAATACAGTTAAATGAAAATTTGAGGAGCATTGATAAATTTTTAACAACTGTTATTACATGTGGCAGTAAATTATTTTAACATTTACTCACTGCCTCACATATAGAAATAAATGAGAGCATGTTTCTTAGAAAACAGAAAGGTGTATTTTCATTCTACCATATTATGACACCTAAATTAATAATTCATACCATCAAATAATACTTTCATCATTTATCAAAATTTAATTTTGATAGCTTCCTAAAATTTTGGTTCATAACTTCTTTTATATATATATATATATATATATATATATATATATATATATATGAGTTGGGATCAAATAACATCAAGGTGTCAAAGTTGTTAAATGACACCGCGCATAGCTTTTTATAAAAAACGAATTTCATCGATCTAACCTATCAATTGAAAGTTTGTATAACGTAGATCAACTATGCAAAAATTCATATCATTGAGAAGGAACCAATACAGTTAAATGAAAATTTGACATATGAGGTGTACCATGTACAAATCATTGGAAGAGATAATAGAGTTCTCATATATTTTATGGCTTGTATTTATCTTTTCATATGTTTGTTACTGGTTGTTAGAGTTAGTTACAACCAATTCTAGACAGTTATGTTAGTTATTTCTATTTCTCTTTTCCTTTCCTGTATATAAGCTTTGTACGCTCCTTTTTCCAACTTGAGTTGATCAATATACATCAATGATACTTCCAATCTCTGAGTTCTGAAGCTTGTTCTGTAAACTCTCTAATATGGTATCAGTTTGATAGCTTCAATCTTTCTGATTTCCGCTGCTTCTTTCTTCTCTACTCAGAACTTTTTCATTGATAATTCTTGATCGACCATGGCTCATCATGGCCAAAACCTTGATGGAACTTCAACCACAAATCCAACCTCGGATCACTTGGTGAATCCAGCTAATCTGTTCTTTCTTCATCCTGGAGAAAGTCCTACTACGATTCTGGTTTCTCCAGTGCTCACTGAAGCAAATTTCCATCAATGGGAGCATGATATGATCGTTGCGCTTGAAACCAAGAACAAGGAATCCTTCATTTTTGGTACAATTCCATGTCTCTCTCTTTCTCACCCTCTTCATGAAGCATGGCGACGATGCAACAAGATGGTGATAGCATGGCTCACACGTTCTATGTCACCGTCGATTCAGCAATCGGTCATGTGGATGGACTCTGCTGCAGAGATTTGGAAGGATATTCATGAGCGTTTCTCTCATGGCGACAAATTTCGCGTTGCTGAACTTCAAGAACAGATTGCTCTATGTAAGCAGGGAGATTCCTCTATATCTCAGTACTACACTCGCCTCAAGATCATGTGGAAAGAACTCCAAATGTACAGATCTATACTAACCTGCACATGTTCAATCCCTTGTTCTTGCGGAATTTTGCTCAAAGTCATCAAAGAGCGGGAGGATGATTGCGTAATCAAGTTTCTGCGTGGCCTCAATGAGGAATATGCGCAAGTTCGATCTTAGGTCATGATGATTGATCCTCTGCCTTCAATTGTCAAGACATTTTCATTTGTTCTACAACATGAGCGTGAGATTCATAATCACGTCTCCACTTCTAGCTCACAAGACTCTATGGCTTTTGCAAGCTACAACGCTAAGAACAATAATTCTGCTTCAACTCAGAAACCTAACACATCCTCCAGCCGTGGCCGTGGGTCCTTCGGTCGAGGCAATAAGTTCTGCACTCATTGTAAGAAAACTAACCATACTATAGATACTTGTTTCTATAAATATGGTTTTCCTAATGGTTATAAGACCAAGAACAAAGGCAACACCAGTTAATCGTCTGCAAGTTTGGCTGAAGTAGATTCTATTGTTGCTCAGCAAGATGTTTCCTCAGAAGCTACTTCTACTAAGGATCAGCTTAGTTTGTCCAAAGAGCAGTATCAAGCCATCCTGGCCCTTCTTCAACATTCAAAGGACCCTCCTCATGCTGTTAACAGCGTTCAGAATTCATTCATCAACCCTACAGGTATTACCATTTCTTCACACATGTGGATTCTTGACAGTGGAGCCACTGACCACATATGTGCATCTGCTTCCTGTTTTTCTTTTATTAATCCCATCAATTCCATTTCCATTAAGCTACCTAATGCTGATAAGGTCTTTGCTCATTCTTCTGGTTCCGTTTCCATAGGTTCAATTACTCTTTCTGATGTGTTATTTGTTCCTGAATTTCGTGTTAATCTTGGTTCCCTTCCAAAGCTGACTTCTGATATCGATTGTTTCATCCTCTTTTACCAAGATACTTGTTTCATTGTGTAGAGAACTTCCATGAGGACGATTGGTGTAGCTAGGAAGCAACATGGCCTCTTTTTTCTTGAGAGTTCTAAGGATTTGAATATTTCTGTTAACCATGTTTCTAAACCTATCTTTACTATTTCTCCTAATAATACATCTGATTCCATGTATCCTCAATTGTGGTATATGAAACTTGGACATGTATCCAACAAAGTATTGAAACATCTGTGTTCTCAGCATCATAATATACCCTTTCATGTTACTGATGTTTGTGAAACATGTCATTTTGCTAAACAGAAGAGACTTCCCTTTCCCTCTAGCAATAGCATAGCTTCACGGTTCTTTGAATTAATACATGTTGACATTTGGGGCCCTCTTGCTGTTAATTCCTTTGATGGACACAAGTATTTTCTCACTATATTTGATGAATTTAGTCGCTTTACTTGGATCTTATTGTTAAAAACCAAATCTGAGGTTAGACCACATCTTACAAACTTCATTCTTTTTGTGTAAAATCAGTTTAATACTAAGCTTTCCAAACTACGATCCGATAATGACAGAGAATTTTCAATAACAGATTTTTTTAATTCAAAAGGAATCTTACATGAGACTTCATGTGTACAAACTCCTCAACAAAATGGAATAGTGGAGCATAAACATCAACATATTCTCAATGCCACTAGAGCTTTACTGTTTCAATCTAATCTTCCCAAGGAATTTTGGTCATTTGTTGTTAAACAAGCTGTTCACATAATCAACCGGTTACCAACACCTTTTCTAAAACAATGCTCCCCTTTTGAAAAGGTTTTTCATTCTAAACCTGTTCTAACTGACCTAAAGGTGTTTGGATGTTTAGCTTTTGCAAATTCGTTAACTGCAAGGAGGAAGAAACTTGATTCTCGGGCTCATAAGTGTCTTTTTCTAGGATACAGAAATGGTACCAAAGGATTTCTGCTTTTCAATTTGCAAAATAAGTCTCTGCTTGTGTCAAGAAATGTCATTTTTCATGAACATGTTTTTCCTTATGGTGAGATACAACATGCTGTTACTGATATCAATAACCATCCTTCTTCTGCAGATAAACCATTTCATAATTTGTATGACTTTCTGTTATATGACATGAACTCGTCTTGTCAGCGTGTTCCTAATACCTCTAAAATTTCTCTTACCAATTCTGAACCACATACATCAACCACAGCTTTACCTTCATCTGCACCTTCCCCTATACCCTCTCTGGTTCCCTCTACTGATATTACCACTCAACCTGTTACTCAACCTATGCTTGCCCCTCAATCTGATGATATTCAAATCAATAGAAATCATTCTAAATACTCTTTGCGAACTTGTATAGTTCCTCCTGCACGTTTTGAGGATTACTATTGTGGTCATATTGTTTCTGCCAAAGCGCATCATTCTACTCCTTATCCTATGCATAAGTTTCTGTCTTATAACAATTGTTCCGCTAATCACTCTTCTTTTTGTTCTTTTGTTTCCACATGTTCTGAGCCCAAGTCTTTCACTGAGGCCAACAAATCTGAATGGGGCCATGATGACAGAACTTACTGCTCTTGAAACAAACCAGACTTGGTCCCTAGTAGAACTTCCTCCTGAACAACACTTGATTGGCTGCAAATGGGTCTACAAGGTCAAATTTAAAGCTGATGGGCAGATAGAACGATATAAGGCGCCTTTTGGTGGCAAAAGGTTTCACACAAACTCAAGGACTTGACTTTTTTAAAACATATTCTTCGGTTGCCAAATTAACAACGGTTCGCTTCCTTTTATCTCTTGCTGTCTCAAGAAACTGGTTCATTTATCAACTTGATGTTGATAATGCTGTCTTGCATGGAGATTTAGAGGAAGAGGTGTTCATGAAACCTCCTCCTGGATTGACCTTACCTTCTTCTCGTTTAGTTTGCAAGTTACATAAGTCCTTATATGGGTTGCGACAAGCCAGTCGACAATGGAACCAGAAATTAACCTCCTTTCTGTTCTCCTTGGGTTACAAGCAAAGCAATGCTGATTACTCTTTGTTTATTAAACAAATTGACACATCCTTTATTGCCTTGCTTGTGTATGTGGATGACATTGTTCTAGGTGGTAATAATCTTAATGAAATTACTCTTGTGAAATCCAAGCTTCATGACACATTTCGAATAAAAGATTTTGGTTCCTTGAAATATTTCCTTGGTCTCGAGGTGGCAAGGTCTCGAACAGGTTTGTTTATCAACCAACGCCGCTATTGTCTTGAACTTTTGGATGAATATGGTCTTCTTGGTTGTAAGCCTACCACTTCTCCTGCAGATCCTTCCACGAAACTTATGCAGATAAAGGCAGTTTACTTGACAATCCTACTTCTTTTCGAAGACTTGTAGGACGTCTTTTGTACCTCACCAATACCCGTCCTGATATTGGTTTTGTTGTTCAGCAAATTAGCCAATTTGTGGCCACTCCTAGACAACCACATCTTCAAGCTGCATTTCGCATTCTTAGATGAAGAATGCTCCAGGATTGGGCCTTTTCTATTCTGCTACTCCTTCTGATTCTAGCCACCCGCGCATCCAAGCCTTCTCTGATTCTGACTGGGCTACCTGTGCTACTACTCGGCGTTCCATCACTGGATTCCGTGTCTTCTTTGGGGGATCCTTGGTTTCATGGAAATCCAAGAAGCAAAACACTGTCTCTCGTTCTAGTTCCGAAGCTGAGTATCGTGTGCTAGCTTCTTTGGTTTGTGAGCTTCAATGGCTCAAATACCTTTGTGATGATCTTTGCATTCCTTTGCAACTGCCCATTTCAACCTTCTCTGATAGCCAATCTGCCATCCAACTTGCAAAGAATCCGTCTTTCCACGCTCGTACCAAACACATTGAGGTGGACATGCACTTCACTCGATATAAACTACAAGATGGATTACTCAAGCTCCTTCACATTCCTTCTCACTGCCAAATTGCTGATATGTTCACTAAGGCTCTCTACTTCCCGGGCAAATCTATCCAAGCTGGGCTTAGTAGACATTCATCGCCCACCTTGAGGGAGGATAATAGAGTTCTCATATATTTTATGGGTTGTATTTATCTTTTTCATATGTTTGTTATTGGTTGTTAGAGTTAGTTACAACCAATTCCAGACAGTTATGTTAGTTATTTATGTTTCTCTTTTCCTTTCCTGTATATAAGCTTTGTACGCTCCTTTTTCCAACTTGAGTTGATCAATATACATCAATGATACTTCCAATCTCTGAAGCTTGTTCTGAAAATTCTCTAATAAGAGAAATGAAGAAATTGAGAAAGAGAGAAATTCCTATAGTCAAGATCTTGTGGCATGCACAAAGTGAAGATGAGGCGACTTGGGAAATAGAAGAAGAGGTTAAGAAAAAGTATTCTCAAAAACCAGGTAGAGTTTAATAAATTTTGAGACAAAATTTAAATTGAAGGGGAGAATGTGAAGGTTACATAATAGCTACATAATATATATATATATATATATATATATATATATATAAAAAGAAGTTATGAACGAAAATTTTAGGAACCTATCAAAATTAAATTTTGATAAATGATGAAAGTATTAGTTGATGGCATGAATTATTAATTTAAGTGTCATAATATTGTAGAATGAAAACACACATTTCTGTTTTCTAAGAAACATGCTCTCAATTATTTCCACATGTGAGGCAATGAGTAAATGTTAAAATAATTTACTGCCACATGTAATAACGGCTGTTAAAAATTTATCAATGCTCCTCAAATATATATATCCTATTCTCCTAGACAAACATACATGCACTTCAGAAAAAACTTATAATTTCACTTTAGAAACTAAGTTAACTAATTTTCACTCTTTTTATTTTATTCATCAAGGCCTTCTACTTTGAATCTGTAAAGGTAGGAAAAGTGAAAATGACTCATTTTCTTATCGCTTCTTTCTTCTGAATTCAAGGTTTCATTTTTACATTATTAGTATTGTCTATTACTTATTTCCATAATTTCTTTACAGAAGGTTTTTCTTTAATGTTCAAATCAGCTATTTTAGAATGAATTATATGTGATAATCTGGAGGATAGGACTTCAAGAATTTAAGTAAGTTAAAAAATGGCTCATCTTTTTACCTTTGCCTCATTCTGAATTAAAATTTTCATTTTATATTTCTGGTTGCTTTCTTCTTTAATTCTATTTCAGTAGTATCTTTATACTTAAGTTATAATGTTTTTACTTATACTTTAAATTATGATTCATCATCTTTAGTTTATCAAGTAGATGTAATGTATTTTACAGTAAAATGATAAGAAATATGAAGAATAGAAACATTTCTTATTCTAGAATGACATGATTGTGCACTAATTATAGCCATAGAAGGTTAATAAAAAGGGGGACGCCTCAACAGGAACTCAAAGTAACAGAACACAATAAGGGAACAAAATCCAACACGAGACTTTCTTTCTTTTCCAGAAGGTACCCATCTCAGAATTGCTACAAGTCAAGCACGCTTAACTATGAAGTTCTTAAAGGATAGGCTACCGAAAAATAAATGCATTTTGTTGGTATAGATAGTCCAAATTAATTCCTTTAAACTATCCTCAAATGTATAGTGTCATAGCTATTTATACCCCACCGGAGATTGAACCCCACACCTTCAGCTCAATAAGCTTCTCCTTATGCCACTTGAGCTACAAGCTCTTGGCATCCTGACTATTTTTAATAAAGTACCCAAATGAGTCAGGTAATTTCAAATAAGAAAAGAAGTTGAAACGAGTCTTTGAGAATTAACTTATGTGAAGAAGGTTTTTCCGTGTGAAAGACACACAAACTAAAATAATTACTGAATAAAATTTTCCTTTATTCTGTTCTATATATCATAAATAATCATTCCTTCATTTTCCTTTATCTGTTCTATAAATCATAAGCATAAGCACAAAGAAAATATAGTACAAAAAATATCATGTTATTCTTATAGAACTCATCATTCATAAATCATACTTTATTCTTAAATATCATTTCCTTTTTAAAGACTATTGAAAAATCATACTTTAGCTTCTAGAGTTAAACTCTTATCCATTCATATAAATTCTCTTGCAAATAAATGTTTTAATTACACATGTTGGAGTTAATTTTATGTGCCCTTATCTATGTTGTGGTTTATTACATAGTGCACTCTTAATTCTTTGAGCTCCTACTGAGGCGTCCTCCCTTTTCATTTTTTATGGCCATAGTTAGTGCACAATCATTTCATTCCAGAATAAGGAATGTTCTCTGTTCTCCTCCAGATTACTTATCATTTTACATTGAGATACAATTAGTTATAATAAACTAAAGACGATTAAATCATAAATTTAAAGTATAAATAAAAACATTATAACTTAACTATAAAGATAGTACAAAAAAGAATTAAAGAAGCAAGCAACTGAAAATTCATTTTAAAAAATAAAATGGAACATTTAATTCAAAAAGAGGGAAAGGTAAGAAAAGGTGAACTATGTTCAATTTTCCTACTATGATTCATAAAATCATCCTTACCAACATTCGTTTTTTTAAACTTAATGAAATAGTAATGAGAAACTCAATCCACCGCTTGCAAGCATAGAACTTGAATGATTTCAACTAAAAAGCAAGCATAATAGATTAAAAGGAATGGAAAAAAATAAATCTATAAAAGCAACTTAGGTGGATTGAAACTACTAATTGGGTGATAATGGATATTATTTACCGCACCTGTAGTCTAAGAGGAAAAGAGGGTATATATAATGGAAATTTGCATGTTTTAATTATTGTTTTATTTAGAGTAAATTATTTGATGTCTACACATGGATAAGTGGTGTCATATTTCCCTAATTTTCCATGTGTTTGTGGGACACATAGGGAAAGTAAGATGGGGAAAAAGGCCAACTATCAACTTTGTCTTGACACCTACAATATAAATTAAGCAAAATTATTAATGGTACTTATATAGAATGACACTAAAGGGTGATGTGTAGTTAAATTAACATGACACTTGTGAACTTGTATATCATTTTATGACTCCAATATCTTAAGTGTTTTCTTCTAAAGGTTTTTTTTTTAAATTATACTTCCATTATTTTGACATGAACTTAAAAGAAATTTTGTACAATTTTAAACTTCCTATCCTTATAGTGCTTGTTCACTTAACTAATTTATTTATTATTGATATTTTCTTTACTTACTTTACTCCAATAATCTTGCTATCTCACACACTTTTTGAGAAACTTCCCAGAAAGTCACCCATCCCAAAATTGCTCACGCTTAACCATGGAGTTCTTAAGAGATAGACTACCAAAAAGTAACTGCATTTTGTAGGTATAGATAGTTCAACCAATTCCTTTAAGCTATCATCAATTGTATAGTCTCATATCCCTCTCATTCCGGTATATGTTCGATTCATTCATGTGTCCCTCCCACCTAGAAGTCTTGTCAAGAGTCGCTCTTTGTCTGTGCTTGGGAGAGGCTTGGCTCTGATTCCACTTGTAATGCCCAAGCAACTTTTCGGAGATTGACATTTGCCTCCACAAACCAACATGAGACTTTTCAATATGCTTTGTCGTCACATACACTTTCTGAGAAACTTCCCACGCTTAACCATGGAGTTTCTAAGGAATAGACTACCAAAAAGTAAATGCATTTTGTTGGTATGGATAGACCAAACCAATTCCTTTAAGCTATCCTCAACTGTATAGTCCCATACCTATACAGTTTTCGGATCCATCTCATTCTGGTCTATGTTCGATTCGTTCATGTGTCCCTCCCGCCTAGAAGCCTTGTCAGGAGTCACTCCTAGTCCGTGCTTCATGCACCGGCGTTCACTCCCCGCCCTCACTACACTAGAAAAGTCCTACGGCAGCGGTTGTTTTAGGCATATAGTAGCGGTTCTAAACCGCTGCCACTGAATGCGCTACTAAAGGCATATACTTATGGTAGCGGTTGTCAAACGCTACCAAAGGTTGACTTACGATAGCGATTCCACAAAAAACTGCTACTAAAGGGTTGGATACAGCAGCAGTTTTTTGTAATAACCGCTACTAAAAGCTAACTTACGGCAGCGTTCTTATCAAACAACCGCTAGCAAAAGCTAATCTATCGTAGCGGTTTTCTATACAACCGCTACTATAGATATTTTTTAGAAAAAAATTTAAAAATATCTACATTCACTTTTTCTTCCCGTGCAATTTGTTTCTTCTTGTAACTACATTCCTCTTCTATTAGTGGTTGCCGTAATTAGTTCTAAATTCTAAAAAAATAAAGCATCACCATATTGATGTCTCTAAACAACAGATCCAAGCAAGCAAGCATAGAAACATGGTATCAATAATCAGAACAAAAGTTTGTTGTCATTTATAAAACTGACATTCAATAAATCCAAGCAGCACTACAAAATGACATTCAATAATCAATCAATCAATATAAATAAAAAAGGAGTACTTCATTGAACCAATCAAAGCTTATTCGGTAATACTCATAAAGCTTGGACAGAGCTCAAATAACCCACAATTGTGATTCAGTCAGCCAACACCAATGAGCATAAAAAAGTATAACCTAGTAAGTGGCAACGGTGCAAGTACTAAAACCAGTTCAAAGAAATTAGATTTCAAATACGGAAAGGTCAAAGTATTCAAACCTAAATCAACTTATAATCTAAACTTGAGAGATTCGATGCTATCATGGAAGGAAGTGCATCTTGATGTTATCATCCTCGGTTGAACATTATGAACCAACTTCATTAACTGCATATGCTAAGGATCCAACCAGCTATGGGACCACACCCAATTGCACATCACGTCACACTCAAAGTAACTTTCTTCAGCTGCATAGCAAAAGCGAACAATAAATTCCCTAAAATACTTACTGAAGCACAAAACAAGCTCCTTGGCAATGAAGTCACAAAAATAATTAATTGTATATTTCAAAAATCATTACCTTCATGATAATCTCAGAGTAATTTATATTGCATGACACTAGTATCTTGGAATTCTCAAGAATTTCAACCTGGTTGCAATACAGAGCAAGAAATCAAAAACGCAAACGCAAAATCGGCACTAGATTAAAGGGTGAAAGAAAATTAAAGAAAAAAATAATCAAGTATTATATATTTAATATAAACAATATAATAAGTATTATATATTGCACTACACTTTAAGAACTAATTAACATAATATTAGCATAAAAAGTTTGTGGCATAATAAGAAAACTTTTTGGAAGTTAATTCCAAATAATCAGAAAAACTTGGAAAACTTTAAAGAAAAGAACAGATAAATAATCATAGTATTTGGCTGAGGATGATAATGGGAGGGGAATGTTGGTTAGCTAAATGGAGTTTTAAAAATCCATTATTATCAGAATATTATTACCTGATGACTCCAATGAGTTGGAAGAACTGACTCTTTGAGAGCTTTGACTAGACCTATTTTCTTTCTGTTCATACTCTTGCCTTCAATTCCTGCCTCCTTACATTGGGTCTTCATTCTTCTACCATTTCCAATCTGAGAAGCCACCACGCCTGCAAAATTTCCATGTTCAACATTTAATTCATATCCATAATATGAATTAATTAAGTGGTTTCATTTATGAACCCAATCGTCCCCTTTAATGATTGTTCCCAAATTGTTTAACCCTAGCCTTCAATGGGTATGTCTTCCTACATGTGGCCAAAATTTTTTGACTCTAACAGTCATTCATCAGAGATAGACTCACCATACCTTATTTTCCTATCCCGTTTCTAACTCTCATATCAATCTACAACTGGTTTCTTAGCCAGTTTTATTGCAATTGTTAAAGTTAAACCATTAACGTTAATCCCAATGGTCTTATGATGCTTCCCGGAGATGATGTTATAATAAGCATTCTTGCTATTTCAAGCCTTCATTTTAATGAGGTGCTCAAATCCGTTGTCATGAAACTACCCCAATAAAAGACCATATTCTGAAACACTTCATTTCATATGTGTAATAGTGCACCTTAGTTTCCAATTAGCAATTTTGCTAGGACTCTGTTTCCTAATTTCTACAAAACAATTCGACAGGATACACTGTCCTTAACTAATCAGAATTCTCATCTTCAATCTAGTTGGTGCTATACTTGATACTAAATCAATATGTGTAAAACCACTCATGTCAATAAAAGTTAACAGAAAGGACAGAATACAAATGGAAATGTAGCAGTTTGATTATACCTGACAACTGAGATAAGACGCCGAAGATATTAATTTCTTGCTTGAGAATGCATTCAGAATCCCTCCCAAGACTTTCATCATTTGAATCCAAGTCTATCCAAGTGCTAGCTATTCCTAAATAAATGTAACAAATAACAAGAGACTCATGATATTGAAGTGGTAAAATGCTATTGGCAGAGTAGTAATTAACAATAAAAAAAAAATCAGGAAAAGAAAAGATAAGCCAAAGAGCAACAGGAAACTCATTCCTAGTATTCCGTATCCTTAGGCTCACACTCCGTATCCTTTTCTTTATAGCTGTCAAAGTTTTTCTGATTATTTGGAATTAACTTCCAATAAGTATTATATATTTGCTATTAACATGAAAACCATTATATTATAAACCTATTAAATTAACTAATGAACCGTTTTGATTTTGCATTTGATTCTCTAGTTCACCACAAATTAAGAGAGAGATAGAAGGAAAACAAGGAGATAGATGTAACGGGAAATACCTCTTGTAGAACCAAACTCGTCACCACTAGACAAAGAGAAATCGAGATATTGGAGAAGATGCAAGTGCTCAGATTTAGGGATTTTTGTCCCAACGTGGCGACTATGGCTGAAATCGACGTCTCTCGTGGCCGAATGTGGCTGACGACAGCACTGGGAAAGGAACGAGCGAGGGAGAATGGGGAGGACATGGTGGTGCGCGAAGACGGCGAAAAACGCAGAACAGATACGGCGACGGCGAGTAGGTGTTGCACGGTGATGAGGACGGCGTTAAAGGCGTGTGTGAGGCCAATGCCTGCGGCGATTTCAGCGAGGAAGTGGGAGTTTTGTGAGATTGAGGAAGAGGGAGGGTTAGGGCGTGAGCGTGGAAGCGTGAGGTATAGTAGAGAGGGATTTTGTTTCATCAGAGGGATTATTAGTATATAGTAAACTGGTTTTTTTTTCTTAAAAAAAAAAGCCTACATAAGCGTCATAACTATAAGCGCTGCTGTTGAGGGAAGAAAGATGTTCAATAGTAGCGGTTATAGAGGAAACCGCTACGGAATCCGCTACGGAATGTTTTCCAAATAAAAAATAAAAAAAATATGATTATCAACACTAGCAATTCTCGGTATAACAGCTACCGTAAGTATCCCTTAAAAAATAAAAAATATAAAATAAAATTATAAGATAATCTACACTAGCAGTTTTTAATATAACTGCTACGGTAGGTGTTCCGTGCATTATTTGACAGCGGTTATCATTACAACCGCTACCATATGACTGCTACATTAAATAAATTTTGGCGTAGTGCCTCATCAGCGCCTAGGATATCATATGAAATCCTCAACTATATAAGTCTGGAAATTTAAATTAGATAGGAACTTGAGTTAAGAAGACCGTGTGTTTGATTGTATAAAAATACCTGTCGGAATTTCATACTTCAAAATACTTTTGGAAAGGTACAAAAAAACTTGAAGAAGGAAAAAGCATAAAATACTTTCGTTGATAAACATTGTACACGAGTTCACAGTTTCAATCATGAGTATTATAACAATGGAACGCAGAGCTCATTTCTAGTGTACATCTAGACAAACTATACTACATTCTATCAAAGGAGTCTTGAATTTATAGAAAATGTAAGGGTGAGAACAAGAATTTATAAACCTAAAATAAAAACATGAATTAAAAGAACATAATATGTGTAAACTGTCATAACTTTTTTTGAAAATGCTTAGTCATAAATATTCTTTTCTCTTTGAGAATTGATCCTTCAAATCATAAACATAGAGATTACTCGATAAATAATCTCATGTTTTTTATAACTATCATAAATTATACTCGTTTCTTCTTCACATATCATTTTCTTCTACAAACTATCAAAATAATACTTTAACTGCTGGAGTTAAACTTTGATCCCTTCGTATAAATTCTCTTATCCCTCTCTAGAGGTTGGTACCTCCCATCTTTACTTTCTCTGCATTGTGCACATACATAGTCTATTTGAGCTCAATTTTGGGGTGTCCCCCCTCTTTCCTATGGTCATAGTCTTCTTTAGCACAATGATTAGGATATAATAAAGATATACTCTAGATTATTAGTTGTATATTTATCTTTTAATCTGGTTATATTTACTTTTTGTAGAAGATTTTAAAATATCATAGTCTTTAAACTACTTTTCCAATATCCAATGTTTTGTGTGTACTTATGAACCACAATAGAATAAAAATCATTAAGAACATCATAAGAATAAAATGTGAAAACTCTTTCTTTCTTTAGAAAAATCTGAAAAATAACTAGTTAAAAGTATCAAATATACTAAAATAGAGGTGAACAATTTATATCAAATAGTAGAAAAACAGAACATGTGTAAACATAGAGATTAAATGTAAATTTATAATACAAATCTCAAACAAGGTTAATTTTATGCATAGTAATTTTAAATGATTGAAATTACTGAGTTAAAATTCTTTTGGAACGAAAATATGTAAATCATTTTCCTACAAAGATTCATAAAATCCTATCCTCCCCTTACCTTGAAAAAGTAATTACACTCTGTGAGTAATGATACTCTAAACGAATTAAATAGATTATATTATTCTTGACTCAGGACTTTCATCTTGGTCTTTTGCAATTGACAAAAGAGATGAAAATATAGGAGGTATTGTCTTTATTTTATTTTCATCAAAGACGAAGCAAGTTTTTTTTTCATGAATTTTGTATTTATTTATTTAGGAGAGAAAGCTATAGATATGAGGTTAATAAAGTACAGATTAATGATGGTATTCAAATATTGGTTTCAGAAATTGTAATATTCTTGCCGCAGGTGAAATATATATATATATAATTCAAATGACAATGTGTCAAACTTACTAAATGACATTGCGTATAATTTTTTCTAGACAACGAGTTTCACCGATCCAATCGTTGAGTTGAAAGTTTATATGACATAAATCAACCGTGCAAAAATTCAAACAATATGAGAAATATTTGATACATTATTGGAATATTTTGTTTGAACGTGTAATACATATTTTAAAATAAAGTAAATTTCATTCGTTAGATTACATACCTACAAATTTTCAAATTGTATGAATTTTTGCATGGTTAATCTACATCATAAAAACATTCAATTGAACGGTTGGATCGATGAAACTCGTGGTCTAAGAAAACTTATGTGCAGTGTCATTTAATAAGTTTGACACCTTAGTGTCATTTAAATCCAAATATATATATATATATATTTGTTTCAGGTATGTACGTCAAAAAATATAGCCAATCTCTTTCTCATGTTTTGTAGACTTGTATGTGCTTCTTACACATGGGCGTGAAGGCAAATAACAAGTGGCAAAAAATTAAAGAAAGGGAATTAAACAGGAACAATATGAGTTCAGGTGTGTGTTTGTAATTTGTCCTCATTTACTAAAATGACACATAAGGGGTGATTTCTTGGGGAGCACCAAATGGTGTCTGATGTGGCTACTTTTGGGAAGTTTAGAGGGAATAAGAAACATGCATTCTCAGAATTTTGAGAGTTACTTACTGAAAGTTATTTTTTAAAAAAAAATCATTTTTGGACGTTACAATATTTTTCTACTAATAAAATTTCGTCCCCAAAATTTGATCTTTCATATCCTAAAGAAAAATTATCTCAAACAATATGAGTAAAAACTTATCAGTGTACTATGAGAAAATATAGAAAATTCACTGAATTTAATTCGTACTTGCTCTTCGTTCTCTTTGTCTCCTCCTAAGTGAGTTTTTTCTTTTTTATTCAACTTTTCTTTTCTCAAATCATGAGAAAGGTTTTGATAAAATGAAATCTTTAATTCAGAATGAGGAAAAGGTAAAAGGATGAGCTATTTTTTTATTTTCTTACTAATATTCATGAAGTCCTATCCTCTAGATTATCACATATAATTCATTCTAAATTAACTGATTTGAACATTAAAGAAAAATCTTCAAAAAAGAAATTATGGAAATAAGTAACGGAAAATGTTAATAATGTAAAAATAAAACCTTGAATTTAGAAGAAAGAAGGGATAAGAAAATGAGTCATTTTCACTCTTCCTACCTTTATAAATTCAAAGCAGATAAGGCCTTGATGAATAAAGTAAAAAGAGTGGAAAATAGTTAACTTATTTCTAAAGTGAAATTATAACTGTTTTCTGTAGTGTATGTAAGTTTGTTTAGGAGAATAGGGTATATATACTTGAGGAGGATTGATAAATTTTTAATAGCTGTTATTATATATGGCAGTAAATTATTTTAACATTTACTCACTGCCTCACATATAGAAATAATTGAGAGCATGTTTCTTAGAAATCAGAAAGGTGTATTATCATTCTACCATATTATGACACCTAAATTAATAATTCATACCATCAAATAATACTTTCATCATTTATCAAAATTTAATTTTGATAGCTTCCTAAAATTTTGGTTCATAACTTCTTTTATATATATATATGAGTTGGGATCAAATGACATCAAGGTGTCAAAGTTGTTAAATGACACTGCGCATAACTTTTTATAAAAAACGAATTTCATCGATCCAACCAATCAATTGAAAGTTTGTATGACGTAGATCAACTTTGCAAAAATTCATATAATTTGAAAATTTGTAGGTATGTAATCTAACAAATAAAATTTACTTAGTATTTTAAATAATGTATTAGACGTTGAAGCAAAACATTCCGACAATGTATCAAATAGTTTTCAAATTGTATGAATTTTCGCATAGTTGATCTAGATTATATAAACTTTCAATTGATTGGTTGGATTGGCAAAATTCGTTTTTTATAAAAAGTTATGCGTAGTGTCATTTAAGAACTTTGACACCTTAGTGTCATTTGAACCCAACTATATATATATATATACACACTTGTACCTTAATAATTTATTATGTAGCTATTATGTAACCTTCACATTCTTCCCTTCATTTTAACTTTTGTCTCAAAATTTACTAAACTCTACCTGGTATTTGGGAATACTTTTTCTTAACCTCTTCAATTTACCAAGTCGCCTCATCTTCACTTTGCCCATGCCACAAGATCTTGACCATAGGAATTTTTTTATTTCTCAATTTCTTCATATCTCTTTCAATGATTTGTACATGGTATACCTCATATTGTCAAATTTTCATTTAACTGTATTGGTTCATTCTCATCTTTGTCCCAATGATAATAATAATTTAGTCAATAACAATATTCCCCAACAAAATATTGTCATTGACCAACCTGCTGATACAAATATCCCTCAAGTCAATCCACATTTAGTGAATCAACCACCAATGGGTTTACCTCTAGTAAACATATCTTTGACTAACCCACAAACAATAGTAAATTCAACGCCAACAGTTAATTCTTTACATATTATAGTGGGGAGAGGTCAAAATGAAAATTTTATCCCTATTTGTAACATCAACAAAAATCATTTTCATGTAGAGTTTGGTTGTCCTAACGAACCTCTCATGTTTAATTGAAATTCTAGTCATTGTGATTTTATTTCATTCTTGTTATTTAGGCCCTTTATATTAAATTTCATAAAGTTAAGGACTAGAATGAAATTTTTAACAAATTATTTTGGTTGTACCCCAATAAGATTACCCCAATCTCACTCTATCACTCTCCCCAAACAACCCATCCTACTAACTCCATCTCCCACCCACTCTACTCATCCACTCTCATTTTCTCTCCAAATCCCATGGTATTGTTCTCCACCATCCTTTCCCTTCCCATTTCTTGATGCTTTCCTTCTCCAATTTCACACTGCACCACCACCATTTCCACATGCAAGGTCCTTCCTTCCACCTTCCTCATCTTCTTGTTGTTGTGGTTGTCTAATTGAGGACTAGGAGCGAATTAAGGCAATAACAAGGAGAAGGAAGCAAGTGAAGAACATTAAGCTTTTGGAGAAAGGTAACCACAATGTTCTTCAAGTTCCTTTCTTGTGTGAATTAGTGACTTGAGGGTTTATGTATTTGATTTGTGTTTGAGGATCTTAGGATGACTTGATTAACTGAGTGACACACAAATGCTCGACAAGGGGTGAATTTGATGTGATTGTTTTGGTATTGAAAGTTAAATTCATGTGTATGAATTATGTTGATCTCATTGCATGTTAGTCTTATGAGTTCAATTGAGGTCTTGAATGGATGATCATAATCCAAGTTGTGAATTTATCCTTGGTGTTCTTGTTGAGGAATGGATGTTTGTGAAATTGACTTGTGAAGGGATGGGTGATGAGTGTGTGTAGTTAGGTTTAACTTAGGTTGAATGTGATGATCTTATGGAAATGATGAGTGAATACATGTGTGATTTGAGTTTTTAATGTTGAATTATGGTTTGGTTATTGATACTTGGGTGTTTGGACATGTATGGGAAGGAAGGGAACCTTGAAGTGGATTGGATTTGGAGGAAATACTAGGCATGGGGCAGAATTCATGTTCTGCATCTTTCATTTTCGCTGCAGCAGAAGAACTTTGCTCTAGCAAAAACAGTGCAGTGATAGAATGGCAATTCTATGCTCCTCTAGCTACAGCGAAAGAGATTTTGCTTAAGCAAGATTCTTACAAAGGAATTAGCTCTTGAGGTCTTCCACAGCATTATAGAGCTTGACGTTAGCTTTTAAATGGCACTAGTTTCACCCGAATCCATTAAGTATAAGTCAAGGTAGATGCTATATACTAAAGTAGTGTTAAAATTGAAACGTTCGCATCTGAGTTTGTTTCAAGCTTGAATTACATGTAAAAGGAGTCTGTATCAAAGTTAGCTTCCTTCACGAAAGTTGTAGATAATTGTTTTAACTTTAAAATAAGACTAGAATCTCCTCATTTCGTTTAGTAATTCCCTAGTTATGCCCCATAGATTGTATATAATCACACTAGCTATAGTTGTTTTGATTGTTAAGCTAGGGTTCTAGTAAATTCCAATTTGGTATGGGTGATTGTAATCTTTCATTGCATGTGTATTTTAAGAGGAGTTTTGTGATGGTGAAGTTTTTATTCATGAATCTTGGTTTGTTAAAGTGTATTACTTTGTTTTTCGTGGCTGTTTTTGGGTATGTAGTTGTTGAAATCTATTCTCGTGGTCTTGTTAAGAGTTGTAGAAGATCCTTTAATCTTTCAAATGCCCTTGGTTTCATTTAATTTGGATACCTACAACTCTAGTTATGGCCAAATTATTGAGGTAGTATCGTATTGAAAAATCCTTAAATTATGAGTCCTGCCATTTTGAAATGGTTTTGGCTCCAACGAGAATGGGGCAGAAGCAAGGAAATAGAATTTTGTGGCCTTTTTATAGCAAGCAAAAATATTTTAGCTTTAGCAAAAAAGGTCGAACACCAAACAATTCATTTTCTTCATAATTCATGTTATGGAATGAAAATCTTAGTGTAAAGATGCCTCAAATGATTTGAATTGAATAATAGCTTTCATAAATATGTGATGTATTTGTGATTTTATGAAAGCATCTCAGTTGAGGGAAGCTAGGCTACTCTCGATACTTTCATGTTAAACTTTCTTCGTATAACTTGTAAGGGTACAAGGGACAGATGGTTTTGTATGAGCATCCTTGGTGTGTGCTAACCCCTACGCCGAATAACTTGTTAGGAGGATCGGTTATTTGGTAGTAAGTTTCATGGAGGGACACTTCCATGTTCAGGATGAGCTCAATCTTTCAGTGCCTTGCCAACACATTCGTGGTTGACCAACTTGTGTTTTCAAAACCAAAAGAGGTTTTAAAACCTTTGATTGAGATTACTATTATGTGATTCTGTTGTTGATTATGGGATTGTACATTATATGCGAACATTTTGTGACTGTTAATTGTTTTCCACTTTTTCAGTTGCAGGGAAAGGTCAGTGGGATACATAGGGAGGCGCAGACACTTTTAATTATTCTATTTTAGTTTAAAGGAGTTATTCCTTAGCATATGATAGGATTCATTGTGTTTATTCTACTCTTACTCTAGATTTTGAATAATTTTGTATTTATTAGACTACCTCTAAAGTTTCACTTGAAGCTCATGAACTTACTTAATATTTTTGTATTAAATTTGTATTATGCAATCCATCGGTTATGTGAAGCTGAATGGTTATTTTTTTACGTTGAGCTTAAGTGAATATGGTGTTACATGATTCACAATATATACACATGTGGCAATATAGTTATTCAAAATAGTGTTTGGGGACATCAAAACCAATTTCAACCTAATAACCAACCTATTTTTGAACTAATCATCAACATGTTATCAAACCCAATAACTTAATCAACCATTAATTCCTAAATCAATCTTAACCAAATCCTAACTAAAATGACCATCGGTATTAGTGAGAATATGGTCAAACATACTCTCAATAGGCATGATTTTAATATTGGTAGAACTAACCAATTTGTTTCTCCTTCTCCTATCTCTGATGAAGTACAAATGATTGATCTGTTTTGGGAATACTAAAACTCTCAAATTTAATAAGTTTGTTGGGGAATTAGGAGAATATAATATTGAGCATATTGCTCATTATTTACTTGAGTGTGGGGATATTAAAAATTCTGGAATACTCAAAATGAAATATTTCCCTTGCTCTTTCACTAAGGAGGCACTTTTGTTGGGTTACTACATTGACTCTGAATAGTGTACATTCATGGTTACCAGTTGAAAGATTCTTCTATGAATAATTCTATAAAGGGAAAGTCGAGATAGCAGTCATTGACTTAAATAATATTAAAAGAAAGTTTGATGAATCTATTGATGATTATTTGACTAGATTTAGGAAACTCAAATCAAGATATTCAACGCATATACTAAGATGGTCATCAATGGTCTTGACTACTCTCAGTGAAAAGGAAACTAGTGGACCATCATTTGGTTGATGAGCTCTCTGGTTGATATGGCTAAGATGGCCATCAATGGTCTTGACTACTTAGTGAAAAAGGTATGAATAACAAATTCATTAAAAAGAAAAAACAAGTTTCATACTTGTACTTAAAAGAATGTGTGATCTAGAATCTTCGGATGATGAATATAATGAGCTAGATAAATATGGTCGAGTTAAAACTAGGACCACCTTATGTATGCAAACCTCTTTGTGTTGATAATTTTATTGTCATTTAAACATATATAATATGAGGAATTTCTGTTAACCATTATTGTATTGATTTTGAAAATTTTATTTACTCGATTTCAATTTTAACCTTAAATTAATGTAAACTAAGTATCTCTTACTAATGATATCTTGAAATATTAAACTACTCATTAATTACTATAATATGAAAATTTTCATCCAGAATTTAAAAAGTATAAATTTGTTTTGAAAATGATTTGAACACTTTTCTTCCCTCCAAAATTTTGAGACTTTTGCTTCAAAATTATGAAACATTGACTCTCCATATGAACAAGGTGGTTGGGCAGGAAGCCACTTTTACTCTCTAGTGCCAAATTTCACTCTTCAATCTACAAAAGTGTGCTTGAAGAAGTAACAACGAAGGAAGTCATCAAAGAAAAGAACCCAAATGCCACAAATAATAGATTTAAACATTATAAGAACAATGTTATCCATTGCTAGAACCTGTTGACTTATACATGCAACCATGTTTGGAATATAGAAGAAGACACCAAAACTGGATAAAAAGACTGACATTCACAACTCTGTCTTGGGTGGGGATTTTTGCCTTTTCATTTTTTTCTAGACTTGAGCGCTTGAGAACTGAAGAGTTGACTAGTATTGTTCCTTCATTAAAAAACGGTAAAGAAGTATACATTGAGATCTTGTTGGTCAGTGGAGTAAATTAAATTTCCACATTAACAATAAAACCTAGAAACTAACAATATTAGCAATGAGTTGCTTTAATAAATAATTGTAAAACTCAAAAAAAAAAAGTTAACAATTGCATCTTGTATATTGTAGAGGAACTTATAATATGCAACATGAACATTTTACTGTTGAGACTTATATTATGAAACGAAGGTAGCTAGTAGTATTTAATAAGCGAATAGATGGAAAAAAATATTATATGACCATGAAAGTATAAAACAAAATATTTTTGGGTCGAATTTTTGAAGCTAAAAAACTAAAACAATGGGACTAGAAGGAGTAATGTACTACCTTTGTTACAAAATATAAGCCACTCACCACATACATACAGAGTTCAAGGAAAGTGTTTGGGATATGATTTTTGAAAAACATGAAACTATACCAAAGTTACCCCTAATTAAATCTAAACTCCATTATCTTCATTCATTTATTAGTTGTGTCCATGATAGTTAGTATCGCCGATACATGCGATACGTATCGTAATAAGATACACTTTTTGCCCCAAACAATACGTATCTCACGCTTGTATCGTTTTGGTCATGTATCGCGCACGTATCGTCCGTATCACGAGCGAATCATGCGAATCGCGATACAAAACGATACGCGCTATTCAGAAAAGCGGGCAAAATTTTGGATTTGAGGCTGGGCTGGGCAGGGCGGGTCAAACGCGATCCGGTCCAAAAAACAAAAAATTTAGGGCTTTTAAATTTAAAAACCGAACGCAAAAACCTTCTCCATACCCTCTCTTTGTCTCCTTGCCGTCCGTCTTCCCTTCTTGGTGCGCAACGACGACGACAATCTCCTCTTTTGATCGTTGGTTCTCCTTTCGTGTTCTTCTGTGCGTCGATTACCTTATTTGCAGGTTTGACTTGCTTCTCCTTCCTTTCTTTATTTGTAGCTTTGTCTTTGCTTTGTGTGTCGGTTCTCCGTGTCTATAGCTTCTCTGTTCCAACTTTCTTTTATTTTTTTTCTTTTCATGTCTTTGTGTCCACGACTCCACAGTCAACATGCTTCTTTGCTCCCACTTTCTTTTTTTAATCTTTTTTATGTGTCTAGATTAATTATTAGCCATATAAGGTCTAAGAATAGGAAATTGGGATCTTCCATATGTTTTTTGTAGGTCTTGTTGATGGATTGTTGAACCACTAAAATGGTCACTACTAGTCACTAGTCATTATTTTATTTTTTTTCATATTAAATTAGTTATATCATGGGTTTTAACTTTATATGATTTTCATTTGAACTTTAAAGTACTATTTATACTATACGTTATCAATTCTCCTTTTTTTTTTGTTATGCAATGTGTTTTTGAGTTCTATATTATAGTATATTTTATATTGATTCTGTATCGTGCGATACGATTCACGATTCGATAACCATGGTTGTGTCACTTTATTCAAACATTAAAACACCCAACTAATTTCCAATTCGAAAATTTGGAAAGATTTTAGCTTTAGGGAATTAATTTTTTTATATCAACACTAAATGTTTAATGGTTTCATCACCATCATTGAATGAATTATCCGTACGGTTTTCACACTCACACTAGTTTTTGTTGAAATAGTTACTCAAATCAGACACTAATCAATCTAAAATTTTATTTTTTTATATAAACTCATTTTTAAAATAGCTTTTAAAAACATATTAGTTTGTCTAAATCATATGTGCATTATTTATCTGAACTAATTAAACATCTGTGTGGGAATCAGTCTGATCTCCAAGATTTACTTGAGGATTATACTTCATATTCATTTACATAATTTTAGAATAATTTTTAATTAGTCTTAATTCAACTCCCCCTTCTTTGAGATTAAGTTGTCACCTTTATCAAGCTTGTTTCACAACTGCATACTTAAAAGTTGATATTTGATTAATGGAATGTGGAAGCTACTGTTAATTCTCCATATTAAATGAAGTATAAAAATAGGTAGTAGTTCTGAAGTAATTAATGGTAAGACTAAAAAATTACTAAATCTAATTCATAATATAAACCACTAACCACTTTTCACACAATTTAAGAAAAGTGGTTATTATATTGATTTTAAAAAATTGATTATTGTAAGAGATATGTCCCCTTAAGAGTAATGTCCCCTTCTCGATGCACATTCATAGAGGTCTCATTTCTTTATCCTTTGCTGCCATTCTGCGCCTTGAGCAACCCAAGGCACCTCAAGGTTCTGGCTAGAGGTCTTCCCTTTCAATTGTCTTCAAAAATCCCATGACCAACTGCAACAAACTTCGTCCCTTTAGAAGGTCCCACTGTCAGGATGGATCTTTCCCATTGATTCTTCACTCCTCACGTGACAAGCACCAACTTTTCCTAAGTTCCTCCCAAACAATGCTCGCCCAATGCACTTTGCCATGAGAAAGGGAGGAAGGACCCATGGTAAGCGAATTCCCATTTCTTAAGACGTTTTAAGGCAAATGTCATGCAATTTCATTGGAAAGAACTTTTCTTAGGCATCATATTGATGGCGGTTAAGGGCTTAGAATTGATGAGGAGCTTTTATGATTGGGGCGCATTTCTGACCAACTATGCATCCTCTGATTGTTCTTCATGAATGCCCCCTTTCTCCAAGCCTGCATGCTTCACTGATTTATTGGACTGTTGGGTCAAGCAATTACGATGGCTTTTTTTTCCTAAGTCATGTCACCGTCATTCTTACTTTTCATTTTGAAATTTTAAATTTCCCCTTGCTTTTAATTAAGAAGGCTTTTTCAAAACTTGTTTCATTTCTCCCTAAATTGAAACCCCCACTCCCTTTGCCTCATATTTTGCTTCTCTGTATTGCATCCCTCTTCCCTAACCTCTAATCCGTTCCTTACTCGTCGGCATGGCCTGAACTAAAATGCAAAGACGCCATCTTTCATGGGGACTCTAGCTCTTCCTCTATCTTTTCACCTATATCAAAGGGCGTTTCCTTCAGCATCTAAGATAAGCTACCGGATCCCTATTGCAATCCCATTGATCCTTCATCGCAAAAGTTATTAAATAATGTCTCTCCCTACTTGTTCCTAGTAAACATACACTCTGGTGGGTAATTTGTTTGCTCGGGTTCTTCCTCCTTCGCCTTGCGTGTCTGTTAATGAATTTTTTTGATGCTATACCACCCCCTTAAGCTTGTCCACTGCCTTGCGCCCTTCTTGGTTGCACTCACGTCTGGTTTAAATGGAATTCCCCCTTCTCTAATTGAATTTCCTTCTCTTTCAACATAATTGGTAACTAGCAAGCTTCGGTCGAACAGGACTTTACTGAGGATCCTCGCTTCGTTCGATTACTCGATGAGGTAGGTAATTCCAATGCCATTAAGGCTTCCCCTCACCTAGTGTCTTCGCATAGCGTAGACAATTTCTATTTAATGCTCAGGAGATAATGCTCCTCCACCCACACCTTCATGGAAACTTCAGGTGAATTCACTCTGGCCTTGGAAGACGTGGTTGTACTTGCTCATCTCCTTCTTTATGGTATCACAAACTTGTCTTTCCTTCACTTTATCTTCTGTCTCTGAGAGTCCCCAATGTGGTACATTCAAGTATACCTTCACCAATTAAGTAGGTTATTTCTTTGGTCGTTCGAAGGAAGGTATGCATGGATCTGCTCCAAGGGTTTCGATGAACTTGAAATGCATTGCCTTTATTGCTATTGGTTGAGTCATTATGTGTTTTCTGGGCCTCCTTCCGAGTCTATTAGCTTCTCAATCCCAGTGCATGTTATGTTTTTGGCTAAAGGCCATCTCTTGCCTCTGTCTCCCTTATACCTGAGTGGTCATTATGGGCGTTCAAATCAAGTTGTAGAGAAAATGCACCTTTCTTTCGGGCACTTGTTATTCATCCCCACATGAACACGCATTTCCTCCAAATGTTTTTCTTTAAGCATTTTAAGACGTACGGTCTGTCTCGTCATCTTCCCATCATGCTGGAAGAAGGTGCCAAGAAACTTGAACAAGGTGCTAAGGGAATTGGGCAAGATGTTGAGGATGTTGAACAAGGTGTTAAAGATGCACCCAACGCTCTACCCTTCTATTGGTCTTAGTATTGGTTCATCCTTGTCCTAGTGTGTCCATTAGAAACCTAGTTTGATGATGAGAACACCTTTGTTCAGTGACTTTATCTCATGTCGATTCTTTATTCTATAGATTTTTCCCTTTTGTATGACAAGACTTTCATTACCATTCAAAAATCTGTGTGCTAATGTTGTTTATGATTTTTTGGGATCTTTGTACTTTGCCTGGCTACCTTTTAGATTTCATGGTGACTGATTCTCACAGCATTTTTTGTTGTGTGTTGTGGCCATATGCTTATCATCCCAATTGAATTTGCTGCCAATTTGGTTTTGATGAGGCTCCCTGCGAGCCTTCTTTGCCGCCTGAGGGTTTACAAGCGTGCGTGAGAAATGTTATTGTCGACAATTCGTCCAGTCATCCACCTTTTGATCCTAAGTTGGATATTTCTTTTCATCGCCATGGTGGTGTCGTATCCTCCTATCTTTCTTTCTATCAACAAGTTAAAGAGGATATTCTCTAGTTCGAGAGTCACAAGAGCAAATCTACCATGTTCATGACACCTATTGTGTGTCGTGACCCTTTCTTTGTGATATCAGGTATTGTTATTCCAACTCCTATATCAGTATTCCACTTCTTTAGGGTTATGGATACTTCGTACCCCAAGCTCTATATTTGCTTCCTTCCCTAAAATTGTCATTGTATTACCCGTAGTCTTAAAGAAGAAATGCAAGAATGCTTCCAAGAGGGATGCTTTAAAGTGCAAAGCTAGCCTTGTCCTGCCCGAGGCACCTCCTTCTAAGCATGCTACTGTAGAGAAGTCTGGCATTGCATCTTCCACCACCATTTTTGCACCTTTGGACCCTCCACCGCCAAATCGTGACCGTGGCAGTAGCACATCTTTAAATTTGGAGAAAGGTGCAGCTACTTCCAAGACAATTGCTTCGAAGGCTATTTCAAGTTGTCATATTTAAGGTAATCGGCCTCTTAGTACTCCTCATCGTTTTCCAGAATGACACAATCTTTATCTAAAGTGATGGATGTTTCATCTTAGTAGGGTTAGTGGTTCTGGTAGTAGGTCCTGGTGATGATTCTTCCACGTGCCCAGTGGATGAACCTCTTCATTCCTCTTCTAACCCTATTAGTGAAAAGCCTAAAGATGCATTGACCATTGATGTAGTAGCACTCAAATAAATCTGATATGGGCTTAATATTTCTTCTTGTTACTTGCAACAACTTCCCACCATAAACCTATTACCCCTATTGTCATGACTCTCACTCAAGTGGCTTAAGATTTTCCTAAAGGATCTGCTACATCTTTACCTCCCATGCAAGACCAAAATTTTAGTGGAGGATCGGCTACTTTCACCTCTCTAGAAGCCATTGTCATGTTGTCTGAGTCAAATTAGGGCCAAATTGTACCCAAAACTCTAGCATTAATTGTCCCTGCTTCTAAGCATCAACTAGATGTGCAGTGTCTATCACAGGGAGACATTGATTTGATGTCCCCCTTTTTTTCCATGCACACTAACCTGTCTTTACTTGTAATCGAGTCTCCACTTCTTTGTCATTTGGCTTTGGCACAACTAGCCATCTTTCCTCGCATGCTAGACCAACACTCCCTTTGGAATAACTAACTGCCCATAAGGAAGAGCTCAAGGGTTATCTTTCCATGCTCGAATGCTCAAGCTTCAAAGCATCGTAGCTCGAGGCCTTTGTTCAACATCTTTGCGAGAACTTTCCTTCAAGCTAGGAAGCAAAAGAGCTTTTTATGGAGTGCGATCGTATCATCGAGGATTTTGACACACTAAAGAGAGAAACTGCGCTTATTTAGCAGAAAATCGCTTCCCATGTTGCAAGGTTGGGGGATATCAATGCGCAATTAGCTCGAGTGACATACATGAAGTCAATGATGTTGTCTTCTTCTTCTTTTTGCATGATCTTGCTTACCATGCTTATTTTGAGTTGACTGTATTGCGCGTGTTCTTGGCTAATACTTCATTTTGAAATTACTTCCTATCATAGTATCATAGCACATTTCGTGTTAAGCTTTGTATGGACTTACTAATTATGACAGATTGCAAAATGGTTTTAATAGAAATTCACTGTGTTATATGCTTTTATTCTTGTTGTTCTGTTATTGCCACACGACTTGCGACACTCTCATCGTATTGTTCTTATTTTCATATATCATCGATGACGTATGTGTAAATTACTATTATCATGTTTTATTGTCGTTTCAAAGAGCAGAGAATTTATCCTCGTTAGTTTGCCTCTTTTTATCAGAATTCATATTATAGAGGACAAGCGTTCATATTTTTCACTTGCCCATTTAGGTTTAACAGGAATTCGATCTTTAGCGCCTTAGATGGCTTATCCCATATCATCTCATTTCTTTGAATTTCAAACTCGAGCTTTTTGCAGGCTTCCCTGTTTCACATCGTAATTTACAAGGCTTTAAACATATAAACCACCTTGTCTTATGTCTAAATTTGTGAAGCTTTAAACTTGGGCGTTCACAAATTATCTTGTTTCTTGTTGTAATTTACGAAGCCTTAAACTCAGGTATCCGCAAATTACCCTGTTCTTGTTTTAATTTGTGAAGCTTTAAACTTGGGCGTTCACAAATTATCTTGTTTCTTGTTGTAATTTGTGAAGGTTTAAACTTCGGCACCCACAAATTACCTTGTTCTTGTTTGAATTTATGAAGCTTTAAACTTGAACGTTTACGAACTATCATGTCTCTTCTTGTAACTTGTGAAGCTTTAAACTTGGGCATCCACAAATTACCTTGTTCTTGTTTTAATTTGTATCATGACATATGCTTTCACTTTAATCTTACTCCCATCATGATTTTGTTGTGCCAAGACAGGACTGTAAACACGTTATATCCACCCAAACCTTTGTAATTTCATTCATTGACATATTTTATAAGTGTATGTGAGTCTATTGTTATACTTAATCATGTATATTTCTACATCATGTCACTTTATCATTACTTAGCATTGAACTATATATGTAATTGTAAAGGAACACCATTCTGAATAATGCATCATCAAGATCTTTTCATATAACATATATAAAGGCTCAAGCCACAACGACATTACAATGCTAACACATTGCACAACAAAAAAAGAAGAAAGTGTAACTAGCTCCTAAGAATAATACTTTTTGATAGATTTAAAGTTTAGGGGGCCTACTTGCTCACACGTTTCCAGGTGCGGTAAAGTGCACTATCCATTTGGGTGTGCCTTGAGGATCACGTACAACCCTTCCCACTTCGAAGCCCATTTTGAAATTATTTGCCTTGCATGATGCTATCAGTGGCCTTGAGGACTAGTTCTCCTTGCATGAACATGCATGGTCGTACCAACTTATCTAGGCTAACACGACACATTGATGCTTTCTCTAGAGATCTTCATTTGCTCTAATTCGTTTTTCCTCTAGGCCTTCAACTAGCACATTTCTTTCTTGCTCAGCGTCGAGGATCATCCTGGGGGATGGTACCTCCACTTCCACTGGTGAAACCACCTCTACTGCATACACTAGCAATAATGGGGCAGCCTTCGTGGTGCCATCAGTTGTTGTGTTGTATGCCCATAATGCTTACGACACATACTCGCACCAATTTATGGGGCCATCCTCAACCATCCTTGTAAGAATGTGTAATAGGGATTTGTTTGTGGACTCTACTTGACCATTTGATTGTGGTTAATAAGGAGTGGATTTAATGTGTGCAATTTTTTACATGTCATACACATCAAAAACACGCTTGTTAATAATGTGAGTGCCATTTTCAGTCACTATTCTTGCTAGTAAGCCAAAGTAGCAAACATGCGTTCCTTTATGAATGTTACAATAGTTTCCCCTTTAGCAACTTTTAGCACTATCGCTTCAACCCACTTGGTGTAGTGTTTTTCCGCAGCCAAAATCCCTTTCTTTCCACGACTTGGTGGGTTGATAGGCCTAATAAAGTCCATAGCCATGTATCAAATGGGTACCGAGATGTGAGTCCACCTATTTCCCTCCCTAGGGTGCGGATGAGATTTCCATCCTTTTGACATTCAACACACTTACGTTTGAAAGAAATGGTGGCTTCCTTCATGCTTGGCCAAAAATACCTATCTTGATCAGTTCAATCCACAGGTTTTCACCTCCCTGATGTCATCCATAGACACCCTTATGCACTTCAAGTAACAATTTATGCTTATCCACCTCTGGCACACAATGCAATACTTTCCATGTGAAACTACGCCTTAAGAGGTATTCACCTTGATAGAAATAGAGTTCTGCCTGTTTCTAAGTTTATCTGCATCTTGTTTCTTAACAGGAAAAATATCTGCTTCCAAGTAATATTTAAGGGGTTGTCTCCCATGAGTGAAAACTATCGCAATCTTCATAGTCTCATGTTAGTTGAATCCCTTCATAATCTCTTTTCATCGAAGGCCAAAAGGCTTTGTAGCTTTGTACCTTTCTATACAAGCTAGTTCCCATGTTTATACATATTGATTCATGTATTTGCTTAGCTTTTGTCCTCCCATCACGTATAGCCACGCATTTTGTGAGGACACTTTGAGGACCCTTTTTGTACAACATACCTTTGAAGCAGATAAAATCTTTGGCTGTTTGTACTACAAGGCGCTTTATCAATGCTTCTATGATAGGTATCCTCTAATCACCTTGTATCATAGGCATGGCCTTCTTTGTTGTTTGGCTTGCTAACTTAATCTGTGTTTTATAACGAACTATGTTGTGCTTAGTAGATGATGTGCTTTTACTCCCTAGTGTGGCTAGAGCATCCTCCCACCTACTTTTAGATCATGGTATGTGTTTGATGTCCCACTTAGTAAAGCTTTCCATCATTTGCAACACTTTTAGCTGACATGCCATCAATATGATCTCCTTTACTCAGAAATCCCCTTGGATTTGCTTGATAACAAGCTTCGAATCCCCTTTTACTATTAATGTTTTTATTTTGTAATTCATGTGCAACTTGCAATCCCAATGACAAAGCTTCATATTACATGCATGGAAATTTTAATTTAAGGGCATAATATAGGCACTCACCTTTGTCATTTTCTAGCATGATTCTTGTGGCCCTATCTGACAGTAATAGTGATCAGTCGAGTGTAAGTGTCCACCCTTTGTCAGCTTCACACACGCACAACTTTTCCATGTTATCTTCGTCGCATTCGTCTCCCATTGGGCGAAAAATACTCAGCAAATCTACCAGTGCTTGGCTCTTGACTCCTTTTGGTGCTACCAATAGGATGTCATACTCACTTAGGATTAATGCCCATTAACTCATTCTTTTATCAAATGCTTGATACCAATGGAATGTATCACGACATCGACCTAGAACGCTTAAAACTAATGCATGTACTTTTGAGCGGCATAAACTAAAGCCAAACACATCCTCTGTTCCCTGAGGTAATGCGATTCAGCTCCGTTACACACTCTACTAAAATACAACACTAGTTTCTTAGCACCCTCGACGTATTGTGCTAGTAACCCGTATATTGATCGTTCTGCTACTGCTAGATAGACCTTCAAAGGGTAGGTGCAATTGGGAACACCATGGTATGCATTGCTACAACCACTCGCTTAATCTACTCAAACACTACTTGGTGTTCTGTGCACCGCTCGAATGGAACTTGAGTTTTCAATAGATGCCACAACGGGTCTAATAACTCACTGATGGGTGAGATGAGCCTCTGAGTGTACCCTAGTTTCCCCACTAATTTTTGGATTTTTTTCTTCCCCTTCAGCACACCAATGTTTCTTATAACCATTATCTTGTCTTCGTTGATTGAAAAGCCTTCTAAGTGTTTTTGAAAGCCCAGAAAATTCTGGATGTTGCGGTGAAAATACATTTTTTGTGGGTTCATTTTCAATTGGAACATTCTGCATCTTTGAATCAAAAGTCTTATATGCTCCATGTGTTGTTCCTTTTTCTTGGACATAATCAATAGATCAACCACATGATCTTCCACCACATCATGCATTAGATTGTGGAACAACATTGATATAGCCCTTTGGTATGTAGCACATGTGTTCTTTAACTCCAAATGACATCATCATGTGTACAAAGGAATTTCCCATATGGGTTCCAAAAGATGCCTTTGTAACATCCCCTTTGACATGCGAAATTGATTATAACAACTGAAGCCATCCATAAATGAATGGTGTTTGTGATGTGTTGTAGCATCTACTAGCCGGTTCACATGTGGTAGAGTAAAGTCATCCTTTGGGCTGGCACGATTTAGGTCTTGAAAATCTACACAACAACATATCAGAAAATTTTTCTTTCTCACTGGTAAAATATTCGCAAACCAAGAGGGGTGCTAAATAGGTTAAATAAATTTCTCTTTCAGTAATTTTTCAATCTTTTCTTTATCTGCGCCTTTATTTCTGCTCTGAACTTCAGCGGGACTTGTTTCATTGGGCCAGCATCTGTAAATAGTGCTCAGTTATGCATGACAAGAGTAGTATCTAAGTCAAGCATGTCATGGTAGTCCCACTCGAAAATATCTTTAAACTTGCACGACAGCTATATTAAGGTCGCTTTCACGATCTCATCTAAATTTGCATTAACCTTAATTATACGTTGTAATCTCGACTCTGTCCTAATGTTTAGTTCTTCAATTTGTTGCTTCGTTTCCGAGGTATATCTTGAGGATCTTTGGGTGCATCTCGTAGGCCAATAAATTGTTGTACATCCAATTGTGCTACCCCCTCTTCCTATAAGATTCGCCATGTTGGTTTCCCATTGGGGAGACGTTCTGTGACAACGACAAAGTGCTTTCGAGTTAGTTCTCGAGAGTGTTCCCTACTACTCGTGTTGCCCCTTTTAAAGCCACTTTGCTGGCTAGTGCCAACTTCTTTTCCTTTGATTTCCAAGGGTAACACGATGCCCTTGGCTCGCTTCATCTTATTGATACCCTGGTGGAGCTAGCTCATCATAGTAGGAAGCATCAATTAAGTGCATCTCAATACGTCCAAAAGGCGCTTTGGTGGTAAAATTTCAATCTCTTGTCCTTGAAACAAAATTTGATGGGGACATGTTGGTGGATATGTATCTAAGGCCTTCCTAGAGTTATATGATATCTAGGGTCTACCTCCACTATTTGGAAGGTGTTCACTATTTTCATAAGACCCACTTCAAAGTTTATAATTACTTGGCCATACGTTGTCACTAGTTGTCCATGAAAGGAGCTGAATATGCATCGTGACGGTTTAACATGTTCAGCTGGTATTCCCAGCTTGAAATAGATGTCAATAGATATTATGTTGACCTCTGATCCGCTGTCTATGAGTGCATGCCTTACATGGATTTCTTCAACGAGCACTTAGACAAATAAGGGATGGTTGTGCCATACCTCCCCTTTACTGCAAGACGGTTCACAAAATACCTTGGTTGTGATGTGCGACCTGCTAGCCTATTCAATGGTGTGTTAGCCATTCCTAAACTTTCACCACTTTCTTTTAAGATGTCCACTAACACAATTGCCGCTTTTTCTACGTTGAAGCATTTAAACCCAACTAATTGAATAGAATGCAACATCCTGCAGTTTTAGGAGTCTTTTCACTAGTATTTCATCTTCATAGTCTGTTGGCACGGCTACACTAGTGCTTATGTCATCCACCCTCACGGGGCTAAGAGACTTTTTCAGAGATTATCACATTAAGATTATGCTTAGGGAAGGGACACTGTTGAACTTCATTTTCCTTCCCTTCTTTATTAGGTAGGATAAGGGTTGTTAAACTCGAGATCCTACGCAGGATTGGGAGGGGGCTGGAAGATCGTAACTCGGAGGATCGTAAGTAAACTAGAAAGAGTTTACTTAAAAGCTGAAATTACAATTGTAACACACATATATATGCATATAAAATGACAGATAGCAAAAACCATCAATAAAACATAAACAAAGATGTCTTAATCATAAAATGAAAGTGCATGAAAAGATATAAGAGCCACAAACGAAGATGAAAGGCGAAGATGAACGACAAAGATGAACAGAGGAAGCAAAGATGAACGATAGAAACAAAGATGAACGGGTTTTGAATAGAGGATTTAGACTTGAGGAAGGAGAAGAATGGATAAAATAAGGCTTGGGATAGAGATGAAAGGCATCACAGCTCTCTGGATTAGGGTTCGTGAAGGGATTTGGAACAAAAATTAGGTTAAAACACAATTTATACCCGTGCGGTACGACCCGGGTTTCACAACCCGACCCGAAATTTTTTATCCTCTGCGCCGTTAAACCCTAAAAGTAGGATCAGAGAAAACGATTCGCTTCAACGAGTCGACGAGCAAGCTCGCAATTTCACAACGAGTTGCTCAAACAGCGATCCAGTGTGCGATCCAAATCGCCAGCCATAGCAGGACCATAAACTCGGTCGATTTCGCGAGTCAACTCGCGATTTTGACCACCTTGGGCAGGATGACTTGCTCGACTTGTAATTTTTGCTGGAATACATTCTGGATGACCCAACACTGCTCTGTTGGATGTCCTTTGGTTCTATGCAATAAGCAACGCGGGCTTAGTGCGTTGTGAATCTGTCGATGCAGACTTGTCTATCCTTGGTCGCAAGATACCTTCTTTTAACCAACCTTCTACCAGCTGAATGACATCTGACCGTGATATTGGAAGTGTGGGGACCTCTTCCTCCATACACCTTGTATATGAGGCTGGGGATGACATGTTTTTATAACTCTTGTTCTTTTCCATGTTATCTACAACGCAAACATCCACAAACTCATCTTATTCCCTGGTACATTTTCCCTACTTCTTCATGGCATAGCCTATATCAATAGTATACCTCTTGAGCCCGGAGAAAATCTCAATCTTGATCATTTTCTCCAGTAGGTTCACCATTTTCTCTACACCTAGCATGGTATGGATGTTTGCTTGGTTTCCATTAAAGTGGTGGCTTGCCCTCCCATCCAGCCGGTGGTATGTGCCGTGACATTGTGTTCCATGGTTTTTGGGTGAGATGCCACTTGGCAAGTTTGTAACCCAGTTAAGAGGTTGGTTAAATCATGCCGACCTATCGTTAGAGAGTCCATGACACTTGCTAGCACTAAAACATATCCTAGAGGAGCATGCTTAACATGGTGTTGTAGATCCATGGCAGATAGAAAATTACGCTCAGTAGGCTGAAGTCACACTTGAGAAGCTTCTGGGGAAATTTCACTACCTCGTTCATCGATCTGAACATCATCCAACAAGAACAACAGTCGATGCAGAGTAATCGAGACGCGTTGCTGGTTTTTCATCGTCATTAAAGCACCTTCACGATGACGACGCCAATTTTTGTTGCTAGAGCTTACAATTTGAATCAAGGCATTTTCTCTCCTTGGGTTTGATCGCTTACAACGTTAATTTTACAACTGTCCCTCTCCCTCCCTCTATTGACCCTTATCTTCTTTTCCCCTTTTCCTCTAGAGACTCGTCCCCTTCTCAATGCACATTCTCATAGTCTCCTTTCCTTCTTTGTTGATACCATTTTTCAGTCCTCTAGTTACATCTTTGTTGACTTACATTTTTTACCATTTCCTTTGCTGCCATTCTTCCCCTCGAGCAACACAAGGCGTCTCAGGGTTCTGGTCAAAGGTCTTCCCTTTCTATTGTCTTTAGACATCTCATGACCTTTTGTTTGTCCTCTTCCTTTCCTGACGCTTTCCATTTTCGTCTCTTAACGTCTCTCTAATTTGCAACACGCTTCGTCACTTTAGAGGGTCCCACATGGATCTTGCCCGTTGATTTCTCACTCCTCACATGACAAGCACCCAGCCACCCACTTTTCCTAAGTGCCTCCCAAACACATGACTCTAGCTTATTTTCTTTTGTAATGTAATGTAGCAATGACAATAGAGACAGCAATGCCAATGGCAAATGGTGTGACCAACTACGGTTAAGAAGGAGCTAGACTTTTTGCTGGTGAAATGTCGCGATCCAAATTCCAAACCACCAAAAGGCACTACTCTTTTTTCCTCACTCGCTCATCAGTCACCACCACCTTTTCCTCTTCTTCTTCTTCGTCATTTCCCTTTGGGTCCATTTCTTTTGTCAACATTTAAGACCTTAAAAATTCCACTTCTCTTCACTCACCACAGTACCAAGTACCAGACCCCTCAATAAAAAAATAAAAATAAAATAAAATAAAAAATTCTATATTCGCATTCCTTCTTTTCTTCTTCGCATCTCTTTCTTCAACCCCTATCTCTACTACGCTTCAACCTTTTCAATCATTGTTCTTCAGAATGTGGTTTTCTGTTTGATTCTACTGGTTGATTTAGGGAGAAGATTGCGAGAGAAGGAGGAGCGTGATGAATCGCGGAGAGTGGGTGAGGATGAAGGAATGTGTAAAGGAGTTCATGATTGGGGTTACAGAAATGGCGGTGGAGTTTGGAAAAGGTTGTAGAGACATAGTGAAGCAGAGTTTGGTGAATGAAGATTCGTATATAGTGAGGAAATTGGGAAGAGATTCGTACATTGGGAAGAAAGTGAAAGGTCCTTGTGCTAAGTTATTCGCTAAATTGAGTGTCTTCAACGAATACTTGCCTGAAGATAAGGATCCAATTCACGCTTGGTCCGTCATTTTCTTCGTTTCTGTACTCGCTTTCGCAGGTGAAGCAACTTCAATACCATGTGTTTTCTTTCTTTTTTTGCTAAAGCTTCACTAAATTGAGCTTGAATATTTGAAATTCGCATTTATTTTCGAGATTGTACTAGAAATTGATCAATGTAGCCTCACTAAGTCGCAGTTATTGTTCGAATCAGGACATGATTTTTTTTTCTTTTTTTGTTTTTGTGTAAGGTTTGAATTAGAAAATGATTGATTTTATTTGCAGCTTTATATGTGAATTTCGAGCATGATCCGTCTTCTCCGCTGGTGAAGCAAGTGTTCTTGCATCCTCCTAGTGCTAGTCGCATAGTGCTTCCTGATGGAAGATATATGGCATATAAGGAGCTAGGTGTTTCGGCTGACACAGCAAGATTTTCAATTATTGCCCCTCATACTTTTCTTTCCTCTCGGCTTGCAGGTTGTTTTTTATGTGTGAACTTCAATTTTACTTTATTATTATTATTATTATTATTATTATTATTATTATTATTATCATTATTATTGTTACCAAGTTTAATTACACTGACCTAGCGTTAAATACATTTGACTCTCTTTGTTTTATAAATTAAACATTCATCTCTTGCTTTGCTACTTGCTAGTTTTGACTTGTGTGTATAGTCCTTGTTCACATAAGGTTTGACAAAGTTAAAATACATTACTGACTGGATTAGTCTTTATACCCAAAAATGCTAATTTTCAGTTCCTATGCAATTTTTCTTTTTACAATCAGGCCCTTGCCGTTTGTTGATGATTAACGGAAACTGATGTGGATGAAGGACTCCACACTGACACTGAGGGCACATTTGGTTAAAATACATATTTTGTCCTTATATGTGGACTTACACTTACAGATTTGTTGCTATATCCAAAAATACTCCCTCCGTTCCTTATTATAAGGACCTAGAAGAAATCGTGCTTATTAAAAAAACATATAAAATGAGTAATTAGTGCATTGGTTCAAAAAAGTTATATACTACTTTTTTAAAGTTATCCTTATTCTCTTTCATTATTTTATTAATTATATTTTACTATCACTTTAGAAAGCTTATTAATTATAAACGATAGACATGGAAAATAACAATAAATGTTCTTAGAAATTTGTAGACTCTTATATTAAGAGACAATCGTAATGTCTCGAAAAGGACTTATAATAAGGAACAGAGGAAGTATTAACGATCAGTCCCTACACAAAATCTTCTTATTCTCCAACTAATGACAGAGGCCTATTTGTAAAAGGATTTTGGTGTTGGAACTGAAAGTTAGCGTTTTTTAGTATAGGAACTAATCCGTAAGTCCGTATAGGGACTAAATATGTATTTTTTAACCTCTTAAAAGTAACAGGGTACGGAGATCAACATGTAAGGGAGATATGTGTATTTACTGTAAAATTTAAGGGAAATTAGTGTAATTAGCCTTTATGATCTTCCTGTGGTTGTGCCATGATTGAACCTTTAATAAAAAATTTACATCATTTTTGAAATTAGGAATTCCTGGAGTTAAACATTCGCTGCTGAAAGAGTTTGGTGTTCGCTTACTGACATATGATCTTCCTGGTTTTGGTGAGAGTGATCCTCATCCCAAACGAAATCTTGAATCTTCAGCAACAGATATGGCATTTTTAGCAGATGCTCTTGGCATGGATAAGTTTTGGGTTGTTGGTTACTCAAGTGGAAGCATGCATGCTTGGGCTGCACTTAGATACATTCCTGATAGAATTGCAGGTATTAGTAGGTCTTTTGTTTGCCCTGTATTTTTTTCTTAAAAGAAATTATTTCCATGCAATGTTTGGATCACTCACCTTGACTAAATTTGGAGGTTTTGTGGTCACTTTGTTGCTCATTCAAATTTCGAAAACAACTATCATGTACTTATGCTGTTCTTTGTTAGATTTCAATTAAGTTTTTTTGTTTTTTCCCTTCATCTAAAATACTTGAATATTTCATTCAATCCTAGAGTAAGTTTTGCATCTTTTAGTGACGAAGCACTGCCTTTCTGAAAAATATATTATGTAAGCTATATGTGCCACATCAATAAAACAAGTTCTTTGGAGAGAATAAGCATCACACCATGCATTATGAAATTGACCTGTCAAGCTTAACTTGCAGGTGCAGCCATGTTTGCTCCTATGGTGAACCCTTACGATCCTATCATGACAAAAGAAGAGAGACGAAGAACTTGGAACAAATGGACACGAAAAAGAAAATTCATGTACTTCTTAGGTCGAAGGTTTCCTAGACTTCTTGCTTTCTTTTATCAGCGAAGCTTCTTGTCTGGAAAGCATAGTCAGATTGATAGGTGGCTGTCATTATCTCTGGGAAATAGGGTAAGGGAAGCTTTGCTTATTTCCTTTTGTCTTTAACTCAACACATCCACCATTCAGAAGTCGACTTTCTTAAAGTAGAGGGTGCACTTTGGAGGAGAATTTTAGCTGTTGATTGAAAAGCGATGGTTAGAATTCAACAAATTCATAGTAGGTTACTATTCATGTGCATATATTTTACAACAATCTTAACTGTTAATTTTCTAATCAATGGTTGCAGTTCTGCACTTCACCCTCCGACATGCATGCCCCAATTTAAAGGATACAAGCACTAATATTTGAAATTCATATATAATTTCAAGTGTTTTACATTTCTATTGATATCCAAATTATGTCTGTCGTCTATATGTCAGAAGATGGCTTACACAGTAGTCCTGCAACTTATTGCTGATAACGATGTATGGCAGACAAATGCTCTTGTCTAATTACTGAGGAAAAAAATAAAAATTGCCTGGCATGTTCAAATATGATTCAGTTCTGCTCAGACATTGCGTTATTATTGAACTTTGTTTGAAATTGAAGCAATAAGACATTTCAACATGCATTGATATCACAGAATCTCTGCTCACTAATTTAGCTAATCATTCATATTGTAAAATTTTTGTTTCCAAGAGTAGGTTCTGAGGGCTTTAGCTTTCTCAAGATTTTTCAATATTTTAAAATAAATATCCCCACTAAATATCTTAATGTCCCTTCCAGGATAAAGCATTGTTAGAAGATCCAATCTATGAGGAATTCTGGCAAAGGGATGTGGAAGAATCAATTAGGCAAGGAAGTGCAAAATCCTTTGTGGAGGAAGCTGCTTTGCAGGTCTCAAATTGGGGTTTCAGCCTCTCTGACCTCAAGTTGCATAAGAGAAAAAGGAGTAGTAATGTGCTTAGTTGGCTTAAGTCAATGTTCACCGAAACTCCGGAGTATATGGGCTTTCTTGGCCCAATACATATATGGCAAGTGAGTGCATCTATGTTTACATAATCATTCAATAATATTAATCGGAATCTTCTGCATGCATTCAACCCATAACATTTATCTACAATGAAACAATGTGCAGATACAGGGAAAAATGTTAGATGATATAGGATATGGGAACAATAGAGTATGTTAAATAGAAATATTCAAAATGTATGTATGTACATATAGAAATAACTATAAGATACTTTATTATATGTTTTCATCTGAAATAGCCCAAAACTCCATCAAGATGTAATGTTTGAATGGTTTCTGGCGTGTTTTAGCTTTTTTAGACAATTCAAACTGATTTTCAGCATTTTGAAATGTTTCCTTGCGTTCTGAATTCATTTCAAGTGATTTACTCTCTCCGTTCCTATCTATAAGAACCTTTTGAGACATCTCTAGTGTTCTTTAATATCCAAGTCCCTATAAACTTCTAAAGGCATTTATTATTCTTATCCATGTCTATCCTTTATAATTAATGAAATTTTCTAAAATGACAGTGAAATTCAATTAATTCAATAATGAAAAAGAATAAGAGTAGATTTGGAAGGTTGTAAATTTTTTTAAAATCAATACATTAATTAACCTTATTAATTTTTTTCTTAATATGTATCATTGTCTTAGTAGGACCTTATAGTATGGAACAAAGGGAATAAAATTTTAAAACCAACTTACCCATTTTGACCAGTTTTGGCTAAAAAATGAAAATAGGATGGAAGCCGTGCAGGCATGTGCAGGATTATGTATCTGATATAGATATAGATATTAGATACAATAAGAGCATAGTGGAAATGTAGTATCAGACTATTAGTTTTGCTTTATTCTGAGATATTTTCTGTTTTAATTTTCTTAGCAGTTCTAGACTGTTCAATTGGTTATATATGCCCAAACCATCACAGGTCAATTACCTTCTATTTGATCTTCAGTTAAAGCAACTCAGCTTCCTATATGACAATCTTCTTTCGCTTGTCTTTCCCAGTACTTCTAATGCATCCTCCTCTGCTTTCAGTTCTTTATTATTAAATTGAGGAAACGGAAGGAAAACTTTAAACGGTTGCATATAGTGATATCAGGAAGCAACTCTGATAGCAATGATATCAAAATTGGTTATTAGGTTTCACATCTGTTGCTGTACCTTGTGACTTTGCAATATGTTGAATTCTGCTTGACAGAATGTGAGGTTGGATTTTTCATTATGAAATTATGAAGTAGACACCTTTATTGTATGATTGTTCCTTATTGCAGATTTTTCCCTTGAAGTATATGATAACCAAAATTGAAGTCTTTACTGCATGTTTCTTATGTAAAGTGTAATCTCCAAGAGACTTAAATTTCAAGCAAATGAAAACCAAAAAAAAAAAAAAAAAATCGTTTATCTTCATGCTCTAATTCTACTGCAATGTTAACAGGGAATGGATGACAAAGTGGTTCCTCCATCAATGACTGATTTTGTGCACCGCGTGCTGCCCGGAGCTGCAGTACATAAACTCCCATATGAAGGCCATTTCACATACATATACTTCTGTGATGAATGTCACAGACAGATATTTACTACACTTTTCGGAACCCCTCTAGGCCCTCTCAGCATTTCTTTAGAAGTAGATGAAAGTGAAACTACCCTAGAAGCCAATAGTGAACAGCAAGAAGCAGAAAACAATGGTGATTTTGCCAGAAACTAGAAGCACACATGACTGGATAAATTGCTGTTTTCTTTTTCCATTTTTTAATGGCCGAACATCACAGTTTTATGATGTACATACCACATAGTTTTGCTTCATTTCCAATGGAGCAGTACAGGAAAGAAAATAATATTAACGTTTCTGGCCATTCTTTTGGGCTGTTGAACTGGTCTGTCCTTCAAAAATGTAACTGGAGTCTTGCTATACTCAGCAATTCCCACGACCCCATTCTCTCACCCTTCATAGATGACACAAAAATTGTTTCATGTAGTAGTCAGAACTCAGATATGACAATACAATTGTAGTTCATCCGAATTATGTCATTTGAAAAAGATTTAATGCTTGAGTCTTTGGTTTTCTATGCTCGGCTTAAATATATTTTGTTATGGTTTTTGATCCCAAATTTTATATGAAGTTTGATTTTAATCTGTTGTGTTAAATATTGTGGCTGCCACATCAGCAATGTCAAAAAATCCAAATTGCTGACATGTTACAATGTTTTCTATGTCATAATATTATTTTAATTCAATAATAATATTATATTAAAATTATTTAACTTTTCAACCCTTAATTTCTACTCCATGATGCTATTTGCATACGCAAACCTAATCCCACTACAGTGCATTTCCTTTCTGGCTTTTTCGGGTGAGTTCTATAGTAGGGGTTTGAACTCGCGAGATTTATGTTTATAGGGCTATGATTCAAAAATCTATATAAATTGTTAAAGTTGATCACTAAAGGGTCACTATTTACCAAATTAATTTACTTTGCTAGCCCTATTATGTTATAATTGCATTAGGAAATGGGTGGGTCAAGTGGTAATTTTTATTATGCATTTATGTTGATAGATTGTCATTAAATTCAATGTTAAACTCTAGGTACTAGGAGAGTATAGGCTTGCGTTTGATTAATTTGTTGTTATATAATTTAATTGAATGTTAGCTATTTAAAAGGAAAAAAACATTATCAAAATTTAATCCAATTGCTTTACGCTTATTAATTTACTAATATTAAGAAAATCAAGTAACTTTATGTAATATTCTTTAAGAGAAAAAAAAGGCTAGTATATTTTCTTAATTTATCTTTAATTTATAAGGATTTGGTTCCTCTAAAGTAAGTGAGTAATAGTGCTTCACAGCAAGCATAACCTCTTCCTTTGAGTTGAATTGTTGTCCAACACCCAAAAGTCATCTTCTCGAACCAAACACCTTTATTTGCTTGAAAATTATCTTCTGTCATTTGCATAGCCTCCAAATTTATTCTCGAATGCTATGCAGGTTCAGACAAAAGTAGTACTACATTTATAGGTACTGCGTTTAAATCAATTCCACCAACTTGCTCGCCATTAGAATCATTCAGGTTGAGCTCAGTCTGCTCTTCCTCTTCACTTCCAACGAGTGGATCGACAAGTTCGTCTTCTTCGTCTTTATCAATGGTTATAAATTGTGTGAAACCATTGCGTCAATGTTCAGTGTCATACCCATCGACCGAAACAAAGAGCTGAGGTTGGGCTATGGTGAATTGGGATACAACATAACCAAAGTGTGAGATTGAATATCGTGGTTGGTCTAATACTAATACTTTTTCATCATTGTCATCATTTTCAATGGTATCAGCCTCCACATGTATCTTCATATTTATGGCATAAGCGGAACATAGACTATGCCTATAGAACATATTTTCAAAGTCGGCATCCCAATAAAGTGGATTGAAGCTGATTGGCCGCCTATAGGTCATCTTCTTGACCAACTGATTTGATTGCAAACACAACCTCCTTGGGATGAGATACACCAATGTGTGGTGCTCATCGCTATTTTTTAAATTCATTGTGTTGGAAATAAGTCCCACATCGATTACCTCACTCTTCATGATGTCGTTTAAATACATGTTGGATTACTCTTCATATTATCAATTGATTTTGTGAAGGAACCTTAACATGGTATGAGAGCCAGAGTCCAAAAATACCCTGTGCCTCTTGCCATCTCCTCACAAAAATTTTCAAATAAAAGTTTACAAACTCACTAATGGTCGGCAACGAATCCAGAAACACCTGATTGGGGGGGAGGGGAGAACAACATAAAATATCAAATTTTGAAACAATATCTATTGTCATGTGTATTAGATTTTAGATTTTCAAATTTTTAATTCTTATAAGAACACAAATTTAATATTTTATTCTTAAATACAACCAAATAATAAACTTTTAACAACATTAATATAATAATAAAAGTTATTATAAAAGTTACTAAAACTCAACAATAATAACAATGTGAAAATTAAATATTAATTTTTGTAATAAAATATTTAAATATTACTATTTACTAACATACAAAATAATATAAATATATATTCTTTATATGTGTATAATTTTTTAAAATACCCAAAAAAAAATACTTTTAGTAGAATAAATTTTTTAATAAATGCTAAAAGAAGAATTTAAAAATGTGAAAGAAAAAACATAAGAAAGAAATAGAAAAAAGACAAGAGAAAAAAAAGGAAAAAAATTGAGAACAAATAGTATAAATGTATAATAAGCATAACATCAATAAAAGGAAAAAAATGACCATATAGGGCTTAAGCATGAGACCGAAACATCAACATAAAGCACCACAGTTGTTGCACTATGTAGTATTTATGTTAACAATTATACAAATGCATAATATATAATTGGTATTGCTTGGGAGGGAGGCCAAGGCCCCCTTGTCCCCCTCCCACCTAAATTCGTCCCAGTCAATGTTATGTTTGTTATTTTTCATGTTTAATAATTCTATGTAGACTGATGGAGAGATAAGAAAATAGATGAAAAACAATCTACCTCTATGATGAGATGACATCATTAATAGATGCATAGTGATTTTTTTTTTAATTGTGAGCAAATAGATGAAGTGGAAGAGAAATAGACTGAGAGGTAATTCACCCCATAGAGACATGACATCATTAATGTCCATACTGAATGGAGTAGTGGAAAAAGGGTGGAGAGGTATACCTCTCTTTAGAGAGATGACATCAACATGCTTCATATATTTTAAATATTGTGAGCAAATAGATGGAGTAGTTGAAAAATCTGTGGAGACATATGCCTCCCCTTAGCGAAGTGACATCATAACGGTTTATTATTTTCGTGTACATATAATGAGCAAATGGATTGAGTAATAGCAAAGTAAATAGAGAGTAACATCTCTCCTTGGAGAGGTGACATCATAATGATTTATTATTATTATTATTATTATTATTATTATTTTACATATTGTGAGCAAATGAATGAAGTAGTAACTAAGTGAATGGAGAGGAAAACCTCTCCTTGGAGAGATGACATCATCATAGTTTCTTGTTAATGTAACATAACAATATGTAACATAGCAAATAAATAGATTCTTGTTTCCGTTTGAAACATAACAAAAGTTAAGCGCGGTTAAATGCGCCACACCAAATGGTATGGCACCACCCCCAATTTTTTTTTTTTAAATAGCAAAATTACCCTCACTTTTTAGGAGAATCTTATCCAAATTTTTTTGGGAAAATCTCATCCATATTTTTCCTATAACATCTATTCTGGATTTTTCAAATCTTCATCTTCTTCGTGCAGCTTCTGGAAGTACTTTTCATTGGAAGAAGATAAAAATTTCAAAAATTAGAAAAATGCATTCGCAAAAAAATCCGGATGATATTTTTCAATAAAGAGGTGTTTTTGCCATTATAAAAAAAAACAAAAAATTAAGGGGTGGCTACACATCTTTATATACAAAAGCAAACAAGTAAGTATCAATTTGGAAGGGAAAAATTTATAACTGCCATGAACCCATGACACAAATTTATACCTGCCCAGACCTGGTTTTGTTTTTATCAATTTATAATTGCCATGACCATAAATTTATAACTGCCATGACCCTTTTTTTTTTTTTATCAATTTTGGTTATGCATTTTTATGTTTTCCTCTCTTGGCTTATAAAGCTTTCTTCATCCTCCAAAGTGTATCATTATAATAGATTGACCTGCAAATTTGTTTTTTAGGATTAATTGCAAATAATATTGTAGGACTTTTCATGTAGTGCATCAGATATAGGCTTTAAAGTGATTGTAAATTTTAAGAAAATAAACATTTCAAATCCTCGAGTAAGTGAAAATAAAAATTTCAGATTCCAAAGTTTTCCTTGCATAGCTCTTACCAGTTTATATACAGTTTCTCTTGCATACCTATTTAAGATTTGTTTACCTATTATAGAGAGCAAATAATTTTTAGGACACTGAAATACTTCAACAAAGAGCAAGAGGTAGCCGCAAAAGAAAATATTGTCCTAAGATATGTGCCTTGCATAATTGTGTGCTTTTTTCATTGCATTATAGTTATGATACAGTATGGGTGATACCCCACACCTTTTTGGCACAAGTATGATCAGTGACTATTGGTACTTTTCAGAAGTGAGTTGTTAATATTGAAGTTATTCATAATTGGTAATGAATATTTATTGGAAATCACCAAACTAATTATATCAATTTTTTGCAATAAAATAATTGAAGATGTTTTAAACTTGCTAAATCTTAATCATGCATATTAGACAATATTTAAGATGTTGTTATCGCTTTATGGGGTGTTTTTGAAAACATAATTGTATTTTATGATTTCTATTTAAGATCACCTGAACATAATTTCATATAACAAAACTTTTCCATGCATCGCTCGGGTGTAACTACTAGTTTAACAAAAACCACAAAAGTTTCTCTCTTCCTCTCTCATTTCTCCCACCTTTCTATAACAACCTCTCTCTTGACCCCAACGGCAGCACGTAGCAACCACCCTTCAGTGTGGTTTTTCATTGCGTCACTCCATTGAACACACCGGAGAGACACCATTTATCATAGAGACACCGTCGGCATAATCTTATGCATCATTTTTGTGGGATTCCTTCTTTCCGTTTCTTTCCTAGGAGCGCTTAGGGTTTAAATATTTGTGTATTTCGTTTTTAATTTGTCAAATTTGTTGTGGCTATGTCAAATTGTGTTTGGATTGTGTAATTTTGGCTTTGACGTGTCTTGATTTTGTGTTTATCGATATCTTCGTTGTCCTTCTTCTAGATATGTGTTCTTTGCAATTCCGGAAACTAGAATTTCTTACTAACAAATTATAGTTTCTGTTTGTGTATTATATGATTTCACTCTATTAATGGAAATTCTTTTTTATGTATCAAAGTTGTATGATTTCTTTGCCACAATTGAAACTAGAACTTGTTTGAAACGAGTTCTAGTTTTCATATTTGTCACCGTTCAGTTTTTGTGAAACAAAAACTAGAATTTGTGTTCCCTAAATTCTACTTTCCTTTTTTTTCCAAAAGTGTTGACTTTGGGAAGCTTTGTGAATGGATTTATTTTCCGTTTCGTTTCAAAGTTTATTTCCGTATTGTTTCAACTTTTAGTTTTAGTTTTATTTCAAATTCTAGTTTCCGCTTTCATTGAAGTATTGATTCCACGTAACTAATTGTTCTTATTTTAGTTTATGTATTTCTCCCTTTTTTTTAAAAAAAAAATTGAACATTCTTAGAGTTGATTTAACTGATTACAATTTAATATTTGATTGTTATGCAGACATGACTAGTCAAAATGCTTTGATAGCTTCTAATCGTAGTGCACGTCAAGCGAAGATTTAGCGGCAGCATGCTGAGACCGAAGGAGTAGTAGTGGCAAGAGGTAGATGCCGAGGTCAAGGCAGGCTAGAGGTAGAGGCCGTTGTGGCTGTTCAAGCAAGTTGGAGATACCGGAGGCACTTGCACAGCCCGAGATACATGAGGCTCCAGGACAATAAGAGAGTTATGGGTCAGCGATTGAGCTTGTATTCCTTAGACTAGCTTGATCCCATGGCACAACTAGAGATACTTAAGGCAGAGGTAGAGATACCTGAGGCTCCAGAACAACACCAGCCTGACTTTGCGCGTTTCCTCAGCCTTATCGCTCGTAGCAAGAGTTGCATATGGTGGAGGCCTGGTGGACACTTCTTAATTTTCCACTTATCGGACTCACATGGCCTACTACACATGGAATAATGATAATGTAAGTCTTAATATTTTTGTCATTTATAACTTAATTATATTGAGTTTAATGGTTCCTATTATCTGCGGAAGGAGTTGAAGTGTATTTCCCATGGAATATGCATTGATAAGTTTCATCCTCCTCCAAAGTATATTCACAGGTTGCTTATCAACGTCGAGTCCGTGGGAAATACACTTCAACTCCTTCTATGGTTGATAGCAAGTTTGCACCATAAGATGAAATTCAATATAACTTTAAGTTTTATATGACAAAAATATTAAGACTTACGTTATCGTTATTCCATATGTAGTAGGCCGCATAAGTTAGATAACGGGACAGTAAAGAAGTGTCCACCGGGTGTCCACCAAATCCAACTCTTGCTTCGGGATAAGGTTGAGATTGCAACATAAAATCAGGGTGAGAATGTGTTGAAGCCTCACGTATCCTGCCTTTGCCTTAGGTATCTCTGGCTATGCCACGAGATCAAGCTTATGATTGGCCCCGGACTCTAACTCCTCGCCGAATACAAGCTCAAACTTTGACCCAAAACCCTCTAGTTGTGTTGTAGCCTCATGTATCTCTGGCTATGCGAGAATCTTTGGTATCTTTAGCTCTTCCTAAATAGCCACAGTAGCTTGCACCTCGACCTTAGCCTCTACCTCTTGCCACTACTACTCCCCCGGTCTCGGCATGTGGCTGCTCAATCTCTGCCTGACGTACTTTACAACTGGAAGTTGTCGGATCATTTCGACTAGTCATGTTGCATAACAATCAAATATTAAAGAATAATTTGTTAAATCAAGTCCTAGAATGTTCAATTTTTAGAAAAAACAATGGAAAATACAAAAGCTAAAATACTAATAAGTGCAGTTAGCTACCTAGAAGAAACACTTCAATTAAAACTGAAACTAGAATTTGAAATAAAATGAAAATTAGAATTTAAAATAAAAAAGCTAGAATTTGAAACGAAATTAGAAGTTAAAGCAAAACAAAAACTAGAATTTACAATAAAAATTGATACTAAAATCCGTCTACAAAGCTTCCCAAAGTCAAAACTTTTGGGAAAAAGAGAAACCCAAATTTGGGAAAAGTAGATTCTAGTTTTTGTTTCACAAAATCTCTACATTGATAAATAGGAAAACTAGCATTTGTTTCAAACAAATTCTAGTTTCCGTTGTGGCAGAGAAATCATACAACATCGATATCGAAACTTGAATTCCATTAATGGAGGGAGATCATATAATAAGTAAACATAGACTATAATTTGTTTCTAACAAATTCTTGTTTTCGAAATTATAAAGTTCACATATCTTCAAGAAGAACGACAAAACTAGCGATAAGCACAAAATCAAGACACGTCAAAGCCAAAATAACACAATCCAAACACAAAACTTGACATAGCAAGTACAAATTTGACAAATAAAAACACAAATCCTCAAATATCTAAATCCTAATCTGTGTAAGGAAAGAAAGGGAAAGAAGAAACCTCACAAAAATAATGCACAAGATTATTGCGACGGCATGTCTGTGTTCAACGGTGTGACGCAACAGAAAACCGCTATGAAGGGTGGTTGCGGAGCGACGGGGTCGAGAGAGAAAGATTTTAAGTTGTGTTTTAAACAGAAACAAGAATACATTTATTTGGTGTAGTGTACATCGTTTGTGTTGTGCACATCCAAAATAGAAACTAATTTTATACTTAATGAAAAACATAAATTAGTTTCTGAGCGAGATGTATTTTTGAAAAAAAAAAAGATGAAATTTTTATAAAGACTAAAATCAAAAGGCACTATAATTATAGGGACTAAAGACATATTTTAGCCGTTATAAACTCTTTGGGTCAATTCTCGATCAAGCATTTCAAGAAGATTGTAACAGTTTTGTACTATCTAAACAAGTAACCGAACTGATGCATAAGCCCCGTAGAAAGAAAAATAGGATGATTATAGGAAAGAGAACTTTTCAAGAAGATAGAAACGTCTTGTAGTGGAAGTAGGACAAAAATTTGTTTTGGTAAATCTAAAAGTAAAAGGCTTATCATCGACGAAAGTAAAAGGAAATATTAAGGTCTCAAATACAATGTCTCAAGTCTATCGCTCAGAAGAGTATAACTGATCTTCAGTGGAGCAACCTCCCAAAGATGAAAACGATCTGTCTAGCTTGATCCCTCCTTCGCTAACTAGTTGGCGCAAGAATTTGGTTCTTAGTAACAATGGTGCAATGAAATTACCCAATCACTACCTTAGAGACCTGTATTTTGGACTCCTTCAGGAAGCATTGTGACAATTACAAGATAGTCACGGTTACATGTAAATTGCATGATACCCTTATATTTCGCTACCTGAAGACCATAATACACACCCATGAACTCAAAATGATTATTATTAGAAGTTCCTAATGAGCCTAAGTAGCCTACCATTAATCCACCAAACCATGCTTGACCAGGATTTCTAAATTCATTCCCATCCAAATTCAACTTATAATGGTTCTCCAACAATAGCTCAAACAACTTGAATCTGATGACCAACCTTGTTACCCTCAACTCCCATAGCTTTAGAAATATTAGCAAGCTTATTGGATAATAACAAATAATTTTGTGTTTTGTTTCTTTCTGGACCTGTGTGTCTTTTTTGGCTAAATGGGTCTTCTTCTTCTTTTGGGCCTACGAGCCTATTTTTGGCAAGCCCACTAGGGTTTTGCCTGTAATTTCCCTTTATAATGCTCTCTGCTAAAGAGAAGCATTTGAGCAAATTAGTTCTTTTTCTCCTTTTCCAATAAACGTTTCAGTTTCCTTTGTGGTATCATGCGCCATTTAGGGTTTCAATCCCTCTGCTAGGGTTTCCTTTTGGTCTTCCCTCTCCCTTTCTTTTTCCTTCGCCGCCATGGGCGACCTCGATCATCCTACAGCCCCTCCAAATCTTGATCCCCAAAACCCTTCAAGCCCCTATTATCTTCATCCTGGTGACAACCCTAACAGCGTTGTCGCGACTCCGATCTTAGAAGGCACCAAAAATTACACTCTCTGGCTCCGCAATATGTCCAACGCCCTTGCTTGTAAGGATAAGCTTGGCTTCGTCAACGGCTGCATTCCTGAACCTGTGCAAGACGATCCACTCTGATCTACTTGGTGTAAGTGCAATACCATGGTAATTTCATGGTTGACAAGGTCTGTAACCTCTCAAATCGCTCATAGTATTACCTTTTTAACACCGCTACTGAAATCTTGCAAGATCTTCGAATTCGTTTTTTCGACGGAGATTATTTTCGTTTATCTGACCTTTTGGAAGGGATTCACTCCACAAGGCAAGGAGACAACGATCTTGCCACATATTTCACGAATCTGAAAATATTGTGGCAAGAACTCGATGCTCTGCGCCCTGTGTTTGTTTTATTATGCGATACTAAATGTTCTTGCAATCTCCTTCCTAATATCAAGAAACATCATAAATCAGAATATGTTTGTTGTTTTTTAAAAGGCTTGAATGATTCTTACGACGCTATTTGGTGTCAAATTTTGTGTATAGAACCCTTGCCTTTTATTGCTAAGGCTTTCGCTATTGTTCAACAACAAGAGCGAAAGTTGAACCCTAACGGTAAGATCCTCTCTTCCGCTACACAACCTCTGGTTGCTGCTGCTTCTTGGAAGCCAGGTAGTACAAATTCAGGTAAAGGAAGGGGTAAACCACATAATAATCGTGGTACCTCTTCTGCTAATAAGATATGTAACTTCTGTGGACGCCTTAATCACACTATTGAAACTTGTTACTACAAACACGGTTTTCCGTCTAATTTCAAGTTTAAACCAAGGACAAACAATGCTTTTGTTGACACTGCTAATAATGCCATATCTTGTGTGAAACTGACCAACACCACTGCTCACACACAGACATCTATGAATCTTAATGCTGATGATATGAAAATGCTTATGGACTTGCTTGATAAGGCTAAAATCCAGAAAACCACACACATTGTTAACCAATTCACAAACACTGTCAATTCTGCTGATAATAATCAAGGTTCTTCCCTTGACAAAAGTTTTTGGATTGTAGATAACGGTGCAACTGATCATTTTTGTAACAAAATTAATGCTTTCATTTCCTATCACATGATAACCCCTATATCTGTTAGACTTCCTAATGGTGCCTTATCTGTTGCTAAATATCAAGGCAATATCCAATTCTTGAACAAATTCATTTTAAAAGATGTGCCTATATTCTTTCTGTTCATAGAATTGTTTCTGCCCTTGACTTAATCATTAGTTTTGACAAATCTTCTTGTTTTTTGCAGGATACGGCATTAAAGAAGACGATTGGACTAGCTAGAGTCCGTAATCGTCTATACATATATGAGAAAGATTCTCATACCTATGTTGACAATACTGTTTTGACTTCTGTCTCTAATAATTCCAGTAAACATTGTTTTGATCTTTGGCACTTTCGTTTGGGACATGCTTGTGACTCTCTTTTGGATACTGTTCATACTCATTTTCCTTATGTTCATTTTACCAAACATATTGCCTATGATCACTGTCATTTTGCTAAGCAAACTAAACTTCCCTTTCCTAATTTCAATCATCGCACTAATTCTTTATTTTCCTTAACTCATGTAGACATTTGGGGTCCATTAAGGACTGACTGCATTCATGGATATCGTTATTTTTTAACCATTGTAGAAGATCACTCTCCATTCACATGGGCTTTTTTTATGAATTCTAAATCTGAAACCAGACCTTTGCTTAAAAACTTTGTCACCTATGTTCACACACAATTTAACTGTTTCATCAAATGCATTAGAAGTGACAATGGTCATGAGTTTTCTATGCATGAATTTTACAATGAAAATGACATCATTCATCAAACATTTTGTGTAGAAACTCCTGAACAGAATTCTTTGGTTGAACATAAACATAGGCACATATTGAATGTTACTAGGAGTTTATTATTTCAGTCTGCTTTGCCTCGTTCCTATTGGTGCTCTGCAGTTGAGCATGCTGTCAATATTATAAATTGTTTACCCAACAGGATTCTTCAACATGATTCTCCCTCAAAGGTATTGTATGGTGAGCCTTCTACCCTTCTTAATTTTAAGGTCTTTGGGTGCTTGTGCTATGCTATCACAATCACCCAAAACAGGTCAAAACCGGATCCAAGAGCCAAAAAGTCTGTTTTCCTTGGTTTTAATAAAGGTACAAAAGGATATATTGTTTTAGATTTTCAAACTAAGGCCATAACTGTTTCAAGAAATGTTTTTTCTATGAAAATTTGTTTCCCTTCAGTTCAGCCCAACGTAGTAATGTTGGTTCTGACCTGCCTTTTGATTCAACCAATGATTTTTCGAAAACCTTTTCCTATGAACTCTTACCCATGGAGCTTGTTGTTCCTATATTGATTCAGCCTGCTCAAGCAGTGTCTGGCACACCTGTTCCTCACCCTTCCCCTAACCCCAATAATAATGTTGATAATATTGCTGGTCCTGATTCTGATGATGTTCCTCAGAGATCATCCAAAACCAAAATTTCTATTGTGGACACTTATCTAAAGGATTTTCATTGTTATCATATTCAAGGCATTACTCCTCCTTCTGATTCTAAAGTGTGGTATCCTCTTTCTAACTATGTTGGTTATGATAAACTGTCTACGTCTTTTGCTAGCTACGTGTTTAATATTAGCATTGTTACTGAACCTGAAACTTATGTTTCTGCTGTTAAACATCCTAAATGGGTTAATGCTATGAACATGGAATTATATGCACTTGCTAATACTAACACTTTGACTCTTATGCCTTTGCCTAAAAATAAAAAGCCTATAGGTTCTAAATGGGTATACAAAATTAAATATAAATCCGATGGTTCCATAGAACGCTATAAAGCTCGTTTAGTTGCTAAGGGTTATACTCAAGTAGAAGGTGTGGATTATTTTGATACTTTTGCGCCTGTTGATAAGTTGACAATTGTTCGTTTATTACTTGCTACTGCTTCTGTTAAAAAATTGGCATTTACATCAATTAGACGTTAATAACGCCTTCTTACATGGTGATTTAAATGAAGAAGAGTCTATATGGTTCCTCCTAAAGGGCTTCCTATTTCTGGTTCTAATATTGTCTGCAAGTTAAACAAAAGTTTATATGGCTTAAAACAAGCTAGAAGAATGTGGTTTGAAAAACTGTCCACCTTTTTAAAATTTGTTGGTTTTGTTCAATCTGGTAATGATCATTCTCTGTTTGTTAGAAACTCTGCGACATCTTATACTGATGTGTTGATTTATTTGGATGATCTCATCATATGGCAACAATCTTTCTGATATTTCTCTTTTAAAATGTATGATGAATAACAAATTTCGTAACAAAGATCTGAGTGAGTTGAAATATTTTTTGGGTTTGGAGATTGCCAGATCCAAACTTGGCATCTCTATTTCCCAGCGTAAATACACCCTCGATTTACTAGATACTATTGATTTATTTGCTGAAAACCTGTGAAAACCTATGGTCAAGGGTGCTATGAAAGTGTCCAAGTCTTCCGTTGATTATTCTGATCCCGCTAGTTATCGACGATTAATAGGAAAATTACTATATCTCAATACGACAAGGCCTGATATCACTTTCGCTGTCCAACGGCTTAGTCAATTTATGGTTACTCTTAAAATGCATCATTATACTGCTGCTATACGAGTTTTGTGTTACCTACAATCTAACCCAAGACAAGGTGTCTTCTTCCCTGCCAACAATTCGTTGCACCTTAAAGGTTTTAGTGATTCAGATTGGGGTACTTGTCCTCAAACCAGGAAGTCTGTTACTGGTTATTGCATTTTTTTTGGCAATTCCCTTGTTTCTTGGAAAGCTAAGAAGCAAAGCACTATATCCAAATCTTCTTCTGAATCTGAATACAGGGCCCTTGCTAGTACCACATGTGAGATTCAATGGCTTGATTACCTTTTGCGTGATTTAAAACTCGATTACCTTAGCCATGCTCTGTTATTTTGTGACAATAATTTTGCTAGACATATAGCCCACAATGTTGTTTTTCCCGAACGTACAAAACACATTGAAATAGACTGTCATGTCGTTCGTGAAAAATTGCAGAATGGTCTTTTCAAACTTTTACCCATTCAGAGTTCTCATCAACTAGCAGATATTTTCACAAAACCTCTTGAACTAGCGCCTTTTGAATCTATGCTATCCAAGCTGGGAATACTCAATATATATTCTCCAGCTTGTGGGGGGATATTGGATAATAACAAATAATTTTGTTAATTGTTTCTTTGTGGACCTGTGTGTCTTTTTTGGCTAAATGGGCCTTCTTCTTCTTTTGGGCCTGGGAGCCTGTTTTTGGCAAGCCCACTAGGGATTTGCTTGTAATTTCCCTTTATAATGCTCTCTGCTAAAGAGAAGCATTTGAGCAAATTAATTCTTTTTCTCCTTTTCCAATAAACGTTTCAGTTTCGTTTAAAATTCTACAATTTTCTATAAAATATTATTCCAAGAAGTTCCCTCCAAGACTTTTTCATATTCTGCATCCTCCACAGCATCCAAGCTATGCTAACAAACAAAATATGACGGTTTCCTATAGCATGAAAAGAGATACAGACTGATCAAATATTCAAATCGAAATCAAGTTTCATTTCCTATAAAATTGGTGAAACTCCCATATACGATGATCACGAGGACAATCCCTCAAACAATGAAGCGTGGATCAAACAACTTGTGGACAACAATGTGGCAACCATGGATCAGAAAGTGCGACAAATGCAAAATCTCATTGGTTGAAAGAGCATTACACAATGTCAATCATAGTAAAAGACGCATAGCGGTTACCATTGGAAAACCATTTTCTAACGTGGTTAAGGAGAAAACTCAGATTCAACAGAAATCCTGGATTGAGAAACCTATGGTGCAACAAGTCAATTCGCCATTGAGCCATGGCATGGTATTAGCTTTGTGTCTATAATGGAAGAGGCTGCACAGTTAGAAAAATGTTATGTGGGTGTGTTACATTGCCCGGAGTCGGTCGTTGAGGTTGCGGATAAGTTATGGGAAGAGGGCTTGTTTGTGTTGAGAGTGACGCCAATGGGGGGACAAAAAGTTCTTATCAAAGTGGAGGAAGGTGTCAATTTTGAACAAGTTTAAAAGGATGCAGACAGTCTTTTATCGAATTGGTTCGCGAACATCCAGAAATAGGCTTTATATGAGATTTCCTCAGAAAGGTTAGTGTGGATTCATTGTCAAGGAATACCAATTCAAGCATGGGATACAAATTTCTTTATATTATTATCTAATTTTTTTGGGAGGTTCGTGTCGATGGACGAGGTCTCAATCATTGGATGTTGCTAGAATTCTGATCAACACTAGTTCTTTTGAGGTAACCAATAAAACGATCAACGTACAGATTGATATGACTTTATTTAATATACGAGTATTTGAAGAATTTTTCATTGATTCGTATGAAGAATGGTTTCTAAATAATTTTCCAAAGAAATTCGTCCAATTTGTTGAACCAGAATTTGACAACGATGCATCAGAAAATTCGTCGACGATCCCGTGGTGGATTTTGGAAGATGAAAATTGGGAGTCAATAATTTTGGCAATCGAAATGTTTGCAAGGGAAACCAGATTAGGCAGTTATGATGAATTTAAAAATCAAAATTCAGTGGAGGAGGATTTTATGGAACATAATATCGCTAAAGATATTATTGCCAACCAAAAGGAGAAATTCAAGGAGGCTTTAAATGTGGAATTATTGGATGATTTAGTTTTAGAATGGTTGGGAAAGAAAACTAAAAATGTATCTGGACATGATACACTATGCACTAATACAATGTTGGGGGGTGAAAGTAGCAAAGGACCAGTACTAAGCCATATTCAAGAGGGGATTGAAGGAAATAACAAAAAGGCTAAAATACATATTTGGTCCTTTATCTTTCACTGAAGTCCTATTTTGGTCCTGTATCTATTTTTTTCTCAATTTGGTCCTGCATCTTTCGTTTTTGGTCCAACGTTTGCATTTTGAAGGATTCCGTTACTATTCAAGCTGACGTGGCATAACACTGTTACCATGGAGCTGACGTGGAATTTAAATTTTTTAATAATTAAAAAATTGAACATTGGGGGAAGTCTTCCCGTTGGGGAATTAGGAATTAGGGTTTATAAATCCCCAATGTTCTAAATTTCAAATCTTCTTTTTCAACCTCCTTCATCTCTTATTCATCTTCCTCTTCACACAACATCTCTGTACCTGCAACAATGGCTTCCCAGACCTCCAATGGAAGCGCTAACAGACCCATGCGAATGAATGGGCCATTCTGTTATTGCGGATGTAGGGTCATCATCTGCATTGCGACAACTGAAGAAAACAGGGGAAGAAAATTTTGGGGTTGCGTAAATTATAGGGTTCATAACTGTCCCTTTATAATTTGTTTCTGTTCAACTTAATTCCATTCATCCTTCTTATTTTTGTATGCTCTGTTTTTTGGAATATAGGTTGGTGAAGGGTGTGGGTTCTTCAGATGGCTAGAAGTAGATGTCAACGATGAAAAGGAAGTTGTGCTTGCGAGACAGAGAAGAAGGATAATAACATTACAAACATCTTTGAAAGTGAAGAACAAGAGGATTAGGGTGTTGCTTGTACTATTATTTTTTAGTCTGTGTTTGAACGTTGTCTTGATGATTTGCTGAATATGGGTGGAAGAAGCATAGTAGAATTAGGGATGTATTAGGCTTATCTAATGTAGTGCTCATGCTCATGCTCTGTGTAACCAAGTTTTCATTTTGAATGAAATTGATTTGCTGTAGTACAATTTCATCACATCATTTTGTTGTTGTGATTTCTCTGTGCTGACTAGGACTAGATTGACACCTTTTAAAAACATATGGGACCATTTTAAAAAAAACTTATAACTAGTAGGACCATTTTAAAACTATATTGAAATAGAACTTCAACTGAATATAATCATTCAATTGAACAAAATATGGCCTAGAAAATCAAGACATCACCAAAATATGGCGTAAAACAGGTCGTAAAACATTGATGAACACATCAACAATGTATGGCCTAATTAGGTCCAAACATATTACATCAACATCAACATATCAGACAAACAAAATATGGCTTAAACAGGTCCCAAATTATGGCCTCAACAGACAAACAAAATATGGCCTAAATAAGTAACAAACATATGGCCTCCACAGATAAACAAGATATAAATATGGCCCAAAACATTGTCTAAACGAATCTCTATTTCATCTTCCTTGGTGAAAATGGTCTTCTAAGTGTCAGCTTCATCCTTCTCTTTGGAGCTTGAGCAGTAGCTTGAGTTGGAGCCTGAGTTGGAGTTGGAGCTTGAGTGATTACTTGAGTGGGAGCTTCAACTTGAGTTGGAGCTGCAATTTGGGTTGGAGCTGGAGGTTGAGTGGGAGCTTGAGTGGTAGCTTAAGTGGGAGCTTGAACTTGAGTTGGAGCAGCAGTTGGGGTTGGAGCTGGAGGTTGAGTGGGAGCTTCAGTGGGAGTTTGAGTAGTGGGTTCAGGTTGAGGAGCTTGAGGGCAGGTCTTCTTGTTATGTCCCTCGTTACCACAAATCCTGCACCTTTGCTTCATTCCTTTTCTTGAAATATGAGTCTGACTTCTTTGTGTCTCTCCTGCTTCCTTATTCCTTGACTTTTTTGGCCTTCCTGGCTGCCTTCTAATGGGTGGAGGCAATATATCCATAAACTCTGTCTCAACCCACATATTAAGACCGTTGACAGGTTGCAGAACGGGTTCATAGACTGCCAAGTATGCTGCTTTCCTATAATACAGTGGGATGTAATCCTCAGGAGTCAAGTTAACTTTGTTCATGGAGGAAATGGCATGGCAACAGGGTATCCCAGTAAGTTGCCATTTCCTACAAGAACAGTGCTTTTGGTTAATGTCAATAGTAAACCGTGTTTCATTGTGTGTGATGTGTCTCACTTCAAACAATTTTCCCCAGCAAACCTGAAAATGCAGCAACAAAATACATATTTGGTCACCTATAAATGAAAATCTATAAATGATATGAACACATGTTAAAGTATTACCTTGGTAGCCACATGTTTGTATAAGATTTCTCTTTCCTTAGCCTCTTCACAATCCTTGGCAAGATGTCACCCTCATAAGCTTCAATCTTTCATCTGTTCTCGGCCCACCTTTCCATCAAATACACCTTGATATCCTCCATCATGCTAACAATTGGGTTTTCCCTCGGACCAAGTATGACACTATTGGAGGTCTCTGCCATGTTGTTTAGAAGTGCATCACATTTTGATTGAGGTGAGAACCTTGATTTTCTCCAATGTCGAGGTGATATCTTTATGAGATATTTGTAAGCCTCTTCATTCACCTTCCTCATCTCTTTCACCTGTCTTTCCCATTCTTTGGAGTATGTTACAGTTGCGGCCCTCCACATGATATCCTTCAACTGTTTGCCAGGAAATCTCTTCCTAAAGTTGTTGTACAAGTGTCTGACACAGAATCTCTGTTCCACACCCGGAAGTAACTCATCCAAGGCAGGCAACAACCCCTGAAAAGTACATAAGTTCGCAGAAAAAATCATACTAATATCAATTCAATTTCAAAAAGTTGAAATCAATGCAGACAAGTTCATACTTTTTGCTGATCAGATATAAATGTATATGACTTGCACACATTTGCTCCTCCAAGGTCATTGATCAAAAGCTGCAAAAACCATGTCCACGAACTTCTGTTTTCACCTTCAACCACAGCAACAGCAATTGGCAGCATCTGGTCATTAGGGTCTCTGCCAAATTTGACCCCCAAAAGGCCTCTTCAGGAAGCAGCCATCAAGAGAAATTATTGGTCTACACAACCTAAATGATTTTTTGCATGCTGCATAACAGACATAGAGTCTCTGAAATGTTGGTAGCATGACAGAGTCTGCATCTTCCAACACAGATTCATCACCCTGTGGTGATTCAACTTCAAGTTGTACCGTTGACCCTGGGTTTGACCTCAAAAGTTCATTACAGTAATCTCTTAGTCTTCTATATTGTTCCTTAAATGAACCCTCCACGTTTTCCTTTGCCATCCTCCTTGCCCTAGAAGCCTTTGACTTTGTTATCCCTTTGTTCCACCTATTATGAATTCTCAATTGTATATCTGTCAGCTTGATACTAGGTTTCTCTCTGACACCTTCTTCCAGAGTTTGACTCAACCATTTAGAACTCAACATTCCAACCCTATACTCTTTGCTGCATGAATGATCATCAATTATCCTTCTTAGCTGCCAAGTTTCTTCACGAGGTAGTTTCCCTAAATATGCCTCCCTGGGACAACCATCCTAGCATACAACCCTTACCCTAAGCTTATCATTTTTAATGAACTTCAGGTCTCTACCCGAATGCACAACATATTTTTGGATAGCATTCTTAAACTCATCCTTAGTAGAGAACAAAGTCCCTACCTCCCAATGAAAGTCTATCATGTTTTCTACCTCTATGAAACTTGGATACCTTGGTTTGTCTCCTTCATTATCTGTTTCACCTCCACTTTCCAATTCTTCAGACTGATAATCACACTCAACAAATACTTCTTGTTCCTTATCATCTCCATATTTTTGTTTCTTCCCAATAGGTCTGCCCTTCCTTTTTCTGTTACTAGTTTCAGCTGCTTCATTTTGTTTCCCTTTAGGTTTCCTCACTTCCTTCCTTCTTCTATTACTACTTTCAGCTGCTTCCTTTTGTTTCCTTTTGGCTTGACTCACTCCCTTCCCTTTTCTGCTTGCCTCACTCTGGACCTCAACATCAAATAACCCCACATCCTTTGCATGTTCTTCATCGCTGTCCCCAAATGCACTAGCAACACTATCACCATCATCTGTCATGCCCTCTCCCAAATCTTCCAAGTTAACTCCCTCATCTCCCAAGTTATCTCTTTCCAACTCAGCCTCAATCTCAGCCATGACAGCATCTATATCAACATCACCTTCAATCTCATGCTCTATCTCAGGTCCCTCCAATTCCATTACAACATCAGGTTGACAAATTGGGTGTACAATGTACAACTCCACCATCCATATTTTCTGCAAATGTTTGCCATTTCCTCTGCCCCAACATCATCCTTAAACTCCTTCAAGCCAATCATGTGTGTCACTGGTCTTTTGAACCACATGTTATCAAAATAATCATATCCCTGCTTCTTAAGTTCCTTGATGCAATCAAAGTAACCCCAGTAGTCACTTTTATAATCCCAAACAGTAACTTCACCACCAACATAATTGGTTTTCTCTTGGTCGACAACAAAAGAACCCCGATGGTGTATCTCAACCGTAAAAGTTTCCATACCTAGAAAAGCATACAAAAAGACATCAAACACTCAGAAAACGACAAGTAAAGGACCACCACCAAGCGAAAACAGGGACCACAAGCCATTAAAATACCCTAAAAAGCAAACCCTACAATAAACTAACCTAAAAATCCAAACCCTTCAATAAAATACACTAAAAAATGAAAATCATTCAAAACTTCAGTGTCGTGACCAAAAAAACGTACCTAAGGATTAGCAAGACTGTAACACCCAAACGCTCCCCAAACGCTCCTTCTCTGTGTATCTTCTCTTCTCCCAATTTCTCAGTCCAAAAATTGTCTTTCAACTTCTTCGATTCTCCTTCGCATGCGTAATCGCCTTGCTCTAGAAACCACAATCTCCTTCTTCCTCTCAATTTTCCATGGCCACTTTCAACTTCTCCTCTGCACTGTTACAGTGTTATGACTTAGGGCATAACAATTTCCAGACCCACTCACAACGACACCGTTTCAAATTTCCTAAATTCCCCAATGTTCAATTTTTTAATTATTAAAAAAATTAAATTCCACGTCAGCTCCATGGTAACAGTGTTATGCCACGTCAGCTTGAACAGTAACGGAATCCTTCAAAATGCAAACGTTGGACCAAAAACGAAAGATGCAGGACCAAATTGAGAAAAAAAAAAAAGATACAGGACCAAAATAGGACTTCAGTGAAAGATAAAGGACCAAATATGTATTATAGCCTAACAAAAATGATCTACATCAAGATGGGATTGGACGCGGGTCGGGTTCGAATCTAAACGGTCCTGATCAAAATGAGTCATAGACTCTCCTTGTTGCGCTGTCTTCACGCAACGAGACTGACTTCATCGTGCAGCAACCAATAGTTGCGATGTCCAACAACAGCCGCCATGGTTCTTCATCATCGGCGACTCAGTCTTCCAAGTCGTCCACGACAGCACTATGGCGGCGTTTGGGTTTTGTCAGGGTGAAGAAAGCTTTCATGCGACATCGATCTCAAGAAAAATCAGAATCGGTGAAAACAAAGAGGAGAGAAGAGAAATCGGTGGGGTCTGCGAAAAGGAAGAGGGCAGTGTTGGCCATGAAACTAGGTGTGGATGTGGGTAGTTCAAAAGCAAGAAAATCTGAGTGTGAAATTGGATGCGGTGGAGGTTGGAGATCGTACATAGGTTTGATTGTTTGAGTTGGGGATTGGTGATTGGCTGCTGAAGTTATTGGTTAATGATAATTCTGAGTTACAATGTAAGTGAATGGGTGGTGATCTAAAGAAGAAGGAGTTGCATAAGTTAGTAGGTTAAGAAAAACCAGATTTTCTTTGCTTACAGGAATCTAAACTTGGTTCTGTTGATCATCGATTGTGCTCCTCCATTTGGGGTAGTAATGAAAGGACCTCCATTCTAATGGGTCAATATCAAACCTTAATATCAAAATGTTCAACCTTTACACACATCAAAAAGAGATAGGCACGTAAAATTTTCTTTTGTCACGTACAAAGCCACTTATAGTACAATGTTTACCATAGGTTTCAGGTTTAGGCAAGAATTCTATATTTGGGTACATGGGTCAATAGTAAACCTTAAATTCAAGAGGAGACTTCAAATAAACACAAGTGCGTCAAATTTCATATTTCCACATAAATAACCACTTATATTAGAATGTTTACCAGTTATTCAATACATGTTCCCAGTGACATCAAACTAGATAAGTTAAGTCTCAGGTTTAGGCAAGAATCTTATTTTTGGGTCCATGAGTCAATAGTAAACCTTAAATTCAAGAGGTTCAACCTTTAAACACATCTCAAACAAATACAGGTGCGTGAAATTTCCTTTAATCAAATACATAGCCACTTATATTTCATTGTTTACCATTTATTGAAAACATGTTCTCAACTACATTGAACTTGATAAATTTGGTCTAAGGTTTATGAAAGAATCCTATTTTTGAGACCATCGGTCAATAGTAATCATTAAATTCAAGAGGTTCAATCATTAAACTCACTTCAAACAGAGACACAAGTGCATGAAATTTTCTTTAATCACATTGCCACTTATATTTCAATGTTTGGGTCCATGGGTCAATAGTAAACCTTAATACCAAGAGGTTCAACCTTTAAACACACTTCAAAAAGACACAGGTGCGTCAAATTTCTTTTTCCCACATAAATAACCACTTTCCCACATAAATAACCACTTATATTAGAATGTTTACCAATTATTCAATACATGTTCCCAGCTACATTGAACTAGATAAATTAGGTCTCAGGTTTAGGCAAAAATCCTGTATTTTAGTTCATGGTTCAATAGTAAACCTTAAATTCAAAGTGGTTCAACCTTTAAACACACTTTAAAAAAGATATGCGCGTAAAATTTTCTTTTGCCACATACACAACCACTTATAGTTCAATGTTTACCAGTTATTAAATATATGTTTCCAGCGACATCGAACTAGATCAATTATGTCTCAGGTTTAGGCAAAGAATCCTATATTTTGGTCCATGGGTCAATAGTAAACCTTAAATTCAATAGGTTCAACCTTTAAGCACACTTCAAAAAGAGATAGGCGCGTAAAATCTTATAGTACAATGTTTACTAGTTATTCAATACATATTCCCAGCTATATTGAACTAGATAAATTAGGTCTCAGGTTTAGACAAAAATCCTATACACATTCATGTAGTCAACTCTCTTAATAGATAATGAAGCTTTTTTCTCTAAATTCACCAAACTTTCTGCTGTAAATTGATTGTATATGTCTGCAGCTCGTTCAAAGATATCTTTGATGTCTGCCTTCCTAAGACCACCAGCATTTGTGAAAAATTTGAATCCATTCACGTTGAAAGGAAAATGACTCGCTGTTCACATAAAGGGACATCTAATAATTAATAAATGAATTAATATCCAAATTCATTTCTCTATGATAAAGAAATTTATAAATTGCTAGAATCAAATTAAACTTCACTAAAGTTTTCATTCACAACTATGGCTTTTAGCAAAAAATAAATAATAGATAATACATGAATGGAAAAAAAATAAAATGGCTAAAAGAGAAAATCACTCAACCTAACATCTTAAGCCTTTTCTATAAATAGTTTTTTGGCATAGGATCACAGCTTTCATGTCCAAGTTCCTTTCCGTTTGATACCTACTAATCATGCTCTCAATGATTCATTACAATTTTCATTTAAAAGCAAATTGTGCTATGTCCACAATCTCCACAAATCAAAACAAAATAGTTCTACACAAAAACTTGTCAACTGTTTCAAATTTCAAGCCCAAATGATTTGCTTATATTCGAAAATGGAAGGAGTACAAGATTCATGATAGATTAACATAATAAATAGGGACTAGTCCAGCCATCTTGCAATCCCTTCCAGGGCGCATCTTCTTGACCTGCAGCAACAAGTAGGAAATAAACAACTGATTTTCATCTGCATGCATGGTTAAAAACATAAGGAATTGATGCGAACTCTAGTAATCTAATTAAGTTCCTACTTCAGACAAGATAAAAAGATATATGCATCGAATATGTTAGTTTAGTGGCTTGGGGAGTGAAACTTTTAAGTAGCAACTTCTCAGCTCATGTGGGTGTAATTTCGTTTGAGTTGTAAAGAAAAAAAAAAGATACGTAGATAACAAAGATATATCTCTGGACTTAAATAAAACCAGCCATCTACTTCATACTCAATCTCAAACTCTTCACCAGCTGTTAAATTCACATGCTAAAAAGGAAACAGCAAAGCAAAAAAATCAGATTATCCACATGATAACCAATCCTGCATCTAAATAAGACATGAAAAAAGTGGAAACACCAGGCCAAACAAAAATCTCAGCCGAGAAAGATATAAATCAACTTACTTCATCATCCCCTCCTGCTATGAAGTCATAAAGTGCAGTTCCAAAATGCCGATTTCTAGATAATACTCATTCATCATTTTGAAACCCAAAATTTTGAGTTGCATTCCCGGCTGGGGGGTTCTCAAATGATTCATATCTTTGCATGACAGAGGATGAGTATGACAGAGGCTCCTCCGTTATCTGAAAATAATGAGATTTAATTAATATCAAAACTATATTTAGAACAATAATAATAATGTGTAACTGAAAAAAGGTAAATAAAGGGTCTTATAGGTGAACTAAGACCCTCATATATAGAGGGACCATTGCCTCGGCTTGCTGGTGGCTTATCCTCCCTAAGAGAATTCGTATTTCCATATTCAATTTCAAATGCAAGAAAACTAAAAAATGCTTATGATCTGGTGTCTGACTCAATAAAAACAAAGTGAGTGAATATGTGATATTACAATAATCAAGGTAAGATAATTAGATTATGATATAGATCTATGATCATGAAAAAATGAATAGAGAAGTCTGACAAAGTGAAAGACGATAAAAGGAGAGTTCAGAAACTCTATGCATATTGAGTCTCTTTGATGAAATTTACAGAATGAGTGTGGTCTCCTATCTATAGACTAAGAGGATTCACTGTATTTAGCAGTTATAACTTTCCACAATCAGTTATAACAATTTGAGAATCTCAGGCAGCAGTTAGTGTTGTTTGCCGTGTATTGCGGTTCTATGTGGTTTCTTGAACATCCCTCAATTGCAGTACCATTGTTTTTAACCTATATCCTCACCATTCCGCTACCAAGTTCCTAAAAATATAGAATGCTTAATATACTATTTCAATTAACCTAAATTTTCTGTGACTCTAACATAGTCTGATGCATTTTCAAATGATCGTTGAAACCATGATATTGATACTTATTGTTTTCTTTGAAAGGGTAGAAAAACAAGCTTCTGCAGCTGGAAGATTTCCTTAAAGTACTACTATCTACAAATACATTTTCCTTAAAGTGATTAATGAAATATTGAATCTCTGTCTCACATTTCTTCCATTTTCCATTTCTCTTGCTATAATGTTCTTGTTTTTCAATCATAACTGAACCATAGCAGAGATTTAGAAACATCATACTTTACTAAAATACAAAATGGAAAAAAGAACAATTTAAAGTCACGGCCTGCAGATATATTACATCATCATCCAACAGTTTAAAAGTCTTTTACCTGAGACATTGGAACCAAAACCACTAGAGGTTCTCCAAGTTCTTTCAGAGGAACAATCTTAACAGATTTTTTTCCAATTTTATCTTTCCTCACCATACATATTGTAAGAACATCTACATTTTAATATGCATCTTCAGGTTTTATGCTTCCAATTAGGGTTTAAGCATCAATGGAAGCCCAAAGAAGAGAAGCAACATGGTCGACAAACAGAAAAGGAGATTAGGGGTTAGGGTTCGATTATTTTACCTTCTCGAGCAAGGGGACGTTCGCGAGTAGGGAGAGCAGCGTCGGAGAGGAGAGGACTTGACGGGCAGCGGAGGACTTGACGGAGAGCGGCGCCGGAGAGGAGAGGACTTGACAGACAGCGCAGGACTTGACGGAGAGCGGCGCCGGTAGAGTAGACTCGACAGAGAGGAAAGGGAAGTGGTGAGCAGAGAAGAGGAGGGACACTGTTTTTTGTTTTTTCTTATAAATTCTTATAAACTACAAATGACCAAATACACTCTCTTTTCCTTTCTATTTTCTTTCTCAATCATTTTTCAATTATTTTTATTCAGATAATCAAATAATAATAAAATAGGGACTTTGACTATAATATTATAAGTTTTATTTTTATTTACTTAGAAAATATAGAAAAATAACTATTTACTAAAGTAGGTATGAATTGTCTTTTAGTCAAAGCCTCAAACTCACTTTGAGTTTTTTTGAGGCATTTTCATAATTTCGTCTTTTCTCATTTGTCTTTTTCTAAATAAAATTAATTTTTTATTTAGTTTATTCAAAATGAGTTCTAGTTCTCTAAAAAGGAGTAGTTCCCTAAGAAGCCCAACTATGAATAACAGGGATGTTATCAGACCTTACAATGTATACAAGAAAGTTGAAAATATATCCTGAAAACGCAAGCCCATGAAAATGGTACAGCTTGTTAACCCGGAACAACAGCTAGAACGTGCAAGGCATAGAAAAGCATAAATACTTCCCGCTGAAGTATTATATTCTCACAAATTTTTTAAAAATAAACAGGGATATTATCAACATTATAGTGAAGAAGCTATATTGTGTGTTGGTAATGAACAAAAGAATCTAAGTCTAATAAACTTAGAATCAAAAAGAAAGCTGATGGCAACAGGTTACAAAACTATCCATCTAGGAGCCGTTCTTTTAGGAATCTACGGATTACACAGAGAACATATAGGAGCTAAGGTCTTAGTCACCTTAATAGATACAAGGTTTGGTGACGATCTTACAAAAGCAGTCATAGGGACAATGGAAGTCGACATGCATGAAAATCATGAATTAGTTTACATTATTCCTAAGAATTATAGGGTTTCATTATCTGATTTTTGTAATCATGTAATGGTCATAGTAAAAATCAAAGGTTATGAAAGCATGACAGTTGGAGAAGCAAACTTAATTCTCATTAAAGTTGTAACGGCAGGACTAAGCAATTATGCTGCCCCAAATTTCAAGGTCCAAACAGACCACATAGCTGAATTTCTAGGATCTAAAGGGATAAGAGCTATCCTAGGAAAGGATTTTGATCCAAATCTTCTTAATGAAGAGGAATAGACAATAACTATGCCAAAGAAGGAAATTGTGAAGGCTCCAACTAAGGTAGTATCTTGTAGGAGGCGAAACAGCTTCAGCATTCAATTCTGCGACTACGAGTCTCGACCTCAGATAGAATCAGATGAAGATGATGAAGAGATTGAAAGAATCTCGACAGCATTGGTAATTACTACAAATCAGGATGAAGGAGTATCCTATGAGGAGTTTATGGAAACTCAACCATGGTATTTCCAAGAATATAGATGCGAATCAATAAGTGAGCCAGTAGACTATAGTAAATCCCCTAGATTTGATGAAGAGGATGAATTTTGTAATCCATTCTCTGAACAGCAAGAAGTAGGTCTTATTTTAGAAGTAGAGGATGATTATCTACCATATCCCAAGAGGAAACCTACTAAGCATGAATACTTGTTTATGGAAGGAGAAAGTAGTAACTCAGTCCCCCAAACAAAAACCACAGGACAACCCACTTTTGGGCCAGGAGCAAGAAAAAAGGCCTTGTATGGTTTGAAGCAAGCTCCAAGGGCCTGGTATAGCAGAATTGATGAGTACTTGCTGAGTATTGGTTTCACAAAAAGTCTTAGTGAGTCAACCCTTTATGTGAAATATTTGAATTCTGAGATTTTAATTGTTTCTCTGTATGTGGATGACCTTTTAGTGACAGGAATCAATATTGTGTTTGTTGAGGAGTTCAAGCAAGATATGATGAAAGTCTTTGAGATGATTGGTTGTGGAAAAATGGTTTTCTTGGCTTAGAAGTCAAACAAGACAAGAAAGGAAATGCCAAAGAAATATGGAAGAAGTTTCAAATGGAGAACTCTAAGCCTATGAGTACTCCAATGTTTCAAAAGTTGAAGCTTTGTAAAGAGGATAGTGCAGAAAAAGTCAATAAGAGTGATTTTAGAGGTCTTTTGGGCTGTCTAATGTATCTTACAGCAACAAGACCTGATATTTTGCAAGCTGAAAGTCTTCTCTCTAGATTCACACATTGTGCAAGTGAAATGCATCTTCAAGCTGCTAAATGTGTGCTAAGATATGTCAAAGGCACTCTTGATTATGGAGTTTGGTTCAAATGTTTAATTTCCATGGATTCTTTGACAGCAATTGGGGAGGTTCATTGGATGATATGAAAAGCACTTCTGGTTATTGCTTTGCATTAAGATCAGGAATGTTCTCATGGGCTTTAAGAAAGCAAGAAGATGACGTGGCACAGTCAACTGCAGAGTAGAGAAAAATTCTAACTGATTTACAAGTGGTTCAGACACATCCAACTAAGGTGTTTGTAGACAATCAAGCAGCAATTGCAATTTCAAAAATTTCAGTTTTTCATGGGAAGACTAAACACTTCAATGTCAAGCTGTATTTTGTTAGAGATTTTCAGGAAAAAAGGCAATGTTTTGTTAGTATATTACAAGATAGAAAATGGAATTTTGGTCCCTCAAGTTTTAATTTTACAACTTTAATCCTGCAAGTTTCTAAAAATTGTAAATATTATCGTTCCATCCATAAATTTCTTTGGAGTGTATGTCAGCTTAATGGATCAAAATCGTCAAATTAAAGCTTAGGAGACGAATATCTCAAAAACTAAAAACTTTGGAGACCAAAATATTTTATTAATTTTTTCGTTCATGATAGTTTGGTAATTTATAATACTATTGTAACATGATAAAATATTTTTACCAACACAGTAATAATCAGTCAAAAAAATTTGAACAAACTTTGGAGTGTACGTCAGTTATGTTTGTTATGCAAATTGATTTAATTTTGAAGAGAAAAATCTAGTCCAATTTATTTATTTTTTTCAATTTGGTTTGAATCAGTTTGTTTTACACAAAAAAATCTGATCTGGTCTTTGTTTGGATTGTGTAGTTTATTTGACATTGTATTAATTATAAACAAAGCAAAATATAAATAACACAGAATAAAATATGATGATTAAACACAAGTTATAGGACAAAAACAGAGAGAAATCAAATTTTAAATGACTAAAAATTAATAAAATTAGACAGATATAATATCAGGATGATATTTAGTTATAAAACTATGAAAAGAATAAACTATAATATAAATTTTGTTAAATATTTACTAGTATATAAATAATATTAATTTTACAAAGAAGTTTTATGTAGAACGGCTTGATTGAGTTAATTTTAATAAAAGAATCCGAAATTGCAATAAATCTAAATATTTTTTTGGCTTAATTGTAATTTTAGTCTATAATATTTGTATTTTGAGCGATTTTGGTCTCCCAAATTTCAAAGGGGCAATTTTGATCTCTCTTGTTTTCAAAACGGATAATTTTGGACAGTTTTCCTCCAAATTAATGAGGAATGACTAAAACCATTTATACATAGAAAATTTTTTAAAGATATTATTTTAGTGACAATTTTCTTCAATTATTTATAATTTTCAAATCGATTACTAAAAATAATTATGAGAAAAATTGTAGCTAATTAATAGTTTTCGAAAGTACATTCCATCCGTAAACGACCAAAATCACCCATTTTTTAAACAAAGAGGATCAAAATTGCTCATTTAAAACTCAAATGACCAAAATCAACCAATGTGAAAATAAATGGATCAAAACTGCAATTAAGCCATATATTTGTTTTTTTCAATTTATTTGATTTTTGGTTTCTACTTTATGTAGGTTTACCTAAGTTGATCCATAAAAAAACTAACTTAAAGACAGTTTAGTTTGTATTTTCATTTTCTGTTTTCTGAAATTTTACAAAAGAAAAATTAAAAATACTACGAACAGAAATTTTCTGTTTTTTCATTATATTCAATTTTCAGCATTTTAAGTTTTTCCTAAATTTCAGAAAACAAAAAATAAAAACAGAAAATAAAAATATAAATCAATCCACCCCTTATATTTTATGCATCAAAATACGTATTGAACACCGCTAAAATAAATGTTAATTCTTTTTAAAATTTTATTAAGCATAAATTTAGCTATTTTTACAATTAAAAGAACCTTCTCGAAACTAAAGTTAATTAAATTGTATTAAAAATCAATAAAATTATGATATATCCTCTTAAAAAGAAAAATAAAAAACATTGCAAGATAGATTAAAAAATGATAAATAACTTTGCACCTGAAAGTGATTTCAACATTAGAAACACGTTAGACTCAAATAGTAGTGTAGTTTTGCCTAAGAACTGAAATTTGTAGGTCCGACTAGATTATCATAATCCTCGGGAGTAAATGGAAATTTTTCTTTGAAAAAAAAATACTTCTATTTTCTAAGTCCGACCTTTGATGATCATAATTCTACAACTTTATTATTTATTATTATATTATAATTTATAAAAGATAAGCCATGAAAAAAAAAAAAGCGTACACTAGCCTATCATTCAGATCTCATATGGTGGAAGAAGTTCGGCCATGAGACTCTGAAATCATACTAGGCTTTCTAAACAACAGCCTATATGTACACAATATCTCAGGAGAAAATGTCCCCTCCTACAAAACTTTTCTCCATCATCTTCTCTAAATATTGTGGATGTAAAGCCCACTTAGCATCTGCAAAGCGTACGATATTGTATATACTGTTTTTTTTTAAAAAATAAAAATAAAAAAATCTTTTGGACCAAAAGGAACTCAATAAAACTCCATTGTGCCAGATATACTGATGGGGGGATTGAAGTCGATCCGAGTTGCTTTCCCCTCTGCAAGCAACTGTGGTAACATGTTGGCTTCCTTTGCTGAAACCCCTTCACCAGTCCATAAGGTAACGTGAGGCCATGCATTCTTCGAAACTACCTTTTCACCTTCGACTGAGCCGGGACAAGCTTCCAATGCAGCCATTTTATCTGAGAAGAGCAACGCCGTCAACTCCACTGGTACCTCTTTATGCAGGAAGAGACCATAATCAGCTACAGCTTTGATGCCATGACTTCTCTTGTGTGCGAGCGTCACGTGAGCGCGATTAAGATTCTCTAAATGCTTGTCTTTAAGGAATCCGTCAATTTTTGGATTGTTCTGGGCCAACTGTAAACACATATGATTGCATTAGATACGGTTTCCTATAACACAGCTAAAGAAACGTGAAGAAATTTTTGGACAGAAATGGGGAAAAAACATGGAAAACCAAGGGGAAGGGATAGGAATCGCTCATATAATTCTCCATGAATGCCTAATAGGCATGATTTATTTCCACATGGCATTTCTCAAATGGAAGTACTAAACAAAGTAACAAAGACTCTTCCAGATACAATACCAACAAAAATAAAAATACACTGAAAGGTAAGCCTAATATCTTTACCCCAAGATATAAGATATATGGTCTAATTCAGAAACACCAATTCCCGCCATCCTGCTATTTACATTGCAGACCTTAATATATAACAAGTTGCACACAGTTGGGCAAGTCTCTTGGTCTACTAAATGTGATAACATGAGTTTCATACATAATCAGGTTATATGCTTATGGCCTGTTTGTTTAAGATTAGCATAGCCCCAAAATTGGTTCTGCACACACTTCTAGACCACTTTTACTCAACTATACAATATTTAGAGCTGGTTAAAGTCAACTCTCATCGTCAAAGCTTAACCAAACCATAGGGTTATTACTACTAAAAGAAAACATATATTTTAGCAATTTCCTTCTAATAGCTTCTCTCCCAAAAGAGATGATTCTTTACCCTCTAATTTAACTTTGTTTTGCCTTTTCATTCAGGAAGTGTCAATCTCTTGAGGACCTTTCATTATAGTTATAACGATGCTAAGCAAAAGCAAATTAGATTTTCAATCAACATATTAAATACAGAGAACTGAAAGTAACTGAAAGAGGAGGATTTTCCCTTACATTTTTAAGGACACCTTGAATTTCATTTACTGGCAAACTGAGAGCAGCAAAAACAATGGCACCAAATTTCCTCGTTTCAGTATCTGGTGGTCTGTAATCTCCTTTGGCAATGTTTTTCAATTGTTCCAATACTTGCTTGACAAAAAACTCAAATGGAACCTGCAAATTTTATGGGAAAAGAGTAGTAGTTGAGAGCATAATTGTCGAATTTCAAAACAATTAGTATTACAAGGTCAAAACCAATATCATCTAAATGTTAAATCAACACGGTTGATAACACTGGACAAAAATAACTTAACAGTGGTAGATGCACTAACCTGAATTGAATTAAGATACTCGGCGTTTGCACAAAGAATATCCCGTAATTGTTTCTCCCATTTTGTCCATTCCTTTGTGTAGGATCCCTTGGTAGACTCTAATCTATCACAGTAACATATTTAATGTTGTCAAATTCTCAGTTTACACCAAAACTCCTTAAGGACATAACGGGTAAATAAAAGGAACAAATGGACAATGTAGAAATATAATCATTGAATACATGTAAAGAATATTAGATAATTCCTAAGTTCCTTATTATTTGTTGAATACATGTATAGAATATTAGATAATTCCTAAGTTCCTTATTATTTGTTGAATACATGTACAGAGTATTAGATAATTCCTAGGTTCCTTATTTATTATCTGTACAGGTTAAATATATTTTAGTGTAAACCTCTCAATATAATATCAGCTCAAGTTCAATGATTTTCAACTGAACATATTCACACAAAATATCACTATTCACATGGTATCAAGAGCCATTTGAGTTTTTTTTCCTCTCTTTTTTTTCTCAGCCGCGTGTTTCTCTCTCCTCCGCGTCTGCTCTGTTCTGATCCACCCACCTGGGTGTGTTTCTCGATCTCATCGCCACCACCACTAGACTCGCCGCCGTCAGTTCGGCCTACCACTGGAAGCCCATCGCCGCCGGCCTTATCACGCGCTGCCACCATCTCCGGCAGTCTTCTCAATTTTCCGGCGAGTGACAGCGCGTCCGGCGTCTTTTCCGACCACCATCTTCACCGTTGCGCTCGGTTTTTCACAGCGAACCTCACCCAGTCCTTCTTTTGGCTGTTTGGCTCAGTTTTGGGGGTGTGTTCTTCACACTGTTCAGCGTTCACTGTTCAGTTTTGTGACTTCTCAATTTCCACCATGACGTCATCAGATTCTCCAACTGCGACTCGTGACAATTCCTGGGGCTGAATATGAATGTTATTTGGCGTATCAGACTACCAACTCATCCACCACTACATCGGTTAATTTTGTTGCTTGCCTCACCCAATCATCCCTTGGTCCTTGGATTTTGGACTCTGGAGCCTCAGACCACATCTCTGGTAACACTCGTCTTTTCACCAAATTTACGCATCAATCCAACCTTCCTATAGTCACCTTAGCCAATGGATCTCAAACAATGGCTAAGGGCCTTGGCCAAATTTGTCTAGTCCCTTCTCTTCCTCTTGATAACGTTCTTTATGTTCCAGGCTGTCCTTTTAATTTGATTTCTGTTAGTAAGTTTACTCGTTCTCTTAATTGTTCTATTGTCTTCAATGCTAATTCTGTTCTTGTGCAGAACCGGGCTACGGGACAGACAATTGGAGCAAGCCGTGAATCTCAGGGACTTTATCAGTTGACCTTACCATCTTCTTCTGCTTTTGTGTCCGTTTCTCCCTTGTTACATCATAATCGTATTGGTCACCCTAACATCTCTAGACTTCAGAAAATGGTCCCAGATCTCCCAACTATCTCTTCCTTAGAATGTGAGTCATGTCAACTTGGGAAACATACTCGCTCTTCATATCCAAAGCGGGTAAATAATCGTGCTACATCTCCTTTTGAGTTAGTTCATACTGATGTTTGGGTCCTAGTCGGATTCCCATAACATTAGGATATAAATATTTTGTGACATTTGTAGAAATATAATTAATGAATACATGTACAGAGTATTAGATAATTCCTAGGTTCCTTAGTAAATGTATTTTAGTGTAAACCTCTCAATATAAATATGAGTTCAAGTTCAGTGATTTTCAACTGAACATATTCACTCAAAATATCAATCTTCACATGGTATCAAGAGCTATTTGAATTTTTTTTTCCTCTCTGTTTTATTTCCTCAGCCGTGTGTTTCTCTCTCTTCCGTGTCTGCTCTATGATCCACCCACCTGGGTGTGTTTCTCGGTCTCACCGCCACCACCACTAGACTCACCGCCGTCAGTTCGGCCTACCACCGGAAGCCCATCGCCGCCGGCCTTGTCACACGCCGCCACCATCTCTGGTAGTCTTCCCAATTTTCCGACGAGTGACGGCGCGTCCGGCGTCTTTTCTGATCGCCGTCTTCACCGTTGCGCTTTTTCACGGAGAACCTCACCCAGTCCTTCTTTTGGCTGTTTGGCTCCGTTCAGTTCTGGGGTGCTCTGTTCTTCACTGTTCAGCGTGTTCTTCACAATTTCCACCATGATGTCATCGGATTCTCCAACTGCGACTCATGTGACAACTTCTGCCGCTGAATATGAACGTTATTTGGTGTATCAGGCTACCAACTTATCCACCACTACATCAGAGTGGTAATTTTGTTGCTTGCCTCACCCAATCATCTTTGGTCCTTGGATTTTGGACTCTGGAGCCTCAGACCACATCTCTGGTAACACTCGTCTTTTTACCAAACTTACCTATCAATCCAACCTTCCTGTAGTCACCTTAGCCAATGGATTTCAAACAATGGCTAAGGGCCTTGGCCAAATTTGTCCGGTCCCTTCTTTCCCGACTCTGGAGCCTCAGACCACATCTCTGGTAACACTCGTCTTTTTACCAAACTTACCTATCAATCCAACCTTCCTGTAGTCACCTTAGCCAATGGATTTCAAACAATGGCTAAGGGCCTTGGCCAAATTTGTCCGGTCCCTTCTTTCCCTCTTGATAACGCTCTTTATGTTCCAGGCTGTCCTTTTAATTTTATTTCTGTTAGTAAGTTGACTCGTTCTCTTAATTGTTCTATTGTCTTCACTGTTCTTGTGCAAAACCGGGCTACATGACAGACGATTGGAGTAGGCCGTGAATCTCAGGGACTTTATCAGTTAACCTTACCACCTTCTCCTTCTGCTTTTGTGTCCGTTGTTTCTCCCTTGTTACATCATAATCGTCTTGGCCACCCTAACATCTCTAAACTTCAGAAAATGGTTCCAGATCTCCCAACCATCACTTCCTTAGAATGTGAGTCATGTCAACTTGGGAAACATACTCGCTCTTCATATCCAAAGCGGGTAAATAATTGTGCTACATCTCCTTTTGAGTTAGTTCATACTGATGTTTGGGGTCCTAGTCAGATTCCCACAACATTAGGATATAAATATTGTGACATTTATTGACGATTTCTCGAGATGTACTTGGTTATTTTTAATGAAATCTCGCTCTGAGATATTTTCTGTCTTTAAGACCTTTTGTGCTGAAGTTCAAAATCAATTTAATACTTCTATTCTCATTTTGCAAAGTGATAATGCACGTGAATATTTCTCTACACAATTCACGTCTTTTATGCAGTCTCAGGGTATTCTTCACCAATCTTCTTGTGCTCACACCCCTCAACAAAATGGTGTTGCAGAGCCCAAGAATCGTCATCTCATTGAAACTGCCCGCACGTTGCGCCTTCACACTCACGTCCCTTCACAATGAGGTTCCTGTATCACTCTTGTTTCCTTCTCAGCCTAAATATTATCTCCCACTTCGCATTTTTGGATGCAAGTGCTTTGTTCACATTCTCACCCTTGGCCAAGATAAGTTGTGAGCTAAATCTTTCAAGTGTGTCTTCCTTGGTTATTCGCTCTTACAGAAAGGATACAGATGCTTCTCTCCAGACCTCAATCGTTACATCACTTCTGTCGATGTCACCTTTTTTGAAGAATCCCCAATGTCCTTCGTGTACCTTTCACTATTTTACCAGAAGACAATACTCCTCCGCAGAATCCTCTTCCAGCTCCTCCTCCTCCTCTTCCTCTCCAGACCTATTATCGACGCCCACGTCCTCCTACTCCCGTGGATTCAAGCCCTGCTCCAACGACTTTACCGCCCCCGATGTTGCCTCCTACTAGCCCTCCTATTGCAGTTCGTAAAGGTAATCGGACTACTCGTAACCCTCATCCCATTTATACCTTCTTGAGTTATCACCGCTTATCTTCTCCATATTTTGCATTTGTCTCTTCTATCACTTCTGTGTCAATTCCTAAGACTACAGGTGAGGCACTATCCCATCCTAGGTGGCGACAGGCTATGGTGGATGAAATGTCAGCCTTGCATTCCAATGGAACTTGGGAGTTGGTCCCTCTTCCTCCAGGAAAAACTACTGTTGGGTGCCAGTGGGTCTATGCTATTAAAGTTCGTGCCGATGGCCACATTGATCGTTTGAAGGCTCGATTGGTTGCTAAAGGATATACTCAAATATATGGATTGGATTATGGGGATACCTTTTCACCGGTTGCTAAGATTGCTTCTATTCGACTTCTCCTCTCCATGGCTGCCATTCATCATTGGCCTCTTTTTCAACTTGATATTAAAAATGCTTTCTTACATGGAGAGCTTGAAGAAGAGGTGTATATGGAGCAACCACCTGGCTTTGTTGCTCAGGGGGAGTCTGGCTTGGTTTGTCGCTTGCGCCGATCTCTATATGGCTTGAAACAATCTCCTAGAGCATGGTTTGGAAGATTCAGCAATGTACTCAAATAGTTTGGTATGGTTCGCAATGAGAAGGATCACTCAGTCTTCTATAGTCACTCTACACAACACAAGAGCATATTTTTAGTTGTATATGTGGATGATATTGTCATCACTGGCAGTGATGAAGATGGCATTGGTAAACTAAAACAACATCTTTCACGGCATTTTCAAACTAAGGACTTAGGCCACCTCAAGTATTTTCTTGGTATTGAGGTAGCTCAGTCTTCCACAGGTATCGTAATCTCCCATGGATCCGAACATCAAACTTCTACCCGAACAACGGGAACCTTTATCAGATCCTAGGCGTTATAGGAGGCTTGTTGGAAAACTTAACTACCTTACGATCACTCGGCCTGATATCTCTTTTGCCGTAAGTGTAGTTAGTCAATTCCTACAAGACCCGCGTGTCACTCATTGGGATGCGGCAATGCGAATTGTCAAATACATCAAGAAAACACCAAGACAGGGACTTCTCTATGAAGATAGAGGACATTCTCAAATTGTGGGTTACACTGATGCTGATTGGGCTGGCTCACCCTCGGATAGACGATCAACCACAGGTTACTGTGTGCTCATTGGTGGTAACTTGATATCTTGGAAAAGCAAAAACCAGGATGTGGTTACAAGATCAAGTGCAGAAGCAGAATATCGAGCCATGGCATTAACAACATGTGAACTTGTATGGTTAAAAGCATTTACTCCCAGAATTAAAACTTGGAGATAGAGGGCCAATGCACCTATTGTGTGATAACAAATCAACCTTGGACATTTCTTCTAATCCCGTGTTTCACGAGCGGACAAAACATATAAAAGTGGATTGTCACTTTATCTGAGAGAAAATCACGTCTGGATGCATTACTACTCAATTTGTGAACTCTAAGGATCAATAAGCTGATGTCTTCACTAAAGCCCTCTGAGGTCCTCGAATTGAAGATATTTGTTGCAAGCTTGGATCATATAATCTATATGCTCTAGCTTGAGGGGGAGTATAGAAATATAATTAATGAATACATGTACAGAGTATTAGATAATTCCTATGTTCCTTATTATATGTTGAATATGTTCCTTATTATCTGTTGAATACATGTACAGAGTATTAGATAATTCCTAGGTTCTTTATTATCTGTAGAATACATGTACAGAGTATTAGATAATTCCTACGTTCCTTATTAAGTGTATTTTAGTGTAAACCTCTCAATATAAATATGAGTTCAAGTTCAGTGATTTTCAACTGAACATATTCACTCAAAATATGAGTCTTCACAACATTTATTGACGATTTCTCGAGATGTACTTGGTTATTTTTAATGAAATCTCGCTATTTTCTGTGTTTAAGACCTTTTGGGCTGAAGTTCAAAATCAATTTAATACTTCTATTCGCATTTTGCGAAGTGATAATGTACATGAATATTTCTCAACACAATTCACGTCTTTTATGCAGGGTATTCTTCACCAATCTTCTTGTGCTCACACCCCTCAATAAAATGGTGTTGCGGAGCGCAAGAATCGTCATCTCATTGAAACTACCCGCACGTTGCTCCTTCACACTCACGCCCCTTTAAAATTTTGGGGTGACGCAGTTCTTACAGCGTGCTACTTAATTAATCGGATGCCTTCTTCACAATGAGGTTCCTGTATCACTCTTGTTTCCTTCTCAGCCTAAATATTATCTCCCACCTCGCATTTTTGGGTGCACGTGCTTTGTTCACATTCTCACCCCTAGTCAAGATAAGTTGACAAAAAAATCTTTCAAGTGTGTCTTCCTTGGTTACTCACGCTTACAGAAAGAATACGAATGCTTCTCTCGAGACCTCAATCGTTACATCACTTCTGCCTGTCACCTTTTTTGAAGAATCCCCATTTTTTCCTCCATATTCGGATGAGCATCCCCAATGTCCTTCCTGTACCTTTCACTATTTTACCAGAAGACAATATTCCTCCACATAATCCTCCTCCGGCTCCTCCTCCTCCTCCTCCTCTCCAGACCTATTATCGACGCCCACGTCCTCATGCTCCCGTGGATTCAAGCCCTGCTCCAACGACTTCACCGCCCCCGGTGCTGCCTCCTACTAACCTCCTATTGCATTTCGTAAAGGTAATCGGACTACTTGTAACCCTCATCTCATCTATACCTTCTTGAGTTATCACCGTTTATCTTCTCCATATTTTGCATTTGTTTCTTCTGTCTCTTCTGTGTCAATTCCTAAGACTACAAGTGAGGCACTATCCCATCCTGGGTGGCGACAGGCTATGGTGGATGAAATGTCAGTCTTGCATTCCAATGGAACTTGGGAGTTGGTCCCTCTTCCTCCAGGAAAAACTATTGTTGGGTGCCGGTGGGTCTATGCTATTAAAGTTGGTGCCATTGGCCAGATCAATCGTTTGAAGGCCCGATTGGTTGCTAAAGGATATACTCAAATATATGGATTGGGTTGTGGAGATACCTTTTCACCGGTTGCTAAGATTGCTTCCATTCGACTTCTCCTCTCTATGGCTGCCTTTCATCATTGGCCTCTTTTTCAAATTGATATTAAAAATGCTTTCTTACATGAAGGGCTTGAAGAAGAAGTGTACATGGAGCAACCACCTGGCTTTGTTGCTCAGGGGGAGTTTGGCTTGGTTTGTCGCTTGCGCCGATCTCGATATGGCTTGAAACAATCTCCTAGATCATGGTTCGGAAGATTCAGCAATGTACTCAAACAGTTTTGTATGGTTCGCAGTGAGAAGGATCACTCTGTCTTCTATCGTCACTCTACACAACACAAGAGCATATTTCTAATTGTACATGTGGATGATATTGTCATCACTGGCAGTGATGAAGATGGCATTGGCAAACTAAAACAACATCTTTTGCGGCATTTTCAAACTAAGGACTTAGGTCACCTCAGGTAGCTGAGTCTTCCACAGATATCGTAATCTCCCAACGAAAATATGCTCTTGACATTTAGAGGAGACTAGTATGTCAGATTGTAAGCTTGTGGAAACTCCCATGGATCCAAACATCAAACATCTACGAGAACAAGGGGAACCTTTATCAGATCCTGGACGTTATAGGAGGCTTGTTGGAAAACTTAACAACCTTACAATCACTTGGCCTGATATCTCTTTTGCCTTAGTGTAATTAGTCAATTCCTACAAGACCCACGTGTCACTCATTGGGATGCGGCAATACGAATTGTCAGATACATAAAGAAAACACCAGGACAGGGACTTCTCTATGAAGATAGAGGACATTCTCAAATTGTGGGTTACACTTATGCTGATTGGGCTGGCTCACCCTCAGATAGACGATCAACCACAGGTTACTGTGTGCTCATTGGTGGTAACTTGATATCTTGGAAAAGCAAAAAGCAAGATGTGGTTGCAAGATCGAGTGCAGAAGCAGAATATCTAGCCATGGCATTAACAACATGCGAACTTGTATGGTTAAAGCATTTACTCCAAGAATTAAAACTTGGAGATAGAGAGCCAATGCACCTATTGTGTGATAACAAATCAGCCTTGGACATTTCTTCCAATCGCGTGTTTCACAAGCGGACAAAACATATAGAAGTGGATTGTCACTTTATCCGAGAGAAGATCACGTCTGGATGCATTGCTACTAAATTTGTGAACTCTAAGGATCAATTAGCTGATGTCTTCACTAAAGCTCTCCAAGGTCCTCGAATTGAAGATATTTGTTGCAAGCTTGGATCATACAATCTATATGCTCCAGCTTGAGGGGGAGTGTAGAAATATAATTAATGAATACATGTACGAGTATTAGATAATTCCTAGGTTCCTTATTTATTATTTGTACAGGTTAAATATATTTTAGTATAAACCTCTCAATATAAATATCAGTTCAGTGATTTTCAACTGAACATATTCACACAAAATATCACTATTCACAGACAATAATTATAGTGCATTGGAGTTGAAGCACAATGCTCTCTAGGGGAATACAAGGGTTAAGATATACTATATAAAGCATCAGGTATTGGAACTCATAATCGACGGAGAAAATCTCAGGATTTCACAATTCAAAATGAAGTTTGATCAGCAAGTGAAACAAAGATATAAGACTGCAGTTTGGGCTTAAAACACAAGCAAGAAGCAAACATTTTCTGTGGCTTGGAACACAATTTTCATAACTTGTAGAGTGAGGCATTGAAATATTTTTATTTACTGCTGGCTGATATACAGCTAGGGTCCTGCACTTCTACTATAACTTCTATTTGGTGACATTTTTCTCTCTTTGACGTGAGGGAAATCTGATTTTTCACTTACTGTTATTTCCATATTGCTTATACATGAACATGAATAGATACATGTCAATCTATAAAAATCATTATCAGCCAAGGCTGAAATATAAGATGTGACAAGATAGGCATATTAATCTGAATTACATCCCAATATATACTGAACAGAGACAGAAAAATAGTTCAAAAAAATCCTTGATAGTTGTCGTAGCAACAGCCAAGTTCACTACACACACTAATACAATCTGAAAACAGAAAATATGGCAATATTTTTAAAATGTTAGAATCGAGAATTGATCGAGGTCAATTCAACCACAAAATGTAGCTCAAGGAAAAAGAGAATTGAACAAGTCGTTATAAGCAGTACTGTGGTCACATATCTAGCCAAATGGGATCTTAAAAACATAGTACGCAAGTGAAATTTCTTAAAACTGACCTTCCATGTCTTTTAGTGTGAAGCTTATATAGATCGATTCCTTCCTCCAGAATAGACTGCACTGCCTCAGGAAGGGGACTCCTGCACATCAGGAAAAGCACAACAAATTATTAGTATATTTTTTTTTATTATTATTATTATTACTACTACTACTAGAACTGCTACTACAATAATTGATAAATAAAAAACCTATCCTCCCAATTAGTAAGGTTAATTGGAGGATACATGAATATAATGTATCAGAGCTCCAGTGCAGTGAGCTTTCTATTTATAATGAAACTGTGTTCCAGTCATCTCATAATAATAATAAATAATTCAAAAGTGAATACATAAGGCAGATATAAAAGACTGAGGTCACAGATCTAAATAGAAATTGTAATCGTACAATGCCACCATGGCATATGAATGTAGAAAAGATAAAAAGAAATTAACATGAGTTTCACTAAAGAAAGGGGTATCATTAAAATAACAATTCTTTAAGAACACATTTCACCCCCAACATATTTGTCATATTTCAGTGAAATTCAATCTAAAGTCTCAACATATTTTAATAATGTCAACAGTTTTTGACCATAATAGCATATATCTTAAATGTCAACAATTCAAGATTTCCTGGTTGGAAGCTGTATTAGAATCTAGGAGAAAAAATGTTCAGTTACTTTTAGTCAACGTAACAAAAGTAAATCGAGATACTGACCGAAAGATCAGGTTACCGAATTCCACAGTTAATTACTTTTAGAAATCAACAACACAATAAAATTGAAGTTATGACAAAAGTCTAACATAAAAGTACCTATCAGATTTCAATAATGGCATCTTGACAAGTGACCCAAAACGCTCAATCAATTCACCTTCAAACTCTTTACGGCTCTGAAAAGCATTGGGAAAATCAGTTTTGAACTAGAGAAATATCAAACTATAAACAAAATGAAGTAGAAATATAAGCACCACCATACCTTGCCATCATAAAGATGATAAAACATTAGCAGCACATAACCAGCATTCGGAGATGCCTTGTCAAGATTGCCCTGGACAAATTTGAAGAATTAAAAAACTGTTATAGGAAGGTGACAACTTCCAGAAAGATTAGGGATCAAATTTTCAGAAAAATAGGATACATACAGGATGATTGACTCGTTGAAGCACACGAAACATGAAAACAGCTAATGCATCAAGAGAAAATGGATTCGAATCAGTTCCTGCATGACAAAATACAAGGAGAAACGTACTGAGATGAAAGCCAAAAATAAGCCAAGTTCTTCATTACAAAGAAACACAGTATGCAACAGCTGTCACTTATTATAATCAAGTCAGAACACTAGCATTTTTGCTGAATTTTCCCACATTTTTAAGTTAATTAATACTAAGTTCATTAAAGTTAGCCACTCAGTTCACTTCAGTTACCAACGAACAAGCATATCAAGCAAAAACACCATTCAAAATCTTCCAAATTGGTTTTACATTGTGATGAAACACACACGGTTCTGAGATGATGAAACAAAAACACTAACAACAAACTGTGTCAATATAAACAATTTTAGGATTGGCCGAAAATATAACCTTCAGATTCTGGCACCACTGGGACAGCAGATGCCCGGGTTCTGTGACACATGTCTTCTATCTGCATACTTGACAAGTGGTACTTTGTTAATGTCTAGAAATTTGAATAGGTGGCTGATACAAAGTTGAATAGCCAGACAAGAACGCTTTTACAGTCAGATGACTAAAAAATCAATAGCAAAAAAGCAAGTGATTTCGGGCTAAAATTTCATAAGTCCACCCAAAAAATTGTAATTCATATGCAAGCATGCACATGTTACTAAAATGGATTTATTCATATTAAACACTTGGAAATTGAGTTTAGCAATGTCAAAATCCTCTGGTGGCGAGGTTTAATGGAGGCAACTCAAGGAAACATCCACAAACATGTTGCTCATGAGCAGTTGAGCCTTGTATAATAGAAGTCAACCACAGCATGGTTATCAATTTGAGATTCGAATCATGAATCGGAAGACCTATTTTCCGAATCGTGAATCATATCTTATTATGAATAGTAAGATACATGATCAATATAAGATACTAGTTTTTATAAGTCAAAAACTCATTGAACAACTAATAAATTGAAACATAAACTGAAATATAAACTTCAAATTGTAATAAACCATAGTTTAAGTCATATAAGTCAAGAGTGACAGAATTAAATCATATAAGACAAGAACGAGCAATAGAATAAGACAGTGACTACTCAAATAGTTCAATAATCGTGTGTGTGTTACGGGTGGGGTATCAAATTGGGGTTTAAGAACAAAGAAGATGAGGGCCTAGCTTTAAAAGAAACAATAAAAGGGTGTAGGTTGTCGCGCAAAAAGCGAAATGGAGGCAGAAAATATGGTTTACACATCCTCCAAAGTTCCATAAAATCATTCTTCATTTAACGACAATTTGGTTTTTCTGCATCTTTCAAATTGATGATGTATCAGGATTCATGGGATACAAAGTCTATACCGTAAGATTCAAGTGAGATTCAGAGTAGAAAAGATACAACCTAAGATTCGTATCGTTGGGTATTATTTTTGTATCATTTCGAGATATGAATCGTTGTATCTAAGATACTAACTACTATGAACCACAGTATTATTGTTGTTTGGGTAAATTACTTATTACCCTCAAGGTTTATAAAAAAAGCAGTAAACTCTATTCTTTTTAAAAATTTGCACTCCGGTTATTGTTGTTTATTAAAGTGAACAAAAAACTAGCGCAGAAAAATAAATGAAAGAAGGGGGAAAATGACCTCGGTTAATTTATTATTTTTTGGTAAAGTTAGATAACAAAAAATATTGTTAACAAATTAATATAAAAAAAGTTAATATTTCTTTAAAAAACAAATAATAAAAACGAGAAGCACCTCCAATATTATTGGGCAAAGCACCACTGACATGTTTCTACAACAAAAGTCCAATCTAAAGGATTACTGCATAGACCTAACTTAAAGGATTATTTTCAGATTGGGCCTATGTTGTAATGTCATGCAATGTCCATGCCATTAGCGCCCATGCCAATAGTGTTGGAGGTGCCTCTCCTTCTCACATGTGTTCAAAATCGATCTAAACTAATCTAAATCTAACCGAAAAACCAAAAACCGAACAAACAAAAAAAAACAAAATCTGTTACCAGATTGGTTCCGATTTCGGATCATTTTAGTCAAACCAAATTATTCCAATCCAAGCGAAACTTTTATATGCATATACAATTTTTATAAAATTATGATACTAAATTTAATGAAACTAATACAAAAACTTGTTTTTTATATATAATTTAAAATTTGATAATATAATCTCTTTTTTTTATAAAATATTTAACTTTACCAAAAAATTAATAAAATAATCGAGGTCATTTTTCCCTCTTCTTTCATTTCTCTTTGTGTTACCAAATATCTCTCTTTCTCAAGTTTTTTTTTCTTAGTTTTTTGTTCCCTTTAATAAACAAGAATGAAGCCAAAAAGTTTGATCCAAACACAAACATGGGATGGCTAGGAAAAAAAAAGAAAAGCTTGATTATTTACCAAAAAAACACCTTGAGTAGTATGAGTCTATGAGAAGCGGCCACATACAAAGCTGTTGTCAGTAGTCACTCCCTTAAACTAAAAATTAACAGTGGGCAAGATTCAACCGTTACTTCAGTCTAACAATTGGGGCAGAATGCAGATTTTTAAGAAGAATGGGGTTAACTGCTTTTTTTATAAACCTTGAGGGTAATAACTGCAATTTACCCTTGTTTTTATTGTTGTTTTTGTTGTTGCTAACATATGCGAGCGTGCACATGTTACTAAAATGGATCTATTCATATTAAACACTAAGAAATTGAGTTTAGCAATGTCCAAATCCTCTGGTTGCGAGGTTTAATGGAGGCAACTCAAGGAAGCATCCATAGACATGATGCTCTTAAGCCTTCTATAATAGAAGTCAACCATAGTATTATTATTGTTGTTGTTCTTATCATTATATGCATGAGGTACTACATTTTATCTTTTATCTTTGGCATAGAAGCTGTTCTGCTATCTGCTATCTGCTAACAATAACTACAACAAGTCGACAATAGCTAATATACAAGTGATAATAGTAATAAAAATTTATAGTTTTAATTTGTTCGATCACATCAATCGATAACTCTACATGAAAGAGCAATCACTATCAGGTATTAAATATGTTGATTCCACTATCAAGAGAATGATGGAAAATACTAAACCAAAACCTTATCAACCAACCACCTAGGGGAAAAGAGACAAAAGAGGAAAACTGAGAAGGAAGGAATATATTCAATAAGCCGTAATAAAATTAGCTCGAGCACTCACCATTCTCCAAACTTCTTCATTTGGAGCATTCTTATCAGCAAGCATTATAGAATTTGGTTTCTTTCTGCGTACTTCAGCCACTTTCTGCCAATATTTTCCTGTGGATAATCCACACAACAACTTCCTAGTTATCTGAGTATAATTGACCTGATTTCAAGAATTATAGGCATTATGAAATCCAATTTAAGGTATCCCAGCTTAACTTTCAGAATTAACAGATAATAATTCCTCTGGTCATTTACAACTATAGCTAGGGACAATATATGGATTTAAAACTAGTTAGGGAGCCATTGAAATTTAAGAAACCCAACTTTTAACATTTTTAGCAGAAAAATTACCTTTAATCAGATCGCCCATGAGACTTTGTACTGGTCGATCATCTCCTAGTCCTCCTTGGGCACTAAGCAATTCTTTGCAAAGAGCAGACTTAGCACAGCCAGGTATTCCTAGAAGAAGGGGAAATTTGGTTGAGGATCATCTTAAACACAAAAAACAAACACAAATCGGAATAAAAGTACCGAAGGAGAATATCCTAATTACGCGTAAACCTTCCTCAACACCACCAAAATCAGTTATGCCTAAGCTACACCCGCAAGAATTTAGCAAAAAGATTATTCAGAACCTCCATTGTAAACCTCATCAAAAGAACCTAACTTCAATAAGCCATATTTGAAGTTTCCATTAAACTCTTCAACTCAGTTATAGCCCTTTGCTTATTATTCCACTTAACATCATATATTTTCTTGCTTTTATTTTGATATATTATTATTATTTAAACACAAGAATCTAATAAGCTTCGAACTGTAAGTTTATTCCAAAATCTTGTTTTTGACAGGGAACAGGAGCAGGAAGAATTTATCAGTACTTCTGTCCAGTCCGATAGACATACTATTTTCATAAAAAAAAAAAAAAAAAAAAAAAAAGAAAAAAAAAAGCTGGCTGGAATTTGTTTCCCAAGCACTCAAAGAATTCGTCAAGCAGAAAAGCAGTCAATCCATCAAACTACAGTCATATTTTATATTACTTCACCGACAGCCATAGTACAAGTGGATACATATTCTGAATGTTCGCATTGAAAATCTTGTTTATACTTCTAAATTCTAATTTCACAGTTAAAGGTCTCTTGACCTTCAATGTTTTGAAGATGGTTAGATGAGGACCAAGAAATTACAAATCTAATTGGCAGGAATGACTACAAGCATAGAAAAAGAATTACCAGGAAAAAATACGATCAATCCTTCATCTTTTGGAACCGTGTCCTTCACTGAGATATCAGGCACTGATGGTGTTATCTCCCGCTCTGCCACAAGATCACCTTCTTCATCTTGATCTCCCTCAACAATGGCCAAGAAATCTTCAGTCCTAACTAAATTACCAGCTGAACCGATTAGAGCTTGGTTCTTTGGACTACGTTTTGCAAACTGTTCAAGGAAAGGTTCAGCTTCACTAAGATATGTTGACGATGACAGTTGTTTATTTCCACACTTCCTTCTTATATACACAGCCCTATAAGCAAAGATCTTAATAAGATTAACCAACTAGGAAAAATATAAATAGATAAGTTTGAGGAAAATAACTCATGCAGGAAGTCAAAATCATAATTTGGGACTAATGATTCAAGAACTACCATTCATCAAGCATCTGGCTAAGTTCTCTCTGCTTCCCTGGAGAGGTTCCCCATATTTTCATTTGTCTGTGATATTGAAATAAAAAACGAAAAAGAAAAACCAGATCACAATCTTGGATAACAAGCATCCCAGTATTATAACTTTTCAATCTTCTACGACTGTATGATTTCAGGTAACAAGTGCAAGCCACGCAAAGCTTACCTCAAGTAATAAGCCTTGTAAGCACCTGGACCTTGTTTAAACAGAATGGGCAAGCCATTTCGAATGAGAAAGGTTCGCAACTGGGAAACAGGTCCAAAATAAGAACAAGAACAATAAATTAATAAGAATAAAGCAGTTAGTATGTATCAAATATTTGACATAATTACTGACTGAAGACCCTTACTCAGTTATAACACAGAAAAGCGGTGATTTTTTACAACATAATTTCAAAGTGATTCCAAAAACATACGTGAATAAAAACAGCACTCATTGGAAGAAATTATTTTAAATCAGGGCATGCAGGAATATTACTAAAAAGCAACGAAGATGCTTCTAAAAGAACATGGATTAATAGATTTTAATCCATAAAGTGGACCCTTACCATGTGTTTGGTTGAGTACAAGAAGAGAGGAAAGAAATAGGGTGGAAGGAAGTCTTTCAAGTTTTTCTCTCTAAAGTCAACTTTTTCCTTCCAATTTCTCTTAAACCAAACTAAGGGAGTTGCATCATTATCTGTATTCTTTTTTCCTTTTCATTTCTTTCCTCCCAACCAAACATAGAGTTACTAAAAGTCTTCTTTTGGCTGGTATTTTGAGCACCTTATTTAACACACGGTGTCACCAAAAGTTCCCACATATATTAGCCACCTTTTAGTTTCTCTTTTAAGACTCACAGCTGAGGTTGTCATTATTATAAAATTATTTTATTTCATAACATATAATGAGCGTCTAATAAAAATAACCAAGCTAATTGCGGTCACTTGACATCAAAAACTAGTTATAAATAAGAGATATATACTATATACTATGTAGGCATCATATCGCCATACAAATATATAACTAATATGATTTGAATGATGCAATTTCTTATGAGTTTTAAAACATGGATGTGCACCTTATATGTAAGAAATTTCAATTTGACCATTAAATTTGCATCTTCATCAGCAAAGTCATCTTTCTCGGAGCTGGTGCTATCACTTCCGTTTATACTGTTGTTCTTAGAAATTTCAGCAGCTTTCTCCTTATTTTCCTTGAATAAATTGATATCAATAAAAAATCCTGGAAAGATGTCAATAATGTAACTTTGCATCAATTGGTCATAAATACAAATTATTGAAATTATGGGGATTTAGGTATCGAGAGAGGGGGAAGACAACAGAGAATAAAAGAGAATAAACTGTTGTATTGATACTAAGATATGTTACAATGTTGATATGTTAAAACACTATCTCCTATTTATACTAATAATTCTAAACTAAATAAAGTAACAAATCAAATATACTAAGGAAATAAGAAAACAAAATTCTAAGAGATGCTAAGAGATATTGATATAATAAGAAAATTAATCCTGGAAGATTATTTAACGATAAAGATAAGAATTAAGATATTTTAATATCTTCATAAATTCTAACAAAAATCTATATTGTGCTTCGTTTCACAACTAAGAAGCTAGCATACCATAAGCTTTGACTTCAGTACTAATTGACTACTGAAATATGACAATGCTCCATGCCCCAAAAATTACTCAAAAATTTAGCCTTATTTCAAATCAAGTATTCGAATTATAATATTCTTATGTTTGAGAAAAATATCCACAAAATCAATAATTCATGTTCCTGCTTCTCTACTGCAGCTAGGAAGAGTACACCATCAAAGTATTTGTTTGGTTTGCAGATATTAAATTCCAGAACAAACTAAAATAAACTTCAAGACTAGTAAAAACCCACGTCTAAGTTTCAAACCACATCTACTAGCCCCATTATTTCAGTTCAGCAATTAACCACTCAAGCGTCTGTTAAGAAATTTGGTAAATAGTTACTCACTGATCATTCCTTCAACATCACTAACCAAATGAGGTTTATTATTCCAATATTCCTCATTTATTTAGAAATAATTTTTGAACAATCTTTTACCCCCCACTAATTTCCTTCCAGAAACTTTTGGATGAATAAGACTTGCTTAGTTCATACTTCATAGGAACTTTTTAAATTTTAACCATCAAAATATCTTTCCCCATTCAGCAGGCAATTTCACTTTTGAAAATAATTCTCCACAATTCATGAAAAGTTTGTCAAATAACAGTTTGTATGCAATTATTTACATCTCAAACACAACTAGTAACCCCTATGCATAAGGGATAGGTACACGTAGATGAAAAACACAATTTCATATGAATTATCTGGAAGATCTGGACATTAATTAAAAAAATAATAATAAAGAAGACACAACAATAAAGTATATACCTCTGTAAAGTGGCCATAGTCCTGGTTTATGCCTGCAATTGCAAAACATTGTATGATTCAAGGTATCAAAGAAATGTATGATTATTAAGATATAAAATCATATTGAAATCAGACCTCATATCTCTTTGGTATCGCCGAAAAGCAGAATCACTGTGTACATGAATGACCATTTTGTAGAAAAGATTGTCATTTGATACAGCATCAACTTTATGGAAGTTATGATAACATTTGAATGCAACAGGGTAGCGTTTTTCCCTCATCAACCGAACGATTTCCTGATTCAAATTCAAAACAAATCTATGACTTTGAACAGAATGGACGACGATAAAGAATTTGTTAACAAAAGGTGGAAGCATAAGTTGCAAAGAAAATCAAATGAAGATATCAATCACACTACTTAAGAATTGGAAGAGCTTTTCAACCATGTAATGAGGAAAATAACAATTATTCAAAGCTAGTTAAATCTAAAATGAAAAGACTATCAATCAACTGCTTTTTCATTATAGGGAAATAATCAATTAAAAAGGGAGAAGTGAACTATGTTAAGTCTCAACTTATTAAAAGCCAGGATATATAAACTTGCACATGAACAAAATTTAGAACATAAATAGTTGGGTGAAATTAAGATAATTCCACGTGTAAGGCCTTTATAAGAGAATATAGACAGACCTGCAACTTTTTAGTTGAATAGTCTGCAGGATGGGCTTGTAAAAACTTTGAAAGAACTGATCTGTCCGCATTTCTTGAATGAGAATCACCAGCATCAGTCCCAAACCAATCTGAGTAGTCAGGACAAAAAGAACTACCAACATTCTCAAGAAGTGCTTTTATTTGCTGCAGAAGTCCAAATCACAACACTAAATTACTTCGAAATCCATCAGTATTCAGACTCTCCTATTTTTATTTTATCTTTTTTTCCAAAATAGAATCGTCATTTTAGTATAGAGATAGAGACAAAAACCCTGGACAGAGGGAATACAGAACCCACATTAGACAGGGTTCCCTGTTGTCTCCAAATCTCTCTTAAATTCACAAGATAGTGTTTTAAATTACATCGAGATGATCCATATCAAATCCAGAATTGCAGTGGAACAACTTTTAATTGAGGTAATGTAGTTTACCCTGTACCTGCTTTTCATCAGATCTATTTGCCGCACAAATTTCTCTAAGACTTAGTCCAAAATCAAGGGCCCCTGAAGAAGAAAGGAAAGATTATTACTTTAAATGGTAATATATACTTCGACTAACTTTAGGAGTGACAATGAAGTATGCTTGTACAGCTGGGGAAGGAAAATTATTACATCAGGAAAAAGGTGCTAATTAGCCTGAATTTTTTCAGGCACTTGAACTAAACTTTCGTTCTATGATCCCAAGCTTTGACATATCTAATCATTTTTCCTCAACTATCAAACATAGATGACATAGCATAAAATGAATATATTGATAATTAAACGACAAGAATAACAAGGCATTCAAGTAAGAAAATGATATAAGTAGCAAACACACAATATTTAGAGAATCAATAAGCATACCTCCATCAGCAGGTGGAGGAGGAAATTCTTTCAAAATTTTCTCTATATGATTTGAACTCTCATGACTCACAAGACGAGCCACAAGACCCTCTAAAATTTCACCTTGGGCTTTCACATGGTCTTTTGAACCTACATTTACGAAAATACATGTAATTATGCAGTGAATTCGACAAATACTCATGCAAAGAGAAGTTGGTATTAAAATGAGACTAGCAATAGAAGAACAATGAAATACTGAAATTAACATAACAAAATGGATCAAGAAAACAAAAACTATAGAACTGCTTCATTTCAAAACATTACACTACATTCAAACTTTACAAAACATATGAAAGTAGAATTTCAGTTCAGAAATTTCTTTTAACATAGAAACCCAAAATACGAGCATGTGATGCTTCGGTTGGCAGCGACTCAGGCAGGGTTGGCACTCGCAACTGACGGTGATTCAGTTCCGGCGGTTGCCTGTCAGAACCAAGGACTGTGGCAAAAAAAGGGACTGAAGTGGCCACAAATTTGGAGAAGATGACCAGGGAAAAACAAACAGACCCAGTGAGGAGTCAGAAACCGGAACAGGAACACGATTTCCCCAAATAAAATAGGCACTGAAAACATGGATTGAAATGGTCTCTCGTTAGGCTCTAGATAACATGATATCAGAGTCTGATTAGTCTCGATATAGGCCACCCACAACTGTGTTTGCCTACAAACTTCACAGCTTCACGCACCATAGGTCAAATCCTGGGCGTGATGGAGATGTGTTAAAATGCTGAGTTATGTCCCACATCGGCTAGGAATAATGTCACAATAAAGTATATGAAGGCGTGACAATCCTCCTCTCATGAGCTAGCTTTTGAGAAAGAGTTAAGCCCAAGCCCAAATTTAGGAGTAAGGAATACGTTATAGTTCTGAGGACAGTCATAAAACAACCTGGGTGCGGTTTAAAACTTCAGTAGTGTCTGCACCCAGTATGAAGGGGAAAAAAACCACTGATAAAGGTATTAACTTCACAAACTCACATTTATGGCATCAAGAGTGCACACAAATCATCATGTCCCTTCGCTCCTATTAAGGTTGTTCATTTGTTTCTCCACTGTGCTATGTCTAACATAATTTTTTTCTCTCAAGTCATCATTCCAAATGGCTTTCAATTAAATACCATTTCCTCATGTATGAAGCATGACAGACAAGTCAAGTTAAATGAATTCTGCTAAGCTTAAAACTCATACCTGGTACAGATATGTCTGCAATTTCATCAAGAGCCTGGCATACAGACGTTGCAGTACCCTCCTCACATAAGGCGTCATATGCAGCAAAGAAAGAAGAGGCTGATTTTCTGCATTTACATAATGGTGTGAAAGCGTTACATCCTTGGAAATTTCAAGCACGTCAGAGTGTTAGACTAATGATGAAAATCCAAATTAAAACCTATGATTTCAAATGAAATAGCAAAAGATTGAACATTTTTTAGTAAAATAATAAGATAATAAAATTACTTCAACAGAAAGTGTTTAAAAATTATTCAAAATATACTTAGAACCAGGAGAAAAATCATCAAAAGAAAAATAAGTGAACCAAAAGAAACTATGTACTAAGTACTAACTTCCCTTTAAGTTATAATAACACCAAATTCAATGTACATAGCTAGACTGATACGAACCAGAAAATTAAGCAGAGTGAAACTGAGAAAAAAGGGAAGAGTAAAGAAGGAAGTAGGTGATTCTGTATTAAAATGCAAATCAAGAAACTACAATGGAGATAAATCCCCAATGTCCCAGAACTAGGCTCCTAAATAGAGAAACACTAAAGGTTTCATCTACCCCAAAGATAAGCAAATACACAGAATGAATCCAATACTACTAGCTCATAATGCTTTATAACAGCAAGAGAATCCTAGCTAATTCTCTCACTCTCTCTCCTCTAACAACCAAAACCTCTGCCCCTCTCTTCTTTCGTGTGTAAACCAGCAACCTATTTGGACCTTTCCTCATCTCATGGACTAAAAGCTCCAAAGGCCCATTAGTGACTTGATCCGTATCATAGACCAACCTCACATTTGGGTTGCAGAGTGCTCCCAGTCAAAATGTTTTGCCATTACATAGAAAACAACTGATGTCACAAACCTCTAGGAACTTTCTCAATAGAATACCAATACATCAGATTTTAATCACATAAAATTACAAATTCACAAACAAAAGGTATTTATTTTGAAAAGCAGTTAGGTGCAGCTACATAAGTAGAAATGCTCCACATCTTCTGGTGCAACTCTTGTCATTTTGGTATGTAACAAAACCATTCTTTAATGAAACCAGATTTAAGAGAAATGTCATGTTTACCTTATTTATAATATGTTAAAAATATAGATCCTATATTTGTATTTTTTAATCAAACAAAAAAATTATAAACGTCACCTTGTTGAAAATAACCACACATGATTTGTCGGTAGGCGCCATTTTCTGCAGAAAGCAATTATCTCAGGAGTTGAATAGAAGTTTGGCTTTCCTTTGCCCAGTTCAGTAACTGCCGTAACTACCACTGCACAGAACCCAAAAAACCAATCAATATATGATATGAAAGAATGTTCACAAAACACCAGATGAAGTAACTATTTTAATAGAAAAATCAGATTGTGACAGCATATTATGCTTCTAAAATCCAAATGTAGTAGACTACTTCCATGGCAGAATTATCTCTGACAAACAAACAACAGCAAAAACCTTATCCCACTAGGAGAAGTATCTCAGATAATTACGTAAAAACTTGCTTCCCTTTTAAACTCTTGGCCCTGGAAAAAACTACGAATTATGGCATTTTCAATTTTCAATTACAAGATTGTGGATCAGAAAGATCAAAAGATCCAAGACAAGCAATAATTGTAATAACGTAAACACACTGCATATGCAAAGCCTTTAATAATAGCTATAACCATATATCTATATGATATTCCTTACAGTTCAATATTTAAATTATATACATAATATATGGGCCAAAAACATAGTACTTTTCATCCTTTTGTAGCTTAAAAAACTGTACTTTTGGAAGTACCAAGAATTTTACCAAACCAATAAAGTAAAAGAACTTTTACCGTAATCTTCTTGGGGACGCTGTCCATGGTCTCCAAGAACAGCAGTTACTAATTCCATTGATATGCACATATAGTTTGTCTGAGAGAGCAAAAATAATAAAAATGTTAACTGCTTAGCCTAAGAATGAATTGAACTAGAAGTTCATTAGATGTAGCAACAGAATCCTATACTAGTACGTAGTCTCAATATATATTTAGACGGTGAATACCGTGAATACTGATATTTTGTGTGAATATGTTCAGTTGAAAATCACTGAACTTGAACTGATATTTATATTGAGAGATTTACACTAAACTACATTTAACCTGTTCAGATAATAAAAAAGGAACCTAGAAATTATCTAATACTCTGTACATGTATTCATTAATTATATTTCTACACTCCCCCTCAAGTTGGAGCATATAGATTATATGATCCAAGCTTGCAACAAATATCTTCAATTCAAGGACCTCGGAAAACTTTAGTGAAGACATCTGCTAATTGATCCTTAGAGTTCACCAATTTAGAAGCAATGCATCCAAACGTGATCTTCTCTTGGATAAAGTAACAATTCACTTCTATATGTTTTGTCCGCTCGTGAAACATTGGATTGGAAGAAATGTCCAAGGCTGATTTGTTATCACACACTAGGTGTATTGGCCCTCTATCTCCAAGTTTTAATTTTGGAGTAAATGCTTTAACCATACAAGTTCACATGTTGTTAATGCCATGGTTCAATATTATGCTTCTGCACTCGATCTTGCAACCACATCCTGCTTTTTGCTTTTCCAAGATATCAACTTACCACCAATGAGCACACAATAACCTGTGGTTGATTGTCTATCCGAGCTCAGCATCAGTGTAACCCACAATTTGAGAATGTCCCCTATCTTCGTAGAGAAGTCCCTGTCCTGGTGTTTTCTTGATGTATCTGACAATTCGCATTGCCGCATCCCAATGAGTGACACCCAAGTCTTGTAGGAATTGACTAACTACACTTACGGCAAAAGAGATATCAGGCCGGTAGTTAAGTTTTCCAACAAGCCTCATATGACGCCCGGGATCTGATAAAGGTTCCTCTTGTTCTGGTAGAAGTTTGATGTTTAGATCCATGGGAGTTTCCATAGGCCTACAATATGACATACCAGTCTCCTCTAAAATGTCAAGAGCATATTTGCGTTGGGAGATTATGATACCTGTGGAAGACTGAGCTACCTCAATACCAAGAAAATACTTGAGGTGACCTAAGTCCTTAGTTTGAAAATGCGGAGAAAGATGTTTTAGTTTGCCAATGACATCTTCATCACTGCCGGTGATGACAATATCATCCACATATACAACTAGAAATATGCTCTTGTGTTGTGTAGAGTGACGGTAGAAGACAGAGTGACCCTTCTCACAACGAATCATACCAAACTGATTGAGTACATTGCTGAATCTTCCAAACAATGCTCTAGAAGATTGTTTCAAGTCATATAGAGATCGGCGCAAGCGACAAACCAAGTCAGACTCCCCCTGAGCAACAAAGCCAAGTGGTTGCTCCATTTACACTTCTTTTTCAAGCTCTCCATGTAAGAAAGCATTTTTAATATCAAGTTGAAAAAGCGGCCAATGATGAATGGCAACCATAGAGAGAAGAAGTCGAATAGAAGCAATCTTAGCAACCAATGAAAAAGTATCGCCATAATCCAATCCATATATTTGAGTATATCCTTTAGCAACCAATCGGGCCTTCAAACGATAGCCATCGGCACCAACTTTAATAACATAGACCCACCGGCACCCAACAGTAGTTTTTCCTAGAGGAAGAGGGACCAACTCCCAAGTTCCATTGGAATGCAAGGCTGACATTTCATCCACCATAGCCTGTCGCCACCCAAGATGGGATAGTGCCTCACCTGTAGTCTTAGGAATTGACACAAAAGAGAGGGAAGAAACAAATGCAAAATATGGAGAAGATAAACGGTGATAGCTCAAGAAGGAATAGATAGGATGACGGTTACGAGTAGTCTGATTACCTTTACGAACTGCAATAGGAAGGCTAGCAGGAGGCAGCACCGAGGGCGATAAAGTCGTCAGAGCTGGACTTGAATCCACGGGAGCATGAGGACGTGGGCGTCAGGTTTGGAGAGGAGGAGGAGGATTCCGTGGAGGAGTGTTGTCTTCTGGTAAAATAGTGAAAGGTACACGAAGGACATCAGTGATTAAGGGATGCTCAACCGAAGATGAAGGAAAAAATGCGGATTCTTCAAAAAATGTGACATCGCCTGAAGTGATGTAACGATTAAGATTTGGAGAGAGAAGCATCTGTATCATTTCTTTAAGCGCGAGTAACCAAGGAAGACACACTTGAAAGATTTAGCTGTCAACTTATCTTTGCCAGGGGTGAGAATGTGAACAAAGCACGTGCACCCAAAAATGCGAGGTGAGAGATAATATTTAGGCTGAGAAGGAAACAAGAGTGATACAGGAACCTCATTGTGAAGCACAGGAGAAGGCATCCGATTAATTAAGTAGCATGCTGTAAGAACTACGTCACCCCAAAATTTTAAAGGGAGGTGAGTGTGAAGGAGCAACGTGCGGACAATTTCAATGAGATGACGATTCTTGCGCTCCACAACACCATTTTGTTGAGGAGTGTGAGCACAAGAAGATTGGTGAAGAATACCCTGAGACGACATAAAAGATGTGAATTGTGTAGAGAAATATTCACGTGCATTATCACTTCACAAAATGCGAATAGAAGTATTAAATTAATTTTGAACTTCAGCACAAAAGGTCTTGAACACAGAAAACATCTCAGAGCAAGATTTCATTAAAAATAACCAAATACATCTCGAAAAATCGTCAATAAATGTCACAAAATATTTCATCCTAATGTTGTGGGAATCTGACTAGGACCGGACCCCAAACATCAGTATGAACTAACTCAAAAGGAGATGTAACACGATTATTTACCCGCTTTGGAAATGAAGAGCGAGTATGTTTCCCAAGTTGACATGACTCACATTCTAAGAAAGAGATGGTTGGGAGATCTGGGACCATTTTTCTAAAGTTTAGAGATGTTAGGGTGGCCAAGACGATTATGATGTAACAAGGGAGAAACCGCGGACACAAAAGCAGATGGAGAAGGTGATAAGGTCAACTTCCTTGAGATTCACGCCATCGTCTGTCCGTTCTGCACAAGAACAGAATTAGCAGTGAAGACAATGGAACAATTAAGAGAACGAGTCAACTTACTAAACGAAATCAAATTAAAAGGATAGCTTGGAACATAAAGAGCATTATCAAGAGGGAGAAAAGGGACCGGACAAATTTGGCCAAGGCCCTTAGCCATTGTTTGAGATCCATTGACTAAGGAGACTACAGGAAGGTTGGATTGATAGGTAAGTTTGGTGAAAAGACGAGTGTTACCAGAGATGTGGTCTGAGGCTCCACGGTCCAAAATCCAAAGACCAAGGGTGAGGCAAGCAACAAAATTACCCGTCTAAGCAACCGATGTAGTGGTGGATGAGTTGGTAGCCTGATACGCCAAATAACATTCATATTCATCGGAAGGAATTGTCACATGAGTCGCAGTTGGAAAATCTGATGACGTCATGGTGGCAACTAAAGTCATGGTGGAAATTGAGAAGTCACAAAATCTGAACCGTGAAGAACACGTTGAACAGTGAAGAACTGAACTGAACGGAGTCAAACAGCCAAAAGAAGGACTGGGTGAGGTTCGTCGTGAAAAACCGAGCGCAACAGTGAAGGCTGCGGCCGGAAAAGACGCCGAACGCGCCGGAAAACCGAGAAGACTGCCGGAGATGGTGGTGGCACGTGGTGCGCGTGACAAGGCCGACAGCGATGGGCAACTTACGGCGATGAGTCTAGTGGTGATATCGGTGATTGAAAAACACAACAAAGAAACAATTGTTTTTTTTTAAAAAAAGGGACAAGTTTCCGTCTATTCTAATAAAAAAGAAAGGTTCAACTGTACACACATTGCCCAAATTTTTGGTACAGAAAATGCAACCATCTTTAATTCAACATATTAAGCATGTCTGAAAATGTTTTATTCGAACATACTAAAGCAAATTCAAAAACTGAAGAAAAACAATTGTCCTTTCCTTTCCTAATCTCATGCTTCTAAATTTAGTTGCAGTTGCCAAACATGTTTGCAGCAAACAGTAATCCCAATCATTGGAGATGCTTTCGCTAACACTACCACACAATCTTATAGATGCCTTAAATTTGATTCTTTTTAATTTGTTAGTGTGTTACCTCAAGAAAATTATTGAATTCAGCCTGTTTTTTAGGAGCTTCGGTTCCCCAAGCCTCACGAAACATCCGTCCAAGAACAAATACACCTACAGCAGTATATCTGCAATGAAAAAAACATTGTATTACCAACCAATAACAAAAATTGGCTACATAAAACGGGATAATAGTAAAATATATTCAAAGAAATGGAGAAAAAAACAATTATACTCCTAGCAAATTATTTGAGAATGGATAAAAAGATTTCTTTTAACCATTTACTGAGTTACTGCATAAACATGATTTACAACAAATGAAAAAGAAGAAAGCATCGAGCGTAAGCAAAATAAAAGAAAAACATAAAGAAGGATGCAATCTTCATGAGCTTACATATTTCCGAAACTGTTTTTTGCATAAGCTCCACCCTCATGACCCGCATACATAAAAAGAGAGCCAGAATGTTTAAGTGAAACCTGCACATACAAGTCAATTAAATTAAGCCCACAACTGAAAATCAATCACATCATAGTTAATCCAACTAGTAGTCTATTAACCCAATAACAATAATAATAATAATAATAACAACAACAACAACTTTATTTACAATTAAGTTCAATCACCATACCTCTAAGGTTGCCAAACCTTTTGATACCAACTCAATCATCCTTGTCCTAATCTACAGGCATATAGAATACAGAGAAACAGGTTAAAAACCATGCATACACAAGTAACTGCAATAATGAGAAAATGACGCAAAACCTTATTCAAATATGACGAACCAAGTAAATAAACTTATTCCATAATATTGTTTATTGTTTATAAGAAGTAAGAACCAAGCATAACACCTGATCAAATGACAGTCGGGATCACTCTCTTTGAGTCAAGGTTTAAAAACCCTGATTCCCTCATTCATGATCATGAGAGAACTTCGGTGTTAGGAAACATGCACAAATCTAGAGGGCATTTTCAGCTAACATGGAGCAGAGTACATTGCATGAGATAAAAAACACATCCCTGATAACGAAGATAAATACTTCAAGCTAGAATTGTTTATTTCATCCTCCATGCATCCTAAAATCCTATATGCCAGAAGTTGTATTTACTTGTCTGTAACTATCCTAAAAGTCTAACATTCAAACATGTACGGCAAGAAAAAACTAACTACAAAAACTCTTCGAAACTTTACATGATACATTTTTTAAAAGGACAAAAAAAGTATACTTGAAATAATATACCTCTTGATCAGATTTCTCATTTTCAAATTTGGGATAGAAAGTCGCTCGGATTTGTGCAAGTGAGTAAGTGGAGTTGTCCACTGTAAAATCATCTAACAGTTTACCACTAAACAACTTGCTCAAACTAGCACTACCATTGTTTTTCGATGAAGCCACAGCTGCAGCGATCCCTGGACCATCAACTGTCACCTTACCCGCAGGTGCGACTTCGGCTGCAGTGGCTCCACTTACAGTTCCATAAGATTTAGGTTTCCAAATTGCCACCTGCCCGCTGTTTCCGCCAATATGCATTCCAGCAAGCCTGTTAGTAACCGTTTCAGCCGCGGCATCTCCCGCAGCTGATAACTGCCCCTCAGTTTTCTCTTTCTCTTTCCATCTCTGTTGCCCGGCTTGGCCACCACGTCGCTGCAAACCAAGAAACAACGCCTCAGTTCAGCAGAACAATCAATCAATTAAACACCAGCGAATCCTCACCCTCGAATTTAACTAGCACGGATCAAGAGTGCATAAAAATCCTCAAAATACAGTTCAAACTACGGTCATTTCAAAAACGAATGATTAAACAGAACAACACGGGAACGATCATTTCCACAATCGAATTCACGCGAAAACAACATCGAGTTCGAAAATCAGGAGAGAGGAAAAGGAAAATACCTGATTGCGAGGCATTGTTGAGAAAGCTAGGGTGCGACAGGGGAGGAAAAGGAAGGCTTTGGATTGGAAGGAGGAGAGAGAAGGAGAAGGAAGGATAATGTGAGAGAAAGTGCTGAGAAATCTCTGCGGTGCCGACATTCAAGTAACGACGACTATATATAGTAAGGGAGTGAGGGCTTTGCTGTGAGATATAGGGAAGGAGCAACCAATGAGAAATACTGACAAAGCACACACGGCGGTTTCCAGAAGCTGGTGTAGTGAGCAATGGAATGTGTGAGATTGAAGACCCAGTAAAGGGAACTAACGTGGGTTTTGCGAGGGGCATGCCTTGGAAGAGAATTCCGTTTTGAATCGAAGGCTCCGTTTAGGGTAATCTCCGAAAAAAAGTACCATGCTGCTCCTGTTCATAAAAACCGTCAGATTTAACGATATTTTAATAACAATTCCGGTTTTCTGTCAACTTTTGTTGGCCAACCTTAATATTTTATTATTATACATCCTCTTTTTCATTTTATTTTCTTTTTCAATTATTTTTTCAATTATTTTCAAATAATAATAAAATATTAGAGTTGGCCAAAAGTTTGGCCAACAAAAATTGGCCACAAAACTTTATTGTTTTAATAAAGGGTGCAGAATAAAATTGGCAACCTAAATACTCTATTAATATGCAGAAGATAATTAATAATTATTGCAATTTACCGCCTGTGAGAAAAGATAATTAATAATTATTGCAATTTACCGCCTGTGTTAATGTGACATTAAGGATCCATTTGATTTGCTAATTTTGAAGGTACAGTATAGAACAAAATTCTTTATTCTGTGTGTTTAATTCAAAAAGCTGTCAAGAGACCGCATACTATTTGAGTAACTAGGCAGCACAAATAGCCACATTTTTATACCCCACTAAATCACGGGACAAGTTTCTTGTTCCATGCACAAGTTAAGAAAAGCCAAAACTAACCTTCCATCTTTACTCAGTAGTGTAACTACATCCCCACTTTCCCCACTTACCTAAGGTAGTTTATGTTACATTATTTTTTTTAAAATCAATGTTTACATTATTTTTTTATTAATAATAAAATAAACTTTAATGATAAATATAAATATTAAAAAATAAAGAGTCAAAAATATTTTTTAATAATAATTTTTTATTTTATTTAATATAATTATTATATCACATAAAATATATTATGTAGTAATTTATTAAAATATGAAGTTTTAATTTTATAATAAATAATAAAATATTTCTAAAATATTAAAATATTATTTTCTTAGAAAATTAAAGTGAAATTAATAATATATAACATGAAGGATATTATTGTAAAATTTATGTTGTGCTTCTTGTTATGTGTATTGAGTATCAAACAATACACAACACAAAAGGTTGTGCTGTAACTTATAAAAGTTATACTGCTGTATTACTTGTACTGTCTTGTTCATGCATCAAACGCACCCTAAGTATTATATAACACTCAGTTAATATTATTTCGGGTTCTTTTTATAGGATCTTCTAACTAATTCATATAGATTAAGAAAATTATTAAAAATTTTATTTAATATCTTATTTTTTCAAAAAATAATATAATCTACCAAATTTACCCTTATTTAAAGTGAAAATTTTTCAACAAGTACATTAATTATATACACTATCCCTTCATTTATTACGATGGTAAACAAGAAAAAAATCAATAATTGCCTCTTAAATTTTGTAGAGATCTTATATATAGGACCAACAAATTTTTTAATAAAAGATCTTATATTTAGAACCAAAGGTAGTATATTTTTAGTCAAACACATCATGCTCTCCTTCACATGTCTTTAAATTAATGTTTCAAATAGTTTTAATTTTTAATTTTTAAAATTTTTATTATAAAATAGTTTTTAAAAACAATTTAAAAAAAAATAAACGAATTTTCAATACAAATCTTCACGTAGCCACCCAATCCCCTAACATTATAACTCAACAACTTCATCACAACACTACTATCAACCCCCAACCACAGAACAAAAGACACAAATAAGTCAAGCAACACCCTCTATGCCACCATGTTCAACAATAGCAACTTCATTGTTTCTATCATCACTATTTTCTAACAAAATCAATTTCTGTTTCACATAATCTCGATTTCTCCTTAGCACCAAACTAACATTTTCCCCAAACTGTAAATACCCTCAACCTAAGCCTCTGCATCATTATGAGCTAAAGAACTAAGATTGACCGGAACAAACAACGAAGCTACCTGCACACACTTTGAATTCTTCGACTCCCTCTTCTTAGCTTTCTTGTTCTTGGACAATCTCCTCTCTAACTTGAGAATCCAGCGTGAAGATTCGTCGTCACTTCCACAATTTTCAAAGGTTGAATCTTTATTCCCAGTCGCCTCCTCCACCGCGTTTTGATCGTTCCCCACCTCCCCTTTTGGAATCTTGACAGAACCCTTGTGAGAAGAACTCGTTCGCGACAAAGGACGAAAGAACACTCCTTCTTCTCATAGAGGCTCATGATTTTTTTTTTAATTTATTTATTTATTTTTAATCAAAGTTTCAATTTGTCATTCCGTGAGAGAGAAAAAATGGGTCAGGCCCCATAGATACATGCATCCACCGAGTACAAAAAACACACCAAGTGGCATGATTGGGCTCTAATGCATAATACTAACAAATAGCATAACTACTGAGACCTTACAACACAGATAGGCATCATCGCACACTGTCCCACAAGCTATCTTAAGCTACACAGAGCCCTAAATTTCGACAAGATCAAGCGAAGAACTCCGATCAACTGTGCATCTCAGCAATTCTCTGTAAGCACCGTCATGCAAGGTCATGAGCCTCCGTGTTTGCTCCTCTCTATCCATAGGAAGCCAATCTTCTCAAAATGTTGTCAGATGTAATTGATATCTTTGCAAATATTTGAAATGGACCAAATAGGATAATTGCTCTTGATGTTTTCAATTAGATTTTTTGAGTCTAATTCAATTAGTATCTTTGTGATGGAGAGGTTGCCTGCAATGATAAGAGCATTTCTGACTGCTATGACTTCTGCAACCAGAGGAGAATCTGCCTTGATGAATGCAGAGTCAGACAGCAGCGTTCTTCCCTCATGATCTTTAAATATAGCGCTGGTAGCTCCATAACAAGAGGACCCTTGGAATGCAGAATTACAATTAACTTTTATCACCGAATTTGGACGAGGTCTCCACTTGGTAAACGTTTGATGCTTACTCCTTTGCTGCTGATTTTTGATCCCTTGCTTGTGATGATTTCCTTTTCTATCTGGTGTTTTACTTGTTTTGTATTCTGCAATAGCGTCCTTTATTCTTTTTAATGTGAGAGTGATGTTTGGTTTCCTTTCTTCAAAAATAGCCTCATTCCTACCTCTCCATATGGCCCATAGAGTGTGAGAAATGATGTATGCTCCCTGTAAGAAAGAAGGTTCATTAGTATTCAATAATTCCCACATGTGGTTAAGCCAAAATTCAAACCTGGGTATGAGTTCATTGTCATTTGTGGTCTTCCATTCAATAGGAGAAGCAAATCATACTCTTCTGGCCCAGTCACATTAAAGGAGTACATGTTCTCTAGTTTCTACTTCTTTGCTGCACAGTCAGCACATAAGGTCCTGACTAAGAGTTTTTTTGAACAAAGCAGCTTTGGTGGGCAGGGCATTTACACAACATTTCCATAGAAAGACTTTGATCTTTTCTGGTATGGTATGCTCCATAGTTTGTACCAAAACTTTTTGTCTAGGGTAACTGAGGAAGATGATGCATTACTATTGGCTTTTGACTGCTTTCCACTAGCTACCTGATACCCTGTCTTAACTGTATATTCCCCTATTCTCGTAAAAGGCCAGACAAAGAGGTCATCCCCTAGTGTTATTCTAATTGGGACTTTAAGAATTGTTGGTATACTTGAAGGTTGAAAAATCTGGATAATCTTATCTAAATCCCATGTTTTATTCAGATCATCTATAATATGACAAACTCTTAAATTCTGAATCTGAACATCCATGGGCTTAATACTTCTATTTTCTACCCAAACATCCCCTTCAATTGAAACTGACTTTCCATCTCCTATGACCTACCTACCATTCCCCACTAGGAAGTCTCTACCTTGCATTAAACTATTCCAACCCCATGATACACCCTTTTTTCTTTTAGAATGCAAAAAAAAAAAAAAAGAATCTTAAAAATGGACACTTTTTAGAAACTTTACCCAAAGCGCATCAGGATTTTGTACACCCTCCAAGCTTGTTTAGCTAGGAGAGCAGTATTAAGGTGTACAAAGTCCCTAAAACCTACCCCCCCCCCAATCTTAGGCTTTATGATATCATCTCATTTCTTTCAATGAATACCCCTCTCTTTTCGAGCACTAGCCCACCAAAATCTAGCTATCTTAGAGCACAACCTATCACAAAAAACTTTTGGGAACCTAATGATACTCATGGCATAGGTAGGTATGGCTTGAAGAACCACCCTTATGAGTACCCCTTTTCCTGCTTTATTAAGGAGTCTTTCTTTCCAGCCCACAATTTTCCCTTGAATCTTGTTAACAATCCAAGATAAGGTGACCCCCTTAGACCTACCCCATTCAACTGGTAGCCCTAAATACTTACCCGGAGAATCCCAAATTGGCATCCTAAGTAAGGAGGCAATCTGACATCTAGTAATTTTAGGTATATTTCTTTCAAAAATAAGGCCATATTTCTCATTATTAATTCTCTGACCCGAGGCCGAGGTAAAGATGTTCAAAATTCTTAGGATTTCATAAGCCTCTTCCTTAGTAGCTTTTCCAAACAAAAGAGTGTCATCTGCAAACAAAAGGTGTCCCACTTTTTGGGCATTCTTGGTCAGTGAAATCCCTTTAAAATTGCCCTTCTATTGAGATTTAATTAAGAGGTGGGACAAGACATCTTCTGCTATGATGAAAAGATAAGGGGACAAGGGGTCCCCCTGTCTTAAGCCTCTCTATGGAATAATAAGCTTACTATTTTCACCATTTACTTTTATTCTATAAGTTACATAACTAATACTTTTCATAACTAGCCTAACCCAATTAGGATGAAAACTTATTTTTAGAAGGACTAGTTCTAAAAAGTCTTATTCCATTCTATCATAAGTCTTGCTCATGTCTAGTTTTAGTGCAAAGTGGTTCTCCTCCCGTTTTGACTTCTTGTTTAGGCTGTGAAACATTTCATGGGCTATTAAGATATTATCTTGAATTTGCCTACCCCTAATAAATGCGCTTTGGTTTAATGATTTTATTCATGGTATTCTTCATCCTATTAGCCAACACTTTTGCAACAATTTTATAGGAAGTATTACAACAACTAATAGGACTTAATTGAGACAAATTTTCAGGATTTGAGACTTTTGGGATAAGAACTACCTGAGTTTCATTGATTTCTTAGGGTAGACTTGCTGAATTGAAAAGTTCTTTGATTGTTGCCTTTATGTCATCTCCCACTATATACTAGTGTTCCTTGTAGAATTGAGCATAAAAACCTTCTGGGCCTGGGGCTTTTGTGCTCCCTATTCCTTTTAAGGCCTCCTCAATCTCCCTATCTGTGACTGGAAGAAGAAGTTTCTAGTTCATCTCCTCTATTATTAAATCAGGCACATCTGCCAAGGCTGATTGTATTTCTCTAGGCCCCGAGCTAGTGAATAATTCTGTGTAGAACTCTTATGCCAGCTTTAAGACCTTAGATGTGCCCTCTAATCAATTCCCATCTTTGTCTTAAATTCTATTAATTATGTAACACTCCTCCTTTGAATTGATGATGCATGAAAAAAATTTGTGTTTTTATCCCCATGCATTAGCCATTTAATCCTAGCCCTTTGACTCCAGATTGTTCCTCTTGTTTCTAGAGTTTATCCAACTGCACTTTTATTTCTACAATTGTTCCCAATTCATTTTCTGATAAATTGGAATTGCTCTGTAATTTTGCAAGCTGTTGTTTAAGCTTCAAGATTTCTTCTCCTGCTTTCTTGAAGGTATTTCAGCTCCATTTCTGCAATCCTCTGCTGCAGTTTCTTGTTTTATTAACAATGGCCTCCCAAATTGAATCGACATTTGTGTCATCTACCCAATTCGCAGCAACCGTTCCTTGGTTTTCTTCATTATCTAGCCAAATGTCTCGAACTTAAAGTCTCTTCTGCATGCCTTCTTCAGGTTTGGATTCAGAATCAATGCACAGTGATCTGAAGATATGGTAGGATATGAATTTAGTTCTGCATGTGGAAATAAACATCTCCATTCCCAATTTGATATAGCCCTATCAAGCCCTATCAAGCCTCTCTCTAGTCACCATCCCATCTCTCGGATTACTTTGCCATGTGAATTTACACCCACCAAGTTCCAAGTCCATTAGGGCCTCATTATCTAGGAAAGCCCTGAAGTTATCAATTTGAGATATGTTAGCTAGCCTCCCTCCACTTTTCTCATAAGGGTGAAGAATTTGGTTGAAATCTCCAATGCACACCCAAGCTTCCCTTCTCCTAGGTCTGATCCTACTCAAGTTCCCCCAAAAGGTCCTCCTATGTGAGAAGATAGGAGGGCAATAGAGAAAGGTGCATAGATAGTCTTTGACATCTCTCTTATCCAGTATGTAGGTATGGATGAAGTTTCCACTGCAATTCAAAATATCCACCTACACATATTTACACCAAAAAAGACAAAGACCTCCTGAAAGGCCGTTAGGATTAACACAAAAAGAAAAATCAAAACCAAGATTAATTTTTATTTCTTCCATTTTCCTTTTTTGATTTTTTGTTTCAGACAAAAAGAACAAATTTTGCTTGTGCTCTTTACATAATTGCTTCAGCTCTCTACCTATCGCGACTGAAGTCACTCCGCGACATTCCAGCTTAAGGTCTTCATGGCTGAGGGTGGGGCATGCTAAGGCCCGCCTCCTCAGCTACAGAAATGTTTGTGTTCTCTTCAGCTCTCACTTTTTTTGTGAATTTCTGCATTCATTGGGTCGTTCTCACTGTCTCTCACTTCTATTTCTCTTCCCCTCTTAAGTGACATTCCTGTCTTTACTACTAAAATGAGACTCTGTTCCTCAGTAGATGGAGCCTTCCCTCTTTCCTGCTCACCCTCATCGTTTTCCTCTTCAAGAAATTCAACATAGTATTCATTCCTATTTTTAATGGTGTGCTTTTGTACCCTAGGTTGCCAAATATGTTTCAGGTTAACTTGGTACTGGGAGTGGGGTGGGGAGAGGATGAGGGACATAGATTTGGCATAGCTTTGTTTCGGGTTTATTGCCTTATTTATGTTTTCTATTTGGACTGTACATTGGTTTTGGTATTCTTGGGTTTTTGTCAGATACTGGGTTTGTTTGGTTAATGGGTTAGGGTTATTTTGGGTAACATGATTTGGTGTGTTTGAATTTACACATGGGTCAATTGGGCTAGGATATTTATCTGGGCTAGCTGTGTTAGTGTCTGATGTGTGTGTCTGTTTTCCTTTTGATGTTTGGTTGTGCTTTTTTTGCAGCAAAGAATGACTCTGCCGGGACCACTCTAAGAGTGACTCTTGCTGACCAGCACCAAGTGCTTGTCCACTCTATTGTTGACTTTCCACAATGGTATGATTTCCCTGTCCCATTATATTGTCGTGGATTTCAATAAGATTTCTTATATTTTTGTCCAAATTTTGGGGTCCCACCATACTTGGTTGTTAGAGATTTTCCAAATTGGGTAGTTGACAGGGGTTAGGTAATGGGGCTATTTGCATTGGGTTAGGTTGTGGGGTTAAGATTTCCTGGGTATGGGCAAGTAGTGATATTAGGCGGGCTAAGATTTTTTGTCTGACTAAAATTTTGATACTGTTCTAGTCTGGATTGTGAATTGTTCCGGAGTTCATTTTCCTCCATTATTATCTCCGGAACAGTTATTATTTCTATGATCCCAGCTGGAATGGTTTGGTGTGTGATTTGTGTATTGAGAATGGGATTTTTGAGTGAAGATGGATCAATTATGAGTTTTGGGCTAGTTGAGTGTCTGGCTTTTTGTAAATTTGGGTTGATGGCTAATTTTGAGAGAGGTTTTGCTCGTGAAACCCCTAGACCTAGTTTATATCTTGGGACATGAGGCTCTATGGAAATCATTGCTTTTGGTCGTTTACACACTTTCTGATCATGTCCAAGCCTTCCACATTGATAGCAAAAATCATTAATTTTTCATATAGAAACTGAATTTTTGCATCAGGTAGATTGCATCTAGGAACCAGGGCCCTAGTAGGCAATGCATCATTGATATCAGTATTAACACTTACTCTAATGAAGCTCATCAGCAATTGATAATCAACATATGGATTTTCTATTTCCATAAGATCACCAAGAACTTTGCTGATTTTTATCGCTTTTTTTGAGTTATCATATCCATAGGTAAGCCATGTATTTGTACCCAAAAAGGAGCTTTTTTCAAAGTTTACCTCTTTAGCAGCTAGACTGGGGTCCCATTGTTGGATGTTGAATAAGTATCCCATAACACTCCATGGAGCTTCTTTCAAAATTCTGTGGACTTGACTTTCTTCCTTGAAATTGAAAACGAACAAGTTTGGCCCCATGTCAGCAATAGTCACACCTTCAAGGTTGCCCCATGCCTTCATTATTAAGCTTTTTACTGTATTTTTGTTTGGGGTTTTGTACGTGATGAGTTTTCCAATGATGGTTTGGGTGGATTTTTGGGGTTCTTAATCTCTGTCCAAGTGTAAGACATGATCATCTGTTATGATTCTATTGGGTGTTATTGGATGGTTTGAGCTCTATCCCTGTTGTTTCATATTGACAAAGTTGTGATACTGTTTTGTTTTCCTGTGTTTTTAGGTTATGGTTAACTAGTGGGTGGTCTAGAGGATAAGTTCAAAGGCTATTTGGTAGTTTATGTGTCAGGGGAGGAAAGCAGTGAGATAGTAATGGGAATGATTGTATCAATGGTGGTAGAAGATTGCTATGGAATATGTATGTTTCCCTACGAGGAAGAGGGAGGTAGCATTCTAAGGGAAGGATCACCTACAAAGAGGAGAGTTAAAGTTCTCATTGGAGAGAAATAAGTTAAATTCCTTTGTAGTTAGAGCCAAGTTAGAGGCTCACGATTAAACTCATCCATAGAGACCTAGGCCGAAGCATGTTTACTTTTCTCACTCCCAACAAAAGACTTAGAGAGATTTGTGTTTTAAGGTCCAAGTACGCTGCTGACACCACTCTCTTTTAGCAGACCTCCTGGTGGGCCTTTGGAAGAAAAAGAACCCGAAAAAATCATAACTAATAAGAAAAGAAGGCCTTTGATGCATTTTTCCATCCCATTGTGCCACTTGACTCTTTCTCATGCTTTCATTTTTCCTCCTTTTTTTTTTTTTGCTTTGCTTAGATGGATCCCACCTCAAAGTGATGAAGAGGGGGAAGTTGTTTTATATTTTCATTTTAAATTTTAGATTTTAAAATCAATATGATTGTTTATTTTTCTTCCTCCTTTATTTAGTTGATTTGGAAATATTTTATATTATTATTTGGAAACTTTTTTAATAGTCATACATTTGTGTAATACAATTTTAATATTATGCTTAATTTTATCAAATAATGTCAAATATTTTAATGTGTTATTGTGCCACTTGCAAAATAATGACTCAAACTCACAAATACATAAACGATACCCCGTGCAAACGTACGATCACGTTCTAGTATTCTTTAAAACTGCCTCTATATTAATCCGCCTATCATATGCAAGATTTGCACTTGATTTCAATGTGCTCTTTATCTTCACGTTATGTACCTGATTTGAACGTATCCATGTCATTAATATGCTCCAAAATTGGAATTTCAAAATCTCAAACCTAACTATCAACTTGAGTTTTTCTCTTTAAATTTCTTTTATTTCCATCCTCTAACCAATCACCAATGAATTCATCTGCCACCTTCTCCCTAATCTTTGCCTCCTCTGTAATTTTCTCCACCAATTTCGCCTGAGAAATCTCCCACTGTGAATTTATTGAAGCACCGGAGTCCGAGTCGCCATGGATATCAAAATTTTGAACCTCCGCTAGCATTGCCGGTGTTTTATACGTAATCTAAATTTGGAAAGACTCCTCCACCATTCTAAGAATGAAACTTTAATCATCAATTTTGACATCCACATTTTGATTAATCATGTTAGGCAATGCCGATTTGATCAACACTCTTGCTACACCCAAAGACCTTCTCTCTTTTTTTTATCGGTCAAACACACACCCTCGCACTATACTACTCTTAAATCTACTCCTAAATTTATCCACCGGGATCGAACCTCTCTCCTTCTATGTACGTTCATCCATTTGAATATAGTCCCCAAAAGAAGGCATTAACATATTAAAAAAATCTCCATTCTATGCATGCATCGGAACACCTTGGATCCTCACCCATACCTTCATCTCTTTAGATACTTCTATGGGACTCCACTTTCGAATGTTAACAAACTAGTTACAAAATACCCTTTTGATCTTTGGAGACAAAGCCTTTTCTTTAATGTAAGGGGTTGCTATATCATTTTCTGTTAAGAAGTTGTTGAAGTGATTATTTTTTTTGGATTTCTAAGGCATTGATAGTTTGTGTCAAATTAAGGTCAAATCACCGTATAGTGCAATTGGTGATGTCATTTATTATGGACTAATATTCTTATTATTAGGACTAGATAACTTAGATGGATGATATCAAGATATTTAAATAAAAAGGGCATTTTTTCTCGTTTTCCTTTATAATGTTACTATTCTTCAAAATCAAACACTAAAGGCTTGTTTGAAACAGTTTTGGTTTTTAGTTTTTAAAAATTGTATTATAAAACAGTTTTCAGAAACAATTTTTAAAAAAAGTTAGAGAAGTTTTCAATATAAAGTTGTGTATAAATTCAGAAAACTGAAAACTGAAAACCAAAACATGTTTTAGATGTTTTTCATATTTTGGTTTTTAAATACTGAAAAACAAAAACTGTTTTCGAAAACTGTTTTTGAAATCGACTGCCAAACGGATTTTTTAGTTTTCTGTTTTTAAAAATAGAAAACTGTTTTTAAAAAGAGAAATCAAACAAGCCCTAAAATTGCCCTTTCATTCATTTTTTCACAAGCTATGCATTGATGGTATTTTAGTCTCCGACAAAAAAATAAGTAGTGCTATGCCATTATGGATGTTTCTCGTAAGTCCTCCCATAATAGAGGGTTTGTATATCTTATCTAATTTAACTAATCAAAATGTGATATGTATGCAAATTAATAAATTATCTATTAGTAGTATCAAATTTTCGTAAATAAATTAGTGTCTATTGGTATCAATCATAATGAATTCTAAATTAGTAAACTAATATCAATTTTTATAAAATTATAAATTAATTCTATTTTTCATTTATAAAATAATTCTATTCTTTAATATCTCTTTTTTTTTTAATATATCGTTTAACTCAGGGTTGACAAAATTGGCTCGGTCCGCCAAAAATAGGTGGGCCAGGATGAGAAAATAAGCTTGTCAGCCATTAGGCCCACCCCGTTGAGCCCACCAACAATGCGGGCCAGCCCGCGGGCAACTACTTTTTTGTTGTCTAATTCTCTTTCTCTGTCTGCTCTCATTCTGGAACACATTCTCCTTTCATGGTCTAGATTCTTTCTCAAGACTAGATTTGAAATTTGTTCAAACTCTTGTTCTGGTCCTCGTTTCAAAGTTTCAATGAAAAAATCTGCTTGCTGTTTAGAAAGCGTTTCTGTTGAAGATTTTAGGAAATAATCTTCTGCTTCTTTAATGGCATCTTCTAAAGAAAAGAAACCTTTAAAGACTGGTTTTGAAGATTTTCCTATAGCCTTCATGAGAGAACCATAGCTTCTGTAGAGTCCCGGTTTTTCTCCTTGAAAAAGAACATAAGCCTTTTTCTGTGGTTTTTCCAAATCATTGGGGCTCATTTTTGAGAAATAATAATTAAGTGCATTCAAAGCATTTAATTTTGTTGTTGGTGTACTTGCTCGACGAAGAGCAGTTAACAACACCTACTGCTCCTTTAGAATAGGGCATCCATGTAATGGTTTAAACTGTTGAGGATGATCCTCAGGTAAAACAGGGAGTTGCTGTGAACCAAACTAAAGCGTTGGATATCCTTCAGTTGTTGAGGCTGGTTTCTTGCCTTTGTCTTGTCCTGCCATCTTTAAAAAATAGGATTGGTTAGGATTAATCTAGACAACAAATCCGCTGCATGATTATCTTTACCAGAAATATGTTCAATTTTCACATCAACACCTGTTCTGCAAACATTATCAATAAAATTTACCCATCTATTTTTAGAAAGCCTGTTGGTGTTCATGTTATGATAAAATTTTACTATGGCTTGACAATCAGTTCTTAATGTAAATTCTTTTTTATCTAAGAGAAAGATTCTGAATTTTTCGAAAGCAAATATACAGGCCATTATCTCAGCATCAATGGTGGATATATTGGTTTTATAAGTTCCTGATGCATACCTGACTATCTTCTCTTCAGATATTCTTGAATCCTTATTAGGTTTCCATTTAAGAATGGCACCCCATCCTTGTAAGGATCCATCTGTTTGGATAATAATGTAACTATCCTTAGGAGGGAAATCAAGAGGAGGAAGGCTCTTAATAGAATCTTTAATTTTCCTGATGATTTTCCAATCCTGACTGTTAAATCTTCTCTCACCATGTAGAGAACATTTATTGTACAAACTACCAGTGAGTTTGCTTAAGTTAGGGATATAATTTCTTGAATAATTTAAGATCCCTAAGAATTGCTGTAAACCTTTAAGTGTTTTAAGGTTTTGTTCTTCAAACTCTAGGATTTTATTTACAATATGGGGTTGAAGGTCAACCTTTCCATTTCCAATCTGTAGTCCTAAGAATTCAATTCTTGTAATACCGATTTTTAACTTATTTTTTGATAGAACAAGTCCTTCCTTTTCACATATTTCAAAAAATATTGAAAGGTGTTTAAGATGTTGTGAGATGTCTTCAGAAAATACAAGGATATCATCCATGTATGCTATTATGAAATCATCATGCCTGTGAAAAATGTTGTCCATTTTTCTTTGAAATACTGCTAGTGCATTCTTTAAGCCAAATGGCATAACAAGCCATTCAAAGTCTCCTTTTGGGCAAAAGAATGCGGTCCAAGGAATGGACTCTTCTTCCATTGCTACTTGGTGAAATCCAGATTTTAAATCGAATTTAGAATATACCCTTTTATCTCGGATTTTTAATAGCAAGTAATCAATACCTGGAAGAGAATATTGATCCTTATGAGTGTTGTCATTGAGTCGCTTGTAATTATAAACCATTCTTGATTTACCCCTTCTTTCATTTTCGTCAATGACTTCTGTTCCTGATAGAACAATAAAAGCTGTTGTTCGATGCCTAGAATTTGATTTTCTAATAACACCTAGGTTAAGGAGGTTTTGGATGTGAGTCCTATACTCCTTTTGTTGTTCTGGTGATGGGATGATGGGCTTGTCTTGTATTATCAAGTTTGGGTTGATAATTTCTAACTTACAAAGGATCTTATTTTTCTGCCAGTGTTTTACTAGGTTTTCACCTATATACTGTAATTGTTCTAACCTATTCAGGACCGGCATAATTTGTTGTTCAAAATGTGTCATTGATCCTAGGTCATACAAGCACAATTTTCTGTTTAGTACCTCAATTTCCTCACTTGTGGGTACTAGTTCTAATTATTCTGTTATTGCTTTTGAGACATTACAAGAAGCATAGGGGGATGCTTGGATTGTATCAGCCTTTTTGTAAAGCTTTACAATTCCTGCTTCTATCTGTATACCTCCTTTGAAGTTATAGATGATAGACATTCCAATGATTAATTGGATTTTTCTTTCTGCAAATTCTCATATCCTTAAGGGGATAATGTAAGTGTAGGACATGAGATATTCTTCTTTGTTGAAGATTATCTTAGCATTGCTTAATCTATGATTAGTTGTTTCTAATCCTCCTAGACCATTTACTATCATAGGTTGTCTGTTTGTTTCCAACACTTCTTAGGAAACGCTTCAATGTCTATGAAACAACGCCTTGCTCTCGTGTCAATTATTGCTTGTAACACTTTCTTTTCTCCTTCTGTTGTTACTATAACACTGCAATTCAAGAGATTATTATGTAGAGCTGCATGTCTTTGTATTGAAGCACAAATTTCGTCATCACAATCTTCTAAAACGGGTTCTATGTTTTCGGGATACATCTTCTCCTTCCCGGGGTTTTTTGCGAAATTTGGGCTCTGCTGTTCTTGTAAGGCTGCTTAAAGGGCAAACACTCTATCTTGTAAAATCTTTATTTGTTGCTGTAAGTCAAGTATATACTTGGCTTGTTCCTGAACTAAAACAGAAAGGTTTGTTTTGTTCTTTGGAATTTCCATCTTAGGTTTAATCGGGATGGATAAGTTTAGAATTCGCTGAGCGTCTGGGATACATATTGTTAGACTGCATGTATCACAATGCGCATTGTTACTGTCTGGAGTCAAGAGACGACAGATGTAGCATTTTCTATGCATTTCATCTAGTTTTAGATAAAATTGCCATTGATGTGAACAATCTTGTTGTTCTTTAGAGAGCACAGATGGTGTTCTCCAAGCTGGCTGTGTTACCATCATCATAAAGGATGACTGGTCTTCGAAAAGGTTTATGAAATCTTTTCGAGCTTGTTCTTCTTCAGGATCTTCATATGAACAGATGTCTGAATCTGCTGGATCCTCGTCTTCATCAACACTCACTATGTCCCAATCCTGAGGTAACTCAAGTTCTTGGTAAACCGCAAGACGTTCTCTGTTGACTCTTCCTAATCTACATTGATTTGCAAAATGTCTTGCTTCTCCACAAATGTAACACTTGCATTTAATGTTTCTTGGCTTTTTAGTTTTGAATTTACGGACATTATTCTTGTGAGGAGTTCCTTTATAGTTAGTCGCTCTCCTGAGTGGTCTTTTGGGGCGATAATGACTTCTATAAACTCCTTGGACATCTATGTTTTTACAAAATGAAAAATTCTTTGCTTGTCTATTGATTTCATTTTGTTGACAAAGCTGTTGAAGTACGTCGAATACGAATTTTTTCTGGGTGCTATCCCAACTGTTTGGTTAGGATATGCTTGATTCCATAATTCTCATTTTGGAACCAAAAGGCGGGAGAAGTTTTCTAAAAAACTTCTCAGAAATTTCTGGTTGTAGGTATATCTTACCCGTCTTAGCTGCCAATTCCTCATACTGTGCTGCGTATTCAGCAAAGTCCTTCATATCATTAATCGTCAGTTGTTCCAGTTATAGTAATGCTTGATCTTGCATTTGGGTGTGTCCTCTGTATTCATCATATCCAAGGATCATTTGCCTTACTTGTGTAGTCAGGTTGACAGTATCATTGGCTAGATTTACTAACTGTTGATACTCATCAGGGTAAGCAGCTCTCCGTGATTGGAAAGTTAATTTTTCTGTTGGTCCTAAAAGGTTTTCAAAGTATAGAACCTTGTTAGAATTTTCTGCAAACTGTAGGGATGCTAAATGGGTTATAGTGGCAGATTCCCATGTCCTAATGGTGTCTTCCCATTTTGCAATGTTTATTGGTAAAACCAGTACAGCTCCTTCTCTAGATTTTGCAGATGGTAATTCTATAGGATTAAGATCTAAGGGTCTTCCTATAGGTGTTGCTGTGTTAATGGTCCACTATTTTATTGTCTTCATGTCCTTTAACCACAAAACCTTCAGGCTGCTCAACATATATCTCCTCTTCTAAATAACCATTCAGAAAAGCAGATTTTACATCAAGTTGAAACACTGTCCAACCATATTGTGCTGTAAGAGCAAGAACCAATCTGATTGTATCAAGTCGGGCAACCGAAGCGAATGTTTCGGAGAAATCAACTCCAAAATTTTGAGCATATCCCTTCACTACAAGCCTGGCCTTGTGCTTATTAATGGAACCATTTGCATTGAGTTTCGTTCTAAACACTCATTTAACACCAATAACATTTTTGTGTTGGGGTCTAGAAACCAATTCCCAAGTTTGGTTCTTTTCAATCATGTTAAGCTCCTCCTACATTGCAACAATCCACTTTGGATCCTTTTCTGCTTAAAAAAAATCAGCAGGTTCTAATATGGCAGCATTACACCTTTCATAAATATAAAAAAATTAATCTGATTCCTCTAACAGGTGGATTATCAACATTTTCATCATTTTCATCATCTGTTTCTTCTTTAAAAGAAAAATTACGAACCTGCTTCCATTCATCTGTCTCCCAGCTCCATTGTTTATCTTCAACAAAATGGACATCTCTACTTATGAGAATCTTACCAGTTTGTGGTTGGTAGACTCTATAATCTTTTGAAGGTGTGCTATAGCCAATGAAAATTCCTACTTCTGCATTTTTATCCAACTTATCTCTTTTCACCTTTGGCACATAAGTAAAACAAATACAGCCAAAAACTTTGAAGTTCCGAACAAAAGGTTTATAGCCATACCATGCTTCATAAGGAGTTTTTCCTTGCACTGCTTTTGTAGGAAGCTTGTTTAATATAAACACAGCCGTATTTGCAACTTCGACCCAAAACTTCTTTGGAAGTCTTTTCTCATGCATCATGCTTCTAGCCATCTCCATTATCATTCTATTCTTCCTTTCGCTTACCCCATTTTGTTGTGGAGTGTACGGAGTAGTAAGCTAGTGCTATATTCCAGCATGTTCACAAAAAGAATTAAATTGATCTAAAATATACTCTTTTCCATTATCAGACCTTAAAACTTGAATTTTACAACCAGATTGATTTTCAATCCAAGCCTTAAACCTCCAAAAAATTCCTGCAACTTCATATTTAAATCTCAAGAAACAAATCCAGCACATTCTTGTCAAATCATCAATAAAGAGAATGTAATATTTACTCCCATTTAAAGATAATTCAGGTAGAGGTCCTCCAAGGTCTGTGAATCAATTGCAGCATCTGTGATGCTCTCCAACTAGTTTATGGAAATGGTAGCCTGAACTACTTCCCATTTTGGCATGCATTACAGCTAGTTAAGTGATCTTCCAATGATGGCAAGCCTTCCACAATGTTGTGTTTTTTCATGTTCATTAGTGCACCATGGTTAAAATGACCCATTCTCTTGTGCCAAAGATTAGTGACATTAATCGAGCTTGAAACAGCAGCTTGCACCTCCTCCATTAGATCTAAAGAGAAGCTTTTTCCCTTCATTTTGACCTTGAATAGATCGTGCCCACTTGGATCTTTGATCAAACACATTTTTTCTTCAAACAAAACTTTGTAGCCTTTTTCAAGGAACTGGCCAACACTCAACAAATTTTGATTAATATCAGGTACATAAAGCACATCAGTGATTATTTTTGTACCTGAACAGCTTTCAATTGCAACATTGTCCTTCCCTTTCACAGCTACGTACTCTCCATTGACAATTTTGACTTTTGAAACAGTTGTCCTATTCAACTCCTTGAACAACTCTTCATTGTAGGTCATATGATGTGTGCACCCACTGTCAATCAGCCAGCTCTCACAATGGTTGCTGGTGGAAAAACAAGTTGTCGCAAATACAATTCCTCCTCCTATTCTTGTTGGCCAACCACTTGAGCCTCAGGGTGAGGCTGCTTTTTGTTCTTGCAAAATTTTGCAATATGACCAAGCTGGTTGCTTTTGTTACAACGTACATTGGGACTCTTCCAACATTTGAAGTAGGGATAATTTGTCTTTCCAAGTGTTGACAAGGAGGATGATTTGGCTTCTCATCTCCTCCTTTACCACCTTTGTTGGAATTTTCTCCTTGCTCAGAGTTGCTCTTTGAGTCTTCCTTTTCTTTCTTTTGTAACTATGACTATGTTTCAGTTTTGCATGTAAGACACCTTCAATCATGCCTTCCTCCCTCATGAGTCCCCTCTGTTCTTGGGCTTGCAAAGCATACAACAATTCTGCCCAAGTAATATTTGACAGATCTTTGAAATTTTCCAAAGAGGAAATGGTGGATTCAAACCTCTTAGGAACAGTCACAACGATTTTCTGCACTATCCTTGTATTAGAAAATTATGTCATAAGCAACCTCACCTTGTTTATAGTGCTCAGAAGTCTGTCAGAATATTCTTTCACTATTTCTGACTCCTTCATCTGCTGCATCTCAAACTCCCTCATCAAATTGAGCACTTGCATCCCTTTGACTCTCTCATTTCCTTCATACTCTTGTTTGAGAAAATCCCAAATAGCCTTTGCTGACCTTAGAGTCACAATTCTATTGAAGATTGTTGGAGAAACAGCAGAAAATAGACAAGACTTTGCCTTTGATTTTCATAACTTTCTTTCCTTATGTGCCATGATTTGGTTAAGTGTTGGATTTTTTGGTAATGCACCAACCTCATAATCCTCCTCAATAGCTTCCCAAAGATCACTTGCATCAAGAAAGGCCTCCATTCTGATCACCCATAGGTGATAATTCTCACCATCAAAAGCTTTTTGGACGGAATTATGAGATTGCATTTTCAACTGTCACCATAGGTGATAATTCTCACCATCAAAATCTTTTTGGGTGTTTGGTGAAACTCTCAACCTTACCAGGTCCCTCAAGAACAAAATAAAGCTCTGATACCAACTATAGGAACTTAGACCATCTCCAATGGTGATTCTTAGGATGGTTCTTAGATTTTAAGCACCTAGTTAAGAACCCATGTCCCAATGGAGCTTGCTAACCTGGACATGGGTTCTAACCAAGGTTGCTAGTTTAAGCACCCATATCTAACAAAAGAATGGGGGGCCAAAAACAACATATTCCAGCGTCAAATGAAAGGAGAAAGAAGATGAAAATGGAGAAACTTCCAACCAGAAAATCAAAACTAGAAAATCAACAACAAATTCCAGCAACAAATTATACAGAACAGAAATAGAAATTTACTTGTAAATTTTAGAAATTACAAAAGATTACAGAAAATTACAAAAATCACAAATTTCCAAAAATAAAAACGAAAATATTAGAGAAACTAAATAAAAATACCATAAAATTACATGTTTGAACAAATAAAAGTAGAAAGGTTGAACCTTTGAAGTGGAGAGGGATATTTGTGGTCGCGGCGTGGTGGCAAAGAAGAAGAGAAGAGGAGAGCTGTTGTGGTAGCGGCATGACAGAGAAGTGAAGTGGAGAGGGATATTTGTGGTGGTGGTGGCGTGACGAAGAAGAAGGGATCAACGGCGTGGTGGAGAAGAAGAACGGATCAGCGGCATGGTGGAGAAGAAGAAGAAGTTTAGCGTTTTTTTGAATTGAGAGAGTGAGTGAGTGAATGATATCAGAAGTGAAGAAGATGGGGTGAGTTATTTGGTGTAGTGAAGAAGAGGGTGCATTTAGATCAAGTGGCTCAGATTTGTTGTATGCATTTGAAAATTAATGTTGTTGACCGTTGGATGCCCATGATGGATGATGATGCCCCTAATCCTATGTGTGGACGGTGCACATTGATGATGATTTTTTTAAAAAAAAAAGTATCGTAGGTAACCGTTTCCATCTTGTGACCGTTCTGTGCTTTCAACATTTTTCAGAAGGGTGAAAAATTTATAATGTGTATAAATATGTGTTGTTTTGGATTAAATGATACAACAAAAACTCATTTCTATTCCTTCTTCATATTCTTGAAATTATTTTCCTTTTCCATGGATCCCAACCAATTTAATTTCAATGATTTATTTCGATACATGCAAAATTTTCAAGCTTCCCAGGGTCAAAATAATCTATTTCCCCCAACTCAAAATTCTCAATCACTATCTCAAAATTTTCCATATTCTCCTACTAAAAAATTTTCATATCTTCCTACTCAAACTTTCCCATATTCTTCTGCTCAAAATTTGTTACCTTCAATTAATGAAAATGTTCAAACTCAATTTCCACAATTTTCCACCCAAGCGGGATTGGAAAATATAAATCTCGAAGAGCAAGATAACACAACGGTGATGAGTCCAAGAAAAAAAAGATAATCAAGCTCAGATGAGGAAGACAAAATTCTTATCCAATCGTGGCTTAATATTTCTAAAGATTCAGTTGTTGGAACAAATCAAAAGTCGGATGGGTTTTGGCTAAGGATTTCAAATAATTATAATGAGTATTGTGACTCTTTTAAGGAAAATAAACCGGGCCAATTAAAATGCCGTTGGCAAAAGATTAACACGATGGTTCAAAATTTCGTTTAGAGCTACAATCACGCTGTAAGTTTGAAAAAAAGTGACATGACAGACAAAGATATATTTGAAGCGGCGCGTGCCATATATAAGTCAAATGAAAAAATGTCGTTCAAGATGGAGGCTTAATGGCGACTCTTAAAGGATGAACCAAAATGAATTTTGAATCAAGCGAATCTGGAACAAAGAGGACAAAGATTTTTGCCTCTGGGGCTTATTCATCGTCTTCTAATCCAGAAACAAAAACTAGTGAGTACAATCCAACATCGCCTACTATGACCCATCCAATGGGTCGAAATGCCGCAGAGAAGAAGGGAAAATGAAAATTACGTGGGACTTCTTCGAATTGCAAAGAGGATGAGGAGGAGGCCAAAACGAAAGAGGATGAGGATGAGGCCAAAATGAAAGAGGATGTACTTTTGAAACTAGTTGCTGCCCAGGAATCATCCGCAAGAGCGAAGCACGAAGAAATCACACTTGAGAAGGAACAAATCACACTAGAGAAGGAACAAATTACACTAGAGAAGGAAAAGCATGATATAGCAATTCTATACAAGGACACTTCTGGAATGGACGAGGAGCAACTTGTGTTTCGTCAAAATTATTGTGCTCAAATTAGAAAAAAATGTGTTTTATAATTTTCGAAATGTAATATGTTTCAATTTACTTAATGTAATGTGTTTTAATTTTCGAAATGTAATGTGTTTGAATTTACTTAATGTAATGTGTTTTAATTTATGAAATGTAATATGTTTTAATTTACTTAATGTAATGTGTTTTAATTTATGAAACGTGTACTAATTAATATTAATGGTAAATCAAGTACTACCATTTTACCTTTTACAAAGCAAGTGTTAATTTATTTTGGTTTTTTTATTAAACAAGTGTTAACTATTTTTTAAAATTATTATGTTAAATTTCTTTCAAAGAGTTTTTTCCCGTAACATTTTAAAAGCTAGCCGTTGCGGTCAAACTAGTCGTTGGGAGCCGTTGGGGTCAAACTAGTCGTTGGGAGCCGTTGGGGTCAAACTAGCCCTTGCGGTCAAACCAGCCATTAGATTAGCTATGTCGTTCTGTGGAATCCTATATATAGTCTTATATGGATAAACTCACAACCTTGAGCATTTTGTTCAATTCTATTCTCTCTCACACTTTTCTTCTCCTTCATAGTTCTGAATAACAAAATGGATCCAAATCATTCTGAAAGTGATGACGATGTTCATTTTAACACGGCAGACTTTGTAGTTGATTTAATTCTCAATGATCGAATATGGGAGAGGTGACGCCAACATTGAAGGCAAAACTCCACTCGCCATACAAGAACTCGTATAGAACGCAATTGTGAATAAGGACATATCCGATTGTTCAACAACTACTTCTTTAAAATTCCAGTATTCACGGAAGCACATTTCCGTAGACGGTTTCATATGAGGAAGCATGTATTCCTCCGTATTGTAGAAGACCTTGGAAATCACGATGCTTATTTTCAAATGAGGGTAGATGCAAACAGAAGAGAGAAGCCTAGCCAGCCTTACTACTGTAATCATGCATATTGAGAATCTGTTAAAAGAAATACACATCACCCAAAGCAGATCTCCCTTAATTTGAAGTGGACTTACGGTTTGTTCGCGAGCGTGTAGCTAAAGGACTCATCCATGTCACACATTGCCTAACTAGATTTCAGATGGCTGATATACTCACTAAAGGGTCTTCCATTACAACCTTTCTTGAATGTAGAACCCTCACCTACCTTAAGTTTGAGGGGCGATATTGGAGATAATAACTAAGTAGAGTTAGTTAGTGTAAAATATAGTGATTTTATGAATTGTTGAGTGTCAATGTGATTACACAAGTCTCTATTTATAATGTGAATACAATCGTTATACATGAATACAATGATACTGAATAAAGAATAATATCAATCCTAATAAATACTAAAGGCATATTCTACCATATATTCTATTTATAAAGTATATTCTACTTGAATATTCTAACACTCGCCCTAATGCTGGAGCATATAGGTCATATGATCCAAGCTTGTTATGAATGTAATCAATTCAAGTGCCTCTAAGGGACTTGGTGAGCATGCTGGCTAACTGATCTTCTGATTTAACAAAGTCAGTTGTGATTTCTCCAGAAAGCACATTTTGTCTAACAAACTGACAATCAATCTCTGTGTTTGGTTCTTTCATGAAAAATCGGATTTGATGCAATTTGCATAGCAACTTTATTGTCACAAATAAGCTTGGCTCCTCTTATATCTCCTAGTCTCAATTGTTGAAGGACGTGTCGCAACCAAGAAAGATCACATGTAGCTACTGCCACAACGCGGTATTTAGCTTCCGCACTAGATCTGGCAACAACGTGTTGCTTCTTTCTCCTCCATGAGATGAGGTTCCTGCTGATAAGAACATAATATTTAGAAGTGGACCTCTGGTCTGATGGTGACCCTGCCCAATCAACATTAGAGTATCAAGTGATCTTTGCATTTCCTTTATTTGTATATAATAACCCATGTCCATAAGAATGTTTGATGTAACGAAGGATGTGGGTTACGGCATTCCAATGTCTGTCGCAAGGGGCATTTAGACTTGCTACACTAACCGCAAATGAAATATCAGATCTATTGATAGTTAGATAATTGAGCCTGCTCACTAATGTCTATACTTCTCCAGGTCTTTCAATGGCTCCCCCTGGCCTAGAAGAAGTTTGACATTAGGAACCATATGAGTGTCAGAGGGGCAACAGTCAAGCATTTTGCCCTGGTTAAGGATGTAAACAACATACCTGCGCTGGTTAATGGAAATTCCAAAAGAGGAACGAGCAACTTCAATGCCTAAGAAATACTTCAAAGGGCCAAAATCCTTTGTCTAAAACTGATGAGAATGATGGTCTTTAAGTTTCTGGATGTCAGCCACATCATTAGTTGTGATAACAATTCGTCAACATAGACAACAAGATAGATACATATGCCTGATGGAGAATGAATGGAAAATACAAAATGACAAGCCTCACACTTAGTCATGCCAAACTATAGAAGTAAAGAGTTGAATCAGCCAAACCAAGCCCAAGAAGATTGCTTCAAGCCATAAAGAGAGCGGTGTAATCGGAAGACAAGATTTTGACCACCGGTAGTGGTGAAGCCAAGTGGTTGAGCCATGAAAACCTCCTCGTGCGATTCACCATGCAAGAAGGAATTTTTGATGTCCAGCTAATGAAGTGGCCAATGATGAATAGAAACCATAGCATGAAAGATTTGAACAGAGGTCATCTTTGTTACTGGAGAAAAAGTGTCATCATAATCTAGGTCAAAAATTTAGAATCATAAGATGTAACTTTTGAAGGTTCGGATGCCCCAACTGATGATGGATGATAAATTGTCTCAGCATATTGAAGGTGATGCGAGGCAAAATAATCCTGCGTACTCATGACTTGTCCCAGTCGTCTGTCCAGTTCGTTTATCCTGAATCAAAGCAAATTATTGACAAACAAAATTGACTAAGGCAATTTGTGAATAAGTTGTCTAGCAGAAATAAGGTTAAAGGGAAAATTTGCTACATATAGAACAAAATCTAAAGATAATGATGGAAGGAGATTGGATCGACCAATACCAAGAGCTTTAGTTTGGGTATCATCGGCAAGAGTGACGGATGGAAGTGTGTCCATAAAAGAGAAAGTGGAGAAAAGAGATTTTTTACCAGTCATATAATTAGAAACGTTAGAATAAAGAATCCATGATCCGAGAGAAGATGATCGGGCCATACAAGTTACAGGATTACCAGATTCGTTGAGGAGATGCTCGGTAGGAAAGTTGCTAGAAACATTGCCAGAAGGTCATTAGAAAGTAGGATGGTGTAGAGGCGTGTTGGGAAACGTGGCAGCAACGGAATCGGATGCGTAAGTGCTGGAAGACATGTTAGAAAAAAATGGAAGAGAACTGCCTGGGTAGGTGCACCTGGCAGGAAGGAGTGGACTGGGAGAAGCACCGGCGAAAACGCTGCCAGGAAAGCTGCTCACGCGCCCTAATTGTGGCGGCGCGTGGATTGGATGTGCCGGAAAGAGGCGACGCGTGTAGGCGTGTGTAGTGTCCGGTGACAGCGGCAAACTTACGGTGGGACTCACTAGATGGTGGCGATTCTGATTGCTGAGGTGGCGTGGCGAACAGAGGCGGCAGTGGTGTTTGGCCAAGAACAGTGGCATGGTATTGTTCACGCTACAGTACTGCGAAATAAATAAATAAATAAATAAAAAAAAGGAAGAGGAAGCATAGGATCAAACCTGGTCTACTTATACCGTGTAAAAGATAGTCTTTTTATGAATTGTTATGTGTCAATTTGATCATACAAGTCTCTATTTATAATGTGAATACAATCCTTATACATAAATACAATGATACAGACTAAAGAAATAATATCAATCCTAATAAATACTAAAGGCATATTCTACGATAAATTCTATTTAAAGACTATGTTCCACTTGAATATTCTAGCGGTTAGAATCAGTTATAATTGTTAGTTCTTTAGTCTACATGTACTTCTCTATATATACCTTCATTTTGTATCAATTCATAATACAATGTATACATTTTAACATCAATGCAGATATTTCAGTTCTTCTCCTCTCTCTTTGGCTTCTTCCCTGTGGTTGATTACCTTACAATTCTATTTCTTGCATATATGTAAATAGTTTTCAATTTTTTTTCCTACCTCGGTTCTTTTACATCTTTATCATTTATGCACTTAAGACTGTCATTGAGCAGCAGTTTTTTGAAAATTATGGCCATGATCTCACAAGCTCCTGAACTTTAAAGAATCCAAACGAAAACTGCCATGATATCAGATTCTATCACCATCTAAGTTATGCCTATATTGCTTATATTCTCTTTCTGCAATAAGGAAGTTGTATGGAATAACCACCCAATGTTTAATTGTCTTTGAGTTGAAAGGTGATTCTAAATTTTCCATGAGGATTTTTTATGATTGCAGTTCAGAGATTCAATGCCCATCCCTATGAGCAAGTGACACAGTTTTTGAGGTCACCCTTACCTCATAAAGCTTTTGGAAGTCAATTAGTAAAACCAATCCTTTGTCTCTTTCATCCCTTTTATCACCTAATTTTTTATTCCTTCCTAATTCTATTTCATTTTTTTTTTTTTACTTTTATGTTTTAGACTAGTCTAAAGAGATAGAATCATTATGTTATGAAGTCAGGAAAACGCCTGTAAACTCTAGGTGAAAGTAGAAGAAGGCTAAGTTTGGATCTGGGTGGAAGGAGTTTTGTGTGAGAAAAGAATTGGAGGAAGGTGATCTATGTGTTTTCAACATAGAAAATTTGTTTGAAAGAGTTGTGAAATTAAAGTTACGTTCGAGAGATTAGAGTAGGATACTTGATTCTATTTTCTAGTTTTAGGAATCATGCAATATTGTCCTATTTTGTTAAACTTTTCAATCTCCAGATTGTAATGAAGTTAAAATACAAAAATCCTGATTAAGGATAGATTCTCAATTGATTAAATTAATCATTTAGTCCCTATAGGTGTCCTTATTTTTGTTTTAGTCCCTATACATAAAAACATTCATTTTAGTTCCTATACGTCCGTAGTTTTGATATTGGTCCCTATAATCAATTTCAATACTAATGGTGTTAACTTCATCCTTCATGACTAATGGAATCTATATGAGCCAATCAATGACGAACACATAGACGGTTGATATAGAAATTAATGAATTCCTGTGAATGTACTTATTTTTCATTTTAGTCCCTACACATGTAATTGTTTTTCATTTTAGTTCTATACGTGTACTTGTTTTTCGTTTTGAGTCCTTGTACATGTACTTATTTTTCGTTTTAGTCCTTGTACTTGTTTTTTTTTGTTTTAACAGGAATTAACGATAAGATAACAGAAGGAAAAGCACTAACAAAAATACGTATAGGGGGTAAAAGAAACGTTTTTATATATAGGGACTAAAACAAAAATGAGAAACACAAATAAGGACTAAATGATTAATTTAATCTTCTCAATATTTTAAATATTCCAAGTGTTTTCTTTTTTAATTTAAATAATAATTGTGTAACTTTTTGTTTTTTCTTGTTGCTCCATAAATTTTACTAGATTCATATATATCTTCAAATAGCATGGTGTTGCGGACCCATATTCCGGTCCCACTACTCGGACTTACCAGAGGCCCAACAAGCCGTGCGGGCCATCATAAAGGCCCATACCACCTACGAATACCTACACAAAAGGTATAAATACAGGGAATAAGAGGGGACCCGAGTATGATCATCCAACCCTAATACACTCCGCTCTTTGACTATTAGTGACTTGGGCGTCGGAGTCCTTGCAGGTACCACCTGCTCCAAGCATCTCGGAGCACCATCAGATCCCTGGATCACGCAGTATGTGGATCCCAGGTACGCTCAGTGGCACCGTCTGTGGGGAACATGCACGAAAGCAGCATTCTCTCCTTAGTTCGACATGGTCAACACGCGACAGAAATCGTATGACGACAACAACTGCAGTGTTCACAACGAACCTGGTACAGCGGATCCAGGCTTTTCGCACCCCTCGCCCCCTAGGGCGACGACCATCGGTACTTATTAAAGACGTCCTGGAACCACAGGCAATCCAACCAGTCCTACAACCAATGCTGGATCCCGATGAAATTCGGCGAATGGCTCGCCTTATAGAAGATCAAGGAAGGCTCATAGAAGAGCTTAGGGAAGAAAGACAGCGGGCAGAAGCCGAGAGGCGGGCAGAAGCCGAGCGCGTCAATCAGCCACAACCCCTTAATTCACAGCCTCACCCGCTCAGAAATCCAACCAAACAACCTCCCGATATCCTAGAGCGGCATACACGCCCTGAACCAGCGGTCCAACAACAAAACCCTGTTGTGGAGGCGCGACCCGCCTTACGAATAGGAGGACAGGTGTATAGGAACCCGGCGATGGCGATAGAGAGGCGTCGCGAACCTGCGGCTGTTCCCCAGCTCCTCAACGAGGTGGTGGCAGAGAATGACCTAATGTCGGGGTATTGTAGGAACCCTTTTACCCCGGATATCATGGCGCAGGAGCTGCCTGTCGGTTTCTAGTTCGCCAAAAAACTGGATGACTATGACGGGACGAAGGACCCCCATCAGCACGTTCAGAATTTTGAAAGAATAGTGACTTTCCAAGGCATCCGCGAACTGCTGGCATGTCGGGCGTTCTCATTAACGCTCACCGAGGCAGCAGGCAGGTGGTTCAACGAATTGCCATCCAACTCGATTGGAAGCTGGCAGATGTTCAAAGATAAGTTCCTTCGACACTTTACTAGCAGTTAAAGGCAGTTCAAGTCCGAATACCATTTGAAAAGCATAAGGCAGGGCGAAAAAGAGCCCCTGTGCGATTTTATTATTCGTTTCAATAAAGAAGCTTTAGAGGTTAAGGATGTGGCGCGTAACATGATTTTATTTTTTCTAATGGAGGGTTTAAAGCCCGGTTTCTTTAAACAGGAACTCACAGGGAATAAGCCCTTGAACATGGACGAACTTAAAGACCGAGCTGAGTTCTGGATCCGGATTAAAGAACAGTCCAAAGCCAGCGGGGACCCTACTCCTCTGCAAGGCAAAGCGGAGGACAAGTTGGCAAACAAAAGCTCAAATCAAAGAAGTTCCTTCGACTCTAGATCGAAGGATAAGGGGCCCCGAGGAACTTTCAACAGTTATACCCCTTTGTTAACTACGCCTGCCAGGCTGTACAAAGAGGTGATGAACACAGAGTTGACAGAACGCCCTCCCGTGATGAGAAGCCAGTCTCGGGATAGAAAGAAGTGGTGCGCATATGATCGGGATCATGGACACTACACCAATGAGTGCATACAGCTTAAAGATGTAATTGAACGATTGGTACGCTGGGGCAAGCTGAAGGAATTCGTTCAGCCCCAGCAGGACTCCCGCAACCAAAAAAGGAGCAACTCACCCCGGAATACAGGTCGTGAAGGTCGAGGACAGTCCCCCCGGCAAAGGAATAATGAGGTCGGCCCTAGAGGAACCAGATCCCGGTCATCATATCCCCAGTCTGGTTCCCAACCTCGGGGTATCATCAATGTCATAGCCGGGGGCATCGTGACCAAATCTAAACGCACGAGGACCGAGCGGGAACTTTGTGCCCAGGTAACTCCTATGCCCGGTGTGATTTTGTCATTTACTAAGGCTGATTTGCCTGTAGGAAAAATCCGCGAGAATGAGCCGCTGGTGATCACCGCCATGATCGACGGGTTTGAGGTACATCAGATCTTCGTTGATCAAGGCAGCTCGGCAAATATCATCTTTTGGAGCCTGTTCGAAAAAATGGGACTGGGAACTAAAGACTTGATCCCCTATCCCAGGAGTTTAATCGGCTTCACCGGAGATACCATTCTTCTCAAAGGCTATGTGGAATTGGCGTGCGCCTTCGGAGATGGACTAGGATGCCGCTTCGTCCCAGTGAAATTCTTAGTAGTGGACTGTCCTTATGCATAGAACGCAATATTGAGATGGCCAACCTTAAATTCCTTACGCGCGGCGGTATCAACTCTACACCTGGCAATGAAGTTCCCAGGAGATCAGGGGGAGGTTATCACGATACGCGGTAACAAAGACGAAGCTAGAGAGTGTTACAAAGAGAGTTTGAAAATATCTAAGACGCCAAATGAGGAAAGCCGGCCGTCAACAAACAGATCATTCCAACGAAGGGACCCGCCAAACGAATTTGGGGTCCTCATGCTCAATCTAGATCCCAGAGCCGAATTTGAATACCAAAGGCCCCAACTTGAGGGAGACTTGATCACGGTATAGATCGGCGATGAACCATCTAAAGTGATGAAGATCGGGGCTGCTCTTTCCCCCGAGCTCCGAAGTAGATTCGTTAATCTCCTGGAGAAGAATGTCGACTTATTCGCCTGGACTCCTTCCTATATGCCCGAAATAAATCCCGACATCTGCTGCCACAAGTTGGCATTAAAACCGGGAACTACCCCGGTAGCTTAGAAGAAAAGGCGCATGGGTCCCGAAAAGGCTGAGGCGATAGAGAAACAGGTAAAAGAACTGCTGGAGGTTGGTTTCATCAGAGAAGTTCGATACTCAAACTGGGTCTCCAATGTAGTAATGGTTAAAAAGTCGAATGGTAAGTCACGGATGTGCACGGACTACACAGACCTGAATAAGGCCTGTCTAAAAGATCCATTTCCCCTACCCTGTATAGACAAATTAGTGGATAATTCTGCAGGCTACAAATACTTGCCCTTTATGGACGCATACTCCGGTTACAATCAAATTCCAATGTATCCTCAAGATCAGGAGAAAACGGCCTTCATCACCGACTTCGGTGTATACTGTTATAACGTGATGCCGTTCGGATTAAAAAATGTAGGGGTCACCTTTCAGCGAATGATGAACCTCGTTTTCTCCGAACAGATAGGGCGCGTACTGGAAGTTTATATATATGACATTATTGTTAAGACTAACGAAGGAGGAGACCCTGTAGCAGACCTTGAAGAGGTTTTCCAGCAATTGAGAAAGTATGACTTGTGACTCAACCCAAATAAATGCACCTTCGGTGTAGAAGCAGGTAAATTCTTAGGGTTCTTGTTAACAAGCTAATCCAGACAAATGTAAAGCTGTTCTGGAAATGACGAGCCCGAGAAGCATACGCGAAGTCCAACATTTGACCAGGAGGGTTGCAGCGCTATCCCGGTTCCTTTCGACCTCCGCCAAGAAGTATGTGAAAGATATTTTCAGGAGCTGAAACAAACATTGGCACACCCTCCAGTGCTAACCCGACCAGATCCAGGGAAACCTCTGATTGTATATTTGTCTGTTACTGATGAGGCTGTTAGCGCAGTTTTGGTGAAGAAAGTGGACAAAGTACAAATGCCGGTCTATTTCATCTCAAAGGCTCTACAGGGGCCCGAAATGAAGTACCATAAGCTAGAGAAACTCGCTTATGCCTTGTTGATAACATCCCGACGTCTAAGGCCGTACTTCCAGTGTAACCCAATATTCGTGCGTACCGATCAGCCGATTCGACAGGTACTGCACAAGCCTGACCTGGCTAGAAGAATGATGAATTGGGCGATAGAGCTTACCCAGTATGACATTTCTTATGAACCGCATCAGGCAATAAAGGCCCAAGCACTAGCAGACTTTGTCGTAGAAATGACTCACCCCGGCCCTTCGATCCCGGGGCGTGGGTAGTCCATGTGGATGGATCTTCTAACGAGAAAGGAAGTGGAGTCAGGGTGATTATCGAAAATGATGATGGGATAGCAGTAGAGTATTCGTTAAGATTTGCATTCCGGACGTCTAATAATCATGCAGAATATGAAGCCTGCTTGGCAGGAATTAGGATGGCAAAAGAACTGGGAGCAAGCGTCATCACCATCCGCTCAGATTCCCAGTTAATGGTATCACAGATAAAAGGTGACTATATGGCCAACGAACCTATTATGCAAAAATACCTGGCTAAGGTAAAGGAGAGTCTACAGGGATTATCCGATTTTGAAATTCAACACATCCCCCGCAAACAGAACCACCGAGCAGACATACTGTCGAAATTGGCAACTACAAAGAATGTCGACAATGCAAGGTCGGTTATTGAGGAAACCTTGCCAAACCCATGTGTCGTTCTCTAGGCAGAGATTAGTGATTGGCGAACGCCAATTTAACAATATATCTCTCAAGGCCAATTACTGACAGACCCAGACGAGTCTTGGAAGATAATCAAGCGAGCAGCCCAATTTTGCTTGGTGCAGGGACACCTGTATCGTAGAGGCACCTCAGTCCCGTTGCTGAAATGCATCGGCCTAGCGGAAGTTTGGTACATCCTAGCCGAGATTCATGAGGGGAGTTACAGCCTTCATGGCGGTGGCAAGTCCTTAGCCCGAAAAGCCTTGAGGGCCGGATATTTCTGGCCGACTATGAACATTGACGCCGCGGCACATGTGAAAACATGCGATGTCTGCCAATTACATGCCCCGCTTGGGCACTTGTTAGCAGTAGATCTTCATTCTATGTCATCCCCATGGCCCTTTCACACATGGGGCCTAGACTTACTGGGACCTTTTGACGCGGCGCCCGGACAATTGAAACATTTATTGGTGGTAGTGGATTACTTCACTAAGTGGATCGAAGCCGAGCCGTCTTCCATGATAACCTCGACCAGGGCGCAGAATTTTGTTTTCAAGTCAATCATCTGCCGTTTTGGCATCACAGCAGCCATGGTTACCGACAATGGAACCCAATTCACAGACAAAGGATTCCGCGAGATGTTAGTCGGTCTTCAAATAAAACATCACTTCGCCAGTTTAGCCCATCCTCAGAGCAACAAACAGGCAGAAGCTGCCAATAAAGTTATAGTTGAAGGACTACGTAAGTGATGTCGAATGTCGGGCTGTAATTGGGTCGAGAATCTGTACCAAGTGTTGTGGGCCCATCGAACAACTGCCCACAGCTCCACGGGGGAACTCCTTTCAAGCTGGTATACGGGACTGATGTTGTAATCCCGGTAGAGATCGGTAGCCCAACCTGGAGAATCACCTACCCCATCGCAGATAACAACCAGAGACTTCTAGAAGAGCTAGATGTCATAGATGAGGTACGAGAACTGGCCAAAATAAAAGAACTCTCGAGAAAGAAACAGGTCGCAAAGCGATATAACTTAAAAATCCACAAGAAGAGTTTTCAAGTCGGCGACTTAGTACTCAGACGAGCAAGCATCAGGAACAAGAATGCAAGCGAGGGAAAGTTAGCCGGGAATTGGGAATGACCTTACCGAGTCAGAATAGCAATGGATGCCGGCGCCTACGCACTAGAATGCCTTACCGGGAAGGGGATCCCGCGCACTTTTAACGCCGCAGATCTTCGGCGTTATTACAGCTAAGTTTGTAAAGTCCAAATAATTAATTGTAATAGGGGGTACTCTTTTTCCTGTAGCAGGTTTTATCCCTAAGGAGGGTTTTACTGTCATAGGTTTTAACGAGACCCAATTATCTGATTTAATAAGAAATCGCATTTTTACATATTACTTCTTCATGTTATAACTTATTTTATGTTGAGATACTAAATGTTACGCAGCAGATATCAGGAATCATGGCCAACGGAGGTCGGTCTTAAAGTACAACCGGCATAGGGCATTTGCCCCACCAGGACTTAAAACATGGAAGGGATCCATCCCCCGTAAACTAATTAACACCGGTATAGGGCATTTGCCCCACCAGGACTTAAAACCTGAAAGGGGTCCGTCCCCCATAAACTAATTAACACCGAAATAGGGCACTTGCCCCACCAGGACTTAAAACCTGGAAGGGATCCATCCCCCATAAATTCATTTACGCCGAGATACGACAACTTGTCCCATTGGGAACCCAAAACCCAGAAGGGACCCCTTCATCACGAACTAAATTACGTCGGTACAAGGCGAAATCATCCAGAGAATTAAGATCAGAACAGTAGAAAACGTGAAAGTTAAAAAAATATAGTAAACCTATAAACAGGACAATATCAATAATCATCCCATTAATTAAAAATACAATTCGTACAAAATTGCCGAAATCATAATACAAGCAAGCAATATAAAATGAAGTCAGTGGCCAGGAGCAGGCACAACCGTTTCGGGATCAACCCCAGTTTCCACAGCACCGGAGGCCGACAATGTAGCTTCGGTATCGGCACAATTGCTCGATGCATCACCATCGCCATCCCGCACGTTGCTTTCAGTTTCCTCCGAGTCATTGGCAACGTACGGGGCCCAAGGATCAAAAGCCTTAAAATCCGGGTTGGATAGATCGACCGGACGCGGGTCACTGGGCTGACAAATGTCGGTAAGGACACCTTCCGACACAGTGTGATCAACACTCAAACCACGGAGATTCAGAGTCACCTCGGAATTCAGCAACATCACTTGTTGAAGGCAATTGCAGAAGGCGTCGTAATTCACGCCATCGAATTCCTCCCTCAAGGTATCCGCGTCCTTCTGGGCTTCCTCGGCGACCCGGGACTGAGATTTCAGCTTCTCAACCAGCACGATCCTCTCCCGGCGAAGTTGATGAACCTCGGTAGTTAAAGATGCCCTTGCTCTGATCAATTCAGCCTGCTCTCTTTCAGAAGAGTCAAGAGAAGCTTTCAGCTTCTTCTCGGCAGTCGTCCAGAGATCATTTTTGCGAATCGTCTCCTCGCGAGCATCGTCTACCTCCCGGGATAATTTATCAACTTGGGCCTGTAACTCGCTCTCCCGAGTGGTTGCGTCAAGCTGTTGTTGGTTCAGCTGTTTCTCCAGATCGCGCACTTGCCCTTCCAATTTCGTCACCCTTTGATTCAAGATATCATTATCATTCTGGGAAATGGGGGCCTTCAACACCCCCTCCGCCTCGAGCCTTATATCATTCAAAAATGAATGGATAATGCCATCCCAGCATTGCATCCGCTCATACCGGCCCTGTGTAAACAAAAAATATCCCAGTTGAGCATAAGACCACGAGATTTTCAGAAATCAATATTGTATAAACTTACCTCAAAGGTCTCAGCGGAGGTGTTGAAGAAAAAGTCTGGGGGATGCATAAAGCTAACTCTTGGAGTGACCATACCCTCGAAAATGCCACTCCACTTACCACGGCACCTAGGCGTAAAAGGTCGTCCCTCCAGGACTTCAGCGCCCTCGACAGCTACGACATATAATATGACATCAGGAATGTCGGGATAGCATTACACCAAAAGCGGCAAAAATATCACTTATTACCTTTCCCTTTCTTGGCACGCTTCACCTGTGCCCCGGCATCCTCCTGCCCCAAGGAACCGTCACTGCCATCTCCTTCAACCGTCCGTTTGCGCTTGAAGACGGCTGGATCCTCTTCCTCCTCCTAGTCATCATCCCTCAGGTCAACAAAATTTTCGCCAACCGGGATGGTCACAGGAGGAGGGGACATTGGGGGCTCAGAAGCAGGAACCTCGGTAGCAGCCGGCTCAGCAGGCAGCGGTATCTCTGCAGACTTTTCCACCGCTGGTTTTTTTGACACCTTGGCGCCAGCCCGTGAACTTCCACCCTTCTTCGACGTACGGGGCCTAAGGATCAAAAGCCTTCAAATCCGGATTGGATAGATCGACCGGGCGCGGGTCACTGGGCTAACAAATGTCGGTAAGGACACTTTCCGACACAGTGTGATCAACACTCAAACCACGAAGATTCAGAGTCACCCCAGAATTCAGCAACATCACTTGTTGAAGGCAATTGCAGAAGGCGTCATAATTCACGCCATTGAATTCCTCCCTCAAGGTATCCGCGTCCTTCTGGGCTTCCTCGGCGACCCGGGATTGAGATTTCAGCTTCTCAACCAGCACGATCCTCTCCCGGCGAAGTTGATGAACCTCGGTAGTTAAAGATGCCCTTGCTCTGATCAATTCAGCCTGCTCTCTTTCAGAAGCGTCAAGAGAAGCTTTCAGCTTCTTCTCGACAGTCGTCCAGAGATCATTTTTGCGAATCGTCTCCTCGCGAGCATCGTCTACCTCCCGAGATAATTTATCAACTTGGGCCTGTAACTCGCTCTCCCGAGTGGCCGCGTCAAGCTGTTGTTGGTTCAGCTATTTCTCCAGATCGCGCACTTGCCCTTCCAATTCCGTCACCCTTTGATTCAAGAGATCATTATTATTCAGGTAAACAGGGGCCTTCAACACCCCCTCCGCCTCGAGCCTTATATCATTCAGAAATGAATGGATAATGCCGGCCCAGCATTGCATCCGCTCACACCGGCCCTGTGTCAACAAAAAATATCCCGGTTGAGCATAAGACCACGAGATTTTCATAAATCAATATCGTATAAACTTACCTCAAAGGTCTTAGCGGAGGTGTTGTAGAAAAAGTCTGGGGGATGCATAAAGCTAACTCTTGGAGTGACCATACCCTCGAAAATGCCACTCCACTTTCCACGCCACCTAGGCGTAAAAGGTCGTCCCTCCGGGACTTCAGCGCCCTCGACAGCTGCGACATAAAATATGACATCAGGAATGTTGGGATAGCATTATGCCAAAAGCGGCAAGAATATCACTTATTACCTTTCCCTTTTTCGACTTGCCTTTCAAACATTGATAACGGGCGGTGTAGGCATTCATGATCTTGGCTGCAAGAAGTAAAATATGTCAGTAAATAATACAGGAACAAAAAAATACTTCAAAGTCATCACTCACCCAAACAACGTTTTCGTTGGTCACGGAATTTAGCATAAACGACATCTTTACCGTGAATGGGAAATTTTCGTTCCCCGACAAAGGCACAAGCCTCCGATAGGTGGAGTGATCTTCTTCCTCTAAGAACCCGAGCAGACTGGCTTCGGATAGTTGGGGAAGGCTATAATGGGATTCATTCCAATACAGGGGGAACAAATTCCTACCCTTGCCATCCCGCCAGAACGCCGCCTTATCACGCGGAGCTATCTTAGCGTAACTGTGTTTCCAGTCTTTGAAAGACTCCTCGTAGCAGGTGAACAAGGAAGGGTTATCAATTTGGTGGAGCGAAATCCATTCCTTTTTCTTCTTGTCCTTCCGATATGGCTGAAACAACACACGGAACAACGAGGAGGAATAATGCCAATCCTGGGCCCAGCAGAACGTCTCAAAGGCTTGAATGAAGCCCCATCCATTGGGATGGAGCTGGTTAGGGGCTACTTGCAGATAGTTTAGAACTTCCATCTGGAAGGTAGAAAAGGGAAATCGAACACGAATCCGATTAAATAAACCGTGATACACCATGATGTGGGGCCTCTCGTTTTCGGCGGGAGGACAACACACACGTTCATTATCCTCTACAGAAAGAGGGCGTAAACCCTCAAGCAAAAATAAATGCGAATACCCTAGGAACGAGAATGAGGAAAGAAGAACAAAATAAAGGAAAATCACACACAAAAAGAGGAGGAGCGACAAGTTACCTGGTTTGAGACAGAAAAATTATTGAGAGAAGAAATAGATTCCAGAGATTCTGAAGGTAGTCGAAGATGAATCTTAGAAACCAATTCCAGAACGTTGAGAAAGCAGAAGAGAGGAAAAGAGGAATAGAGAGACACTTTTAAAAGGAAACGGACAAACGCGACCCTTGAAATGACTGCAATGATAGCGCGCCAAAGACAGGGCTTCCGTTCCATTGAGATGGTGACACGTGTTAGAGGAATACAAAGAGTAGATTCAAAATCAAAAAGTGCCAACAGATCCCCGTGTTGAAGAGCCTACTGAAGTTAGATAACCCGACATCACACCAATCACTCCAACTAAAAGCCTTGGAAACCGACATTCGTCGCTTACCGGCTTGGGGGCAATTGTTGCGGACCCATATTTCGGTCCCACTACTCGGACTTACCAAAGGCCCAACAAGCCGCGCGAGCCATCATAACGGCCCATACCACCTACGAATACCTACACGAAAGGTATAAATACAGGGAATAAGAGGGGACCCAGGTATGATCATCCAACCCTAATACACTCCGCTCTTTGACTATTACTGACTTGGGCGTCGGAGTCCTTACAGGTACCACCTGCTCCACGGCGAAGCATCTCGGAGCACCATCAGATCCCTGGATCACGCACTATCTGGATCCCAGGTACGCATCACATGGTTTATCAACCAAAATATAAAGCGCTAAACAATTACTCCATTATTTTGGTGTTTTTTAATTGTATTATAACTATTTCACAAAACAGAGTTGTACAAAAAATATACAGAAGATTATGCATGAACTGACATAATTTGTTGACAACGAAAGCTATATTTTGTCTTGTTGTTATATTGTTGCATATTGCAATGAATCAACTATAGATCTAGATAGAGAAGGATCATCAAATTGACTGATGCCATATGGAAGAAGCTTGATAGTTTATCATATTGATTTTATGAAGAATGTTCTGAATATATTGAGACTGAAAGAGATGATCCCCCCATGATTGTCTTCATTTGCTTGGATACCAAGGAAGTGAAGGACCAAGATTTTTTAGTGAGAAAATAGTGTTGAGTTTGTGGAATAGATTCTGAATAGTAGCAGTAGAGTTGCTATAATCAAGAATTCAAGATGTCATCAACATCTTGATTTTGCAGATATATAAATGGTGTAGATTTGCTAGCATAGAAATGGTGGTTTTGGGTCTGATTAGGAGAAAAAGAGATGAATTTGATTTTTCTGATCTGAAACCAAGATACTGAAGAATCTGATATAGCCTTTAAAACCAAACTCTTGGAGCTTGTTTGAGGCCATAAAGAGCCTTCTTGAGTTTATGAACAAGATGAGGATTAGAGGACTCAACCAATTGGCTGCTTCATGTAGACAATTTCCTTTAAAACTCTATTTATGAATGTATTATCAATATCTATCTGATGAATAGGCCAACCCCTAGATAAGGCCATAATAACTACCATTCGGATGGTTACAAGCTTGATCGTAGGACTGAAAGTTTTTGTGTAGACAATGCCCTCTTTTTCATTGAATCCTTACGCCACTAACCTCACTTTGTGTTTTTAAATGCTGCCATTAGCATTATTATACTTGACCTTGAAAACCCATTTGCACCCAATGGCTTTGGAGTGTTGTGGCAGAGAAGTAAGTTCCCATGTGTCATTCTTCCAAGTGCATTATAGTCCATTACAGTCTTCCATGCAGGATTGTGCAAAGCTTGATCTATTGAGATAGGTCCAGTAGGACAACACCTTAGGCTTGAATTTTCCAGATTTTTCTCTAGTGGTCATTGGATGAACATTTGCTGACTCCATGGTCCTTTGAGATGGTTGTTGAAGATCATGAGGTTGGTTCTGAGATATATCTTCAGCTTGTCCAAAACTAGATGAAGATGCAGGAACATCTACAAGAATAGTATCATTAATAGGTTCTTGAGCAAAAGGAGTTTGAGAAATTACCTTTGGAAACTGCTGATGTGAAGGGATGGTAGGAATAGTTGGAATTTGAGGATTGTGAACCTCAGAAACACCACATGAAGAAGAACCAGTAATAGTTCATCAAAAACTACATTCTGAGCTGTAATTATTTTTCCATCAGATAACAAACACTTATAACCATGATGAGTAGAACTATAGGCAATAAAAATAGCTAGTTGAGAGCGAGGTTCCAACTTGTGTCTTTTGAAAGGTCTGAAATGTGGAAAACATGAACAACCAAATGTTTTAAACATGTAATCTAGTTTCATATTAAAAAGATTTTCAAAAGGACTTTGATACTATAAGGCCAAATTAATAGCTTGGTCCTGTAATTTAATTTTTTGTTTCGCTTTAGTCCTGTAACTATTAAATGTTTCAACTTGGTCTCATATTTTCTGTTTCGATTTGGTCCTATAACTATTAAACATTTCAACTTGGCCTTAGAACATATTTTCTTGTTTCGATTTGATCGTGTAACTTATTTTTCATCCAACCAATTCGTCCTTTTCATCAAGACCTAATCGAAATATAAATAAAAAGTTACAGGACCAAATCAAAACAAAAAAATAAGTTAAGACCCAAATCGAAACATTTAATAGTTACAGGACCAAATTGAAATAGAAAAATAAGTTATAGGACTAAGTTAGAACGTTTAGTAGTTACAAGACCAAATCGAAACACAAAAATAAGTTACAAGACCAAGTTATCAATTTGGCCATACTATAAACCTACAAAAGAAAGTTTGTTAATAATAAAACAAGCTATTGCGAAAGCATTAGCCCAATATTCACAAGAGAGATGTGAAGAAGCAAGCAAGGTTAGACCAATTTCAGATTTGTGTCTATGTTTTCTTTCAATTGTACCATGCTGCTAATGAGTATAAGGACAACTATGTCTATGAATAATGTCATGTTCATTTAGGAATTTGTTGAAAACAATGTATTCTTTTCCATTATCAGATTGTATAGCTTTAATCTTAGTATTGAATTGTAATTTTATCATAGATTTGAAGTGTTAGAAATGAATGAAAGCTTTAGCTTAATTATGCATGAAATATACCCAAGTGAATCTTGAAAAAGCATCAATAAAGTGGATATAGAATGGCTCAGGATTACAAGGGGTACTCTCAAAGAGAGAAAATACTCAAATGAGTAACCTATACATTTCCAAAACACTCGATCTAAATCAAACAAACACACACCTATTTATACTACTCAAGAATACATAAAATAAAGCCAAATTAGTAATTTGGTCATATAACTTATTTTTTTGTTTTGCTTTGGTCATGTAATTATTAAATGTTTCGATTTGGTCCTGTAATTTATTTTTTTGTGTCGATTTGGTGCTATAACTATTAAATGTTCCAACTTGGTCCTATAACTGGAAAGGATAGATTTGTTGGATTAAAAATAAGTTAAAGGATCACATCAAAACAAAAAAATAAGTTACAAGACCAAGTTAAAACGTTTAATACATATAGGACCAAATTGAAACAAAAAAAATAAGTTACCGAACCAAGTTGAAACATTTAATAGTTACATGACAAAAGCAAAACAAAAAAATAACTTACAGTACCATGTTATTAATTTGGCCCATAAAATAATGCAATTAAAGTGGTGGTCGAGTTGTGTGTGAATTAGAAGAAAAGATCACCAAAAATGCATGTGATGGTTCCCATTTTTTAACATTCCTTGTTGACAATATAATGATAGCTTGACAATCTTGACCTATGGTAATGTAGCATGTGATGAAGGTGGAAATAGTGGTGCCTATGGTGCTGGACTTCTGGATCATAGAACCTATAGCCATCCTTGGAAGGAAAAGGGGATGGCCCTCAAACGTTAGAATAAAATAAATCCAAGGGATGATAATAATCAGAATTAGAATATGGAAAAGGCAAAGTGTGAGATTCTCCAATACAATAAGAAGAACAAGTATACATTGTATTAGAATTAGTTTTAAGAGGAATATTGCAAGGAGACATAACATGCTTCAAAGTTTTTAAAGCAGCATCACCCAATCTAGTGTGCCAAAGAACAAACATATGAATTCAACAATATTTAGCCTGGTTGTTTAGCATGCAAATCATTAGGAGGCAGAAATTTTAGTCTGTCAAAGGCATAAAGACCATCTTTAAGTCTCCATTGCAGAAGAGTTTGATTGGTAACCTAAGATTTAACAAGATAGTATTTGGCATAGAATTCAAAATAAACATCATTTTCTTTTGCAAATTGAGAAACACTCATCAAGTTCTTGATAATATTAAGAACATGTAGCAATTTACTTAATTTAAGAACAACATATTTGTTTCCAAGAAAGTAAGACTTACCAATATGATGAATACTTATTTGGTTTCCATTGCCCACACAAATCTGTTCTTGCCCTATGTAATCAGACTTTGTCATAAGATTATTGTTGGGATCTGGTGTAAGGTGATGTATTGCACTAGAGTCAAGATACCAAGCTTCATCAAATCCATTATTGAATGCAAGCGTTACAATCACAGCTTGCATATTGCTAGAGGAAGAATGATGATTTTGTTGAGCTTGACAAGCGGAGGATGTTAAGCTTGGTTCAGGATACTACTAACCAAACCTGATTGTTATTATAACACCTTCTTTTATACATATACATGCATAATTTTTTATTATTCTAGAAAATAATATAAATACCATAAATTTTAAAAACAATTCATGATTTCAAATCTTGAAATCATACTAACTTATAATTTATTTTTATAAAGAACTAATTTACATATAATTGTCGATAATTAATACATGATTTTCTACAAAAAGATATATTAAACAACACTCATAAATAATATATCCATTCAGAAAATTTTTAATAGTTGTCATTTTCAGTTCTTCATAATTTTGTTTCAATAGTTATCCATCTAAAGAATACACATAAAAAGAAACGGGATGGGAATTCACATCCTCAATAATTTTCTAACACATTTATAACTAATAGCATTTTAGGATTTAGAAATCAAAATATCTTTTTAATATAAAATGAAATAATCCAAAAACCAAAATATTTTTCACATATGAAACATACACATATAATAATATTCATTAAGGTCATAAGTTGATAATTTTAATTACTACCAACATACAAACACAGTAATAATCATAATCAACATAATTATCATTACTTACGATTTCAAGCACAAGGCAATTTAACACACGTTGTTAATCAATTCAAACAAATAACTAACATCATCGTAAGTTCATCCAAACTATATCTAAATACATAATGCAAGATTCTATTTCTATCATGATACATGTTCTAATACAAATTTCATTCTATTGGACAAAAATGGGGTGTACAAGCCTTATTGGTATTAGTCAGTCCTGGTCGGCTCAACACAAAACCCAGTTGTTCCTGGTGTATGGGGACTTCACTCAGACTCTAACTGATGAATCTCTCTCCACTCTATCTCCTCAAATGAACATTTACTTGGATAATGACTTGTTTTCTCGCCATGTATTAAGTCATATGCAACTAACACATCCTTGCCTTGGGGTTGACAAAGGCACATTTCATTCCATTAGACATCCTATATTTTAGCCTCGTGGTATTTTCACCCCAAAATTTCTCAAATCATTGCGACTGAGTATTTTGTATTATCATTGTCAGTGCATAAAACCACTCTTCACTAGGCATCCTCAGTGATTTCAACACTTTTCAACTTATTAATAAATTATAACAACACAATATAATATTGTATGAAGAGTAAAATACGCATATGAATAGCGTAAGTGAACTACAACTTTTATTCTTAAACGAAATTTAATTAAATTACTAATAATGAACATTTAAATAAGCTTAGAAATGATATCGAACAAGTTTTAAAATTTTAATTTTAACTAGATAGTGAAAATCTGTCCTACTTAACAAAATAAAAGTAATCCATTTAACTTAAATAATTATCAATAGAATCTATTCATCTAATAGGTTTTAAAGATATACATTTTTTTAAAAATAGTAGAAAAAATACATTAGAACCCCTACCTCAGTCCAGAGCAAATACTGAAGTTGTTTATTTGAAAGTCCGAACTGGTAGAATTCAAGATCTCGCGTCACTAACCACCGTAAATTATGCTTTTTCTCTAGTTTCTTCCTTTCTCGCTCAGAATGGAAATGGAAAAGCTCAATAATGAGCTTAGGTGATTTAAGTCACCTATTTAAATAATATAATAATATTATATTATATAATATTATAATAATAATAATACTATTTCTAATTTTCGCCATACAATAAATTTTTATTCACTATATATTACTATCTAAATCAATCTAATTATACTAAAAATTCTAAATATAATTCTTAGTTTATAGTAATTTTTCTAGTATTTTTGAAAACCTATAACTATTTTTAAGGCATAAATATGTCTTTAAGAGTAATTATTAATTTACTCTAAGACTAAGCCTTGAAATTATTTTTAACGAATCCTCTAATAATAAAACGTGATTCTATAATTAGCTATAATTCATTCTAATGCCCTCAACACATTTTTTTTCTAATTATCTCTGTACTAGCTTATTTTATTATAATTTATTTCCTAAGGCTTAGAAACTGAATTAAATCCAGTTTACATATCAAACTAACTCTGAAAATTCTACTATTTTGATCAAAGCTTAAGTATAATATTCTACCACCAAAAACCAAAATAATATAAATTTTACCCACATCTAACTATTTGAAATAATTATTAGCTGATTGTCATTATTTCTGATAAACAACTCTAAATTAAATACTATATATTTCTCAAAGAAAAATGCATTGTAAAAGCTATTAGGGAGGATGTTACAGTAATCAAAGTGACCTAGTTTCCCACAAACATGGAAAATTCGTCTGTTACCTCTATAAGCATTGTTGGAAGGATTGTGGGAACCTCTGCCATGTCCTCTAGATTGAAAATGATTTCTTCCCAAATCTCCACAGCCTTGACCGTTAAAAGGTTTCCTTGAAGAATTCTGATTATGAGCTTAATTTGCTTAAAGGGTGGAAGAATTAGATCTCTTATGGTGCTCAAGTCTCTCTTCTTGAGCCATGATTAAAGCTTCAACCTGTAAGGATAGGTTCTTGATAGCACTGAGGTGATGAATCCATCATACTCCTTAAGTTAACCATCAAAAGCCGCATCTATGTGTTCATCCTGTGAAATAGGAGAACCAATAGCAGCAAGCGTATCTATAATTCTTTTGATTTCAAGAAGATAAGTAGAAATACCAGAGGTTTTCTTGATTCCTCGAAGTTGTACGTTAAGTTTTTTTGACCCTTGCCTTAGTTTGTGGAGCATAGTAAGTGTCAAGAGTTTTCCATACCTGATAACTCCACTCACAACCAACCATGCGGACCTTGAAAGATGGATCCATGCTTTCCAGCAACCAAGACTTCAAGAGAGCGTCCTGTTGCTCAAAATTATCAAATTCTATAGTTATTGTCTTAGATAATTTCGTAGCTTCATCTTTATACTACTGAGGAATGTAATCTACCCCAAATATGTGCTTCTTGAGTTTGTACCCTTTTACGGTGAATTCGACTTGCTGCCGCCAGGTGAGGAAGTTATTTTCACTTAGTTACCAAGAGATCGGTGTGGAGAAGGTTTGAGGAGAGAAGAATGAGCTCACAAAAGCCATGGCTCAAGAATTGATACCATGTAGAGCAACATATTGAGAGGGAAAGAGAAGAACTTTCATTGAATGGTAAACTGAGAAATGTATTATTGAAAACGTAACTTTAGTGCAAGAGTATTGATGACTATATATATATACATGGAAGTTAAAGCATTATGGAGATCCAGGGGCGGAGGCTAGTGTTGCAATGGAGAGCCCTGCCCCCCCCCCCCCCCACATTGAGAATTTTTTTATTAGTATATATATATAAGTTTTAATGGCCCCCCCAAAAAATTTTATAATGGCCCCCCCATTGAAAGTTTTTTTAGGTGTGTACCAAACGTATCTTACAACAAAATCTAATCCCTCTAAGATGTAAAGATCATCAAAATTAATATAATAACATAGATGTGTTTTATATTTTTGAAAATATTATATAATAATATAATATATAATAGCATAAAAATATACCTAAAATAACTTTAGAAGATGTGTTTCAGATTTAGAAAATATTATATAATAACATAATATATAATAGTAATATATAATAGCAAAAACATGCCTAAAATAAATTTTGAAGATATGCTTGAGATTTGAAAATTATTATATATAATATATATATATATATATATATATATATATATATAATGTAATATATTATTATTGTTAAAACTTACTCAAGAAGTTAACTGTTTCACAATTTTCACTTTTCCTCCCAATCGGTAACAAGCCGCCTCTTGTCCTCTTCTCTCTATATGTGAATTTCCGAAATGCTAAAACCAAACCTCTCAAAATTTTCACTTGATATTATTTTGTGCTCTCTAACCTTGGAACATACTAACATAGTGCGCTTGTAAATCATCGCTCCTTACTCGATATCTATGCCTTGGTTGTGAGTTTTGATGGCTCTCCTAATTTCCTAATTTGTATATCGCTTTGAAGTTTCAATATTACAACAATATTGCGCCTTTGTCTTTGTATTGACAGTAAGTTTTGCAATTTTAATATTTTTTAGTTGTAACTTATAAAGTTTGTGTTTTTTTTTTAAATTTTCTTTTGTCTTATGTTATTGTTTGAACTAATAAAGTGTTGTGTATTGTTATTAATTAACAACTTGCTCATATTAGTAATGTATTGCGTCTTTCTCATGATAATTTTCTTTGTGGTTACCACTTACGTGACTAAAACTAGATTGTGATTTTTCAATAGTAATGTATTTTATCTATTATAGTTAGGAGTAAAATGAAAACAATTGATAAGTTTTTTAAAATGAATACAAATGACGAAGTTTTGTAGATAGCTTAACTATTTATATTGAAAAAGAAATTACTGGTTGTTTCACTACCGAATCAATTATAGATGAATTCAAATCTAGAAAGCATTGTTAGGTTCAATTTTCTTAGGTAAAAATTATAAGTTTCTCATCCTTATTTTTAATTTTTACCTCTATTTTATGTTTTATATAATTATTAATTATCATAAACTATTTTAATTATTAACTATTTTTAATATGTTAATTTTATAAATAAATTTAATTTAAATGTTTGGGCCCCCAACAAAAATGGGCTAGCTCCGCCCTTGTGGAGATCCTAACTAACTGAAATACATATTTGCTTAAGTTTCAGATTTTGCTCAGTCATCCTTATGAGTATGAAGTTGTTTTTTTTTATTTTGCTGAATTGGCCTTAATAATAGATGAGGGAAGGAAAAAAGCCATGGGAATTATCTAGAGCATGGATTAGGGGTGCATGGAAAAATTTTGCCACATAAATGTGCCACAATGAAACTCAAAACACATGGCTTGAATATATTAGGAGGTCTATATGCATTGTCTACATTATCTCAAGTAATGCACTATACTAATTTTGCATTATTATACATTATAATGATAACAATTAAATAACAACATAAACACATTAAATTGCATGAAAATGATGTGCTTACTATAAAAATGGAGCATTTTTACCTCCAAAAATTGAAAATGACTTATAAGCTTTTATATTATTAATATTAAGATAAGATTAAATTATGATTAAGATAGTTTTGTTTATCACGTATAATATTGTAACTATTAAGAAATTCTAAAGTATAAATTTTTATAGAAAAAACAAACATTTAGGGTCTGTTTGATTTTTGTTTTTCGGTTTTTAAAAATTGTATTATCAATTTTGAAAAACTGTTTTAGAGAAGCATATGCGAAAAAACCTGTTTGACAAATTTGTTTTAAAAACTATTTTAAAAACGAAAAAATTTGTTTGATTTTATCAACTGTTTTATTATGAATCTCTTAAATATAATAGAATAACTTAAACATATTCTTAATCAAATATATTTTAATCACTAGAAAACATGATTTATTTTAAATCAATTCTAAGAAAAAAAAACAATTTTTTTTTCACAATGAAATGAAAATAGGTGAAAATTTTGCTATGAGATAACTTTGAAAAAAAAAATTGAATTTTTTCTTGGAAGAATAACCTCGTCTTCAAAGCATTGTTAACCCAAAAAAGCTAAAGACTTAAGTTATGTGCCATTAAACCATCTTCAATCCCAAATTTCTATGTAAGTTTCTTATACATTAGTTTATAATATTTTAGTGGGTTTCAAATATACACATTATTATTTTAATTTAAATAACTCATTCACCTCAACGCAAGGTTCTTAATAAGAAACTCTAAATTGATCTCAAATGAACCCTATACAAATTAATTACTTCATATTTACTATTTTAAATTTTCATTTAAATTTTATTTAAATTTTAATATAAATTCTATATAAATTTTTGTTATATTTATAATATGATTTTTTTTTTCATAGGAAAGTACATTAACCAATGATTGATTGAATCAGATACTCATATACATGTCCATGTGAGCGCTACAGATATTCATAATAGGTTCTTGCTAAGAAGTGCTCAAAGGACACTTATTAAGGTTACTACTATTAAAAAAATTAATCAAACGTGCACATTTTTTCGTCTCTCGAGAATATAGAAAGGTACATTTTCCAACAACATTTGACTCCATTCAGCTCTTTAAAAAGTGTCCTTAGGACACCTCTTAGCATTTTCGTTTATAATATGATTTTAATTTTAATTCTAAAATATTTGATATAAGTTTTAAAAGTTAACAAAATTAAATACTAACAAAATAATAGTATATTTTCATAAGTGATTACTTTTTTTTTTACCGTTGTGTTGCGTCAGGTATTACGTTTAATGTGATCAAGCATCACACAAGGGTGAGACCACACTGTGCAAAATAGCACATCTAGATCATTCTCATTCTCTCATTCTCATTCCAATCTCTGTGACTCTTCCTCTCTTCTCCTTGAGAGCCAAGTTAACATATTTTTTTGTTTTTGCAATTTCTAAATCTGTTTAGATATTGTAGTTGTTAAATTTTTCAGATTTATTTATTTTTTATTGTTAATTTCATCAAGATTTTCAATTTGTTCAGGTTGTTGATTTTTTGGTGAAAAAAGTTCACAAAAACTAGTGAATGATGATTGACGAAAGAAAAAAGAACATAATTTGTATATATTTACTATAGTGCTTTTAATGAAAATTCATCTTCTCCGTGTTTTGCTTGTTTTCGAGAGAGAAAAGCAAAAAATCTTTTATCTGTTTTGGTTTTTTGGTTTTAAAAGTGAAAATAGCGAGCAGTTTTCAAAACTAATTTTACAAATCTACTTAAACAAACAGGTTTTTTAATTTTTAAAAATCAAAAAATTAAAAACTGTTTTTAAATAGTGTTATCAAACAGGCTCTTAATAGGTATTTTGTGTGATATATAACAAATGCTTTCATTTTTAACAAAAAATTTTTATTTAAATTATCTTACCATTTACAATATTGAATACGATAGAAAAATTATAATAATTGTTGTTTAATTTCTTCTTTGCTTTTGTTTTATTTTGGGATGTAACTATTTAAGTACACTTGGTATTTTATTCTTCAACGAGAATAAAAAAAATTGTTGATTTGTTGAAAAAATTATTTAGATTGTAATTTTTCAAAGACACTAGTAACAAACCCGTGCCGATACACGGGGTTTAATTGTTTTGGATCATGTTCAATAAGTTGTACTTCAAATTAAATACTATACCAAAAAAATTACCTAATATTTGTCATAGTTAAGTTCACATGAAACACAAAATATGAATAAGAGTGGATCCAACTTATGCCACTTGAACAATATATAAAGTTCCATTTTGAATCATTATAGGACAAATAAATACCAAACTTTCCAATAGAATGGAAAACGCCATTGTGTCATTAAGGTTCAAAAAGCAACTCCGTTTCAAAAAAGTTGGAATTGTTGATGATTTTCCAAAGGTTTCCATGTATGAATGCCACAAACAATGCACCAGGTTAACAATTGAACCACAATTTACTTATTTATTACAAACATTCAAATAATTGAGGTTGGATACCTGGTAAACCACCTGTGACAAAAAAATGGATCTTTTGACATCAATGTTCAATTTGTAAATGGATCCTAAAAATTAAATTTAAAGAAAAGTCAGATTGAATAAAAATTACACTATTAATGAAAATTCTAGTGAAGGTTTATTACATATAAATTTTGGAAAACATCTTTGTAAACCACATTAGTTGTAGTATTGGATAGATTTCTATCTTTGTCCTGAATCAGGATATGTAACTCTTGCTTGTTTTGAACGCTAGAAGGTGCAACATATAGTTATCCATGGCTAAAGAAAGGCTTTGGGAGATACAAACCCACATGTGCTAGAGATTGACCTATGCTCTAGTTGATTGTCATGGCATAAGAGACTGTGGTCGGGAATTGCCGTCGAATGAGCTTAAATGACCACAATGATTGAGATGGTGACATTGACATTCAAGGTATATAAGTAAGTGCACCTATATTTTTCCAGAAATAATCTTTGGCTCAATGACATGTGTGGCTAATCATGTAACAATAAGTCTTGTACCATTGCACAGTTCTTCACTTTAGTCCAAATTCCTAATCAACATGATTGGAGTCCCAACTTTTAATGTAATCTTGTGATTTGGGATTCCAGATGTATTCAATGTATTTAAAAATTCACAACTTTTAAGGTTTCAAAAGCTGGGTTTTAAAGAACTTCAGCCTTATCAATACTATCAAAGCTGTAATACTCTTTCTCTTCATCGGGCATTTGCTGGAGGATATAATCATTAATCTTGTCAATTGTTTCAATTGTAGATGCTAATATGGCTCCTTGTTTGAGAAATTCCTCATTGCTCACTTTTTGCAAGAGATTAGGATATGTTGTATACACAATAGCTGTCAATGGATCATGAAACTCATTATTAAAAACTCATTATAAAATTGTTATTTGTTTCAGACTATCATTTGGTTCACCAAGTTTTCCATCACCAATAGCTAACAACCAATCAAAAAATTCACGAAGTTCATCATTGTTCACATTCTGGGCATTGCTTTGCAATCTCATGTTTTTTGTCAACTTGAGTACTCGACAATCATCCCAAAGATATGAAGCATTGATAGATGCATGAACTATATCTGAACGGATACCTTTTGGTATCAATGGAAGTATTTGCCTAAAATCACCACCCAAAACCATAACTTTTCCTCCAAAAGGTAAGTCATTAGGATTTGAGTACTCATGATGTCCTTCAACGACTTATCAAGTGCTTCAAAAAAAAACATGTGGCACATTGATGCTTCATCCCAAATAATTAACTTTACGACTATAAGAGCTAACTCACTACCTTGATTGATGTTACACATTGAGCTATTGGTAAAGTTAAAATCGGGATAACAAATTTGGAATGAATTGTTCGATCACCAGAAAGTAATAAGGAAGCAATTCCACTTGATACCACATTTAAAACTATTTCACCTTTTAATCTAACAACGGATGCCAAGGTCTTCCAAATAAATTTTTTATCAGTCCCTCCAAAACCATATAAGAAAAACACCCCTTTAGTCTGGTTGTTTACCGCTGTCATCACTTCTTCAAAAATTGCTCTTTGCTCATCTGGGACAAAACGCAAATTGTACAATTATTGGTAAAGTTAAAAGATACATACTACATATGTAAGTAAAGGTATTAATGGTCTTCCGATGTCATGTATTTATTGACCATGGTACATAATAACTAAAAATGTTTACAATCAATTATACCACATTCATGTTAATATACAAAAGGCAGTATACTAAACACATAACAATCAATGAATTGAAATTCGTATTAAGTTCTTAAGCTAAAGCATCTCGGTTGTAATCCAATTCCGAATGAAGAAGTCTATTTCCAATTGTGTTAGATACATTCCCTCTTGGAAAAGGCAGGCTTGGGAAATCTCTTAAACTCTTTCGATTCACTTGTAATAGCTCTTCAATATGGAGAAAAAATACAAGGTTTTACAATTCCTCGTTACTGATTTGCAAGTCTATCAAAGCAAACAATAAATTAAATCTTAATTTGGAACATAGACAACTAAATAATGGCATGTGCGACAACTGAATTAAATTAAATCCATGTCCAAAATTTTATGATAGACTACCATATTCCTTACCTCTATTTCCAATTGCATTATGTTGTTGATATAAAATCCCATCAAATAATAATATCATGTGTTATTCCAGACATAATTAGGGCGATTTACAATATTACAGCAAAGCATGATGACAAATAGCTTCCTTAAAAAATAGTTACAGGCCCAATAACTTGCTTCTTTAACAGCACCAACAAACTCTTTGTCATCATCAAGGAACTTCATCGTAAAACATGCATTTCTAAATGACAGATACACAATGTTGCCAATGGTGTGAATATCTTCATAAGTGCATGCTCTCTTTGACATAGATAACATCATTCTCAAATAAAAGAGTTCTCCACTACTTGGAGACACCTAATTCAATCGTCTTATTGTGTAACCTTGCTTACGTGGATGCCAGCACCTATGTCATCCCACATACACGAATTTAGAAACAAATTGTGTGTAAGTCAAGTTTCTATCCTGAGCGTATTTTTTATTTGTATCCATCCAAGCTGTAAACATTGACTTCTTCATTGTTGTCTTCAAGAGCATATCTTCAATATCTTCATCATCATTGAAGTAAACACTTTGTTGATCAGGTAGATTAAAATAAAGTCTCTCAAAAGAAGGAGACCTATCATGCAACTTAAATAAAAATATATGCCACCATGCCTCAAACAGAGAAATGTATCTACAAAATCAAGATAATACTTGATTTCATCATATATCTCAGTTTGAGTTCCATCTTGATTTTGCACTAGGACAATAGTAGCAGTTATCCTATCCTACCCTTTATTGATATATTTAAACAAATATTTGATGGATGAACTTTGATTGCACTACTCAACATTTAGATGTGCTCTATATCTTCTCAAAAGAGTTGAGTTGTAGGGTACCACAAAACGGTTGTCAAGATTAACACTGTTTTAACAAACAAAATGACTTGTATTCCTTCTTCTATAAACAAGGAAGCCATCCTGATCAACAATTGTCATGTCTTGGTATTTTCTGGGAAAAAATTTAGAACATCTTCCAATTTTCATGCATGGGGAAGATCTAAAGGCATGACCATATGGTCCATGCATCATATGCTTACACACCAACTCATAATATTCAAGATGCTGGTCTTTGTTAGGAATCTCAGCTGAGATTATTTGGTCAATGTCTTCAGGGTTTGGATATTTGTTTGATAGATGTAGGAAAAGAAGGATATGAGCATGGGGTAATCCCCTTTTTTGGAACTCAATTGTGTAGATGACGGCAAAAATAAATATAGTATAAGTAATATAAGCTATGATTACATGATGTAAGCAAGGAGATGAAATTAAGTTTCATTATGCGTACATCCTATAATTTTGCCAAAAATATCCTTTGTCTTTAAATCATTCATGAGTTGTTCAAACTTAAGCTTGAAGACCCTGGCAACAACATCTAGACGATCATCAGGTCTCAAATGCAATAGGTTGACAACTCGCTGAATTTCAGGCCAGTTGGGATTACTTGTGAAAGTGAGAAAAAGATATGAATAACCAATAGCACCACAAATGGCCATACCATTAAAATATAATTGGTTCATATAACGTCTCCCTCCTACAAAAGAGTAGTGAAGCACGATCCTCTTGCCCGTATCAGCACCTTGTCCTAGTGACTAAATGCCTCCTTCAGCTAGACTACTACATTTATAAATCTCAAGTTCCTTTTGATGTTTCCTGATATACCTCAACATGTCTGATTCAATCATACAATACCCATCAACCACAAATTGTTGAAAAAGTCTTCCTGATCTTAAAATAGTTTGCGCTTCACATTGTCTTGTTTGCAACCGATAACTAAACAATTCACGCATAGTTATGGTCTTTCTCTGGGCAACGTGACTATTTTTATGAACCTTGTGAAAGATTTTGCTCATATAACCATCTTCTCCCTGAGGAAATAGAAGGGGGTAGTGTAGTGGCACCTTCCTTTCATGTATTATTTGTAGCTGGCCAGATTGGGTTTCAATAATGATGTCTCTTTTCTCACTAGTATCAAAATCACCAACTATTAATGCTGCAACCTCAAAAACAGGTGGTAAATTGTAAATGCTGCCATCAAATTGTCCATCACATATTAACCTTAACCTCAAATCTTGGATAGTCCCTTGTTCAAATCTATCCCTTGCCATTCTAAAAGCCTTAGCATAATTATTATTTTCATCCAACATTCCCTTTAATTTTTGAACAATGTTGTTGTCAAGCATGTGGCTAGATCTATAATAGTTAGAAATATATTGTATTAGTTAGGGTATATTTATAAAGGAATTGTTGATGTGAGTAATTAAAAGATTATGATAATATGAGAATATAATACCTGTTCTGTGTCATCTGATTTTTAATCTCATTCTCAGTGTCATATATATACAGCTGTGCAAATTTTTGAGCTTTCAAAGGCATTGGCAATAGACTTCCAATTAGATGATGTGACTGCCCTTGAATTCTATATGTAGGTGAGCCTCGACCATTGTTAAATCTTGCATCAACTTTTGTTTCATGAGACGTGGAAGCAAACATTAGATTATATGATTGAATATTCGCTTGGAAATGCTTGCTTTCATTATCATTATGATCAAATAATAGTCTTTTCAACAATTTTGGGGTTTTTGAATGTATGGTAATTGTATCTTCGGATCGCTACAGCATGTCATAAACTTTGGATTTCTAGAATTTTTGTTTTTTCGTATCCTTTCTTGGTACCACATATTAGCTCCACAATGTTGGCAAATGTATGAGGGGTCTCCAAGATCATTATATACTATGAACAGAAATGAAAGCAATGGTGGAAATCAATAAAATTGTGAAGATTATAAATAGTTACTTTAGGAACGACATGCATAATATTTCCACAAACAAATTCAGTTTTGTGTGTTATGAATGAAAAAATCTCTAACGTGAGATAAAAAAATTAGATGTCAATACTCTAATTAAACTTGTTTCTTATTAATCTTATATTTATTTTCTATATTGACGGTTAAATATAACCTTAATAATACCTTAATCATATAAGGATAATGTACACTAAATACTATATCCAAATTCATCCATTATAAATTAATAAAGAAATTACTTCTCATATTACTAATACTAATATTTTCGTTGTTGACACTACACATCATGTTCAATGTTAGACGTATGCGGCAAAACAATAAAATATGGAAAAAGGCATAATATATGCGCACATTGTTAACATTCCACGATCTCAAGTATATATCTACCATACAGTTTTAGCGTGATAGGTATATTTGTAGTGAATTCCCATTAACAGCTATAAAATGGGCTTTATTACTTTTTTTATAATTGACCAAAGTATATGCCTCATATTGTGAACTATCTCCAATTTCGTCCTCATCCTCGAATTCATCGTAGCTTTGTTCTTCATCGAAACTCACATCATCTATTGTTCCTTGATCAGAAAAATATGTCAACAAATTTAATAACATGGTATCAATACTAATAACTTATACACTATGCAATATTGGTCAAATACATGTAGTGACATCTTTCAAAGACAATCAATTAGGATTAAACTACCCAATTGAAGATGTCATATGCCCAATTTGTGGCTAACCTTCGTCAGTAGATTCGTCAATGTCTATGTTAATGTAATTTTCATTGTTTGGGATGCTCTGTTCATTGATTTGATTATTGCTACCGATCTCATGTATCTCATTTGGTGTGTCTCGATAGTTTAGGATGTTGGCACTACTGGGTTCTTACATGCCATGCGAGGAGGAAGCATTTGAATGGTGTGTGTTTTGCCTAACAAAACGGAAATGTTCCATGAGATTCAATCTTAAGCTCCCAACATCAATATGTACACTCCTTTGCATGTGATGGCTAGCTGAAGGAAATGTATTATTTTGTGTCCCAATACCAACATTCTGGGAAGCTAATTGGGTTCTGAACTAATTGCTTTGGGAGTCTTGGTTTAGGAAAGAGTTAGTGATATCATTAAGTGGTGTTTTTTTCTTATAAGTGAGGACACATGTTTTCTGTTTTCTTGAAGATTTTGCAGCTGAAAAACAGAAATTAGGGATCTTTAAACTTGATAGAGATCAATAGATAATAGTTATAATACTAGTTAACTAAAGCTAAATTATTAGTGTTAATAGAGTCATATGATTAGAAATGTTACCATTACCAACTTGGTTAGAATGTGATTGCCCATCTCTACCACGTTTCTTATGCAACACAGCCTTGCGGTGTTGTCTTGCACTTGTTGTTGTTTTGTCTTGATAAAAAAATTTATATTTCATTGAGGAAGAAATTTATTTCATGTGGCAACTACCTTAATCATCACAAATCTGTGAAAAACTATTTTCCTTAAGACAGATGTGTGTAGTTAACTGCTTCCTCAAATTGTTCTGTTTATTCAATAAGGATACAGAAAATTAATGGATGGCGCAGGTTTATTTCATTAGATGGTCAGTTTACTTCTATGTGATTTACAAAGCTATATCGGTAAGCAAAGCTTCACTTTTGTATCATTTGTTTCGTTTTGGACAAAAACCAATACCCCCAATGTGGAAAAATGTCAAAATGTAAAAAAGAAAACAGAGAGAAGGAAAATTACCATGTTAATACTAGAAGGGTAGAACGCAGACTCAGCATAAAGATCGGTTTTTGTAAGCTATGTATCCACCATTGCGTCATTCTCATGCAGTCCAAGAGACCTTCGACAACGCTCTTCTCAGTGTATTGGCTATTTGCTATTTTGGTATATTATAAACTTTGATTAAGTATAGTGATAAACCGAATCCAGTTTAAAGAATGCAAAGAAGCGCTCAAGAATGGCAGTATTATATGTTTTCTTTTTGTCTAAGAAAGAAATGAGAAAGATGAAATAGGGTTAAGTTTGTACAGGCTTTGAAAAAACAATAAAATAATACAGCTATTTTCCGTTGGGAATATTTAAGAATTATTAATTTGTTTAAGATTTAGTTAAAGCTGAACTTGTTTGTTTGTGAACCTCTCACTTGTTTTAATTTCCTACTACTTTAATTATCAAACTAAAAGATTGTGTATTATATTATATAATAATAATAACACATAGAAACAAAAATATTGTAAACCTATTATGGAACGAGTTTACATCAATATTTAGCTCCATGATGCTCTATAAATCATATAACGGGTATGTTTCATAGATAAAAAAAAAATTGGACACTATTAACGGTACATTGTTATTAGTTGAACTTATGAAATTATTAACTAATTACTCTTTTGAATTTATTAACTTATAACAATGGGAACTGATACTAATGACATTAGATTAAACTTTTCAACTCGTTGAGTTTATCTGACTTAATTTGGAGTCTCAATAAATAATTATTTAGGTCCTTCTTGTTTTTGTCACCAAGTGTCATTCTAAATAAGAAAATGAATGCTTCAAACATGTTAATTATTCAATCAGTGCAAATGGATGGAACACCAAATTTAGATTGCATCATTAGTTTTACATGGTATCATGATTAGCAACATACTTAGCATATCATCTAAAATATATTTAATTACATCAAACTCTTGTGCCCAAAATAAATATCGAAAGGATATGATCAACAAAACAGTCTAAAGAGTACTTAGTGTCTGATAAGAAGACCAACTAATTAAACATAATATACATATTATATGGTAGTTTTCAAAGACCATATCGCTAAGCTCTCTCCAGTATCAGTTCCCATTGGTCATGTGGCTAGTTGAGGTAGAAACAAATGGTATCACCAGTTGCTTCTTTCTACAATACTGGTACCATCCTTCTTCAAAATGCACTTGGTAAGGCCTTTTTTCGTTCCAAATCAGAGCCCACTCTTCAACTTTTCCTTCAGAATTAGACACCCTAACAGAAGATTGTCCCTTCACCAAATGCTGCTTAACAATCTTCATAGGAAAAACCTGAAATAAATGTTTAAATTAACAATGCTAAGCACTGAAAATAAAACAAACAGTAATTCAGAAGAATATCTACATGAGTTGTTATTGGAGGAATTTACCAATGCTTGATTCCTTGAGCATCGAGCTGCACTAAGATCTTTTTTTTTTTGTTAGTATAGGGCAAAAATCATCAGCCAAATCTTCATCTTCATCGTCAACTACTTGGTGAGTATGGTTGTTAGAATCTGAAGATATGTTTATGGTGGGAATGGGCTCCAGTGGCAGGTGGAAAATGAAGGCATCTTAGTCAGTGCAGATGACATCCATATTTGTTTTCTCCACAATTGGGTATATTCTATGTATAAAATGGAATCCATCAGATAAGTAACCCTTATCTGCAACTTTCTTAATTCCAATGTCAAAGGAGTTTCCATGCGTGTCTTTGAGAGTAACTCTGTTAGGCATACTAGTGTTCCATTTATTATAGAATCGGCTAGGAATATTGATTTTATCCTAAACACAACAAATGAATAGGATCCGACATGAAAATGTAAAATTTATAGAAACATGACATTAAGATTCGGAAATTAATTTGGTCAAAAACATAATACTTTGTTTGGACCGATACCACAATTAAAACCACAATGCTTCAATGCTTGGGCAAAACTCATCTCCGGGCTTCTTTGTTATTGAGATAAAAAGAAGATTATATCTAATAGGTCCCAAATAATGCAATAACAGGTAAAACTAAGACGTTGAATATAAACATTAGGTTTGAATAGTTTGCATTGTATCGATAAAGATAGAAATCTACACAAAAATCTTTCAAATATGCCACAAATCAAAAGTTTTGCAATCCGCAATTATCTTCAATGGACCAGGGAACAGAGTATGAAAATAAACAAAGAAAAGTCGTTTTAAACTCATTTGTGCCACCAATGTTAAACATGATAGGTCAAAGATACTAAATTTCTGATGATTTACAGCGGAAGGAACACAATATGCAAGGAATTGAAAGATTAAAAGGGGAATTGAGTGCAATTTACCTTAAGAGAATGCAGAGATGCTTTGTTTCTTGGGGAAGATAAAACCTCTTTCAAATCGTAAGTAAGTCTGCAGTTCCAGAAATTACTCCATCTTTGCAAAGTGATTTACCCTATGGAAGATGAAAATGTTGAGTTGTGTCTAAGTATCATGAAATGGGTTTGTTTCTTGGAAATAACTACAGTGTATATGTAATGATGGCAACTGAAAAGGCTATAAGCGGTGCATCCAGTCTAATAGGCATATAGGTCTTTCCTATTGAGAAATTGACAAAAAGAAATAAAAAAATTTATTGTAATTTAAGTTGCAGCGAATGAATAGTGTATTGTGTCCTTGAGAAGAGTAAAAATTAAATATGAGTTGACCTTAGCTGAAAGGCTTTTTACTTATTTGCAGAAGTTTTGTCTACAATTTGGAATTTACTAAATTAATAACAGGTAATACTAATATTTTTCCTACACTGTAATGTTTCAAATGAGATATTCATTCATATCTTGGATCTTTTGAAATTTGAAATAAATTAGTAAATAAGTGGATATAAAATTTATTAATTTGAACATCAGGATCAATTTAGAACTCAATGGACCAAAATAATAAGTATTAAAGTTAAGGAATGATTCCTACCATTTAACTACATTTGCAATTCGCATTTAAAGTAATAGTTTACATTAATTTACTAAATTTATAACATGTAATATTAATATTTTTCCTACACTGTAATAGTTCAAATGATATATTCATTCATATCTTGGATCTTTTGAAATTTGAAATAAATTAGTAAATAAGTGGATATAAAATTTATTATTTTAAACAAGAGTATCAATTTAGAACTTCGATCCTTGGACCAAAATAATAAATATTAAAATCAAGGAAGGATTCCTACCATTTAACTATATTTGCAATTCGCATTTAAAGTAATAATTTATATCAATTTACTAAATTATTAACATGTAATATTAATATTTTTCCTACATTGTAATAGTTCAAATCATAAATTCATTCATATCTTGGATCTTTTGAAATTTGAAATAAATTAGTAAAAAAGTGGATATAAAATTTATTAATTTGAACATCATTATCAATTTAGAACTCCATGTACCAAAATAATAAATATTAAAATCAAGGAAGGATTCCTACCATTTAACTATATTTGAAATTCGCATTTAAAATAATAATTTACATTAATTTTTTAAATGTCAAAGATCCCAACGACAAAGTGACCACTAATTTTAACCATACTTATATAGGTAAATATGCTATATGAAATTTTGAAGAATTATGCTTATGTACGTGTATACTATCCTTGGTTAATAACTGGTATGGAATAAATATTGAAAACATAACATTGATAGCAATTTAAAAAACAAATGGGCTTGTGACCGAACAAATGGAAGAACAAAATTTGGTTGATATTAAAGTGTTACATACATATACATTCATCGGTTTCAGTCATGAACAAATTATACTTTTATATACTATGTAAAGTTGGGCTTCGTAAGTTAATTATAAAGATGCTAAAAACATTATAGAACTGTGATTGATCAGAACAATTGAATCCAAGAGTTTGAACCTTAAGGAAAAATAATTAAAAAAATCAATCCAGGAAGTCTTTTAAAGAAGGACAAACTCATTTGTAAACATTTCAACAATTAAGTATAACAGACCTAGTTTTATAAGCATTCGCGTCCTATTTCGAAAGGAGTGGGTTTGTAACTTGATAAAAAAATGTCATAAGCAAAAAAAAAGGGGAATATACATACCAGTAACCTAAAACCCTACATAAATACATTACCTTTAGCTTAATATAAAATACATGCCAAATAATCGCATGTGTGGAGGAGTCAGAGCCAAAATAAAAGGGATCCAAGATCTCTATGATAGTTTAAATCTACCCAGTAAATTTAAATGAAAGGCGTGCACCAGATCTTGTCAAAGTCTTAGAACGTACAACATTAATATAATTGTTTTGGTAGGCAAGGATACAACTACAGCAACTAGTTTTTTGTACATGCATTACAAAAGCAACTTTAAAGAAGATATAATAAAAAAAGTTGAATGATTGTTATCATGGTTGCATCCCGATTAAGCTAGATGATAGTTATCTAGCAACCATCAAAAAAGGCAAGTCATTTGGGCCTTACTCAGACTTGACATGTTTTGTTGTAGATAGTTCGCAAGGAGTGAGGTGTTCGTCAACGGGGGACCTCTTAGATGGAGTCATATTCTCAAATGTCTGTCTAGTTGTAGGAATTTACTCCATCGGAGTAACACTACTCCCTATATCTGGATCACACTCAGCAGATATTGAGAATGATTACTGAAAATAAAAGACAGAATGGACTTTTCTTACCAAACACCAGATAAATATATACAGACATATATGATGAGTAGTAAATTCAATTATTTGAAGCAAGAATGATGGGTAACTTACACTATCTCCAAAAGGTGGTTGGGAACACACCGGGGACAATTTCTTCTCTTTCTCATATACTTGTGGTCCAATCAATTTGCTAGAAATTTCCTTAATAAAGTCTTCATCTTAAGGAATTTTCAAAATACTTCCTTTTTTGTATTGTGGACAATACTTCAGTCAAAACGCATAAGTTTTGTCCAGCATGTCATCAAGGGGTTCCGAGATGAGCTGCTTTGACAAATCTCCTTCCTTCAGAAGGTAACATCAAATGGAAACAAAACCAAATGGAAACAACAAAATTTTCAGACCAAATAAACCATATTATTCAAGAATGAAATCCACCAACATTTGTTTGTAATGACAGACCTCAATTTGTTTCTTCCTAAGTTCACCGACAGTTTGGCCAACCAATTGAATGATCTCGCGATCCCACAAAACAAATGTACTGTCAACACCCTCGTGTGACACAAAAGTCTTGACCTTATACCTAATTAATGTAAATAAATTCAAAACTAAATTAAAATTGAAATGTATTGTCAACCAATATGAATCATGATAAGGTTTAAGTGCAGACCTCAGAATAGGGTCAGATGTCTAGTTCGCAGAAGTATAAAATCATCCATTGTTCGTCTTAATTGAGTCAATAGTCGCAACCTTACAACAAAGGTGTCCTGCATCAGAACATAAGCGACACAAAATTTATGACTATATAGTAATATAAATAATCTTGTTAAACAACAAAGCAAATTAATACTCCCTCCGTCCCTATTTATAAGACCCTTTACCAAAAAAATTGTGTGTTCCTTTTTATAAGACCCTCTTTGAAATTTTGTGCAAATATTTTTATTAAATTACCCTGTGGTTCTAAGCTAATAAATAAATAAGTTGCTGAGAGAGGAATTCTCTCTTTTATGCTAATTGGAGAAGACTAATTGAGTGGAAATAGAGTAATTCTATTGGTTTTAATAATTGAAGGATAAGTTGGGAAATAAACTCAAATTGTTAGACAAATTTAATAACTTTTCATAGATTTACAAGTTTTCTTAATCCTTGTGCTTTTTTTTGAGAAGGTCTTATATACAGGGATAAAGAGAGTAATAATTACTTAAAGAAAGAAACACACAGTTGTAAGAGTCTTTAGCTGCCATAAATGCAGGAGTCTGGCATTCCGCATAAAGCGTGTATTCATCTCCGACTGGGAGAGCTGGGATTGGAAACTCTGAGATCCTAATTCTTGGTTGTTTTGCTGACTTTGCTGAACAAAAGGAATGATGATATTTGGATCTAGACTGGAACATACATTATAGGTTCATTGGCATTAGGCATAGCATCATCCACGATTAACTAAGACCAAACCTAATGTCTAAATAAAGTAAGCTTGTCTATCCACAACTAACCTTTTCCTAAAGTCAGCTACTTCTTGGATTTCAAGGTTGATCTCAACACGTGATGCATATTTGTAGTTGCTCACAGAAGTAGGATATCCATCTAAGTCAAATTAAAATTGTTTATGTATAGTTTTTGGTTACCAAAGATAATTAGCTAAAGTGTACTTTTCTAAAGTAAGATTTCACCTTGGGGGATCTTGATCTTCATCAATGTCATAAGAATAACAATAGGTACACTTCCAGTAGCCTGTTCATTGTTCTTCAAGAAGTCATTAAATTAGTCAGCATGGTGTTCCCATAGGATGCATGTCAGTTCAGTTCCACTACACCAAAAATCGATGTTAGGACATTATATATATTTACATCAAACATATTAAATCTTAATAATGACTACATCACCAATATGCAAAAGCATACCTATCATCACTAATGAGAAATTCTATCATATGTGGATTTCCCCCCAAACTTCTTGAATTTTACCTTATGCAAGTAACTAATAACATATGGTGCATGGAAATGAATTCACAAACATCAGGCTACCAATAGTTAAAACAAACTGGAACTTAACCCATAAAACAACAACTACTGACCTTTTATTTTCTTACATACCAAGACATTAGGATCAGCTATGCCATTGAGTATATCACTTAATTTGGTAAAATGGTATGCATATTTAGGAACCTCAGGGAGATCTTGCTCTTCAATCACTATCCCATTTGTAAAGATTGTTTCCCTCCTTGAACAGTCCAACTTTCAGTGACCCTTACGAGTGGCACTATTGCCACCACACCATTCTCAATCTACACCACACATTCGTTTTTTTTTTCCAAATTTGCCCTTGATCCAGAAAATAATTTCCGGGCGCAACCGGATAATAATTTTCGGGCGAATCCGGATAAAAATTTTTGATTGGTGTAGAAATGCAGGATTTGGTATCCAACCGGATAATAATGTTTGGTTTCAACCGGATAATAAAATTTGGTTCTAACTGGATAATAACATTTGGTTTCAACCGGGTTCTCAAATCCGGTTAGAACAAAATCAGTATAATCAACGTTTTTCTAAAAGTTTAACTCTCATACGGATAATCAAATCCGGAATCACTCGGATAATAATATCCGGTTGCCTCCAGAAATTATTTTCCGGTTTCGCCCGGAAATTATTTTCCGAAATGAGGGTAAATTTGGAAAAAAAAGTGGATGTGTGGTGTACTTTGAGATGAGTGTGGTGGCAATAGTGTGGTGGCAATACTTTCCGGTTTCGCCCAGAAATTATTTTTCGAAATGAGGGTAAATTTGGAAAAAAAAAGTGGATGTGTGGTGTACTTTGAGATGAGTGTGGTGGCAATAGTGCCACCCGACCCTTACCGCCAGTTTCCATGACTCCTTCTTACCCTCAATTTATTCAATAGTGTTGAACTTACGTGACATTCTGCAAATAGTGTAGAACAAAACATCAAAAACATCCTTCTTGAAAACCAAAAACTCATATAAGGGATCGTACATAGAGGTCAATAGAACATAAAGTTATGATGTTTTACAGAGGAACCAAACACAAATGCAAACAGTGTAGGGTAAAAAAAATTTGGGTAAACCAAACACAAAAAGAACGGTGCATAAACAAAAAATCTACCAAAATTTTAAATACAGTCTACAAAACCCACCAACTCACCTAAGTCCTTGCTTCCAGTTGGATGACGCAATTACTGAAACTTGCAGATGGAGTTGCCGGAGACATACACCAAAGGTGGGTTGAAAATTTACGACCTCAAGGTTACTGGGAGCATGAGGTTTTCAGACAATAAAGGGGTTGCAATTTTTACATATGAGAGGGGAAAGAGAACTCTTGCTGAACGGCTAAATGCTTCTCATCACAGCATGCATTCTTTATTTTTTAATCTAGCTATCTTTTCCTACCCAATTTTGCTTCCCAATACAATATACAAACACTGCATTTTCCTTCCGTCACTTCAAATGAACTGGGACAGACCATTGGATAATAATAATTTGAAAATTGGGAGATTTTTTGGATTTAAACTTCAGAATGGATTTTTTGGGAGTAATGGTGCCAAAAAAAAACACGTGTCTAAATGGGGATGCTAGTACATGTTTTTTCAAATAGTAAGTAGACTTGATATTACATAACTCATTGAAAAAAATGATAATTAAGACACATGATCGTATCGTTTTAAAAATAAAAACTCAAATTTACAATAGTTAGTATTTTATTCTTTTGGTGAATGGCTTAAAATTTAACAATAGATTCTTTTAATCAATTCAAAAGATATTTTTTTATCAATTAAAATATTAAATACTTAAAACTATATTGACATAATACTATTATAATGGAAAATTTGAATATATTTTTCAAAACAATAATATTTGAAAATTAGTATGATTATCTTTTCTAAAAATGTTTTCTTAAAATAAAAAATAATAAATGATAGATAAAAGAATCTCAATCTCAATAATGTTTAAAAGACACAATATATTAATTTAGTTAATAATTAGGTATAACTGACTACTATATATAATTATTAATTATAACTTTTTCAACTATAAATATTATCAAAATAAAATTAATTATAACTCGTAATAACTATAATTATTTTTATAAATTAAGATATCACAAATAATAATAATTATTTATTTTTTTGAAAAGGTAACCCATGCAGTCTCTGAGCTTAGTTACACTACTTGATTTAGAGTTTGTTTGTTTAGACTTAAAATAATTGATTATTTTTATAAGTAAAGAATTGATTATTTTTTTTAAATGATTCTTATAAGAATAAGAAGCTATGTATATTTGGCTATAATAATAATAATCAGTTTTTTTTTTTGCTTATTTTGAAAAGTAACTTGTACTTATTTTTTAAAATAAATAGAAAATTTAATTATTTTTTAATTGTAATTATTTTGAGAAATAAAAACAAATCGATTAAAAAATTTTATAATTATTTTTTTATTAAAATAAATATTTATTTTACCAAATACGAAAAAAAAAGAGCTTATGTTTTGTAATTTGTTGGTAATTTTTCACTCAAACCCATTAAATTAAATCAGAAAATAATATTGACTCTTTTTTAGCCTTTTTTGGGCATTTTTGTGAGACAGCTTGGTTGCGCAACGGCCTTTCCGCCTTTGGCACTCACAGTCCTCTCACGCAGCACGCAGCACGCAGCCACCTCTCTCTGTTTCGCAGCTCGCTCTCAGTTCCCCTCGCTGTCAGATCCCTAAACTTTCAAGCCGCCACATCCATACGCAGTCAACTACGGCCACGCCGACGCCGTCGTTCCAGCAGCGACTCCGTTTCAGTTGTCTGTGACCTCCGACGTCTGTCACTTTCCAGGTAGTCTGTTTGAATCTGCGATTCTGTTCTTCCTTCTACCTGTTTCGATCTGTCTCTTCTTTCTTTCCAACTACCCACTGTTGCCCGTTTGGATTGGCGTTTTCCACTCCAGACGTGCGTATTTTGCCTCCAAACGCAAGTTTCTGTCTTTTTGTGATGTTTTGTTGTGCATATATATTGTAATTGCCTTTTCAAGTTAGTTTATTGCCCTTCAAAGTCATTTTCGTTCATTGTCCTTCAACTGTTTGCTAAATTGCCTCAATGATAGAGTAGTACATTTTCATTCTTTGTGTGTGAATTTATTTTGTCTTTTTCATTCATTGTGCTTCAACTTAGCAAATCAATAATGCTCTCTGTTGAACACAGAGAATAATTGATTTCTTTAATTTCGCAAATCAGTAATCTTACCAATGACAAAATAAAATAAAATAAAATAAATTCAACATTTCTTTACCTTCTTTCTCATTTTTCTTCTAGTGTTACAACCCATTCATTTTACTACCTCTGTCTCGGTGAGCGGTGGTGAGGGTGGTGGAGCTTGCAAGTGGAGGCGATTGCACTCTGTTCTCTTGATCTTGTTTGCTCTCCTACCTTTTATCTGCACAGCAACTTTTTTTAATAACAATTTTTTTTTTTTTTGGTGGGATGGCTCATTTTAATTTTAATAGATAGTATTCTTGAAGACACTCAATTCACCCAAATTTAAAATTTTCGTTTATTGAAAATATTCTGATGTTATCTTTGTGTATGTTTTTTTGAAACTTTCCATTCTGACTAAAAATGATTTCTTTGGTTTAAAGCGATAAGGAAAATGGCGTTCAGAGGCAAGGAGATGATTAAAAATATTCTGATGTTCTCTTTGTGTATTTTATTTTGAAGCTTTTCAATCTGACTAAAAATGCTTTCTTTGGTTTGAAGCGATAAGGAAAATGGCCTTCAGAGGGAAGGAGATGATGAAGAAAGTTCTGAAGAAAGTGGGGGAGAAGAGTTTGGGTCCAAGAGCAAAGGAGTCGTTGGAGAAATGCATACCTCGAAGCAAGGTTGTGATGGGTCGTGCCAAACGTGGTCTCTATGCTGGGAAACACATTCGGTTTGGCCATAATATCAGTGAAGATGGTGGTAACAAGTTTGTATTCTCTCCTTCGTCCCTTTTATTATGCTGTTAGCTGTTTCTCCTTACGAACAATGTTGGAAAGTTTCATGCTTTAGCTCCTGAGTGTTGCATTTGCGCTTACACCTTCTACTGTTTAATTACTGCATGTCAAGTTACTGTTTGAATTTTATTTGGAGTAATTGACATTTAACCATGATTGGTTGGTGGCAGTGATGACAATCTTAGTTTCAGTTTAAAGGTCAACTTCAAGTTAATTTTGTCGTAACTGCATCAATTACTTATTTTTCCCCTTTCTTTAAAATAATAAATTCAGCATATCTTGCTACTATTGGGAGATCTATGGGGGAAGTGACAGGGTAGATTGAAGGTTAATTTAATTGTAATTTTGAAAGTTGCCCTAGTGGGGTGTTTGGGACAAGGTGTTTCTAGATAAAACAATAAGAAAATCTGAAGGGAGGAAGAGATTCAAGGATTAAGGATGTCTCATTATATTAAAACAACCAAAACCAAAGTATCAAAGCAAATGCAACTTTCCAATGTTTTTCAATCTCTACCCTCACTAAGAGCATCGCTAAGAGCAACAAAGCAGAGCCATGAAATTAATCCTGTCTCTGGGTGAAGTTTTTCCCCCAAAAATCCAATAATTTCTCTTACCAGAGCACCACAGAACAGCACAGAAAGTACACTGCAATATCATTTTGCTCTCCTTATTCCTCACGCATCCTCTGAACTTGAACAATAAGAACTGCTCCAAGCTTTGTGAGCCAGCCAAATTTTCCCCAGAAACTCCTAAAACATCTTTCAAAGGTAAGTAGTCACTCGGCAACGTAAAATTTATTGTGCATTTCTGTAATTGGTTATGTTTCCTTTTGGACTGTTTTCATCTGTTACCTTATTTTTATCTCATGTCAGCATGTTGTCTATTTTAATATGCCCTGAGTCTATGACTAACTATGTGGAACACAAAACTGTTGATTATAGCTCTGAAGCAAATATTATGGTTATTTGCTCAATCTTCTTTCCTTTGCATGAGAGGCCTGCCTGACATGCATCTCCTATCTAAGCAGGTGGCTTCCCTTGCTGACAGAAGCTATCCCAGGACTAAGCGCTTTCCTTTTCCTGATTCATTTGTTCCATCTGTTTCTATAATGATAACATTATTTGTTAAAATTCTTAAGTATGAGGTTGAGGATTGTTTTTCCAAATTAAAAATTAATGGAGTCAAGGAGCTCATCATCTTTGGATCAATAGCAAAGAATATCATTGTTCATTCCTATACGTGGGGTTGGTAAAGAGAGATTATTGATTTTCCAAATTAAAAATTAATGGAGTCAAGGAGCTCATCATCTTTGGATCAATAGCAAAGAATATCATTGTTCATTCCTATACGTGGGGTTGGTAAAGAGAGATTATTGATTTTCTTTTTGTCTCTTCACTTATTATCTTATTGAGTGATAGGAGTCTGATGCATGGTGTATCGTGGAAATTCCATTTTTAATGGAGGCAGGTTGCCACCATTAGTTTAATCTGTCAGTTTATTGGACTCTCCAAGTGGGGTCAGCTGGCTAAATTTTCTTCAATGGACTCTGTCCATGGTTCTAATCCTGACTGAGTCATAAAACTAAATTTAGTGGTCTCTATTTGTTGTGTGGTTCATATCTACTACCATTGCTAGAGAATTGGTTCTTTTCAATTTGTTGGTCTTGGATGTTTAGTAATAAACATGGACAGTAACAGAATGAATCTTTTTGTTGATTTAGTGATGCCAACTGAGTTCAGAACTTGGATATTATCTTTTTGTTGCTCAATTGTGTTAGGAAGTTCTTTTACCTTTAAATATATCAGGGAAAATGAAAGAAAGGAAAAGACTATATTACTGAATTTGTTCTTTCTCTGGTGATGTTGATAGGTCAAAGAGATCTTGGAAACCCAATGTCCAGGACAAGCGGCTCTTCAGTTATATCCTAGACCGTCACATTCGTGTTAAAGTTACCACGCATGCCCTTCGTTGCATAGACAAGGCAGGTGGGATTGATGAATACTTGCTGAAAACTCCTTATCGCAAGATGGACACAGAACTAGGCCTCTTCTGGAAGGCTAAGATTGAGAAGTTGTACGAAGAGCTTGGCAACAAGGAGGTTGTTTTCTTTTCGCCAGAGGATGAGGCGAAGTTCGAACAGAGCTTTAAAGATTTGAAACTATCCGATCGGGAAGCTCGAAAGGAACTCCGAAAGCAAATGTATGTTGGGATGAGCAAGCACAAGCTACTTGGGGTAGAATGTAAAGATGATCAATCTGCTGATGAAGGAGGGAAGAAAACTGAGGAAGAAATCTCGCATGACTCATCGGAACGATTAGTTCCTGTCTCGTATGTGTTAGCTGCCGACAAGCTCAAAGCTGGAAGTTTTGTTTCTAATTGATGGTATGGTAACTGATAATGGCAGTGTAGGCTCTACTAGCCCATAGAGTACAAATCTTTGTTCTCTTTTTTTTTTTTTGGGAGCATGCTGGTTTCTCCCCTCATGATTTATGTTCTAAAACCTTGAACTTTATGTAGTCAAAAGAATAGTCTCGTGCTAAAATAAAGGTAACTAAATGTGTACCTCCTTTTCCTCTTTTTCTCCGCACCATTCTCTCAAGGGTTCCCCTTGGTTGTTGGTTTCACTTACCCTGTGTTTGGTTGGGGTAATTATTGGTAGAAAGAAAGAGGGAGAAGACAAAAAGTAGTTTTATCCTGTTTGGTTTAGAGAAGAAAAGTGGACCAATTGAAAAAATTTATGTGGGGTCCATACAAAATCCTTTCTCCCCACAAGTGTGAAGAAAACATTGTGTCTGAGCTGCTTTCTCACTATCTCATTTCTACCTTTAACTCATCTCTCTCTCTTGATCTCTATGCTCACTTTCCCATTGCTGCAGATCTATCTTTCTTCTCCACACTGTGCACCGTTTACCCGGTTGGACTCTGGTCTTAACAGCTTGTTGACGAGAACCAAGTTTTGTTGTTGGGTTTCTAATTTTCAGATTAGGCAAATTGATGACCTAATAGATGCAACTTTGGCCTTTGAGTGTGAATGTGAAATCTAGAAGAAGACGGAGATGAAGTGTTTTTTCGTCTTGATTATGTAGATAGGAGTATTGGGTAATCTGCTGTATATTTTTTTTCTTCTAAGTTTGCTATTTTTTATAACTTTGCAAAAATTTCAGTGTTAATGAAATATACTACTAGGAGTCGTCTGTGATGGACTTGAAATTTAAAGGTTCATGATGAAGTATTAAAAAAAATTACTTTTTTTAATAAAGGGACAATAAATAGTATTTGCAAAATGACCCACAAGTTTTCAAACTTCACAAAAGAGTATGGTTAGGGTTTTGTCCCACAAAATATGGAACCCTAAATCAAAATAAGTTTAAATATGAGGAATTAAAATACTTGTATGCTGAAATTGTGAGATCAACATGATTATGATCTTCCCATGGAAATAATTTCTGTTTTGAAACAGATAATAATATCCGTATTTTCACTTGAGTGCCCATACAGGGATTAGTATGCGAGTGAGCATTTTTATATAGAAGTTAACATCCATTTGGCTCGATATTGGATTTAACAACCTAACTTTACCAAAAATTTCAAACACATACAATCAAATCAAAATTTTCACACACTCTATACTCCACACCTAACTCAACTCAAAATTACCAACATTGTTTTCCTAGTGTACCTATTGATTAATACAGTTGGGATTACTTTTGTGGAGTTGAAGTTCTCTATCATTGGTAAGTAATCTCATTGTTGTTGGGTTTTTTCCCTTCTCTCATTCGCCATTCATGTTGTCTGGAAATGATGAATTATAGAAAAACATAAACGAATTAATATATGTTTTCATACAGATATCTGTTTCCTTGATAATGGAAAAATTTATATGTTGAATGGTTTATAATGTAGGTTATGGGAATTTAACCATCGTTATTGAATGATTTTTTCATGGATAACATTATCCCGTCCGAGTATTGGGCCGAGCAATTGATTGGAGTAGAAAATGATGACAATTCAATAGCCATTGACAGTGATGTTGTAATGGATGACCTTCCGGCTTCAACCCAAATGGTTGGTTGTCGTGAAACATTTACCAATGAATAGGTAATTGACATTGAATATTTTCTTATTAACTACTGTAATTTATTGGTCACACGTTTTACCTGATATTGTTATTTTTATTGTGTAGATTTTTTTCACGAGAGAGGATATGATTAACGGGCTAGAGAAACAGAAAAAAAAATGCTAGATTTATGGTTGTTATATATAGGTTAGACATGGGTGCTGCTGGAGGGAACCAAAAGACATTTGTCACATTTGGGGTGTGAAAGGAGCGGGATGTACAAACCTAACAACAAGAGGAGGAAAACTGATGTGATTGGAACTAAAAAGTGTGAGTCCCTTTCAGAATTGGAGGAAAACCTATTGCAAATGATGGACGATGGAGGCTTAGTGTTGTCAATGGGTATCACAACCATGGAAGAGCCGAGGTACTGGTTGGACATCCTTATGTGGATTGTCTAAAACACCAACATAAGTTAGTAGTTGCAGACGGGGGGCGGATGACCGGATGTCCTGCACTTAACCAAATTGTCGTATTACCTCCTCCGTTCGATATCGATGAACGGACGACCCATGATGGATAAACCCATAGTACGTGGCCTGATCAGGAAGTAGATGATGTGACTTGTCATATGGCATCCACGTCACACTCTTAGGTGTAAGGTCATCAACCTTCATTCGAAACAGATCCGTATCAGTTGTAGCACCACGTCCCCTGGCCACTGAGCTGCACGAGGCATATCCTTCGTATAGTCGCGTCTCAAATTTTTTGCCCTCAATGTAGGGAAGTGCTCATAAATCAAACACTGAAACAAAATACAATATAAGTGTCCGAGCACTCCACCTTCCGCAAACTACGTGAGTTTGTGGCTAAATATGACTGTCCTATTCATTGCAAGGATGTCGTTCATGTCAAACCTCGTAACAATCGCAAATGCTGTCTGGGTACGATATATATTTATCACCATTATTTACTTAAGTCTTGAGTTGTTGACCCTGGCATATTGTTATGTTGTTGGCTTGCAGATGATATCATGAATGCCCACCTGGCCCGTTACGAGCGCTTGAAGGGGAACGCCAAGAAGAGCGCGGCTGGCGCACCTCAGGTCGTTCCCAAACAAGCTGCTGTTGATTTAGGAGAAGCCGGTCCGGGATCTAACCAGCATGTAGAAAGCTCGGTTATGAACCATCCTGGGTCTATTCCTCCTCCTAACATTATTATCCTGGATGAAAAATAGGAAGGTGCCAAAGATGCCGAGGCTGAAGAGGTCCCTCTGCAGACCAAGAGGAAAAGGCAGACCGAGGAGGAAGGCAATGAGCAACAAGAGGACGAAGAAGCTCAAAAATGGCTAGCGAAGAAGGGAAAGGTAGGAATTCAACCTATATGGTCTTGGAATCTGACCATATTTAACTATGCAGCTGTGAGTAGCGGGGAAGCAATGGATGTTGATGAGGAAGCCCAGCCTATATTCTGGGGTCAGTGGTCCGGGGTGTTCAAAGGGATGAAGAATCCCCTCGTTAAATTCAAGCATCCCCATGACTACTTCTTCGATACTACCGCTAAAACTTTCAAGGTACAGGAGGACCCATAATTTGTTCATTGCTTTAAATTTCCAAGTCCCATTTTGAATGTTGTATTATCTTCTTTCAGGAACACTATGAGCGGATGATGATTTGGCTGGGAATCATCATGGCTTTTTTGGGTGATGTTCAAGCTGAATCTAGCACCTTTCAAAATGCCTTGGTCATTCAAAAAGATAACGAGATCTTGAATGGCTGGGTTGCGGAGCTAGAGAAAAAGGTGCGGGAGTTGGAAGCACAGGTTGTCGAACAGCAGACTCAGTCTGCGACAAAGATTAGCGAGATACAGGATGATGTTGATCAATTAAGTACCCAGGTTGGTGATGCCCAAGCTGACGCTCTTCGAATTCATAACGAACGTTTGGGTTCGGAAAACAAGCTAAGGGCCTCCATCGTTGATTTGAAAAAAGAAAACACCGGGCTAATATAGACCCGGGGTGAGCTCACCAGTGAAATGCACCGCCTTAAAAAGGATAATATTCTGCTGGCTGAGAAATTGAAAGTTCAATCTCAAGAGGCCGAGCAGGCACAACAGGAATTGACACCCTGAAGAATGACTTTGACAGGGTGAATCATGACACCTTCTGTAACTGCATTCAGCAGATTTTGGTGTTGAACCCGGCATTTCACTAAACATGAAAGGCGTAAGTGTTGATCATGTGGTGATCAATGGGGTGCTTAATGATGCGAGTCACCCTGATGATCTTAAACCAGTGGATTTGGAGGACCCCGGCTTGGCTGTTTTCGATCCCTGTGTTTCCTTTGTCCTGGAGGAGTCTGAGACCTTGGAAGAAGGAATTAAGGATGATTGCGGTCTAGACGGTGTGGGTACTGCCAAGGTCGTACATCCTGAGAAAGAGCCTTCAGCGCAATGTCTTGTCTTAATTGTTAGTTCCAGATTGAAGTGGGGCATAGGACCCTATCTCGTATTTAGATGAATATGGGGCATTAAGCCCTATCCTGGGTTGGAGTTAATATGAGCATTTTGCAATATTTCGGGTTGAGATTGATGTGGGGTGTTTAGCCCTATCTCGGATTGAGATCGTTATGGGGCATTAGGCCCTATCTCGGATTGAGATTGTTATGGGGAATTTGGCCCTATCTCGAATTTCGGACTTGCACCGCGATGCTTTAGCATGAAACTTAGATGAATAAAATCATACACCATAAAGGCAAAGAAATAAAATTGAAATAGGATTTCTTATTAAAACTGCATTTTCTGAACTTTGATATTATATCTTTGATCCACTTGTTACTTCTGAGATATATCTTATTCTGGCCAACTCCCTGACTTCATCAACGAGGTCAAGTTCCTCCCGTAGACTCTGATTATTATTCAGGACGGGATATATAATTCTCCAAGTCGGATCACCTATCTCGACAGGGATTACTGCATCAGCTCCAAAAACCAGCTTGAAAGGTGTTTCCTTAGTTGAACTATGTATGGTCGTTCGGTGGCTCTATAGAACTTGTTACAAAATTTTCACCCAATTGCAACCAAAGTCTTTGCAATATTTACGTAATCCCTCCTAGGGTGTGCTACACTGGCGAAGTGTTGCTTGATGTGTAATCTGGCCAACATTTCCCAGAAACCCTTATCGGTTAATTAGGTTTTGTCCATGACTATCTCTGACGGGATCTCGAAACGACAAATAATGCACCTGAACACAAAATGTTGGACGTGCACCGATGTAATAGTCGATGACGTCTCAGCCTCCACCCACTTAGTGAAGTAATCACATCACTGCCACAAGCCAATGTTTCAGGTGTCCCGGGGCTGAATCGAAGGGTATATGCCTCGGTGCCAGAACTCCCTGGGGGCTGGGGTCCTTGATTCAAAGGTTGAACGCCGAGGTTAACCTGATTAACCCTGGCTGCCTCTGTGCGTTCTTTCTCAGTCCAAAGTTCTTCAACGATCTTTCCTTGCGCCTCCATAACATCGAGGATTCGACGGATTTCGTCGAGCTCTTGCATCGGTAGTAAGACTGGTTGAACCCGAGGTGGTTCAATGACATCTTCAATGTGCACCGAGGCTCGTTGAATTGGCAGTCGAGGAGGATGAGAAGATCCAGGGTCTGCCAACTGAGGATTATTGTGAGCACTGTGGTTATTGTCATCATAAGTTTGTCGTCGTGTGTTAACCAAGATAAACTGGTGGGTTTACGTACTTGGGAATCAGGGACGACAGTTCTACACCGACGACGGGTTGCTCCATTGTGCTCCTCGACGGGGCAGGAAGTACCTGCAAGGACTCCAACGATCTAGTTGGGCCTTCTTCTGAGGCCCGGCCCAAGTTTCTCATCTGACAGTGTTTGGGTCCATTACCTCAGGAAGATGTCCCGAGTTGTAATCGGCATATTTGGACTGGGTAAAGATCTCAGTACATTGGTTCACTACAATTATAATTAATTTTTACTCAGCTAAATGTGAATTGAATTTTGATAATAAATTGCTAGTGATATGTGTTTAATGCACAATAAAAAACATGAAAAAATGTGATAGAAAGGCTAAATGTGACACTAAACAAACATACTAATATGGCACAATATTGCCAATGGAATAGGCAGTGTCAACAATATATATTTTGTGCTTCAACTTTAACAAATCATATATAGATATTCCAAGTAGAAATGTTTTGCATTTAATGGTTCAGCTTGCTCTCCTTAAGCTGGTTTGTTTAGAGAAAACGGTAACCGAGCCAAGTTAATGGCTCAATTCACGGTTTAACAAGTGAAATCATTAATGTTGATCTATAGCTTTAACAAACATATATTCGGCAAAACAACAATGTTAGCCTCAACATATATTGGTAGTAAATTAAAGCAGATTCCCCATGTTATTGAAGTCGGTAGCGAAATTTGTTTGATTTAAATTTTAGTAAAATAAAAAAAATACATAAACCAAAATAAATATTAATGATTAATGCACGAAAATTAAAGTTTTTTAATGAAAATAAATAATTTTAGCTTTAGTAAAAAATAATTTTAACCAAATTAAAATACTAAATTAAAAGACCCGCCATAAATTAAAAAAGCTAAAGCTTTGCCCGTGATTTTAAAAAGGGTTCAACAAAACAGGTTAGTGATTTGTCGTGTCGATAAGAGCACGAAATGTTTTGTTAATGATTAAGGATCCGTTTGTTTTAACTTTTATTATCAATAGAATTGGTTTTGGAAGAAGCAAGAATTTTTAATTACTATTTGATTTGTATTGAAATTCAAAATTACTTTGAGTGAAATTGATTTTAGGGTGGAGAATCTTGGATTTGTCTCAAAAACCACCTTTTTCAGGTTCTGAATTCTGGTTCTATTTCATAGTGCACACCCATAATAGCTGATGGTCTGCTTTCCATTGAAAATATGAACATAACTTTTACACTAATGTTCACCAACAATATAAACTTTAATTATTATACATGATGAGACTGGAATAATTTAAGTTGCATTATTAACTTACCTGCGGCTACAACAACAATGCATTTTGATAAATGAATAAAACAATGCTCACTATTAACCTACTTAAATGCATCTTACAACATCTAACAATAACATTAGAGACAACATTCAGAATTTCAGATATTATCTTTCTTTGGTATTTGAATCATTTGCTTGTATGTGCAACTATTCCCTTACTGTCAGTGTATGCAGGACAGACAGTTGAAAACTGACAGAACCGACATTTCCAGCGCTCGTTCTCAGGAGTATATGCCGCTTCTCGCTCTCCATGCCAAAACTCAAGACAGTAATGAATTTGATTCTTTAGCCAATCAGAATCATATGCAAATTTATCTTCACCAAGCAGAGAATGATTTTTCTGATACTCATATCTGATATGAAGCAAACAAAACATGTCGTTACACAACCAAACGATAATTTGATGCATAAAACAGGATGTGTGAAGAAGACCTCATGTAATGCAATGCAACTGCCACTCATGTTATGATAACTTTATCAACTTGACATGTTACTATTCCTCAAATTTGAAAGTTTTGGGTCAAATTACAAGTTTTCAATAAACATAAGCAACTTATGTGTGAAATACGAAGGCGTCAGCCCAAGTCAGCACAAAGGACGGATGAGTCATGGTAGACTTCTTTAGGAACTGAAACTGAAAGGCGATGAAATTTTAAGATTCATTTAAAAACCATATTAGCGATAATGAGGTCTAGTTACTGTCCAGAGCAATTTTGCCTATCAATAAATCTGTACTAAGCAGTACAAGCCCTCAGTTGTCTCACTGAGTAAGATAAATGCAAGTTCTTACGTAAGAGTTTTGAAGTCTGGAAGCTTTCGTTACTTTGAACTGGGTCACCAACTCACCATTCTCTTACCCTAAAATTTTATAAACAAAATAACTGTGTACTAAGCACATGAGCCTTTGGATCAGAAATGCTTATACTGGACCTAGTTCTCCCCCTCCCCCCAAAATAAAATTCTGAACTGAAAAATTCTGAGCCAACCTCAATAAAAGCTGATTGTGAGCAGGTGCCAGCATCCTGCATGTATTACTGTAATATCTCACCACATCATTCAGGGTCTGCATTTGTCAATAAACAAAATAGAAATGAAAAATACGTAAAAACCATGATTCACTTATAAATCAACTGATATCTTCAGCAAAAACGTTTTACACTGAATGAGGATAAAATAAGAACATCCATGAAAACTTTAAGATGCATTTTTCTACAGGAAACAGTGTCTCAACCAGAAGATATTTCAAAATTAAGCAGCGCTCTAGTGTCCTTAGTAGGATAATTCAGCAATTTATTTAAAATTTAATGGACACAATTTTTTTTGCTATGCAACACCACATAACCACCTAATGTTATCTATCATATTTCATGAGATAAAAATAATGCAGTGAGAATTGACCATGAGAACATTATAAATTCGTAGCCAAGTCTCCTTTACTCACCAATGCACAAAATCCAGACTCAGCACTTATCACTTTCAGATCTTCACATAGATTGTGTTGAGGGTTTAAGCCAAAATAACTAAAAAACTTTTTAGAAGGGAAATCACCGGAAGTTAAACTGTCCCACAAATACTTGTAACACATCAATTGAAGCCTGCCAAAACAAGAGCGCAACCCTGAGTTAACCAAATGCATTAACATGCCACATCCAACAGAATGAAATAAACGGCAGAATAAAAAGCATACCTTCCATTTCTTCGTTGTGGTTCAGCAGGAAGTGTATCTCGAGCACGAGTCTTTGTGTCAATCAGTATTGGATTATGGTCATTTTCTGTTAATGGCATCCGAATCTCATCAATCACTCCCACCATCCATATATCTTCTGCAAAGCCTATTCTGATATCAGAAGACAAAATAGAACGCCAAGATCAAAACTACTCCAAAACCTACTAATAAAAGGTAAATTACAAGTAAACTCTGTTATTTCCCTGGAATCTAATATGTCACTACTCACCAATAACATCAAAAGCTATTCTATGTATAATTCTCTTTCCTTTAAGATACACAGTAAAAAAGAACCAGATTATGCCCGGTCATCTTAGAAATACACATTCACAACCGGATTTTCAATGTTACCAAAGGATTGACTCAAAGGGTGCGTTTGATGCATGAACAGGACAGTACAAGTAATACAGCACAATACAACTTTTATGAGTCACAGTACAACCTTTTGTGTTGTATATTGTTTGATACTCAATACACATAACAAGAAGCACAACATAAATTTTACAATAATATCCTTCATGTTATATATTATTAAATTCACTTTAATTTTTCTAAGAAAATAATATTTTAATATTTTAGAAATATTTTATTATTTTATTATTTATTATAAAATTAAAACTTCATATTTTAATAAATTAGTACATAATATATTTTATGTGATATAATAATTATATTAAATAAAATAAAAAATTATTATTAAAAAATATTTTTAACTCTTTATTTTTTAATATTTATATTTATCATTAAAGTTTATTTTATTATTAATACGTTATTTTAATTATATATATATATATCACGTTAACCAGTAAATATGCAGAAGTGAAAAAAAATAACTTAAACATTGATTTACAAAAATAATGCAACATAAACTACCTTAGGTAAGTGGAGAAAGTGGGGGAGGTAGTTACACCACTGAGTAAAGATGGAGGGTTAGTTTTGGCTTTTCCTAACTTGTGCTTTGAACAAGAAACTTGTCCCTTGGTTTAGTAGGGTACAAAAAAGTGGCTATTTGTGCTGTCCAATTACTCAAATATTGTGCTGTCTCTTGACAGCTTTTTGAATCAAACACAGAACAAAGAGTTTTGTTCTGTATTGTACCTTCAAAATTAGCAAATCAAACGGACCCAAAATGTGATTGACTTACATTGGCAGTTCACGAGTTAATCCTTCAAATAGTAACTGATTCACACCACTTATAAAATTAAGAAACTTCAGGGCCCAATAATCTTCTTGTGATTTTATCTTCACTTCTACCCGTTTTATAACCTGCACATCAGGACTATCAGTACTGATAGAACCAACTTTAGAGATAGAAGACCTGACTGAATAGAACATAGATAGAAAGGTTTAGACAATCCTCTGATATCAAAAGTCAAAATACATTAATATAGCAATTAAGAAAGACAACCAAGCCCATAGTGAAGTCTTGTTAGTGTTATCATGAATTATTGTTTGCTTGTGCCAAATAGGCATGAGCTCCAACAAGAATTTCTTATAATACAAGTATATCATTGGATGATAATGCACTCGAGAATGGTAATAGAATTAAACAGCTATAAAACTCTGGCCAACATTCAACGACTTAAGTTTTGTGTCATTGGCCTTTAATTTTAAGCTTTTTATTAATTAAAAAGAGAAGAAATTTTATGTTTTGATTTATTAATACTTAATAGATTTATACTAACACTGAAAAGTAGCAAAGGACAATGAAAGACACCTAAAGTAACGAATTCAAGTCAATAGTACCTCTTCTTCAAGTTTTGTATGCCGAGCAATGCCAGTTCTCATAACTTTATTTGTCTTCCGACCTCCAAGAAGGAGTGAAAATTCCATTTGTTTTGGGCACCATTCCTATCACAACTATATACAGTTAAGTTTGTTACGACCTGATTTCCATAAAACTGACAAAATCATGCATGGCATCAATAACAATGCAAAAGTACTTTACATGAATGAATAGAAAAAGTTGACACCAAGTAAAAGTTCACACATCTACCAAAAAAAGAAAAGGAAAGAAAAAAAAGATTCCACAGGTAAGGAGGTTAGTTAACAACGAATAGTCACATTCCATTCGACCATTCCCCAAATCAAAGCTAGTGAAAAGTAGAGGTAGGGTGCAATGGAATGGAGAAGTTCTGATCCCTTTCTATTCCATTCTATTTTAAACAGTCCTGCAACTAAGATTATTCCACAATACTCTGATCCATTCAATGTCACCATATTTTAAACAACTCAGCAACTAATGTCATGCCATTATATTCCCTTGTTCCATCAATCCAAAGTTTCAAATAGTAATAGCATTCTGGTTACTGTGGCGTTACATTATATGCTACAAAATGCACAGTTATTACATATAGCATGTTAAAGTTTTCTCGTGGACTACAATCAATTGTGGTTTTTGTTTTGGCGAAAATGGGTTAATATTGTGATCCATTTGATGGCACTCAAGCCCAATTGATATTGAGCTTTGGGCACTTAATTATGATCTAGGTGGGAGACCGTGTTGGGCAAGACCACTAGGCCCATAATGAGAAGTGCCTAAGGGTTTTTATACATAGCGAGGCTAAGTCCCCTTTGTCGTCACGGCAACAAGCTCTCTAGGTTTTCCCCATTGAAAACCTAGAATTGTAGAGACGGTGATTAGGCAAAGGAAGACTTTGCTCTTCGACTTTACGTGCAGGCTAATTCCAAACAACGATGTGTACAAATAAGTGCTTTTATATAGCTTTCTCAATTGGTGTTCTAATTTCATATAATTGATCATGGCGTATTAATTTATTAATTTATTGCTTGCATAGCAATCACGGATTGATGCGATTTTGGTTGGCTTCCAAACCATATAGTATCACGTAGCGAACTGCAAGTTAAAATCTTGCATCAATCTAAGCATTATCTATTTCAAAAGCATTGAACTTGGGCAAATATCAATTTAGCTACAAGTTCTATGGAAACTAGGAATCACTTCATGTCAAGCACCAAAATATGTTGTTGGTACTCAAATATCACAATTTTCCATTTAGTTCCTTATTTTTAAAAACATTAAGATTTGTCCCTCGCGAAAGTTTAGATGTCTCTGCTTGGTCCCTATGTGTCCGTTATTTCTCCATTTAATTTCCATACACACCATTTTGGCTACCAAGTCATCACTTATTAATCAGAATACAATGTTTAAACTCAGAGAATCAAATATACACTTTTCAGTCCCATTAATGTAGCTCGATTAGTGAGCGCATGTCAATGCGAATAAGTATTCAGATTCAATTCCTGATTATAATACTTTCTTATGAAAAAAAAAAATCTACAATTTTCAAAATTGAACTAGATAAAAGAATCGTGTGAGATTGGGTGCTGAACTCAAAAAATAAAAATAAAAAATTGATACCGTAGATGTAAGATCAGTGACAGACAAGCCGCGACTTCTCCTGAAGCGATGAAGAAACGAATCAGGGACAGTTGTGGTTTTCTTCCTAGGGTTCACCAATTTGGGCGAATCCTCAATATCAGATTGGTTGCTGCTTCCACTGCGACCGCCATTCGACAACCTTCTCTTCGAAAGAACGGTGATTGAGTTTATGGACAATGCGTGCGGGGAAGAAGGAGGTGACGGCGTTGAAGAACGAATAGCAGAAAGAGAAGAGAGAGAAGAACGAGCGGAATTAGAAGCGAAAGCAAAAGCAGCTTCAATGAGAGCCATTTCTTCGTCGCTGATGATTTCGATGGGAATGTGATTATGATGAGTGTGTTGTTCAGATTCGGAGGATGTTTCGGCCATCTTCACGATCACGATCACGATCGTGTTCGTGTTCGTGTTCGTGTTCGTGTTCGTGTTCGTGTTGAATACGCCACGCTTTTGGAGTTCCGATTACTTCGCTTCCTTCATTTGTAATCTTATTTCCCCCCATTGTGAGTCATATTGACCACATTCAAGAGCTTCCACCTTTTCACCCTGACAAGAATGAGAAAAGCCACTTCTTTCTTGCAAGCAACCCACGATTTTATTTTTTTTTAAATTAAAAGCAATATTAATTTGAGCCGTCAAAGAATCGATTACGGACAAAAGAGATATTTAAGATAATTTTATGATATAAAAGTAACTCTAAAATTTTTAAAAATATTACCTCCGGTCATTTTTATAAGACCCTCTAACCAATTTACAGAAATTAAAAAAAAAATTATTATAAGAGTAAAACATGAATTATACCTACTATTCTTTTATTTATTATAAGAGTAAATAAGAAAAAAAACTAATCAAAGGTTACATCCCTGCTGATAATGCACCTACCTTCTCCTTGTTCCATTTTCCAAAGCTTGTATCCCTTTGTTCCTTCTGGATATTCGAGAAAGGCACATTTCGCAGCTCTTGATTCCAGCTTCCCTTGATTCACATGAGCATCTCAAATTTGAGTAATCTGCTGCTTTACCACTCCATGCTTCCATAGGAGTTTTGAACTTTATAGCAGAGGAAGGACATCTGTTAATGAGATATACAGCTATGTTAGCTGCTTCCCCCCAGAATTTCTTAGGCATTCCAGCTCCTAGCAGCATGCATCTGACCCTTTCAAGAATGGTTCTGTTCATCCTTTCTGCAAGACCATTTTGCTGTGGTGTGTGTGGTACAGTTGTGTGTCTTTTGATGCCTAATTTCCTACAAAACTCAGAAAATTGCTCTGAAAGATATTCCAGGCCATTGTCAGTCCTTAAGACATTTAGTTTTGACCCTAGCTGATTTTCTATGAGAGTGTGCCATTCCTTAAACTTTTGAAATGTCTCAGCCTTGTTTTTCAAAACATATATCCACACTCTCCTAGAAAAATCATCTATCATGGTAAGGAAATAGGATCCACCACCTAGGGTCTTAACTTTAGAAGGTCCCCACAAATCAGAATGTATATACTCAAAAGGTCTAGAAGAAACATGCATGCCACTGCTAAAACTGACCCTATGGGACTTGCCTAGGACACACTGATCACAGAATTCCAATTTATGCAGTTTATCACCAGTTAGAAGTTTCTGTTTTTCAAGTTCAATTCGGCCCTTTTCACTAACATGTCCCAGTCTTTTATGCCATAACACAGCTTTATCATGTTCAGTTTTACTTGCTACAGAAGCTTGGCCAACAACAGCAGAACCATCTAAGAAAAACAAACCATTTTCTTATATCCTTTAGCAATGACAAGAGAACTATTTAGAATTTTCATTACACCATTTTCAGAGTTAGATTTATACCTCAAATCATCAAGAGCACTTAGAGATATGAGATCTCTTCTGAGTTCAAGTACATACCTCACCTTCTTGAGAATAAAGTCCTTATTATCATACATCCTAAGTCGTACAGTGCCAATTCCTTGAACTCTGCAGGGTTGATCATCGCCTAATAGGACCAATACTCCTTGCCTAAGTTCCAAGCTTTCAAAGTACTCCTTGTTAGGACACATATGATATGAATATCCTGAGTCTATGACCCATTCTTTCTCATTGCGTGTGGTTGATACTACCAGAACACCAGCACTTTCATATCCTTCAGAGTCTTCAACCAAATCTGCAGTATCCATGGTGTAACCAGTTCCCTTATTGCTTTTCCCTTTTTCTGGACAGTCCTTCTTGAAGTGTCCTAGTTTGTGGCAAATGAAACACTTGAACTTGGTCTTAGCACCCTCTCTGGATTTGGACCTAGATTTCTTCCCTTTTCTCCCTTTCTTGTCTGATCTACCTCGAGACACATTCAAACCTTCACCAGTATCTTCAGCTTTTGCATCCTGAAGTCTCTGAAGCTCCTTGGTTCTGATTGAAGTCAGAACTTCTTCCAAGGAAATGGTTTGTTCTTTGCCATACAAGATAGCATCTTTGAAATGCTCAAACGCTTTAGGCAGGGAATTTAGGAGAAGAAGAGCTTTATCTTCATCTTCCAGCTTCACTTCTATGTTTTCCAGATCATCCAGAATTTTGCTGAATTCTAATAACTGTTGTGTGATTGTCCTGGATTCTGTCATCTTGAAGGAATAGAGTTGCTGCTTGAGACACAATTTGTGTGCAAGAGATTTAGTCATGTATAGAGACTCCAACTTAACCCACATGGCTGCAGCTGTCTTCTCTCTTGCAACTTCTCTCAAAGCCTTGTCCCCTAAGCACAAGATGATCGCACTTCTTGCTTTCTCCACCATATCGGTTTTCTCCTTCTGAGAAAGAGAACTGGACATCTTCTCTTCTCCCTTGATGGCCTCTGCACACCCTTGTTGTATCAAGATTGCTTCCATCTTGATTCTCCATAACCCAAAGTCATTCTCCTCAGAAAACTTCTCTATGTCGTATTTGGTTCCCATGTTCTTGCAAGAATCTTGATTCTCAAATCTCCCCACAGACGGCGCCACTTGTTGGTCCCTGTGAATTGAGAAAACTCCAAGCAAAAAACAAATCCAAACCAAGAAAACTCCAACACAAGATTAGAGGGAAAAACAGCAAACACAAATTATGCAGATTATGTAGAAAAACGTATTTATGCAGAAAGAACAGATGAAAAACAGATAAAGGAAGGGAAGGGAAAGGAGAAGAAGATCAACACACAGATATACATGGTTCAGCCCTGAGATGGCCTACATCCACGGGAGAGAGCAGTGATTTCTTATTGCTTTCCAAGAGAAAGATTACAAAGCAAACCGTAAACAATGGTTTCTGCTTCCTTACACGCAGTACCTAGCCATTGATCACAAAATCTTCCTCTTCTTCTTGTTTACAGATGATCACAGTATTTATACTTGATCCTATTTTTCTAGATTACAAACATGAAGTAAAAACTAGAAAAAGTACATGGAGCAATCAGGAATTATAACAGAAAATCAGTAAGTAGTTATAACAGAAACAAACAGATAGTTGTTATAACTGCCAAACTGATAACCAAGCAGCAACTGTTTTTAAGGAAAAGTCTCCACAGACTTCTTTGTTAACGCTAATACAAATATATCCTCTAGAAGTGGTGATTAAGTCTAGATAGGATCTCTGTTATAAGAGTCATTAGGATTTATCCTTTATTAGTTTCTATCTTCTAATTAGTTATCTTTTATGGTATGCTAACTATACTATCTCTGGCTATATAATCTCTAATTACAGTGTAAATCATAACAATTAATTCATAATTTTCATTTAGATATTTTTCCTTTTCTCTTCGCTATATTCCCTTATCTCTATGATGTGTTCCTTGAAGAAAGGAAATAAGTCTCTACATGATATTAGTTAAGCCATAATACGTTCCAAGATTTATGGCTTTCGCAGCAAATTCTTTCGTTCCCCAAACCTTCTCGCATGCAATTTCGTCAAAATTGATCAATGACAACTATCTCACATGGATGCAACATGCTGAGGCGACAATCAAGGGATTTCGTTTGCAAAATTACATTCGTGGTGCTAATGCGATTCTAGCAAAGTTTCTCACTAAAGAGGATGGAACGAAGGGTTTGGTGAATCCTGAGTTTGAAAATTATGAACAATAGGATAATCTCTTGAAATCTTGCATACTTGAGTCGATGGATTCACCATTTAAAATTCGTACGATTGGTTGTGAGTGGTCGTATCAGATATGGCAAATCTTGAAGGTGTATTTGTTAAATATTTTAGAGAACTAAAATACTAACTCGTTTCAATATAGTGGAAAATAAGTTATCGTCCTCAGGGAGCAACTACAGAACAATTTAGTTCAATTAGAAAACTTGGGTTTGAATGGTAAAATAAGTGCTCGTAATGGTAAAAAAGGTTAAAAACAATTTATAAAAACACTTAGGCTTGGATTTCATGATGTTTATTCCCAAAACTTAAAAACTTATTATGTTAATTGAATGGCCAAGGATAAAAACCACTCACAAAGATCCCTCATTTGCCACATTCTATGGCAAAACTATATCGATTAAAACAGTAAAAGAGTTTCCACGCAATAAGAATTCCCTTTTTAAAAGCGGTTCATAAATGAGACTTTCATTGATGAAATTCCTTTTCACAAAACCTCTCTTCAAATTAAATTCCCATTCAATAAGAAAAGTTAGAAGGAGAGAAGGAAGGTGATCAAACTTTCAACTCTAAATTAAACAGAGAAAAAAAACCCAATCAATTTAAAGTAAATAAAAACCTGAGTTTGAGAATTCACACAGCAAGTTAAATCCAATCCCAAGTTAAGGGTTTTAAGCTACCATCTCTCAATTTCTCACTTTCTCTCTTTAAAACCCTAAATTTCGTGTAGAGATGGCTCCCCTAGCTCCGAGTGAATGAGGCTTTTTAAAGAGATCTAAGTGATTTATCTTTGATCAAGATAAGATAAAATAATATTAGATAACGTTTCTTCAGATCTTTTTTCCTTTTTCTTCACCCTTATCTTCTGTGCTTTTATCTATTTACCTGCAATCCAATAATTAATAGTTTAATAATTATCCATCATCAGTATTTTTCCTCGCAAACCATTTCAAGCAATTAAAGGTGCAGTTTCGCAGCATGAAGAAAACCATATCCATTGCTGAGTGTCTCGTTCGGGTATGATGGTGCTCGTGTATCTACCGAAGATCACATTGATGCGATTTTCGATGCTCTCCCCAAAGACTATGATGGATTCATCACGTCTTATATTACAAGAACTGAACCTTACTTTGTAGCTGAGATCGAGGCTTTGCTCATGCATCAAGAGGAAAGGCTTGAGAGGCACAGGCAACATGAATCTTCGATTATGCAGTCTAATCTTGCTGAAAAGTAGACAAAGAAGCCTAGCTCTGGTGGCAATCATGGTAGAGGCCGCAATCAATACAAAGGTCGTGGTCGTGCTAGCAGCAGCAACAATCGGGGTTGTTCTGGAGGCAAAACTGGCAAGATTCAATGTCAATTGTGTGGCAAACTATGGCACATAGCTTACAATTACTGGTATCATTATGGTGAAGATGTTCCAAATCCAAATGCTAAGAACACGGTTCTTCATATTCAATCTCTCAAGATCAGGTTCCTCAAGCGTTGATGGCCACTGCAGCATCTTAGTCACAAATGGATGACACTTGGTATCCTGATACAGATTCCACAAATCACTTAACTAGTGATTGATCAAATCTTTTGGTCAAAAATGCATATAATGGTAGTGAATCAATTCCAGTTGGTAATGGTAATTGCCTTAGTATTAATCATACAAGCACCTCTAAACTCAAATCTCCTTGTGGTTCTTTCACTTCTACTCTGAATAATTTGTTACATGTCCCTAATATTACCAAGAACCTAATAAGTGTGGCTCAATTTGTCAAGGACAATTGATATGAACCAACTAAGGGATAAATAAATTTAAAGAGTGCAGCTTTGAGCCCAATTTGAAGACAATAATTAGAAGCCCAAATTCTCAAAATTAAATATGCAATAATGGGCTAAAAATGTTTATTTTGGGTCTAAATAAATTACTAAGCCCATTTTATTGTTTTTGATGTAATTTTCATAGGTATTTTTAGGCTGATTTTTACAAGTGTCTTTTAGTCTCTTTTTAGTGTATTTTTAATGTATTTGTGAGCCACTTAGTTAGTGGTGCACAAGTTAGTGGTAATTAAATTCTTAGTGGAAAGTGTAGTAGGATTCCATTGTATGAGTTTTCTACTTAGCCTATAAATAGGTACTCTTTGTAATCTATTGGATAAGTTGAATTTTGAGTAAAATATGAGTTTTCTCTAATTTGAGAGATTTTTCTTTAGTTCTTGTGATAAGAGCTAAAATTTGATCTTATCAATCTTTGATTGTGGCGATCAAACTCATGACTTATCACTCACCTTCTCATCCCTTTCTTGAGCGTGGCATCAATATCCTTTCAAAACTCAGAAAATCAAGACGGTCCCCTTCCGTGAACGCATCAACAACTATGTATTTTTTGAATTCCATCCTAGTGTTTTCTTTGTTAAATCGCATGAAACCAAGAAAATTCTTCTACAAGACAGGTTTAAGGATGGGTTGTATGCATTTGAAGACCAACAACTTGTTGATCCTCATAGTTTTAAAATTGCTTATGCTTTGTATTCATCCAGTGTTTGTACTAATTTTCAGGTTTAGCACTCTAGGTGAAGCCATTGTGCCAACAAAATAGTCAAATATGTTCTTACTCACTGTAATATCCCTGTTAGAATCAGTGATTACAAATCTGTTTCTGAATCATGTTGTTTAGAGAAATCTCATAAGCTTCCCGTTTATAATTCAGAAACTATATATATTGAACTTCTTAAATTTTTTTAAATATATATGTTGTGTTTCATTACTATTTCTCTCTTTCTTATGAGTGCATAAAATATATAACAGCTAATTAATTAGGATGGTTTAATTGAAACAAATAATTAATACCATATTAAATTTTTAAAAAGACAAATAAATACAAATAAAAATTTCTTTTTTATAAGCAAAATGCATTTATAAGAGATTGAATTAAGAATTTGTTACACAAAGCTTCACCCCAACCACCACAGAATTAAAAAAAAAATCTTAAAAAAATATCACTTAATAACAAGGAACAAAAGTTATAATAATTATTATTATTAGAAAATGTATAGATATTTGACTATTATATGTCACTCTATTGCTTAGAGACATAACGTCCCAACTAGTTTCTTATGAAAACATTATATATAGATCAACTACTAGGAATTAAAATAAGCAAAAAATAAAAGTACTAGAAATTAAAAAGCTTATTAAACACCATATATAAAGGTGAACTAAGTTGTTTCATTTTTTTATACTAAAATATTAAGTTTAAAGCTCTTGCAGGACAAGCTCAATCGCTGTACGGGTAAGAGGCTTCTCAAAGCAATGGTTTAATCCATCAGCTAAAAATTTCTCTCTGTCTTTGTCTCCATCACTGGCAGTAATCCCGACAATCACGCTCTTCACGCTCATAGCACGGAGCTATTTTGTTGCCTATAAAATTGCATGACATTACATTTTATTAGAATTTAACAATTTTTTTATCAGCTAAACACACCCCTACACTACACTACTCCTAAATCTACCCCACCGGAGATCGAACCCCCCTCTTTGAGCTCCAAGAACTCCTCCTTATGTCACTTGAATATTTAACAATTAGTATTTAACAAAATAATTATAATAAATACCTTAATAATTAATTTTTTAATTGCTCTACATTAACAAATTAGCACGGACTATTTATTAGGGTTGTTCCCGATACATATTTGTTGGATTTTGAAAAAAAAATATCTAGTATGATTTATGCAATTTGGTGATTTCATTATCCGATTAGTACTTATTGATTATTCAATTTTGAATTATATTTTAGAAAAAGTGCCTATTGTAAAATGAAGGAAATTTTAAAGGATATATATATATATATATATATATATCTTTTTAGCAAATAATGCTTTAAATTTTAAAGAGTATTTTCATTTTTAGTTCAAATACTTACACAATACACACACATATTAGTAGGGATAAAATAGAAATTTTGGAAATGAACATGGAATATAGAGGAATTTCATAGATATGAAAATATAAGTTAGTATAAGTTGAAATTCTGTTTGGGTTGGGTGCGTTCTTATATGAGGAACTGAAAGCTAGATTAAATCAGTTAGGAACTGCAAAAAAAAAAAAAAAGCTTTTCTATTTTTGAGTCAAATTTGAGAATTTAGAATTAGTTGGTTCGCTTTATAGACACCCTTAGTATCTAAAGTACCTCAACACCATTCATGATAGGCATTTTTTTGTCCATGAAAATAATGTCAAACTTTGCCCCAGAACGATACAGATCCACTGCTTCCTTTCCATTCTTAGCAAAATATGACTCTATGTTGAATAAGCTCTTAAGCATAGTCTTGTGGATTAAGCGAATCATAGCATTATCATCCACAATCAGCACTGAAATGTTGCCGGTTGAGTTAGATGAACTAGCTCCTAGCTTCGAATGCTTCTTGGATTCCATTTGTTTCCTAATCCAAGATATTTACATTAAAGAAATTAGTTAAACACAATCAAGATATAAAAGGAAATGTATATAATGACGAAAAAAAAGAAATAATGATGTGTTGTACATAGTACAAGTTTCCCCTTATGCATCCCAAAAACGTTAGAATAGAGAAAGTTTCTGTAAACTAAAGTGTGCGGTGGATGGTGTGGACCCAAGCACAAAACAAGTTGATATACACTAATTGAAAATAATGTATATTCATCTAATTAGTAAATTTGAGGGACTACGCTTAGATAATGTAAACATGGATCCATGCTAATATAAGTAAGAGTAATTTTCATGGTTTAAATTTAGTTTTCATCTATTGATACATGAATCCAAATACATACAAAGTAATAAAGGCATGGAAACCACCACACATCAATATATGACAATCACTATAAAAATGCTTATAGCAAGAGGAAGAAGACTATAATGTTGGGTTATGGAGAAGATATGCTCGAACTACTCACTTACAAAAATATTTTAAGAAGTTCTTTCAGAAATCCCAAGATTCAACTATTGATGAATTAATCTGGATAAGCATATATACTATATATACTACTCAATAAAATTGAGATAATGCTTTAAGCCAAAGGCGAATCAAGATATTAATCAATTTTCATCACAGAGATATGCTAAAGTAAAAGAGAAAAGCTTAAAATAATTTGAAAGTTATGTCTATTACATATCTCTTCTTCTTTTTGAAAAGTTTCAGATATGGAATTTTTTAAAAAATAATTTTTTTTGTTCAATAACTACTAGCGACATCATTACACTCACCACACAATTGGATAAGAAATAGTTTATAAACTTTGAATATGTTGGAGATGTCATAATTATTTTCAAGATCAGTATATCTACTCGAAATCCAATATATTGATTGCCTCTTTGTCATTAGCCATAAATCGAAATACAAAAATCTTGACTTTGAACAAGTAAAGTGAAAAAGCTCAAGATGCAAAATCCTAACTTTGCTTTATTCATTAAATTAGCCGTTTGTTTTTATGGATTCGGCACTTGATTTTCCAATTTCTCAATCTTAAGAGAGAATTATGATATATAGAGGATGAAAATAAATTAATAATAATAAATAAAAACAACAAAAATAGCACAATATTCCTATTAAATAAGTAGAAATAACTATTTTACTTCAATTAAAAAAGTTAATTGACACTATTTAAAAAGTTAACAAATGATCCAGAAACACTTGCCAATCAAGGCACAAATGCCGTACTGAGTAAACAATAACTATGGTTTAGCTTTGATAGCTATTAATATGAAATGTCATACTGAGTAAATAATAAGTATTTGGGGGTTTGAATACTTTTGAAAAAAAATAAATAATATTCACAAGGGTGAGTGTGGTTAGAAGGGTGGATTGAATATTGTGAGGGTGGTTATTAGCAATGGGCTTGGTGCTAGTGGCCCCATTAGTGGAGGAAACAAGTAATACATTGGGAAGCATGTTAGACCGTGACAAGTAGATTGGGCTAAAGGAAAGTTCTTCTAGGGAAGAGTTGTAGAGGTCTAATGAAGTGTTAGTTGCCCTTCGTGTTGGGTTTTTTGAATAACAAGTCTCTCTTTAATCTAAAATTTTTGCTTTGCCTCCTAAGCCAAGATTCAACTTCGAGACAAGGTGCTATGGATTCACATGAAAGGAACGATTGAGACCTTTAGTGTGAATGATCGTTGATGTTGGATGGAGGTAACTAATAGTGTAATGGTGGGAGTCACCGTAGTTTAGAGAATGGCCACTCTGTTGATGGAGGACCTAGATCTAAGCATCAATCTTCTATTTCTAGTGATTTTAATCAGGCGGTTGCAAATCAAATTTTATCTTTGGGAAAAAAACTTGGTTTGGTGGTTTATGGAAATTAGGAGGTTGTGATTCAATAGCTTACACAGATAGATAAACGTGATAGGCAAGTTGTAGAGGAAATGGGGTAAGGGTGGTTGATCAATGAAGTTAGGAACATGTATTGTGCGTTAGTTGGGGACGATGGTAAAGTAGAAGAAGGTGGGTCATATTGTAAGGTGAGAAGGGCTTGATTTTATTGCTATCCAAGAAACGAAATTGAGTAATATTGATGGAAGTGTTTGCACTGTAGTGTGGGGGAGCAATGGTGGTCTATTGTCTATTTGGGATTCCATAGAAGATACGTTATGTTTTTCTTTTAGTGGAAGGAGTTTTGTTGGTGTTTGTTTAGAATGAAGAATTGTGAAGGTTATATGTACTATTATGAATGTATATTCACCGTGCTTGATACTGGAGAAAATGAGAATGTGGAATGATATAATGATGTTCAAGAAGGGGTTTGGGGATGCAATACCGTGTGAGTTGGGGGATTTTAATTTAGTACATCGAGTGATGAAAGGAAGGGAGGCATTGGGTTTCAAGATACAAATGAATTGTTTGAATTTAATCTATATGATTTTGACTTGGTGGATTTACCTTTGGTAGGCAGCAAGTTTACGTGGATTAAGCTAGATGGATCGATGATGAGTATACTTGATAGAGTGTTGTTGTTAGAGAGTTAGTTGTAATGTTGGGGGACCGAATTAGTACATGTGTTGTGGCGTGATATTTAAGATATTATCCCTTGATTTTGAAGCATAAAATTTGGAATTGGGAATTTATGCCATTTCGAGTTAATAATTGTTTGTTGTTACATCCTAGTTTGCAAGAGGTGATTAAAGGTGCATGGAGTATTCTAGTGAATCAGCAATGGGCATATATATTGAGTGGAAAATTGAGAAATTTGAAGTAAGCTCTTAAGACATGGAATTTTGAGGTTTTTAGGAACATGGATTCAAGGATTTTTCTATTGATGAATGAATTATAGAAGTTGAATAGAAAGAATGTGGAATCGTATTTAATAGAGGAAGAAATGCATAAGCATAGGGGTCTAGTAGAACAAGTGTGGGATACTAAGCAGATGAAAGAGAGTTTGCTTGCTGAAAAGGCACGTCAACGATGGGGAAAGGAAGCTGATATGAATTCGTGGTATTTTCATACTTGCATTCAGGGGAGAAGAAGGAAAAATCAAATTTGTATGTTAAAGGGGGGAGGGAAAGTGGTTGGAGGAGGTTGAGGAGATTAAAGGGGAGACTGTGAGGTGCTTTTGGAACCATTTTCGAAGTCGGAGTTGACTGCGACTATGTTTGGATGGGTGATTCTTCCTTTAGTTTTTGATGCATCTAATTGTAAGCTAAATGATATGTTTTCTAAGGAGTAGGTGTGGAGTATAGTGAATGTGTTTGAGGGGGATAAAATCCTTTAGCCATCTGTGCTTAATTTTATTTCTCTAAAATTGTTATGGGGTTTAATTAAGAGAGATGTGATGAATATGCTAATGGATTTTCAATAGTCAGGTACCAAAGGCTTTATTGTCATATTTTGTGGCTTTGATTTTGAAGTTGGCCAATCTGAAGTGTGTTAGTGTTTTTCGTCCTATATCTTTACTTTGTTGTTTATATAAAATTGTGTCTAAGCTACTAGTTTACATGTTAAAGGGTGTTCTGCATGATATTATTTCGGATCAACAATTTGCGTTTGTGCCTTGGAGGAATTTGTTGAATAGTGTGGTGGTGTTTAATGAAACGTTGGACTATGTCATGAGGAACAAGACTGTGTGTTTTGTTTTAAAGGTTTATTATGAAAAGACATATGATTCCATTAATTGGGATTACCTATTATATATGTTGTGTAAATTTGGTTTTGGGGAAAAGTAGGTGAAGGGGATGAAAGCGCGCGCGTGTGTGTGGGTCACTTGTCAGTTTTGGTGAACAAGAGTCCAACTAAAGAGGTAAGGTGGGGAGACGGTTAAAGTAGGGCAATCTTTTAGTCCCGTTTTTATGTTTGGTAACTACAGAAGGGCTTAGAGGTTTGATGAAGAAGACAATAATGGATGGCTTGTTCTAGGGTGTCAAGATTGGTAATAATAGACCTCATATTTCTCTTTTGCAATTTGTGGATGATTTGTTGGTAGTTAGAGAAGCCTCACTGCAAAATTTATGGGTTTGGAGGGGATTTTACGCTCATTTGAGCTTGCTTCAGGAATGAAAATAAATTTTCACAAAAATTGTATCATGGGGATCAATGTTGATAATGATTTTATGCATTTAGCATCTAATTTCTTATGCTACAAAGTGGGCTCTTTCTAGGTTAAGTATTTGGGGATTCATGTGGGTATTAACCAAAGAAAGGGGGATATTTGGAAGGGTGTAATTCATGGGTTGTGCAAAAGATTGTCATCTTGGAAGCATAAATACATCTATATTGTTGGTCGACTTACGCTATTGAATACGATATTAATAAATTCTATGCCTATTCACTACTATTCCTTTTATAAAGCGCCTAACTTAGTGTTGAAGGAAATAGTGATTATTCAGATGTTTTTTTTTTTGTGGAAAGTGGTTAAAAAGGGGTCGAAGGTGGCTTGAGTAAGTTGGGATGCAGTGTGTAAGCCAAAGAAAGGGGAGGCTTGGGTGTGAGAAATGTTAGGTTTTTCTAATTCGGCTCTTCTTAGTAAATGGGTGTGGATGACAATCAATTTCCCTAACCAGTTGTGGGTGGAGGTATTAGAAGCAAGGCATAGGGCTTCAACCAACTTTTAAAATGAGACCACAACAGATAATAAGTGTTCTCAATGGTGGCGTGACCCTGTGTGAAGTTTGCAACAAGGTGGATATTAGTTGGATGTAAAGGTGAAAAGAGTGGTTGCTAATGAGGGTTCTGTTCATTTTTGGTATGATTAATGGATTGATGGAATCCGTTTGAAGGAGATGTTTTCATGGTTGGTGCTAAACCAAAATGCAGTTCTTGGGGATGATGGTTGGTTTGAAGGTAATGATTGGTAGTGGGTTATAGGTTGAGGAAAATGTTTGTTTTAGTGAGAATTATTTCTGATGGACTAGCTTTTGCATTTGACTGAGGCTGTTCATATTGTTTATGATGAGGATGATGGATGTCTCTATAAATCAGATTCATAAGGTGGTTTTCCTGTCAAAGCCGCGCTTGCACTTGCATTTCAGATTTGGTCCAGTTGCTAATGTTGACTCAATTGTACAAGATGCTCTTAGGATTTTATGAAAATGTATAGTTCCCCATAAGTGTTTAATTTTTGTATGGAAAGTGCTTTTAAATGTTGTTCCTAGCAAAGCAAATTTAGTGGTGAGGGGTATTTAATTACAATATGCTTATGTCTGTTTAAAGTGGACAGTGTGAGGACGATGTGAGGCATTTGTTTTTGTAGTGTGAACTTTCATTGGCACTATGGTATCAGATCTTTTGCTGGTTGGTTATGCATAGTAGTTTGGTAGATTGGTGGATTGGATGATGTGATTGACGGGGGTCGTAAGGAAGGGAAGTGTTTGGGTGTTATTTGGGTGGCTGTAACTTTGACAATTTGGCTACGCTGTACTATGATTATTTTTCAAAATGGAGTTTTAGATCCAACATATATGTTCTTCAAAGTCAAGCTGCACAGTTAGAAATGATTGGTAGTATGTTTTGATATTATTTATTATTTCTGAAAGATTTGTGTTTGAATTTTATATATGATGGGTTTAAAGTACCCATTGTACTCCCTTTAATATGATTTTTTTTATTATAAAAAATGGGAAATTAAAAAAATTAAATACCTAATGTGCTAAAAAAATTAAATATTCCACAAACTAAATAGAATTTTTGAAATTAAGGGGGCATTTGGGTGACTAAATTTTTTTAAGGTGTTCACATTAGTCCTTAAAAATTTTGGTCATTCACATAGATTTTTTAGATTTTGATTTGTTATGCACTTCAGTCCCTGTTGATGGTTTACGGTTAACAATGTTAAAATATTAAACTAAATTGAACTTTTTTAAAAAAGACATGAATTAAATTAAATTTTAATAGCAAACATAATGACATATTTAATTTGAACCGTTGTTTTAAATTTCGAGGACCAATGTGAACTGAAGTTAATAGTGTTAATTGTAAACAATTTTTATGCATTAAAATAAGTAACCAATTTCCACTACTAGAATGTTGTGAATTAGCTACGCAAAATTAGCGATGGCCTCGATACCGTCGCAAATTATTGCAATGAAGCCGTTGCTAACGCGACGCAAATTTGACATGCACTTAATAATGGAAATCGAGATAATTTTGCGGCGGCTAAGCCGCCCCGCTAATATTTTGGTGGCTAAAGTCGTCACTAAGTAAGCCAATATGTAAAAAGAAAATATTACTCAATCAGTAGTGGTGGCCACGCCGCTGCTAATTCTGACCGTTAGAAAAATAGAATGTTGCGGCGGCCTAGTCGCCGCTGTCAAATACGTTTTGAAAAAAAAAATTCTGACTCAATAAGTAGGGGCAACCTAGTCGCCGCTAAAACTGTCACATTAAAAAAAAACAAAAAGTTCATATCTGCGGCGGACTATACTGCCGCTAAAGGACCAGTAATTTGCGGCGGCTATAGCTGCCATAACACTGTGAAATCTGACAAACCTGACATTTTTGGAATGCACAAAATTAGTGGCGGCCTTTAGAGGGGACTTGGCCGCCGCTAATGACTTTAATTTTAGCCACTTAAAACTTTCTCTCTCACTTATCCCTCATTTCTCACAAATCACAAAACCCGTCTCTCTCCTCTTTCCCTCTCTACTATGTCCGGCCACCCACCATAGGGGAGAAATCGGCGGCCGCCAGTCCATTCCAACGACCACCTCCCCATTCTGGCGTCCACCACACGCTCCTCCTTCCTTCTAAGCTTGCGAATCTTTCTCTCCCTCCGGTAAGCTCGCAGTTCTTCCTCTCTTCTCTCCCTTTGTTTTCTAGCATGCCATACATGGTGGCACCATCACTGTTGTGGTGCCACCGCCACCATTGACGGTGATTCTATCACCTATTATGGTGGTTACAATTTCTAAGCTTATTTTCTCTTTTTCTAATTTTATTTTGAAGAACCCATTTCTATTATCTTATTTTTTCTATTTATTAATGATAATAATGAAATTTTTTATTTGTATAATTTTATTCTTTTTAGTTTATATTATTTTAGATTATTTTTTAATATTTTGGATTAATTATGGTATGTTTAGTGTGTAAGATTAATTATGGCTTATTTTAGGTATTTTAGATTGTAGCATTTTGGATTAATTTTTGTTAATATATGAAAAGTTGTAATATTAGGTCTGTTAGTATTTTTTTAAAAATATCTAATTAATGTATTATTAGATTGAATGTTTATGACATAATTTAAATTAAGTGTTACAAATTAATTAGGATGTTTGAATTAGAATTGTGTAATAGAACTAGAATTTTTCACTTAGTTAGAATTGAATTTGTTTGAATTATAACTATTGAGTATGTTACATTGAGAATATTTGAATTAGAATTTAGTACTTGAACAAGATATGTTTGAATTAGAATTGAATACTTTTGAAGTGAATTAGGATAAAGTATGTTTGATTTGAATTATAATTGAGTATGTGTAAATAGAGTCATAGTTATTGAGTATATTATATTGATCGATAATAATTAACTTGGATTTGTCCTTGTTGTAGATTGTGCTCGCTTTGTTTTGCTTGGAGCTTACGTTGCATTCTAATTTAACTTGGAGCTTACGTTTTTGAAGTTTGAGGTTGGTACTTCATTAACTTTTATAATTAAGATTAAACCTAGTAAAGCTCAATAGGTTAGTGAAAAGGAAACTTTATTAACTTATGTAATAACTTTTGTAATTTAGATTAAACTTAGCAGGATAGTTATTGGATATATAGGTTTCTAGTTTTATGTTGCCAGTTAAGTTTATTTGTATGTATTTGTTGTTTGTTAGTGGATAGGTTTCTAGATGAAATCTTTTTGCAAATGTTGATATCTAAAGGATGAAATCTTTTTGGAATATCTATATTTATGCTATTATGCTGTCTGTTTTTTGTTAAAAAAATTGGGAAATATCCATATATCAGACATTATGCTATCGAAATTTTTGTTAATATTGTTAAAATTGTACATTGTCATTATACTTAATGCAGAACATAGATCGTAGTTGGATGTATGATATGGTTGACATTACTAGGAGAGAATTAAGAGCTGAATTTATTCATGGTGTAAAAGAGTTTGTCAGGAAGGCTAAGAAATCTGCTTACTATAAATATGAAGGAGGGATAAAATATCCATGTGTGAAGTGTAGGAACATGAAAATTTTGGGGGATGCTGACGTTAGACTTCACTTGTACAAACACGGTTTTAAAGCTGGATATTGGATTTGGACTCAACATGGTAAATAGAGGTCGAAAGAACCGGACCTAGCTTGTGAATCAAGTAATCACAATTGGGTTGATGATTATAATCAGTTTGAGATGATGGATCATATGATAAGTGATGCATTATTTAGGCCAATTGCTTATGATACACCACATATTATAGGTGAGACAGTAAATGAGGAACAATTTCCAAATGCAGAATGTCAAAAGTTTTATGATATGTTGATAGCAGCTAACCAACCAATATACGAAGGGTGTTTTGAATTTGTTATCAATTTCAGTCAAACTATTGGCAGCTAGGTCTAACTAGCACATTCCTCAGAAGTTTTTAGATTATTTTGCACAATTTCATAAGGCTATTTCACCTTCAACAAATAATATACCAGAGAATTGTTATGAAGCAACTAGGTTGACTGGTAAATTAGGATTGAAGGTTGAGAGGATCGATTGTTGTGCAGATGGTTGCATGTTATTCTACAAGGAAGACAACAATTTAGATGCTTGCAAATTTTGTAACAAGTTGAGGTTTGCACCTAAAAGGGACGAGGTGGGTAAGTATAAAAATGTACCAGTGAAAAGAATGTTTTACTTTCCAATCACTACTAGGTTGCAAAGAGTATATGCTTCAACAAAGACTGCGAGTCATATGAGACAACATCATGAGAATAGAAGTGTTGACGGTGTTCTCCGCCATCCATCAGATGGGGAAACATGGAAGCACTTAAATCAATGTTATCCTGCTTTTGTTGATGAGCCAAGGAATGCCAGACTCGGTTTATGTGCGGATGGGTTTACACCTTACACTCAAGCTTTTGCACACCCATATTCTTGTTAGCATGTAATTGTTGTGCCATACAATCTTCCTCCTGAATTGTGCATGACCAAACCTTACATATTTTTAACTTGTCTCATTCTTGGTCCAAGGAATCCCACTATAAGGATTGATGTGTACTTGCAACCATTAATTGATGATAATTGCCCCTCATTTGAAGAAGAGGTCGACATTGATATTCAAGAGAATGTTGAGGATGGCAATTTGGTCGATAATGACGACATCGAAAATGATGATGATGACGATGACAATTGGGGTGACATTAATGAATAGGTTAAATTTTTTTTTTGTATATATTTTACTTGTTGTTTTATAGTTTTCATAGCACACGTTTTTCATGCAAAGGTTTTTTGGACAGATGTATTCACAGTATCGAGGGAAGGGCAAGGGCAACGATGTGGATGATGGTGCTAGAAGTGGCAGAGGGAGATCAAGAGTTATAGATCCTGGACGACTCTCTCTAGATGTTGATCACCAGAGATGCTCTACTAGACATCAGAGCCGTCCTAGAGGGGTCTATCACAACCAGAGCGTCCACCATCCCCGATAGGCGTCCACCATCCCCGATAGTCACACAGCCAGTTTTCATTTGCTTCATTTTTTTCAGAACGCATTTGACAGTAGGATGAAGAAGGCGATGTCACAAACTGACAATCTGGCTCCTAATGGCTCACAACAGGAGGATAGGGACTTTCTGTATGCTCTCGGGTTCCTTTGCATGATATTCTCCCTTGATCTGAGAAACAACCCGCCTCGAGTCTAGGCAAACGGTGACAGCATTTACCCCAAACTCTTTGGCCATCTGTATTCCAGCAAGGCAGGCTTCATACTCAACCTGATTGTTTGATGTCGGGAATTCAAAATTCAAAGAATATTCGATTGCCAAGCCATCCGAGTTTTCAAGGATCACGCCCGCGCTACATCCTTTAGTGTTTGACGAGCCATCAACATATATCATCCATTCCCCAGGATGCGTCATTTCTGCCAGAAAGTCGGCTAAGACTTGCACCTTGATTGCAAGTCATGGTTCATATGATATATGATACTGGGTTAGTTTAATGGCCCACGACATCATCCTCCTGGCCAAGTCTGGCTTATGCAAAATCTGCCGTATCAGTTGATTGGTTCTGACCAAATTTGGATAATATTGGAAATACGGGCGCAACTTCCTGGAAGCTATCAACAGTGCAAAAGCTACTTTTTCAAGTCGTTGATAATTTACCTCAACACCTTGCAAAACCCTGGAAACAAAGTAAATGGGCAATTGATCTTTGCCCTCCCCCCGGATTAGCACGACACTTACTGCTTTGTTTGCTACCGCGAGATATAGTGCCAATGTATTGCCCGTGGTTGGCTTTGTCAAGACGGGAGGAGACGCCAGGGAGGCTTTGACTTCTTGGAAGGCATCTTCACATTCTTGGGTCCAGTTAAATGAGTCCTACTTCTTAAGAATTTTTGACATTGGGATGCAACGTTTTGCTGATGCCGAGAGAAATCGCGACAAAGCTGCAATCCTCCCCGTGAGCTGCTGTACATTTTTCACGGACTTTGGGCTTGCCATGTCGAGGATTGCCCGAAATTTTTTCTCAATTTGCCTCTATGCCGTGACTCGTGAGCATGAAGCCCAGAAACTTTTCTACTTCCATACCAAAAGTACATGTTAGCGGATTAAGTCGTAAGTTGTACCGTCGTAGGCATTGAAAGGCGGATTCCAAGTCATTGGACGGGTCTTCGCCATCTTTCGTCTTGACGATCATATCGTCTATGTACACCTCGACCTCCTTGGTCCTCATCTCGGCAAAGACTTTATCCATCATCCACTGGTATGTCGCCCCTGCATTCAATTTACCAATGCAAGGTAGTGGGAAGGGATCATTCGGACAAGCCTTGTTTAGGTCCGTGTAGTCAGTGCACATCCTCCACTTGTCGTTCGCCTTCTTGACCATAACAACATTGGACAGCCAATGTGAGTATTGTATCTCGCAGATGAATCCCGCATCGAGCAGCTCGTTGACTTATGCTTCAATGGTCGTTGCTCTTTCTTGGCCCATTCTCCTTTCCTTTTGGGCAATTGGCCTTGACCCTTCCCGTATTGCAAGTCGGTGGCAGCAAAATTCAGGGTCCACCCCAGGCATATCCGAGGCAACCCAAGCAAATATATCTTTGTTATCCTGCAATACTTTTTTCATATTTTTCATAACGTTAGCAGGTAAGTTTTTCCCGACTTTAACTACCTGTTCAGGTTTGTCGCCGACTTGTATCTCAACTGATTCGCCTTCTAGTTCTGGTCGTTGATGTTGGAACTCCCCTCCTGGGTCAAGGTCCGTCAACATAACTGCAGCGTCTCGTCTGACGAATTTTTGTTTCCCTTTTGCATCTTTTTTGGGATCTTCTTTTTGCCCTTTTTTTTCTTGTGCCGGGGCAGCCTTTGTTATCTTTAGGCTCTCTAAATAGTAGAGCTGGGATTCCAGGCCTTTACCCCGCACTGTGACAATGTCATCCCTCTCACTTGGGAACTTCAATGCCATGTGCAGGGTTGCGACCACCGCTCCTAGCGCATTTAAAGTCGGCCTACCAAGGATAGCGTTGTAAGCCGATGGACAGTCAACAACCAAGAATTTTACTTCCACTGAACGGCTTCCACCCCTGCCTGGGTAGGTCACCTTCATCTTCACATAACCCTTAGAGGAGATAGTATCTCCTGTAAAGCCTATCAAATTTTCTTTGTATGCGATCAAGTCTTTTTCAGTCAGACCTAGCTTCTGGAAAAGATCCCAGAAAATAATGTCGGTCGAGAGCTCCTTTGGTCAACGAACAGTCTCTTGATTTCGTACCCCACCATTCTAGTCGTGATGACTAGAGGGGCATTCGATCTCGTGTCGTCTATTGGCAAGTCGTCTTCAGAAAATGCGAGCGTCATTCTCCTCATTGCCTTGACAGCCAGGCAATAATCCATTTCATCTCGGGTTCTCTTTCTCGACGATTCTGATGACTCTGCCTGATCTAAACCCCTGCAATCACATTTATGACGCCCTTTGCGGCCGTGTTATCATGTCGCCTAGGGCTAAGAGATCTCGATCGTCGCCTCTCGTCTTGCCCCTGATCAGAATCCCTGTTCACAGGGCCAGAATCACGCCTTCTGGAAGGTGATGGGCTCCTACCCTGGGAGGTTCCCTCATCATTCTTATAGACGAACTACTTTAATTTTCCTTCTCTTATTAGCTTCTCTATAGCGTCCTTAAGATGGATGCATTCATTAGTATAGTGCATGTGATCTTTATGATACAAGAAAAGTTTATCTTTGTTCTTTGAATGCGACCTTAGTGGCGGGGGTCTATCTTTGAGCTCCGAGTACATGATTTCCTTGAATACTCTTGAGGGTGGCATTGTAAAGGGTGCATAATTAGAGTAAGCTCCCTTAGGCGGTCTGCCGCTTCGGTCATTAGTCTTTTCACTGTCGCTGGACTTCCCACCATAAGTCGCCTTTCCCTTTTCTTTTTTATCCCGCTCTTATTTCGCGGCTTGATTATCAGCCTTGTTGTTTTGGACCCATTCTTCAATCTGGATCCACTTCTTAGCTCGCTACTTCAACTCTTCCATGCTTTTGGGCTTTTCTCCTACCAAATCTTTGGCAAATCCTCCCGGCTTCAAGCCTTGTCTAAGAAAATACAACATCATATTGGGCGCGACATCGCGTACCTCTAGGGACTCTGCATTAAAGCGGATGATGTAGTCCCATAACGGTTCGTCTGGCTTCTGCTTTATCCTTTCCAGATGGTGTTCTGTTTTGAATTGTTTTTTACTGCTTGTGAAATTTGAAATGAACTTGTCCTTGAGTGCCTTCCATCCCGCGATTGATCCCGCTGGTAGCGATGGGAACCATCTCCGCGTCGCAGCCCTCAAGGTCAGCGGGAAAGCCCGACATATCATAGGCTCCTAGGAATACCATAGTTTGCTGGAATATCTCGATATGGTCTTGGGGTCAGTGGTCCCGTCATAGGGTCAATTTGCACAGATAACTTAAAATTTGTTGGCATTTCGAAGTTCATTATCGCCGGAACACACGGGTTGTGACATCCATCAATCTGAATGTCATTTTCTGCAACCCGCTCTCCTTGGTCGATCTCGTGGAAGCGAGGAGGAAGGTTGGCGGGTTGAAACGACGGGATTTGCGGTCCCACGATAGAGACTTGTTTTTCATCATGCTGGTTTTGTCTATCTCGTTGATTCTCTTGTCTTGGAGGAACTCGTTGTCGTAAGCCGAGGTTCACCAGGATTGTCTGGAACTCTAACTGTTGTTTTTGCCAAGCGTCACACTCCTTATTCATTTTCTCAATTTCTTCAGCTTGCTTCTGAATCATCTTTTTGAGGTCATTCATCCCGTCTCACCATCCTTTGTTCTGACATTGCTGGATCAGCGACTTTGATTTCCTCTTGCTGGCGTGGAAAAGGTCCATTTGCGGAAGGCTGTTCTTCCGGCAGTTCTCCACCGCGAGCAAAGGTTCCCTTAGTAGCTTAATTTTTCCTTCTTGTGTTCATCATCTTCCTACAATTGAACCACCTGTGTAGGTTGTTGTCTGTTTTCATGTAGATGTAACAATTATTCTAGTCATAGAATTTTGATAAATTTGTGCAAATATATCAATAGTGATAAACACAAGAAGGTGATTGTTAAAAGCATGAGAATATGCTGAAATCAGATCGTACGCCTAACAGAAACACCAAGAAAACTTATATCCATTCAGTTAATCAGACGAAAATCATGCTTCCACCAGTTAATCGGTTGAAAACCAGGTTTCCATCGATTAATTGTCCAGAATCCACCTTGTTAAACGGTGGAAGGCAATTAGATCAAGCAAAAAGATTAGGTTTCTTGACTCCGAAAGTCTTCCCCCTGCGAAAACCAGAAAACCAAAAAAAAGAGGATATAAGATGAATAAATCGGAGAAGAACAATGTTCTCCCCACTGACGGTGCCAATGATCCGTCATGCATCGAGCATGGCGGCCATGACCTCCATTCTGGCCTCCGGTGGTTTGAGTCCTCCGGCCACTCACCTGGCAGTGAGGGGGGTACCTGCAAGCACTCCGACGATCAAGTCAGTAAGCTCTCATAGTGAAGGTAACTCAAATATCAAGTGAGTAGTAAAAGCGTGCCAAATGAAGATAGGTTACAAGTATTTATAAAGCTCTTTAGGCTACTAATGTCAAACATGTCACTATCATATCCCCGTGAATTGTGGCGGTAAGTACGGATCTGTAACCAACTCCGCGTGGGGGTGGAACTCCCCAAGCCTTAAGTCGGGTGCCCAAGTCGTGGTGAACACGACATGGTACCTACGGCTTATTAAGCCACCCATGTGGGCATAACACGTGCCCCTCTTGCGAGTTAGGTCCATAACAACTTTCGAAACAATAAATACTATCAATCCCAATAAAAAATTTCCACTTTTGTATTCTTAACAAGTGCCCTTATATGTAAAATTAATTAATTGTGATAATATTATACATTTGTGTTTGTGTAAAACTCAAAAAAATATTAGAACAATAATGCATGTATTGCACTATGTATAAATAATTGATAAAAAAATATAATATGATAATTTTTTTATGGACAAATAATATGATGATTACACGTAAAGCAAGTGCAACAAAATTCATTTGAGCATTTAATATTTAGCATATAGAGACCATGTAGCTCTTTCCTACATCTCTCTAACGAAAAGTTACAATAAAGAGTTAAACAACAATGAAATCCGAGGTAGAAGAATAAAAATAAAAGAGAAGAAAGAGGTTAGGCAGAAACCCAATAAATTTTAAACACTAAACCATTATTTTTCTGCAACACGATAGCATAGTCCTGTAATTGTCAGTTTGTTTTATTCATATTGATTCTTTCTACTTTATAGAAAATCTAAGTGTTAATTGAACTATTTTTAAGCAAAAAGTTATCCGATTTGAATTTCCGTATTATCAGTTTATATACTTTATTAAAATATTTTAATTTAACTTACTCTATAAACTGATAGATAAATGTGCAGATTTAGATTGTAAATAAAAAATGTGTACTTTAATAGAAAACAAAAATGTGCACTTTGACAATGAATTAGTTTATCAAAAGTTTTATTTTTTTTTTTACTTTTGTAAAATTTAAGTCTTAATTAAAACAATCTTTTCACCTAAAATTATCATCAAAATATTGTTTTAAGAAAATCGAAATATTCTTAAAATTGTGAAGACTTAACAACAATTATAAATTATACATTCTAAATTCAATTCAAATTTCAAACTTTTAAAATAAAACAAAAGTTAGTGAAAATTTTGAAAAAAATAAAAGTGTGTATCACTGAAAAATATGATGGAAAAATTTTGCAATCTAAATTATTATTTGAAATTCAAATTCAAATTTCAAACTAAAATAAGAAACAAAAGTAATCAAAAAAAATGGAAGTGGATCCCGCTCAAAATTCCACTCAAAATCTCTGGTAGAACAAAATTTTCAATCCAAAATTCATAATTTAATTCAAATTCAAAATCCAAATTGTTTCTTGGTCTCTAAGAGGTTTTAACATTGATATTAAGTTAAGCTTTTTTTGCTCCAAATAATTACATTTTTTTCAGTTTCAAAATTGATCATCTAACTTTATATTTACATTATTAATAATTTTAATAAACAATTTCAACACAAAATGCATAACTTCTAGGATAAAAAAAAAAGGATTTACACTAAAACATGATTCAAAAGTTTGATTAACAGTATATTATATGAAAAATTAATAAAATTAATAAAAATAACAATTAAAAAATATAATTCAAATAACATGAAATTTTATTACAATCTTCATATACTCTTTCTCTAAATTCTTGATCCTGCTCAAACATGATTTTCTGTAAATAAATACAAATTTGCATCATGAACCATAGTATAATTTAAAAGACTTGCTACAGAAATCTAAGCAGTTATGAATGTCTTAAGGAAACAATCACAGTGTTTGATAATCAAAAAGAAAATACTCTTTCATGTAAAACAAAACTTGTTCAAGTCAACTCATAAAACCATAATATGGAATAAATCATATTCTCTTCTAAATGAAAAAGAAATATGAAACAACATAATGATGAGAATTAAGAACAGGTTGAAGTAAATTAACATTTTTATCTCAAAAACGAAAAAGGACATTGAGCAAACAACTACCCACAAATGCATATAGCCAAAACAACAATTTTTTATAGAGCTTAATAGCTTATCTAATTATATGCAAACGACACTATAAAGTTCCAATTTGCTTTGAACTGTGGTACCAAGTTAGAAAAACAGAAAGATAACAAAAGGTTGTTATACTCTATAAATCATAGATGTTATTTAAATGTACAATAAGTCAGGTTACACGGTTGCTATAATTGTGCAATGCAATCCCTATAAATATGTTGTTAATGACAGAAATTAAAAACCATATCAAGGAATATCAATCACCAAATTATTCTCCATTATAATAAAGATATACAAATAACATTTGGTCAATAATTAGAGACATCAAAACTAATTTGATTATCATATAATTGTTTGTGATCAAACATTTTACAATTGAGTTTTAATTCTTTCATGTTTTCTCACCATAGTATTGGAGATAAAAATCAACACAATTAACTGAGCTCACAAATAGTATGTTGCCTACTTTGAAGGACGTACACAAAAGTAATTGAAATAATATTGAAATGAATGCAAATTTGACTAAATTAATCAAAGCTGCATAATGAATAAATAATATTGTTCTAAAATAATGGTTCTTGAGATAAGTAACAATAAGGGTATTCATGATAATAAAAAAATAATTAACACAACAAACTGATATAGATAAAATAACAAACATATACGGTCAGATTTCATGTCTATCAGTTCCTTAAAATATAAGGACATTTCATGTTTATCAGCTTTCTAATATGTATATATGTTTGAAAATACAGCAAGCCTGAATGCGACCTTAATTTATATGAGCTTTCAAAAAATCTAAATTAACATTTTAATCTAAAAAACAGAGAATAAAACTAATGAGAAAACAACCACCCAGATGAGAAAATAAAATGAGAATTAAAAAAAAAACTCTAATAAGATAACAATGAGAATTAAAAATAAAATGACATAGATTAACATTTTAATCTTTAAATCAAATAAGAAAATTGTGCAAACTAAAAAAAAGCAAATTTGAGAACAGAGAAAAGATACCTCAGCTTGATGCAAAAGGACTCAAACTTCTCTCCAATTCTGGGTTCTGGACTTGGTTGGAGAAAAAAGACTTTCTCGAGGAGAAGAGTGCTTAAGAGGTGAGATATCTGCCAAAAAACAAACATCAAACATAATAAAAAAACCCTCCTTCAACTAAAAAAAATCCTCTTAGGATAGAAAAAACACAAATTTGAGATGGAAAAAATTAACTTTTAACAACTCATTATCTTCTTCACATTTCATGGCTTGTGCAGAGTGACAAAAAATCTCAAAGTTAGATCTAGACAAAACATAACCTTTAAATAAAAAAGAATAGGAAAAAGATCAAACTTTGCCAACAATCATAACAGCTTCCTTGCGATTTGTAAACATCAATACTAGAGGAACTTTCTCTTGCACGTACAAAAAAAAACTCACCAAGAAGAATGAAAATCAACAAATGAAAAATAAGAGAAAGACACATTACAATTAAAGATCTCATTTTTTTTCATGGAATGACTTAGTATAGTAGAAATAATCTTCAATTCTTTTGTCAAACATCTGGCATATAAAATCTTCTTAAACACAAAATATAAACAAAATGAGAAACAATAATCTAAATTATTTTACATCTGACAATTAGAAACTTGTGAAGTCATATGAAAATAGAAGACAGGAAAAGACGAAACTGAAGCAGAGAAAGAAATGTGAATGGAGAATGGGGAAAGGAAGAAGAGGAAACCAAAGCAAAGAGAAAAAGTAATGAAAAAAAGGAAGAAGAAGAAAAGACATACTTAACCTGAAGCTGGATTCATTCTTCTTCAACTAAAAAAACACAAATTTGAGATGAAAAAAATTAACTTTAACACCTCATTATCTTCTTCACATTTCATGGCTTGTGCAGAGTGAAAAAAAATCTGAAAGTTAGATCTAGACAAAAACATAACCTTTAAATAAAAAAGAATAGGAAAAAGATCAAACTTTGCCAACAATCATAACTGCTTCCTTGCGATTTGTAAACATCAATACGAGAAGAACTTTCTCCTGCACGTATAAAAAAAAAACTCCTTTACTGCTTTTTTAGGCAGCAAACCAAGAAGAATGAAAATCAACAAATGAAAAATAAGAGAAAGATACATTACCATTAAAGATCTCATTTTTTTCATGGAATGACTTAGTATAGTAGAAATAATCTTGAATCCTTTTGTCAAACACTTGGCATGCAACTATAAAATCTTCTTAAACACAAAATATAAACAAAAGGAGAAACAATAATCTAAATTATTTTATATCTGACAATTAGAAACTTGTGAAGTCATATGAAAATAGAAGACAGGAACTTAGAAAGGAAGAAGGAAGAACACGAAATTAAAGCAGAGAAAGAAATATGAATGGAGAATGGGGAAAGGAAGAAGAGGAAACCAAAGCAAAGAGAAAAAGTAATGAAAAAAGGAAGAAGAAGAAAAGACATACTTAACCTGTGAAGCTGGATTTATTCTTCTTTACAATTTTTTTTCCCAATTTCATCTAAAGAGGGAGAAAGGGTTACATATCAATGGGTGAGAGAGAAGGAGAAGAAAGATGAGAAGAAGGTAATAAAATGTATTTTAGATAAAACTTAGTTATGTTTTCTATTGGGCTCTTTCTGTTCTTCAAAGCCCATTTTGTGTTTTTTTGTCTTTTAGGCCCAAATAGCTCTTTGGCCTTTTTTGTATAAAACCATCTGTTTACATTCAATAAAAATTCATTCAGTTCTTTCACCCTCATTCCATCATGGTGTCATCGAGCCCTAGAGGTTTCTTTCCATCTTCCGCTGCCATCAACCCTCTCAGCTAGGGTTTTTCTTTTCAAGCGCCATTTGCAACCTTAACGTGGTTCTTCCGTCGCCCTTTCATCCTCTCCCTTCGTTCTCACCCTTCTCGTCGCCATGGCTGACCCACAACCCGTCGATCCCACTCAAAACCCTTCCTCTCCCTACTACCTCCATCCCAGTGAGAACCCTAACTCCACCATTTCGACCCCCATCCTCGATGGCTCCAGCAGTTACTTACTCTGGGCTAGAAATCTTTGTCGCGCTTTGATTTGTAAGAACAAATTAGGGTTTATTTCAGACTCGTTGCAGAAACCCAAGCTTGACGATCCCTTGCACGATGCGTGGATTAGGTGTGATTCCATGGTTATTTCATGGATCACGAAGGTTCTTTCGCCGCCGATTGCACGAAGTGTTGCTTTTCTTGATTCTTCTCACATGCTTTGGAAAGAACTCCAAGATTTCTACTCCAAAGGAGACTACTTCCGTTATTCTGATCTGTTGCAAGCCGTTCACTCTCTGAAACAAGGGGAACGATCGGTTTCAGACTATTTCTTGCATCTGCAAACCCTATGGCAAGAGTTGGAGGCTCTTCGCCCTGTTCACCAGTGCATCTGTGCTTTTCCCTGTACCTGCGATTTGGCAAAGGGAGTCTCTAAATCACATGATAACGAATATGTTATTTGTTTTTTGAAGGGTTTGACTGATACATATGATTCTGTTTGCAGACAAATTTTACATTCTGACCCTTTGCCACCCATAGCTTCTGTTTTTGCGCAGATACAACAACAAGAAAGGCAAGAATCTGATAATCCCTTCATTGACAGTAAGGCTCAACCAACTGTCTTAGCAAATTCCTGGAAAGGTCAGTCCTCCAAAGGTTCTGGTCAAGCTAAAGGTAAAACTCATTCCTCTTCCCGTGGTCCCTCAATGAAAGGGAAGATATGTGAACTTTGCCAACGAGAAAATCACACCGTTGATGTCTGCTACTTTAAAAATGGGTTCCCTGATACTTTCAAGTTCAAACCTAGGAAACCCACGTCTACGGTGAGTAATTTGGTACCTACTGATAATGGTAATGATTCTTCAGCTACCGAATCCTTAAACATTTCTAAAGAAGACTATGATATGGTGCTTGATATGCTCCGCAAGGCTAAACCCTCGCATGCTGAACCTAGTATCAACCAATTATCACACACTTCTCACATAAACACTTCTGATGCACACAATAACACCACAGGTATTAACTTGAATTTACATAATTGGATTGTTGATTCTGGTGCTACTGATCATATCTGTAATTCTATCAACTTCTTTACTAGTTATCATGCTATACCTACTATCATAATTAATCTTCCTAATGGTGACACCATACTTCTAAATTTTGTGGCCGTGTTCAATTATCTGAGTTCTTGGTTCTGGATGAAGTTCTTTTAATTCCTGATTTCAAGTTTAATATCCTGGCTGTTCAAAAGACTGTTGACTATTTGAATGTTACTTTTACTATTGATAAATCTAAATGTTTGATTTAGGAGAAGGCTACCCAACGGACGATTGGGCTTGCTAAAGCTCACAACCGTCTATACATCCTTCAAGATTTACATCCTGTCACCCACTATGATTATGCTTATCATAACAATGCTGCTCCTGTTATTTCTGCTTCTGTTGACAGTAACACTTGGCACACACGTTGGGGTCACCCATCTGATTCTGTTTTACGCAACATTTGTGTGAATTTTCCTTTTGTGAAATATGTTCCCACGTCTGCTTGTGATTCTTGTCACTTCGGTAAACAACATAAATTTCCCTTTCCACATGAAAACAACATATCTGATTCTGTTTTTACTTTACTTCACATGGATATATGGGGTCCTATAAATGTTTCATGCATTCACTCTCATAAATATTTTTTACCATTGTGGATGATCACTCACGTCATACTTGGATACACTTGATGAAACACAAATCTGAAACATGCATGCATATTAAGCATTTTGTTTCTTATGTTAAAAATCAATTTGGTTGTACTGTTAAAGCCATTCGCAGTGATAATGGTCCTGAATTCCTCATGCCTGATTTTTTTGCTGAACATGGTATTGTGCACCAAACCTCTTGTGTCGAAACCCCTCAACAGAACAGTGTTGTTGAGCGGAAACATTGACACATCTTAAATACTACTCGCTGCCTGCTTTTTCACTCCAATATTCCTAAAAACTATTGGTGTTTTGCTGCCACCCATGCTGTTCATTTAATCAACCGCCTTCCCAGCCCCGTTTTGGAAAATTTCTCTCCTTTTGAAAAGCTTTTTAAAGAACCTCCTACCCTTTTAAACCTGAAATTGTTTGGTTGTGTTTGCTTTAATAGTTCTCTATCTCAAGATCGAAAAAAAACTTGACTCTCGTGCTCATAAATCTGTTTTCTTGGGTTTTAAATCTGGAACTAAAGGTTTTATTGTTTTGGATGTCAAAACTCGTACCATTTCCATCTCTACGAATGTGGTTTTCTATGAAAATATTTTCCCTTTTAAGTCAGCCCAACGTGATAGTGTTGTGTCTGACTCTGATGATGTTTTTCTTTCCGAAACCAACCCTCTCTGTTTTGATGACCCCCCAGCCATAGAGCAACATGCTCCTACTATGAACTCCCAACCTCATCTGGTTGAGGAGACATTACCTGTTTCGATTTCTACTTCTTCTTTGCCTTTGCAGGACTCTATACAACATACTGGAATTCCAACAGTTGTTCCTGATCACATCCATGACGATCATATTGAAGAAAATTCAGGTGATAACCTTCCTGAACCTATCTTGCGTAAATCTACTCGTATTAGATCTGCTCCTAGCCATCTTTTGGATTACCAGTGCAACCTAATACAAGGTAACACTATCCAGAATTGTAAAACTGTCAGGTATCCCATTTCTTCCTACCTTAGCTATGCCAATCTGTCAAAATCTTTTGCTTGTTTTAGTTTGCAAATTAGTACTCATACTGAACCAAAGTCTTTCAAATCCGCTTGTAAACACCCTCATTGGGTACAGGCAATGAATGATGAACTTCATGCTTTAGCTATTAATAAAACTTGGACTCTTATGCATTTACCTAAAGGAAAAAAACCTATTGGATCTAAATGGGTTTATAAAATTAAATATAAATCTAATGGTGATATTGAAAGATACAAGGCTCGCCTTGTTGCCAAGGGTTACAAACAACTTGAGGGCATTGATTACTTTGATACCTTTGCCCCGGTTGCTAAACTAACTAGTGTTCGCATTCTTATATTTGTGGCTGCCATTAAAAACTGGGAACTTCATCAACTTGACATAAATAATGCCTTTTTGCATGGAGACTTACATGAAGATGTTTATATGTCTGTTCCTGATGGTCTTACTGTTTCTGATCCCTCTCTTGTTTGCAAACTAAATAAATCTCTATATGGTTTAAAACAGGCTAGCAGAATGTGGTATGCTAAACTGTCATCCTTTTTAATTTCTCTTGGTTACATTCAGTCTCAACATGATCATTCCTTATTTACAAAATATGGCATTAAATCCATTACTGTTATACTTGTCTATGTGGATGATCTGATTGTTGCTGGAAATGATAGTGATGAGATTAAATCTGTTAAATGCCTTTTGGATAGTAAATTCAAAATAAAAAACTTGGGCTTCTTAAAATATTTTCTTGGGCTTGAAATTGCTAGATCTCATCTACGAATCTCAATTTCCCAACGAAAATATGCATTGGAACTTATAGAGTCTGCTGGCCTTCTTGCAGGTAAACCAGCCCCTACCCCAATGGTGAAAGGGATTCTCAAAGAGGCCTTGACTGATGATTCATATGAAGATGTTGCAGGCTATAGAAGAATCATTGGGAGACTGCTCTACTTGACCACCACCAGACCTGACATCCAGTATGCCGTACAGCAACTCAGCCAGTATCTCCACAAACCAAAGAAGAAACATTATTTTGCTGCTATTAGAATCCTTCGGTATCTCAAAAACAATCCTGGACAAGGCATTTTCTACCCTTCAAATTCTGTTTTAAATCTGACTGCCTATAGCGACTCTGATTGGGTTTCCTGTAAAGAAACTCGTCGCTCTGTTACTGGTTTTTGCATTTTTCTAGGTAGTTCCTTAATTTCCTGGATATGTAAAAAACAACGGACAGTGTCTCGCTCATCTTCTGAGGCAGAATACCGTGCCCTTGCTGCCACGACTTGTGAACTTCAATGGATAACCAACCTGTTAAAAGATCTTCGCATCCTTCTTCCCAAACCTGCTGCTCTCTTCTGCGATAACAATTCTGCTCTTCACATTGCCAGAAATGCAGTTTTTCACGAAAGGACCAAGCATTTAGAAATTGACTGTCATGTTGTAAGACAGAAATGACAGCGTGGTTTGATTTCTCTTCATTCTGTTTCAACCAAGGAGCAACTTGCAGACATTTTTACTAAGGCCTTGAACCCATTCCCTTCAGCGCCAACCTCTCCAAACTGGGAGTTCACAATATCTACTCCACAGTTTGCGGGGGGGGGGGGGGGTAATAAAATGTATTTTAGATAAAACTTAGTTATGTTTTCTATTGGGCTCTTTCTGTTCTTCAAAGCCCATTATGTGTTTTTTGTCTTTCAGGCCCAAATAGCTCTTTGGCCTTTTTTGTATAAAACCATCTGTTTACATTCAATAAAAATTCATTCAGTTCTTTCACCCTCATTCCATCAGAAGGAAAAAAAGACTCGAGAGAGAGAGGAGAGAGGAGAGAGAAAAAGAGAAAGAGTGAAATAAGGATGAGATTTGAGTCAGTGATTTGAATTTTCAATTGAAAATGATGATGAAAAGAAACTGTCACTTTTTAAAATCAAAATAAAATAAAAAATAAGAGGAAAGTTAAAACATTTTAAAAAGGATGAAGAAAACAAACATTTTTTTAAGGCAAAGGATGTTGCCCAAATTTTTGGTGGGAAAATGGATGCACCAGGAAGTGACACTGTCCAGGAAGGGTACATGATTCTCCAAGATTGAAAATAAACTAGCTTTTGACCCGTGCGTTCGCACGAGTTTTCATCGTAACGCGTTTGTGAGGTTGTAACAATATTTTATAATTTTATAATGTATACATTAAAACATATAAATGAGTTTGATCATATTTTAACAAAGTAACATTAAAAAACTAATGACTCTACTACTCCCGATTCAATTGAAATATAAGGTGAGTTCACAAATTATTAACACAATTGCTAATGGCCCTAATTGTATAAGGAGAGACTAATAATACAATCAATCTCATATTACACAAAAGAATTGTTTATTAAGCATGAGAATTTCAATGAATTCTATGAAATAGAAATAAGAAATAAAGGTCATGGAACATGAAATTAAATCACGTGATGCTTTGTACCACGTACTTCATCGGTCTAACATCAACTAAAGAGTTTAATTCTTAATTTTCTAGATATGCAGAAATTTAATTTTGGTATTTACAACTAAGTTTTTCCAATTCATCCCCTAAATAAAAAACAAAATTAAAGATTAACATTCGTGACCCGTGCATTCGCACGGGTCTTCAATTACGCGTTTGTGAGTGTGTGTTAATATCTTATATACAATATCATAATTAAAATTATTAAAATATTTAATAAATTACTTTACAATATAATGATTAAAATAAAATATATAATTGAGCTTAAAAAATATTGCATTTAAAACATTCACCTTAACTATACCTTAGTCTATAACTTTTTGTCGATACAATCTCTCCGGTGAAGAATTACTTTTTTTCGACACAATCTCTCTAGTGAAATATTCTTTACACCTCAACTATTGTACAAAACCATTAATTAAATATGAAAAAAAGATCTCAACAGTTTATTATGAGACTCTTGTTGCACATTAAATTAGACTTCCATGATTATTAAAACATGATAACACACTTGCAAAGAGAAAAATAAATACTCCTGGTAAACAATTTATATACTGACTTGCATACTAACTTTCCAAAAACTTACATAAGTTAACATATAAGAAAAAAAATGTGATATTAAATACATATTTGATTGAAGTTTGATCCTATATTTGTGAATCAGGTACATGCTTTAAAAAATTATAAAAGACAAAAATGATAAGTTCATTCTTGAACAAAACCCATTAATATATTAAAAAATATGTGTTATCTTATTCATAAATAATTTAACAAATTAACCCCATGGGTTGACTTAGTGTGTAAGGCCCCAGTAAGTTCATAAAAGAGACAATCCACAGCGGGAGGTCCCGTGTTCGAATCTCACCTATGTGAAATTTCTGGGGGCCAACGCCTATCACGCGTCTCATCCTAAGGGTAGAAAAACATGTAGTTATACCAAAATTTTTTTTAACAAATCACAAAAATCAAAGTAAAAAATGGAAAGGAAAGAAAGTAAAATAGAGAAGCATAAATTAAAAAAAAAAAGATAGTGAAATAAACTTGAAATGAAGGGAAGTGGAGAGAGAAGAAAGAGAAAGAAAGAGGAAAAAAAAGAAGTAAGAGAAAAAGAGTTTAATAATTTAATTTAATTTTATTATTGAAATTTTAAATTTTAAATTTTTCTCATCTCAAAGCAATCCAAAATACAAAAAATCTGCATAAAAAATCAAAGATTTTAAGCTCAGATTAATATCCAAAATACACAAAATCAAACAGATAAAAGCAAGTAATAGGGAAAAGAAATAAATACAAAATAAGGAAATGCAAAAAACTGAGAAGAACAATAGAAAGAGGCAAAAAGATACCATATAAAAGCAAATCTAAAAAATAGAAAAAAAGAAAACTGAGAAATGTAAAAGGGAAGAAAGAAAGAAAGAAGAAATGAAGAAGAAAGGGAAGGAAGATAAGATAAACATAGGAAGAAGAATGAGGAGGCTAGGAGGGAGAGAAAGAATCGAAGAAAAGAGAAAAAAAAGGGACAAAAAAAAAGGAATGGAGAAATAGAAATGCAAAGAGGAAGAACGGAGATGGAAAACGCCATTAGGAAGGAGAGAGAAAAAATGAAGAGAAAGAGTGGTTTGTGATTTTGCGAGTGTCAGATATTTTTTTTTTGTCAAAAGTAAAAATGGGTCAAGAAAGATATAGAATATTAGATAGAGGTTATTTCCTATTAACCACTATGTTTACATATCTGTTATAACAGCTTTCTGTAACCACCGTTAGTTACGCTTCTGCAAAATAGCTTTCTGGTTTTCTCTGTTATCTTTGGCTCATTCATCATGTATATAAAGAGACCTTGATCAATGAAACAAGATGAGGAAGTTCAGTTTTATCACCTTCTTTTCATTCTTCTATCATCTCAATATGGTATCAGATTAATTTTCCTTTCCTGCGACTCTGTTCTCCCTCTTCGCTCCGGTTCTTGATTCTCATCTATGGCTGATCCAAGCACCGATGTGTTGAAGAATACTCCTGCTATCAAGGACGATGGTGATCTTCTCTTTCTCCACCATGCAGATGGCCCTGGCCTCCACTTGGTGTCTCAACCTCTAATCGGGAGCAACTATAACACTTGGAGTCACGCCATGCTTGTTGCTCTTTCAGTCAAAAACAAATTGGTATTCAACGATGGTTCCTATCCTCCTCCACCACACAATGACCCCAAGTATCATTCTTGAATGCGCAGCAACAATGTGGTTATTTTGTGGCTTTTCAACTCGGTTTCTAAAGAAATTCTCGCAAGCATCATGTACTCTACCTATGCGAAGGATATTTGGGACGATATCAAGAACTGTTTTTCTCAGAAAAATGGTCCTCGTGTCTACCTATTACGCAAGCAATCACCAAGGCTCCGACGACGTCACTGCATATTATACAAAATTGAAGTCCATTTGGGAGGAGCTCGTGGCTTATCGCCCTCTTTTACCTTGTACTTGTGGTGGTTTAACACCATATTATCAACATTTGGATTCTGAATATGTGATGAACTTTCTCATGGGTCTGAATGATTCTTTCTCCCAAGTTAGGGGTTAAATTCTGCTGTCTGATCCCCTCCCTCCAATTAGTAAGGTTTTTTCCCTCATTGTTCAAGAGGAAAAACAACAAGAAATTGGCACTTCCAACTCTTCACCATCTCCTGATTCTTTGGCTTTTGTTGTTCGTGGTGATTCTTCATCTGCTGCTAAACAAAGTTTTTCAAAAAGGATAGACCCATCTGCTCACATTGTAACATCCAAGGTCACACCAAGGATAAATGTTTCAAACTCAATGGTTATCCACCCAATTACCCTTTCAAACCCAAACCTTTGGCTGTTGTGAATCAAGTTGCTGATAACACTTATAATTCCCCTCAAAATGTAACAGCTTCTTTAACACCTGAGCAGTACCATCAACTGATCTCGCTTCTTGCAAGCCAGCTGCAATCTGATTCCCCTCAGAAACCTTCCTCACCTGCTGTTGGCCTATGCATGACTGCTTCACATCAGAAATCCACAACACCAAATTCTTGGGTTGTGGACTCAGGTGCCACTTCCCATATCTCTCCTAACTTATCTCTATTCACTTCTATATGTTTCTTGCATGATTCATGTGTCACTCTACCTGATTCCACTCGTGTTCCTGGGCATTGGCAGCATCCCCTTCAATGAGGATCTATTTCTGCATAATGTTCTCTACATTCCTTCCATCTCTTTTAATCTGCTTTCTGTTAGAGAATTCCTATTAACTTATGATTATGAATTTGTATTTTGTGCTAACAGTTTTCGTCTTCAGGAAATCAAGAACTCGAGGATGATTGGAGGCGGTAGCATCCAAGAGGGCCTTTACACATTTCTTTCAAACTCTGCTCCTCCTTCTCCTTTTTTCTGATATTTTACTTCTGTTAAACCTTCTGTACAGACTTGGCATAATAGATTAGGTCATATTTCCACTAATGTTTTCAACATGATTAATAAAAGTCATTGTCTTGTTCCCTCCTTGTCTGATATTAACTGTTCTATCTATCATATTGCTAAACAACACCGTCTTCCTTTTTTGTGTTCTAATAATTTTGCTGATGCATGCTTTGATCTTGTTCACATGGACATTTGGGGTCCCTATAAGATTAACACTCATGATGTTTATAGATACTTTCTTACTCTTGTTGATGACAAAAGCCGTTTTACTTGGATTTATCTCCTTAAATCAAAATCTGAGGCTTCTTCTGTTATTCCTACATTCTATAAGTATGTTAAAACTCAGTTTCATTGCTCTATTAAATGTTTTCGATCTGATAATGCAAAGGAACTGCATCTTAAAACCTTTTTTGATGAACATGGCATCTTCCATCAATTTTCTTGCGTTGAACGGCCTCAACAAAACAGTGTTGTTGAGCGCAAACACCAACACATATTGAATGTTGCTCGCTCTCTCCTTTTTCAGTCCAATGTTCCTATTAAGTTTTGGGGTGATTGTGTTCAAACATCAGGTTTCTTAATAAACCATGTTCCTAGTGCTGTCCTTGACAACAAATCACCTTTCTCTATTCTCTTCAACAAAGATCCTAACTATACTGATTTCAGGTCATTTGGCTGCCTTGTATATGCCTCTACTTTGCCATCTTCCAGGGACAAGTTCAGTACGTGATTTGTTGCTGCAGTTTTCATGGGATATCCATGTGGATACAAAGGCTATAAACCGCTGGACCTCACTACCAACACCTTCTTCATTTCTAGGGATGTGCAATTTTATGAGGACTCTTTCCCTTTCAAACATTCCACTCCCAATACTGACATCAACCCTCTTGACCCTTTCCCTGTCATACCTACTCCCAATATTACAGATTCATCACATGATAATCCTCCAACTCACACTCCCCCTATCACTAATATGGATCCTGTGCCTGACCCTCAATCTCCTTCTCCTTCCCAACATGACCCTGCACCTGTTGTTTCCTCATCCACACCCTCCATACCTGCAGCTTCAACCACCTTACGCAAGTCCACATGTACGACTAGGCCACCTGACCATCTTTGTGACTTCCACTGCTATTTGATACATCACCCTCCTCCCACTGATCATCCCATACAAAACCACATATCCTACTCAAACCTTTATGCACATTACAAGGCTTTTACTTGTCACATATCTACAGATTATGAACCTCAAACATATAGTGAAGCTGCTTCCATTCCTCAGTGGCAAGATGCTATCAAAAGTGAACTTCAGGCCCTTTCCAACAACAACACTTGGAGCATTGTTCCCCTTCCTAAGGGAAAGCATTGCATCGGTTGCAAATGGCTCTTCAAAATCAAGCATAAACCAGACGGTTCCATAGACAAATACAAAGCCAGACTAGTGGCAAAAGGCTTTACACAGCAGCACGGCCTGGACTTCATGGATACCTTTTCCCACGTTGCAAAACTCACATCTGTGAAGGCTCACCTTGCGGTTGTAGCTGTGAACAATTGGCATCTAGCCCAATTAGATGTCAATAACGCATTCCTCAACGACTATCTAACTGAAGAAATCTACATGTCTATACCCAAGGGATATCCTGTTAATACACCCTCGGTTCCTGGCTCTCAACTGGTATGTCGTTTGAACAGATCCATTTATGGCCTCAGACAAGCTTCCCGCAGCTGGTTTACTGTCCTAAAATCTGTCCTCACTCACAATGGTTTTAAACAGTCCCTCCATGATTACTGTCTATTCACTAAGGGTTCCCTAGGTTCATTTGTGGCCATCCTTGCCTACGTTGATGACATTGTTATTGCTGGTCCATGTCTTGACAACATTACTTCAACAAAAAAATTGCTTAAATCTCACTTTAAGCTCAAAGACTTAGGGAAACTCCAATACTTCCTTGGTATTGCTAGATCCAAACAAGGAATTTTTCTCTCTCAAAGAAAGTATGCTCTATCTCTACTTACTGATTATGGACACCTCGGTTGCAGACCCTCCTCCATCCCCATGGATCCAAATCTCAAGCTTAAACAAGAAGATGGGATACCTCTTGCCAATCCAAAACACTATAGGCGCCTCATAGGGAGACTTCTCTATCTCTCCATCACAAGACCAGATTTGAGCTATGCAATACATTATCTAAGTCAGTTTGTATCTTCCCCTAATACAAACCATCTGGATGCTGCTCATATGGTTCTTAGGTACATCAAAAATTCTCCTGGCCAAGGCATTATATTCAGTTCTTCCTCAAGCCTTCATCTCTATGATTTTGCTGATGCATCTTGGGCACCTAACCAAGAGAAGCGCAAGTCAATCTCTGGCTACTGTGTGTTCATGGGTGACTCTCTCCTTAGTTGGAAAACAAAGAAGCAAGACACCGTCAGCAAGTCAAGTGCTGAAGCTGAATATCGCGCATTATCTTCTGCTACTAGTGAAATGTTATGGTTACAGAATCTTCTCTGTGATCTGCAAGTTCCTAGAAAGCCCCTTGTCCTCTACTGTGATAACCAATCCGCGATTTATATAGCCACTAATCCAAGCTTCCATGAACGAACTAAGCATATAGAAGTGGATTTATACTTTATGCGCGAAAAGGTTGATCTCGGGTTGCTGCGCCTCACTCATGTTCGTAAACACCATCAATGGGCCGATATTATGACCAAAGCTACCCCTCGTGCTGCATTCCAATTCATGTTCTCCAAGATGGGAATTTACAACATCTTCCATCTTGAGGGGGGCGTATAGAATATTAAATAGAGGTTATTTCCTATTAACCACTATGTTTACATACATATCTGTTATAACAGCTTTGTGTAACCACCGTTAGTTACGCTTCTGCAAAATAGCTTTCTGGTTTTCTCTGTTATCTTTGGCTCATTCATCATGTATATAAAGAGACCTTGATCAATGAAATAAGATGAGGAATTTTAGTTTTATCACCTTCTTTTCATTCTTCTATTATCTCAATAAAAGAAACAAAAAAAAAGTATAGAATGAGAATAGAATAAAATAATATTAAACGAAATTCTGGAAGGAAACTGGGTTAATATGAGCATGACATTTGGCAAAATATGTTGCTTGTGAGTCAAGAAGAGATTTCGTTTCTTATAGTATATGATATATATGATATGATATCTTCTGTACAACACAGCTTCCGATTTCACGGAAACAATGGCGCTCACTCTCAAAACAGAACGATGACTATCTCCACGGAAATTTGGTTTTCAACACAAAATGCTTAAATCTCAAACTCAATCTCCTTCTGGTAACTTCTAATTGTTAAAACATTATGAAATATTCAGTATTAAAAACCAGATCTGGCCATCTGGGTAGTCGTCTTCAATATAAATTACACAATCACTGTTGAGTTTTTGAAACTAACTAAAACAAACCAGATCTGAATTTGAATGACCTATTTCATTCTTCATCTTGAGAATCATTAACCACAAACACATTGATTATTTTAATTCCTAAAAGGGCATTCTTTTCTTTGTACAGACACTAAAAACACTTATTTTCCTTTTGGCATGGAGATAGACTAGTAATGGAGAGACGGACCAAGTAAAAAACAGTTTGATTTATTTGCAATTTTAATTTCTCTGCAAATTGATTTACTTTTTCTGTGAAATTTGGGTAACGAGTCAAGCATCTCATCTCTTGAATATATTAATATTATATCACACGGTCAGATTTAATTTTTGTATCTATGCACCACCTAATACGTATTCAAACTCAACAACTGTACACATACACCAACTATTAAGTGGTGTATCGTATAATGGTCCAATATATAAACATAAAAGTTAAATAACTATTAGGATAATTAACACTTATTACTAATGAGGTTGTGGTGTATTGCAATTCTTATATTTATGTGACAAATTTTCACTCCACTCGTTTTGAAGTTTGAAGTTAACACGGTTAAACAAGATTATATATTCTAATGGAATATTTCTCTATATAACAACAATAGCACCCAAAACATTTTTTAAAAGCAAACATGAAAATAAAGTCAAAATAGAAGATCAGTGAGAAAAAATCGAAGAGAGGATATAATAATGAGAACGAATATGAAAAACACATGAGAATCCTTTTAAGAGGAGCTCAAGCGACAATCATCTTCAATTAAGTACCATTTTTTTTAGAGAAGTGAAGAAAAATCTCAACCATGGTCAAGAATGAAATGTATCGTTTGAAAAGAAAGTATTGATATTGAAAAGGGGTCATTTTACATATTTAATATTTGTTGTGGACCAGAATAACGGTATCCCGGGTGTACGCATACATGCCGGGCCCAACAGCCACCAACCATCCCAGATGCATCCCGCTAAGTTTGGCACGGCTCGTGATCAGAGCCCAGATAATGGTTTGGGCTCAGGCAACAGGTACAGGCCCAATATTATCCACACATTAGGTCATACGCTCCTCTATAAATACTAACATTAATACACCATGCAAGGTACAGAAATATTCTATCAGATATACACAACCCTAATACACTCACTGACTTGAGCGTCGGAGTCCTTGCAGGTGCACACCACCGCCGCCGGAGCTCAAGCCTAGAAGACATCTCTATTGCCCTCCGCCGATCAAGAAGACCATCTTGTTTGTCCTACATCCCCGTCAGGTTAGATCACAACATTGGCGCCATCTATGGAGAACGCAGCAAAAATTCTTGTTTCCATCCACCATCAACAATGGTTGGCTCAACCAGAAATAGGGATTACAACGATCCGAGTGTTCAGAACCAAGGAGTAGGACAACAGGCTGGTGCATCCAATCAAGCAAGGGCATCACAACATTTTGATATCGAAGCAGAGTTCCGTAAACTACAACAGCTGGTGCAAGCACAGACCAAAGAAATTGCAGACCTCAAGGAGAGGGAACAACAGCAAAAAGGCAAGAAGAAAGTCATTGTTGAGGATGATCCAGAGGAGGAAAGAGCTGAGAAGCATACTTAAGCAAACCCTGAGGATGCAGAGAAAGATCATAACAATGCGGAAAAGCAGCAATAGAAATCCGTACTTGAAGGGGATAAGGATGGCGAGCCTAAAAATCAGGAAAGGCAGTTAAAAGTACGGGCGAGCCGACGACATGAGGGGGCCCCACACCTATCCCGGGTGGAGGGATCCAACCCGCCACCTGTCCCCCCTGGGGGCCAGCAAGCTGGGCAACCAGCTGGCAACCAGGAACACATGGCGGAGAATATCCCGGATTTCAGATATATTGACAACCCTTTCACTCCTTGGATCATGTCGCATGCTCTACCTCATGGATTCCAGTTTGCGAAGAAACTAAAGGAGTACGACGGGACCAAGGATCCCACCTTACACGTCAGCACCTTCGAAAGGGCCATGTATTTTCAGGGGGTAAATGAGGCCATTGTATGCCGTGCTTTCCCCCTCATGCTGCCGAGGCTGCAAGTCGTTGGTTTTCAGACCTTCCACCACAGTTCATTAGCAACTGGAAAACCCTCAAAGATAAGTTCATCCTTCACTTTACTAGTAGAAAATGACAATTTAAATTTGAATTCCATTTTGAAATTGTCAATTAGGGAAAAGATGAGTCCCTACGAGATTATATAACACGCTTTAATAATGAAGTCTTAGATGTTAGGAATGTTGAACCTAACTTGGTGTTATTGAACCTAACTTGGTGTTATATTTCTTTGTGAGAGGATTGAAACCAGGAGCTTTTGCTAAGCAACTGGCAGGAGATAAGCCTACTTCCATAGATGATCTAAAGGTGAGAGCTAAAAAGTGGATCAGAATAGAAGAGTGGGAAAAGGCCCAAGCAGCCAAAAAGGAGGACAAAGCAAAAACTACTCCTCCAAACCAATCTCGGGGTAAGGATGACAAGCCCCGGGATAGGTCTCTCAAGAAGCGCAGAGGCATCGTTTCAAACTATACCCCGTTGACAGTCCCGCTAGCTTCAGTATTGAAGGAAGTGATGCCTTCTAAATTGAGAGAACGGTCGCCGCCATTGAAGACGGTCGGGAAATTCAAGAATAAATATTGTGAATATCACCGAGATCGTGGGCATTTCACCAACGAATACATCCAACTCCGGGATGCAATCGAAAAGTTAATCCAACAAGGTAGGTTGAGGAATTACGCTCGGGCCTCCCCAAAAAGACGTGATCGCTGACGAAGCCAGTCCCCTCGGAATCAGGCACCGCGATCTCCTCCCAGGAACCGAGATCAGCGCACAAAAGTATGACATCGATCCCGAAGTCCAAGGCATACTCAAGAGTCCCCTCCCAGGGGAGTAATCCAAGTCATAGCTAGAGGAGCCAGCTTGAAGGGTCTCAAAGATAAGAAGAGGATCCAAGATGCAAGGGAATCTTGTTCACAGGTAACAACTATGGCTAACCCAGTTTTGTCTTTCTCAGACGTAGATTTTCCAGAAGAACGCGTCCGGGATAATGAGCCATTGGTCGTAGCAGCCAATCTGAATGGATTCGAAGTCCATCGAATCTTTATTGATCAACGAAGCTCGACAGACATTATGTTTTGGAGCCTTTTCGATAAAATGAGACTCGGATCTAATGATTTAATCCCTCATAAAGGCAGCTTAATTGGCTTCACTGGGGACACAATCATCCCCAAAGGATATGTTGACCTCAAAGTAAGTTTTGGCAAAAAGCCAAGTACTAAAACCATCCCGGCCATGTTTATCATTGTGGATTGCCCTTCAACTTACAATGCAATCATGGGGCAGCCAATTCTAAACAGCCTTGGCGCCATAGTTTCCACCATCCATTTAGCCATGAAGTTCCCCGGGGAAAACGAGTCATTGGTAATTGTCCATGGGAAAAGCAGTGACGCAAGAAAATGCTTCCAAGAGAGCCTCAAGATCACAAAAGCACCATCAATCCCGCCAGTGAAGGCAGAGGAGAAGGGAAAGCAGAAAATGGAAAGATAAGATTTGATACGGGATGCAGGGGTCATGATGACTAACCTGGATCCCAGGGCAGATTTTGAGTCTCAACGACCTCAACCAGAAAGAGATCAGAGCTTAGTCCAGATAGGGTTTAAGAAGGATCAGACTGTCAAGATAGGGGCCAACCTTCTCCCCATGATCAAAGAACGACTCATCGAACTATTGAAGATGAATAAAGATCTGTTTGCTTGGGTTTCTTCTAACATGCCAGGTGTTAATCCCGAGTTTGTAAGCCATCGCCTCTCCTTAAAACTGGGATGTGTCCCGGTAGCCCAGAAGAAAAGGAAGATGGGTCCCGAGAGAACGGAAACCATAGAAAAACAGGTCAAAGAGTTATTGGATGCCGGTTATATTCGAGAGATACGATATGCAGATTGGCTTTCCAACATGGTAATGGTGAAGAAGGCCAACGGGAAATGGAGGATGTGTACAGATTATACTGATCTGAACAAAGCATGCCCCAAGGACCCTTTCCCTTTGCCTTGTATCGACAAACTTGTTGATAACTTTGTAGACTACAAGTACCTATCCTTTATGGATGCTTACTCCGGCTACAACCAGATCCAAATGCAGCCTGAAGATCAAGAGAAAACGATATTCATAACCGACATGGGTGTCTATTGTTACACGATGATGCCGTTCGGTCTAAAGAATGCCGGAGCGACATACCAGCAGATGATGAGTCGGGTTTTCAAAGACCAAATCGGCAAGATCCTTGAAGTCTATACTGACGATATGATAGTGAAGACTCCGAAAGACAAAGACCAGGTGGCTGACCTGCAGGAAACATTCCAGCAATTACGCAGGTATGATTTAAGGTTAAATCCCAATAAATGTACCTTTGGAGTCGAAGCTGGAAAGTTTTTAGGCTTCATGCTAACCAGTCGGGGGATTGAAGTCAACCCCGACAAATGTAGTGCCGTGTTAAATATGCAGAGTCCCAGGACCATTAAAGAGGTCCAACAGCTGACTGGAAGGATTGCCGCCCTAACGAGATTCCTCCCAGCTTCGGCTAGAAAATGCCTACCATTTTTCAGGACCTTACGGCACAAAGAAGAGTTTCAATGGGATGCAGAATGTGAAGAAGCTTTCCAGGAACTGAAGAAGACTCGCAGCCCCATCAGTCCTATCCCGTCCAGATCCCGGGCAGAATTTGTACCTTTACTTAGTCATTACCAATGAAGCAATTAGTGCAGCTTTAGTAAAGGAGGAGTCCTGGAATCAGAGCCCGATATACTTCATCTTGAAAGCATTGCAGGGATCAGAACTGAATTACCAGCGATTGGAGAAAGTTGCCTATACTTTGCTATTGGCATCTCGACGGCTGAGACCATACTTTCAGTGCCATCCCATCATAGTAAGAACTAATTAACCCATTAGACAAATCTTACATAAGCCTGATTTGGCAGGAAGAATGATGACTTGGGCAGTAGAATTATCACAGTACGACATCTCGTACGAACCCCGTCAAGCAGTTAAGGAACAAGCTTTGGCGGATTTCGTAGCCGAGATAACACATCCCGAAGAAGAGCCAAGAGGATCCTGGACCATTTATGTCGATGGGTCTTCAAACCCAAAGGGGGCTGGAGCCGGCATACTGATCGAAAATGACGAGGGGGTAACCGTGGAGTATTATCTGAAGTTTGAATTCCCAACCTCCAATAATCAAGCAAAATATGAAGCCTGTTTTGCCGAGATACGCGCGGCGAAGGAGCTAGCAGCTACCACGATCACTTTATGTTCAGACTCCCAGCTAGTGGTATCCCAAATAAAAGGGGAATACCAAGCTAGAGAACCATTGCTACAAAGGTATCTGGCTAAAGTTAAAGAGAGTCTACTCGGTCTTTCTAAGTTCGAGATCAAGCACATTCCCAGAGAAGAAAATAGTCATGCAGATCTGTTGTAAAAGTTAGCCAGCACCAAGTCGTCTTCAACATTGAAGTCAGTGGTGGAGGAAGTTCTCCCTTCTCCTTGTCCTGTTTTGCAGGTTGAAAGTGAAGATTGGAGGACTCCGATAGTGGAGTATATCACCAAGGGCTCCACCCCGGAAGATTCCCGGGAAGAAAAGCGGTTGGTACAAAAGGCATCCCGGTACACCGTGATAGAAGGACAACTGTTCAGAAGGGGATTGTCAACTCCTTTGCTTAAATGCATTGGACCATCCGAGACTTGGTATGTCCTCACTGAAGTACATGAAGGAAGTTGCGATCATCACATTGGTGGTAAATCTTTGGCAAGGAAATCCTTGAGAGCAGGATACTTCTAGCCAACCATGAATAAAGACGCAGCTGAGCACGTGAAGAAATGTCAGAAGTGCCAAGAACACAGTCCATTGTCCCACATTCCAGCAGAGGACCTGCACAACATCTCCACCCCTTGGCCTTTTCACACTTGGGGTTTGGACCTACTGGGACCCTTCACACCAACCACAGGTCAGCTCAAACATCTTATTGTTGCTATTGATTGTTATACTAAGTGGATTGAACTAGAACCGTTAGCTAGCATAGCATCAGTTAAGGCTCAGAATTTTGTATTTCGGCAAATAATATGCCGATTCGGTATCCCGGTAGAAGTGACCTGTGACAACGGGACCCAATTTACTGACAAAGATTTTCGAGAAATGCTAGCAGGACTTCGCATTAAGTAGTACTTTGCTAGTGTGGAACACCCACAATCTAACGGGCAGGCAGAATCTGCCAACAAAGTCATACTTAATGGCTTGAAGAAGAGGCTTGAGAAAGCTAGAACCAACTAGGTGGAAGATCTTTACCAAGTACTTTGGAGTTACATAACTACTCCTCATAGCACTACCAGAGAAACTCCATTCCGAATGGTCTATGGTTCAGATGCTGTAATCCCGGTAGAAATTGGACATCCATCCTGGAGAATCATGTATCCCACACAAGAGAATGACCAGTTCCTCAGAGAAGATTCCGACATGGTGGAGGAAATCCGAGAAGCAGCCAGAATTAAAGAGCTATCCCGGAAGCAACAGGTTGCTCAGAGATACAACTTGAGAGTAGTCCCGAGAAGTTTCCAAACTAGCGACTTGGTCCTAAGAAGGGCTAGTATTGGAAACGGGAAGCTCCGAGCAAATTGGGAAGGCCTATTCCGGGTCAAGAGTGTTGTAGCCAATGGAGCGTATCATTTAGAGACTCTTAAAGGCAAAGAGATCCCAAGGACGCTTAATGTCGCAGACTTAAGGCGGTATTATAGTTAAGTTATGTAATTTGCATTCTTTGTAATATAGGGGTACTCTTTTTCATGTAGCGAGTTTTATCCCTAAGGAGGGTTTTACTGCTAGAGGTTTTAACGAGGCCCCCACTTGTTATTTGCTTCATGTAATCAATAAAACAGAATTTCTGCTCATTTTTATACAAATAACGCTAGTTCAGTTCTTAATAGTAAGAAGATCAGAATAAATACACAGCAAGTACAACTATTTCGAGATAAATATGTCGCCAAATATTATACCGACATACACAAAAGGCCAAAAATGAAACGAGGTACCATCTCGGGTAAACCTTAGCTACAACATCAAAAGGGGTCCTTCTTGGACTAACCCTGGCCGAAAGAAAGATGATGTACCTTCAAGGATACACTTCAACAAAAACTTAGAGAAAGTATAAACTACTTTCCCTCCTATCATGGAGTTAAAAGGGCGCCATCACAGATACGCCCCAACAATTAAAACGATCTGACTAGATCCTATATTTACAGGATTACAAGAGGTTCCGTTTTGGTCAAGCCTCAGCGACATATAGAAATGCAATAAATAAAGCGAAGAACTCCAAAGCCGAAAGGGGAAGTAAACAAAAACCACGCATAAAGATTAACCCGAAACACCGGGATGATAAGAGTTACACATAACACAAATTGTTTGCAACAAGTTTACAGAACAAAAGAAGAATGAAAACAAAACAATAAGCTATGCTACTCCCCCGACATCTGCACCTTCAGGCTCTGGAACAACTTCAGAGGGAGGAGGAGTGCTAAAATCAAATGGTACCAATTGTGGATCAGCGGGATCGAGAGGTACTGGATTATGAGGATCATGAAAATCCCAGAACATCCCGTCCTTCACGCCGTGGAACTTGCAGATACCACGGATGTTGAATTCAATCCCGGGATTCAGGAGTTGAAGCGTCTTCACACAGTCACGATAGGAGTCATCTACCGTGGTGTCCATATCTTCATAGGCCTCCTCCAGCTTGCCCTGACCTGAAGCTCAGTCTGAACTCCCTGAAGTTGAGAAGTCTTCTCTTAGAGGCAGTGATAGCAGAAGAGTCAAAATCCACTTTAACTTTAAGATGAGAGACCTCACACTCAAGCTTTAGCTTCTCGGTGTTCAAGACGACATTCTTTTCCCTCTCTTGGGCAAGCTCCTCTTCAGAACGGGAAAGCTTTTCCTTCAAAGTGGCGAGGTCATTAGCATGACGAGATTCTGACTCCTTCGCACTCTTGAGCAAAGTCTCTTTCAGGTCCATGTCGTCCCTTAGATCCCGGAGCTGGGCTTTAAGGGAAGCGGCCTGACCCAAATCCTCAGCTTGGTCGTGGATGTGTTGCAGCATAGCCATGCTCATGGCCGTCCAGCCCATAAGCGACTTGGCTTGTTCCTACAAAGACAAAGAGATCAGAACAAGACAACAGATGCAAATCCACATAGGAAAATATACGGACACACGGGCATACCTTCACGGCATTAGCACCGCCCTTCGTGAAAAAGTCCCCATGTTGGAACTTAATCAAGGGAGATTGAAATCCCTCCCAAGCAGAAGAAGGGGTAGAGAATGGAGCCATCAATACCGGGTTCATCCCGCCAAAAGCCTCCCGGGCGCCTCAAGGTTGGTCACCTACTAATCGAGCCAATATGATAATAAGGTAAAGAAGGATCCTTATGTAATTAAGAACCAGAAATAAGAACATACCTAGCTTAATTATACGGCGACATTTTGGCGGCACTGGAGCCACCTCAGTCCCAAAAGATGGAGGCATCGACTTCCCAGCAGGGGGAACTCCTTCAGAAGAAGCTGTAGGTCCAGCAGGAGCCGCAGCTGACGCAACCATCCCGGCAGAGTTAACCGGGACAGGAACAGGAACCGGAATGGGTGCAGGAGGCGGACCCGAAGCACCAACCTTTCCTTTCCCCTTAACATCACGCTTTTGAGAGCGGTTGGCGTAGTTGGCCATGATCTTAGCTGCATAAGAAAGAATACACTTGTTAGTTGAGGCAAAATAATCAACAGCAATATAAGGTAACGATATCATACAACCGAAGATAATTTCCTACATAAGCATGCCGCCTGATTGCGACGAGATACCCCCAAGACATCCTTGCAATAGATTGGTATCCCCCCTTGTTGCACGAAGGCACACAGGTTCTTGAAGGTTTGTTGGTCCTCTTTTTCTAGATAGTCGATTTCTAGCTCCTTCAGAGACAAGGACCTCCTATAATGCTCCTCCGTCCAGCAAAGTGGGAACAAAGGCTGTTTGTTCTCCCCCATCCAAAAAGGGGTTCAATCGGTGGTCCGGGGAACAACCTTCACAAACAAGTCCCTATGAGCTTTGAAAGAATCCTCATAGGGAGTAAACAGCTGGGGTATCCCGGAACGATGACGGAGAGATACCCAACTTTTCTTCAGACCTCGGTAAGGACCAAAGATATACAAAAACAAGGCCGACAAGCACTTCCACCCGTTGGCCCAGCAAAAGACTTCGAAGGTTTGCAAGAATCCCCACCCATTTGGATGAAGTTGCGTGGGAGCAAGATGAAGGTTATGCAAAACCACAATTTGAAGGTCGGAGAAAGGGAACCTAATCTTAAGCTGATGCCACAAGGACTCCAGCATCATAATATAAGAACCCTCGCCTTTCGATGCCGGCGTGCAAATCCTTTCTTTTTTATTGGGAATCACCAATTTGTGATCACTAGAAGGGTCGGCAGTGACATCAGTCTCGGGAGTGTTGGGTCCATTATGAAAACATTTCTTCCAACGTTTCTCTACCTTCCTGAGCCGATTCCTCCCTGATGAAATCAAGGGGAGCCCACAAGAATGCCCAGATATTCTTCAGCTCCAAGAACTCAAGAGGACATTCAATAGGAGGTGCCGAGGTACTAGGTTCGCCAGCTCCTTGCATAGCTACCTCAAAACCGCCGACATCATTCGGATCCGGAATGCTCGTAGAAGATCCTGAAGCATCAGAAACTTCCTGGATAGGGATCTCGCCTTGAATAGGTTCCATATCTACATGACAAGACAAAGTAGAATCAGACCCCAGGGAGGAATGAGAATAAGAAGAGGGAGAATACGCAGGGTCAGACTCAGAATCCAAGGAATGCGTCATAGATGACGGTATGGACTCCTCATCTTCCAAAGGATCCTCGGGATGCAAAGACTCAGAAACTTCCTCCATAGGAGGAAGATTGACAGGAGCACGACGATCAGAATCTTGTTCGGCAAAACCATGACTATCAGAACTGTATTCATCAGGAAGATGGGCTGAAGCAAGAAGAAGAGCCGAAGGTTCAAGGTTTAGGGTATCAAAAGATCCACTCACACTCTGGGTAACTGACTCACCACTCTCCACCCGTCGTGAATACAGAGGATAGAACCAAAGACGGGATGATTCACAATAATCAGGGTTGGCTATGGAAGGCGTACCTGGACTAGGATTTGGCTCATCAGAGGGCTTATATTTTGGGAGTCTCCTCGCAAAACTCTCAAGAAGTTTAGTATCATTTGAGTCTGAGGAAGAATCACTTGACAACACGATAACATTATTGGCCATTTTTGACAGAAAGGAACCCAGATACAACAACTAAACCCTAAAGAATGGGGTAGGATACAACAGAACAGCCCAAGAATCAGAAGAAGAAAAATACAAAAGCATAAATCAGCATAAGGCAGGAGCAATACCTGAAACTTGGAAGAGACAGTGTTGTTGGAAAACGAATGCTGGCAGGTCAGAAAATGATGAGGAAGAACAAAGGTCGCAGAGCTTTCTATCACAAGAGATGAACAGGCAAGAAGCGCGAAAAGGAAAGAGTGAAAACTTGAAAGAAAAGAAGAAGTAAAAGTGTAACGGGTGAAAAGAAATAAAATAAAAACCGTCACATCACCTTAATGAACGTGGGGCCCAAGACCACGCTAATCATCGCGCACAGTACCCGAAGTGGAGCGCGTGGGACACACAAATCCAAAAAGAAAACCAACCGTTATCTCGAAACATTCTGCCCGAATCATCATTTGAAACACACCCGGCATGTCGAATAAAACTCGCCAACTTCTCTCACTAGAAACTTGACGACTTGGGGGGCAACTGTTATGAACCAAAATAACGGTATCCTGGGTGTACACATACATGCCGGGTCTAACAGCCACCAACCATCCTGGATGCACCCCGGTAAGTTTGGCACGGCCCGTGATCAGGGCCCAGATAATGGTTTGGGCTTAGGCAACAGGTTCAGGCCCAATATTGTCCACACATTAGGTCATACGCTCCTCTATAAATACTAACATTAATGCACCATGCAAGGTACGTAAGTATTCTATCAGATATACACAACCCTAATACACTCACTGACTTGAGCGTCGGAGTCCTTGTAGGTGCACACCACCGCCGCCGGAGCTCAAGCCTAGAAGACACCTCTATTGCCCTCCGCCGATAAGAAGACCATCTTGTTCGTCCTACATCTCCGTCAGGTTAGATCACAACATTATTAAATCTTATATTGTGATAAAAAAAATTTAAAAGCTTAGGTAAATCATCGATCAAAATAAATATACAGTCGGTTCAAATCGTGCATATTTAAGGTCTCTAGTTCGATTTTTAATAGAAGAAAACAAAGCCTCCCACTATAAAACTAGCCTCACTATGACCTAAATATTTTCAATTAAAGGATATTAATTCAACCATTTACAATTAAAATTGATCAAATAACCAATTATGCTTAAATAAGATGGTAATAGCTTATCAATAAAAATTAAAACAAATTAATTTAATTTAGATGCTATTAAAAGAAAATCTTCATTGAATCAGTCCTATTGAGTTTTACACACGCGCGCGCGCACACACACACACTTATATATATAAAGATTGCAATAAACTTATGATATATATGCCCTTTTCTTCCTAAATTACATGCTCAAGATTTCAAAATAGATTGTCACATTTTTACATAGACTGTCACGATTTAAAAATTATACATAATAATATAGTGTTATATATTATTACTTCCAATTTTAAAAATCGCAACAATTCTAATAACTGAATTTATAGTGTCTATAAAGTTATTATTTATATAAAATTAGATTAACTTACTCAACCAAAAATGCTAAAAAACTAACTTGAGAAAGTTACACTTTCAAGTATTTATTTGAACTTGTGCAAGTTATAATCGTACAAATGATCACAAAGTTAAGAAAACTTTTGTTATTGTTTTATGGAAAAAAAACAAAACACCTTAAAATTTCTAAGTTTGATAAATGGGATAACCAACAACCAGATAACAACTTTCACACCTTAACTGCCCAACGAACTCCTCAAAACGCTTATCTTAAGTGCCATTGCAGAACAAAAAGACGTCCGACCCCATAACAAAAGAAAACCAACAACATCTTACAAAATGCTAACATAAATGACTCTCATTTCTTAATTTACAATTACTTATAAAAAAAATCTAACGTCCTTCCACACTAGAATTACAAATCAAACAAAAATGGATAAAAGAACATCAAATATCAAGATACTCAAAATGGAAGCTCTTTCCATTCTTCATACAACTCAAGCATTCATAAACTTGAATGATGTTGACCAAATTCATATTGAATGCAAACCAAGTTTCTTTGCCCAACAAGAATTTCACATTGATGGAGAAGAAACTTTTAAAGAAAAAGAGGAGTTTAGTTTTGCTTACACTGATCCCCAAGGAACGATTACATTTGCTGATGAGATCATCAAGAATGGCATCATCCAACCAATGTTCCCCACGGCAGACAATTCTTTTAATTTTACCATTGCGAAAGATGACACAAAGATGTCTCTCCAACTACCCTTGATGAACCAAGAACACAACCATTTTTCTTCACGGCCAAATGGTCTATTAAAAGTTACACACAATAGAGCAATACAAAAATCGACGACGGTGGCGGTGGATTCTTTAAATAATAGGTGTGAAAAAAAAAACTCAAATGGGTCCTCAAAACTATGGAGATCTCGAGAAGATTTAAAATATCAACGCAACAATGATATTAAGAATTCAATTGCATCATTCAAATCTTCGGTGGCACATGGGTACTATAAGAGTAAAATGGGAGACATTAATATAAACAAAAGAAAGGTAGAAAAACCAAAACAGTATCATCACCTCATGAAAATTATTACCTCGTAAATAAAATGAAGAAGGAGAGCAATAAACGAAGATCATTCTCCCCTTATAAAAATAAGTTGGTTGATTTTTCAATAATGTCAATGGCTTCAACACGAACATTTGTCCCTTCTAGGTCACCCGTTCGTAATTTTCTTCAATGTTTTAGAGGATTGTTTATTCATTTAAAAATAAAAAATTCCATGCAAATGATAAAGATATAGTTGGTTGTTGCAGAGTAATTTTTTCAAAGTTTCACCATTATTAGAATTCACTGTAATTTTTTAGCTTTTGATGACATTCAAGAGTTTGTGTTTCTCTGAATGAAAATGTGACCTGTGAAATTATTAGCAAGACAAAATATTGTAACAATCATACACATATAATATTAAAATTTTGCAAATAATAAAATTTATGGTAAGTGTTTATATAATAAAGGATTTGCATTTATCTTCTCTAGAAATTACATATTTTTATGTAAAAACTCACCTCTATTCCTTACTTTGTGAGTTTAAGAGTAAATAGGAGGTAATAATAAATTTTCTAACTTTAGAAATGTAGTTTTAGGTGTTTTGGAAGCAAAAATAATAAAATCAAGATGCTGCAACATATAAGAGGCCAGCGCTCAAGCGCCATACTAGGGCTCGAGCGCTGGAAGCCGAGGAACATAAGATCCCTTCTGCCTGATTTATGAGCCTGGCGCTCGAGCGCCACACCAGGGCTCGAGCGCCAGAATACATTGAGCATTGGATCCTTTTTGCCAGAGTTATGAGCTTGGCGCTAGAGCGCCACATTAGGGCTCGAGCGCCAGACGCATTAACCAGGCCTTTAAGCTCATTAACCAGCACGTGTAAGGCCAACGCTCGAGCACCAGACCCCTGTCCAAAACACCTATAAATACAGCTCTTCAGAGTTAGGAGATGATATATTGAATTGTTAAGAAATAAACTACAAAGTTTAGTGCTTTAGTGAGATTTCTAATACTTATAGGTTTAGTTCTTGAAGTTTATGGCCTTGCTAGGCTAAGCTTTCCACCGAGATTGAATGTAATTACTTCGTCTCTTGTTTCTTTCAATTACTAGTTATTATATTATATATGAATTGGAGTTGTTCTTCTGTTCTTCTTTTCTTGGTTTAAGTTTGATCTCCTTTTTCCATGTGTTAGTTTATTTGCGCAGTTGAGAAACTGGTTTATAAATGGATTTGGAGAAAAACTCTCATAAAACCTTCTAGTCTAGAGATAGATGGAAGTGCTTATGATTGCCAAAATACTCTGCTTAATGCAAGACTTAGTACCTAGAGTGCCAAGAGATTGGGCTCTAGAGACTAGTGTCTTAGGATCAAGTGACAAAGATATTTGCACTTGTGACATGTACTATGCATCTTTTCTTATAATATTTAACTTCTATTGAAAGAAACAAGGTTAAGTAATGAATCTCAATCCCAGGTGAATCATCATTTTATTTGTTTATCTTTTTACCAAGTGTTTATTTTATTTTCCGTTCACAACTTATTATGTTTTTGAACATTCTATCAACTTAACTCTTAATCAGATAAATTCAAGTGCTCCCTGAGGACGATACACGTATAGTCACTATATTGAAACGAGTTAATCCTTTCCAGCTCCATTAAAAGGTTAACAAAATTTCTGGCGCCGTTGCCGGGGAGAACGGTTGTTTATTTCTTTTAAGTTTTGAGTTGATTTGTAAAAACTGTGAATAATCATTCTTTTTGTAAGTATTTGTATATTTGTAACTAACTCTCACTATTATTCCAGTATTGTTGTATGCTTACTCGCAGCAAAAGCCAAAGAGAAAAGTTAGTGTATATTGATGAAATCAAGGCATTTGCTAGACGAAAGTCTGCAATAAAATACCGTGAACAAAAAGAGAGAGAGAGTTCCTCAAATTTCTCTAGTAACTCTACACATTATGTTACTTGTAATATGGCTGCTGAAGTTCCTAATCCAACGAGGGTTGTAGTCCTTGGTGACTATGTGATTCCTCAAGGTCCAAAGAATCGGTCCGCTATTGTCTTATCCCCCACTGCTTAGCAAATGGAGATTAAGCCATATTGGTATAATCTCATCTTAACTAATTAGTTTACGGGGAAAGATCATGAGGATCTGCATAATTTCTTAGAGACCTTTTATGATCTTGTAGCGACTATGGGCTTGGATGAAGCAAGTGCTGAAGATACCTGTATGAAATTATTTCATTTAGCACTTATTGGAGATTCTAAGGAATGGTTGAAGACTCTTTCGAGTCAAAGTTTAAACACATGGAGTGAGGTTGAAGAGGCCTTTTTAACAAGGTTCTTTCCTCCTTCTAAAATGATCCAAGTGCAATCTGAAATATCTGCTTTTAAGCAGGGGAAGATGAAGCATTCCACGAGGCTTGGGAAAGGTATCAAAGGTTGTTGAGAAAATGCCCGAATCATGGGTTGACCGATGTTGCGAAGCTGAATATATTTTCTGCAGGATTGAACCATCAATGACAATCCATCTTACTGTAACTGCTGGACGGTCACTAAAAACCATTGATGTACCTACTGCAATGGAAATTATCACTTCTATGGCACCAAGTGATAGAGTTGGGCATCAGCCCCGAAGCCAAGTCTCAAAGCTCAAGGGTGTCCTAGAATTAAATTCTTCTGATGCTATTTTGGCATAGAATAAGCTTATGACTCAGCAAATTGAGCTCTTGAGTCAAGCTATTACCCAATTGGTGCCAAAGCCGCAACAAGTTCAAGTAGTGAATCAACAAGCTCAAATAGGAGCATGCGAATTGTGTGGTAAAGCTCATTCATACACTCAATGTCCACATGCCTCTAGCCAAAAAGATGAGGAGTTGAATTTTATAAATAATCAGTTAAGAGGAAATTTCTTTTCTTCACCCTTTAAATCTAATGTTTCCAATGCTGGAATGCAAGGGTGGAAGAATCCTCAAGGACAAAGTCAAACGAACTGGAAAAATTCAACGAATTCATCTAATAGGCCGCCATTTGTTCCATTGGTAGAGAGGACCATTAAATTGGAAGACACCTTGGATAAATTTATCCAAGCTTCATTGGCTAAACACCAAAGTAATGAAGCTTTCCGGAAAAACACCGAGGCGTCTATCCGGAATCTTGAGACGCAAGTTGGTCAGATCTCTAAGCAACTGGCAGAGCTTACAACTACTCTATTCTCCGCTAAAACCACCACGAACCCTAAAGAGCAATGCAAGTCCATTGTAACAAGGAGTGGTAAGGAGATTGGTAAAGGAATAGGGGATAATTTGAATGAACACGAGGAGGTGGAAGGAAGAATTGAAGAAGTAGCCATGGAGGAGGTAGAGAAGGAAAGTGGAAGTGAAAGAAGTGAGGAGAAAAATAATGTAAATATTGAAAAAGAAAAAATAAAAAAATCAAAAAGAAGAGTGAAGACAAGGAGAAGATGGATGGAGTACCTCAGGTAAAGGAGGTTCCTTATCCTGTTCATCCATCGAAGAAGATGAAAGAAAGGCAATATGCTAGGTTTCTAGACATTTTCAAACGACTTCAAATAAATGTACCATTTATGGAAGCTATGGAGGAAATGCCCATATATGCCAAGTTCATGAAGGACTTGTTGACTAAAAAGAGAAAGTTCAAAGATGAAATTGTGGAACTAGAAGCCGGGTGTAGCGCCATAATTCAAAAATCATTTCCTCACAAGACCAAAGATCCAGGTAGTTTTACTATCCCTGTTACTATTGGTGCCTTTCCCGTAGGGAAGGCATTATTGGATCTTGGTGCAAGCATAAACCTCATGCCGTTATCCATGTTAAAACGGATCGGTGATCTGGAAGTGAAACCCACTAGAATGACCCTCCAACATGCAGATAGATCATTAAAGTTCCCATATGGGTAGCGGAGGATGTTCTAGTGAAGGTTGATAAATTTTCTTTCTGGTTGACTTTGTCATCATGGTCATAGAGGAAGACTTGGAGGTGCCTTTAATTTTAGGGTGTCCTTTCATGAAAACGGCAAGAGTCATCATTGATGTGGATAATGGACAACTCAAGGTACGAGTTGAGGATGATGAGGTAAAATTTGATGTGTTGGAAGCCATGAAACACCCAAAGGAAAAACAGTCAGCCTTTAGGGTGGATGTCATGGAGGAGTCATTTCTATTAGGGAAGCAAGAAATGTACAGTGCTAGCCCTTGAGAAAAAGCCTTAGTGCAATCTCATGCGAAGTTGTATGACTTGGAGGAAGTCGAAATTGAAAAATGTTTGAGGGACCTAGATACTCTGAAAGAGGACCCTATGAAAACATTTGTCCCAGAAGACTTATCCAAGGAGGAAAATTCAGAAAAAAATAAGTTGGAATTAAAAGTGTTGTTGTCTCATCTAAAATATGCAATTTTAGAAGAAGGGGAGGCAAGCCAGTTATCATTAATAATTCACTATCTTCTAAACAAGAGGCACAACTCTTGGAGGTTTTAAGAGCCAATAAAGGGGCAATAGGATGGGCACTGACAGATTTAAAAGGAATAAGTCCTTCTTTCTGTATGCACAAGATACATATGGAAGAGGATTTTAAACCTGTTGCCCAGCCTCAAAGGCGATTGAATCCAACAATGAAAGAGGTAGTGAGAAAAGAAGTCCTCTAGTTACTTGAAGCTGGTATGATTTATCCCATCTCCGATAGTGAATGGGTAAGTCCAGTTCAAGTGGTCCCAAAGAAAGGAGGGATGACGGTCATTGCAAATGAAAAAAATGAATTAATTCCTATGAAGATAGTGACTGGGTGGCGTATGTGCATTGGTTATAGAAAATTAAATCAAGCCACCAGGAAAGATTATTTTCCCTTGCCTTTTATGGACCAAATGCTTGAGAGACTGGTTGGCCAGGCATATTACTGTTTCTTGGATGGATACTCTGGGTATAACCAAATTTTGGTAAACCCAGAAGATCAGGAAAAGACGGCTTTCACATGTCCATTTGGATTCTTTGCTTATAAGCGTATGCCATTTGGACTGTGTAATGTGCCTGCAACCTTTCAAAGATGCATGCTCGCCATCTTTTCGGATTTGGTTGAAAAATGTATCGAGGTTTTCATGGATGACTTTTCTGTCTTTGGGAAAAGTTTTGAAGAATGTTTGAACAATCTGAATATTGTGCTAGGAAGATGTGTTCAAATTTAGTGCTTAACTGGGAGAAGTTCCATTTCATGGTAGAGGAAGGGATGGTGCTTGGTCATAAGATCTTGTCTAGAGGGATCGAGGTTGACAAAGCAAAAGTGGAAGTCATTGAAAAACTTCCACCACTCGTGAATGTTAAAGGAATAAGGAGTTTCTTAGAACATGCTGGTTTTTACCGTAGATTTATAAAAGACTTTTCCAAAATAGTCAAGCCACTTAGTAATCTTTTGGTTAAAGATGTGAATTTCAATTTTGATGCTAAGTGCTTGGGGTATTTGAGAGACTTAAGGAAAAACTGATTATGGCCCCAATCATAGTAGCTCCAAATTGGTCTTTAGACTTTGAGCTTAACTGTGACGCGAGTGACTATTCTGTTGGTGCCATATTAGGCCAAAGAAAAGACAAAATTTTTCACCCAATACATTACGCTAGTAAAGTACTTAATGATGCACAGGTGAACAATGCAACTACAGAAAAAGAATTACTAGCAATTGTATATGGGTTAGAAAAATTTCGATCTTATCTTATCGGGTCCAGAGTGATTGTATATACTGACCATGCAGCCATAAAATACTTGGTGACTAAGAAAGAGTCGAAGCCAAGATTGCTTCGTTGGATTCCATTGCTGCAGGAATTCAATCTAGTCATCAAGGATAAAAAGGGATGTACAAATTTTGTGGCTGATCATCTTTCCTGACTTCATCACACAGAGGGGACTAACGAAGAAGAAGAAATTGTTGAGGAATTTCCGGACGAACGTTTGCTGTTAATTCAAGAAAGGCCATGGTTTGCTGATATGGCAAATTTTAGAGCAACAAGAATTATTCCGGATGGGTTTTCTTGGCAACAAAAAAAGAAGTTCTTAAAAGACTCTTCTTACTTCGTTTGGGATGATCCTTACTTATTTAAAATTGGAGGGGATGGTCTTCTGAGACAGTGTGTTTCCCGTGAGGAATCAAAAAACATATTGTGGCATTGTCACAATTCACCCTATGGGGCACATTTTAATGGGGAACGCACTGCAGCCAAAGTATTGCAGTCCGGTTTCTATTGGCCCACAATCTTCAAAGATGCTCACATCTATGTGAAGCAGTGTGATAAGTGCCAAAGAACCGGAGGAGTGACAAGAAGGAATGAGATGCCTCTGACAGTAATGCAGGAGGTAGAGGTAATTGACTGCTGGGGAATTGATTTTGTGGGTCCATTTCCACCCTCTTTTACCAATGAATATATATTGGTGGGAGTGGACTATGTTCCAAAATGGGTAGAAGCAATTCCCTGCGCAAAAGCTAATGCAAAGACGGTAGTGACATTCTTGAAAAAAATATATTCTCAAGGTTTGGTTCCCCGAGAGTACTCATAAGTGATGGCGGTTCGCACTTTTGCAACTCCCAATTAATAAGGGTCTTGGAACATTATGGGGTGAGACATAAAATTTCTAGTCCATACCATCTCCAAACTAATGGTCAAGCTGAAGTCTCGAATAGAGAAATTAAGTGAATTCTGGAAAAGACCGTTAGTGTTTCAATGAAAGATTGGTCCATCAAATTGGATGATGCTTTGTGGGCGTACCAGACTGCTTATAAAGCTCCCATAGATTGACTCCTTTTTAGTTAGTATATGGGAAGTCCTGTCACTTACCGGTCGAATTGGAACATAAGGAATATTGGGCTTTAAAGTACTTTAATTTTGACCAAACAACTGCTAAGGAAAAACGAAAAAATACAACTTCATGAATTGGAAGAATTGAGACTCTGTGCTTATGAGTCTTCAAGATTATACAAGGAAAGAATGAAGTTGTATCATGATATAAAGTTGGTCAAAAAGGCTTTCAGTCCTGGGCAATATGTTTTGCTCTTTAATTCTATAGTGAAATTATTCCCGGGAAAATTAAAGTCCAAGTGGTCCGGACCCTTTAGGGTTAAGGAAGTAAAGCCTTATGGAGCTATAGAGATTGAAGACCCAATGAAAAATGAAAGCTGGATAGTGAATGGTCAAAGATTAAAGTTGTACCTTGGTGGTGACGTCGAGCGGCTAACCACCATAAAGGGTTTGAAGGAAGCATAAACATGAATCCGGCGTCGAGCTAATGACGTTAAAAAATCGCTGGTTGGGAGGCAACCCAATTTGTTTGTTTGTTTTGTGTTTTTTGTAAATAAAAATAAACGAAGTTTGATGAATTTTGGAAGAAGTTTTGTGAAATCAAAAACTGTATTTGAAGCATAGGTAGAATGTCCATTGTGAATCTTGAGCTCTCTGACAAAATCTTTTTCACTGTCCCAAATATTTAGCTAGCGCTCAAGCGCCAGGAGCATTAATTTGGCACACCCTTTCAAACTTTTTTCTCAGAAGTTGGCGCTCGAGCGAGAGAGATGGCGCTCAAGCGGTAGATGAGCACTGGGGATCAATTTTCTCTACCTGCAATTTTGGGCTCGTGCTCAAGCGCGAGTTGTGGCGCTCAAGCACCATAGAAGAGTAATGGTTGGCCTGGTTATCAGTGTCCCAGCGCTCGAGTGCTGCATTTTGGCGCTCGAGCGCTAGGAACGCGGAGGCTTTAAAAACAGCGCAAAATGAGGGATTTGCTTCATATTCTCATAATTTCTCTCTTTAAAATTGCGTTTCCTCCGAAAATTTCACAAAACATTCTTCTGCTATTCATCAAACTTTGGTCTTTTGTGTGCATTTGCTCAGTCATTTTCAGAATCATCTTCTTCATTGTTATCATCATGAGTTTCCGGTATGTTAATGGCTATTTCTTCATTTTTCATGCTTCTCATTTATGGATATCTGTTCTTAAAAGAGAAATGGGTATGAAATTGCAGTTATAGGATTAATTTACATGTTGGTTAGTATCTCTATTATGGACTTTTATTCTAATGTGAGATGATGCCATGTTCTTGATGTTAATATATGTTCTTATCTGTTCATAATAGAAAGGTTAGAATAAGAAAAAATTGTTGTGATTCTCATATTTGAAGGCATTATCTTTTGTTTCATCAAAGTCCTATATAGAAACTAATTTAACAATGTGTGATACTCATGATGATGATAGTAGGATGTGGTCTAATTTTTGTATTTTCAATGCAGTAACTGAGGCAAAGCTTCTGCTGTTGAGACTGATCATGGGTCTAAGAAGCGTAAAGATGTTCCACGGAGGAGCAGAGGTTCTTCTTCCGGTGGAGGCTTTGACAAAGACAAATTCATTGACCGTGACCATGCTGAACGGTATCGGGTGATTGACACTAGAGGTTCATTTCTAAACGGAGAGTGGAGTTGCGGGACGGAGAGTGCCCGGAGTTTACTCAAATGTTGATTCGCCACAACTGGTGGCCACTTGTATCTCTACCGGAGAAGTTTGACTTGGATATCGTGAAGGAGTTCTATGCCAACACTTATGGAGGCAAAGACAACAAGTCACGGGAGAAGGTATCAGTGGTGAGGGGTACCCGAGTTCCATATACTGCTAATTGGATCAATGAGAAAATTGGTAACTCGGTTATTTCCCCGATCTCTTCCTTTCAAAGAAGTGAGGGTGTTCTGGACGATTATGCTCGTATGAGGAACCAAGGAGAACTTGACTTGGAGTCCACATTGGCCAAAATCTGTTATGAAAACTGCAGAATTGCGGAGACCAGTCATACCGGGGTTCCCCACAAGGTTCTCCGGGTCAATATGACTCGAATTTCAAAATTCTGGATGACATTTATTTTGGCCAATTTGTGACCCAAGTTGCACCCCTCTGATTTGCCTTTGGAAGAGTGCCACCTGCTGGGCTGCATAATGACTGAAGGGACCACTGTTGACCCCGCCCAAATCATTTCTGATATGATTTGGGTAAATGTGAAAAAAGGAGGCAAGAAGCAAGGTTTGTCATTCCCAAGTTTTATCACATGCTTATGTGAGGAGGCGGGAATTCCGGTTGTGCGGAGCCAAAAGATTAAGGAACCTATTGACTTGAAGTATCTCCACAACAACTGTGCTGATCCAAACCCGAATGCCCTAGTGCAGCCACCACCAAGAGCACCACGCAGGACTATGGAGGAATTGTGGGACCAAATGAGCACTAGGCTTGATCATCAGGACCTACAATTTGCTGCCCTGCATAGGGGAATGACTAGCCTTCACCTGTCCCAGTATTCAATGGCCCAGCATTACATGTCGGTCAAACATTTTTCCAGAACCCGGAGGACTTTGTGGCTCATATGAACTGGCTAGGGGACCGGCCAACTTCACCGAGGGAGGCAGGTGAAGAAGATGGTGAAGGAAGTGGTGGTGGTGGTGAGGATGATGGGGGAAATGGTGATGGAGACATAGACATCAATGATTACTTGGAGAAGGATGACCCCATGTTTTGATAGGGAAGTTTCTGTAGTTTCTGTTGGTTTCTCATATTTGAACTTGTTTTGTTTTGTTTTTTTTGAATAAAAGTAATGTAGTTTCTTTTTATTTTGTTTTGAAAAAAAATGAAAAATATATATATTAAATAAAATGTTTGTTTCGTTTCAGTGGCAAGTGTTGGTTGTGGTTGTGTGAAAAATGAATTTTTTTTATGATATTGCATGGTTTGGAAAAAGAGGAATTGTAAAAAATACTGATTTGAAAGTTAACTGATTATGAGATGATTTTTGTGCATTGGGAATTGTGAAAAATTATTTTCAAGGTTAAAGTCTTTTTAGCCTTGTATGTTGAGTGAATCCCACAAAAAAAATGTATGAGAGTCCTCTTTGTTAACTTGAATGGATTTTGTTTGATTTTGTAATTGCCATGATCAATTGAGACATAAAAATGATAGAGGCATAGTTTCTTGATTAAGTTTGAGCCAAAAAGCTTACCTGCGAAATTACATTTTTTTTTGGTACCCACTTTGAGCCATGAATTCTTTCTTAAACCCTAATACACTTATGTAAATGTTTTATCCTTACCTTTGAGTTGAAAAAAATATTTGTATGTTTAGGGGGAATAATGGGTATTCAAATGATGTGTGATTCTGTTGGCTTAGAAGATGAATCAAGTGTTTCTGGTATTTGTGTTAATCGTTGGGAAGCCTTGTGTATATATGTGAAAAAGAAAAGAAAAGAAAAGAAATAGTAAATAAATAAAGAAATTTGAAGGTGCCTTGGAAAATAAGAAAGAGAAACACTTGAAAGAAAGTATGAGGTGAGCATGTTTTGTAGAATAGGTTGGGGGGAGACTTGTAAGTGTATGAAAATATTTTCTCCAACTCGTTTTGCATAACTAGAAAGACAAAGATTCTTTGTAGCACAGCCTCATTACAACCTTTTAAAAAGACCTCTTGATTTATTGTTCGATTTTGTGAAAAGGTTTGATGGCAAATGAAAAACAAAATTCAAGTTAAGTGACATTGAGGAATGAGCGAAATTGACACCATGTAAGGTTTGAGAGTAAACCTTTGTTAATGGTTGATTAAAATTTCCTTTGCACTTAAGTCATAAACTGGTCCGTTGCTTCTGTAAATTGGGTGATCACAAGTCTCTCTTAGCTTTTTCCATGCATATCATGAAGATTGAAGTTTGACACACTTACTTTAACCCATACTTGCCATGTTTCTTTTGTTGTTTTCTTTGTTTTAGGGATACATTGCTTGAGGACAAGCAAAGTCTTAGGTTGGGGGGAGTTTAATAAGTGAAAATTAGTGTGCTTATATAATAAAGGATTTGCACTTATCTTCTCTAGAAATTACATGTTTTTATGTAAAAACTCACCTCTATTCCTTACTTTGTGATTTTAAGAGTAAATGGGAGGTAATAATAAATTTTCTAACTTTAGAAATGTATTTTCAGGTGTTTTGGAAGCAAAAATAAGAAAATCAAGATGCTGGAACATATAAGAGGCCGGCGCTCGAGCGCCATACCAGGGCTCGAGCATTGGAAGCTGAGGAACATAGGATCTCTTCTGCTAGATTTATGAGCCTGGCGCTCGAGCGCCACACCAGGGCTCAAGTGCCAGAATACGTTGAGCATTGGATCCTTTCTGCCAGAGTTATGAGCCTGGCGCTCGAGCGCCAGTAGCATTAACCAGGCATTTAAGCTCATTAACCAGCATGTGTAAGGCCAACGCTCAAGCGCTAGGAGGGCACTCGAGCGCCAGACCCCTGCCCAAAACACCTATAAATACAGCTTTTCAGAGTTAGGAGATGATATATTGAATTGTAAAGAAATAAACTACAAAGTTTAGTGCTTTAGTGAGAGTTCTAATACTCTTAGGTTTAGTTCTTGAAGTTGATGGCCTTGCTAGGCTAAGCTTTCCACCGGGATTGAAGGTAATTACTTCGTCTCTTGTTTCTTTCAATTACTAGTTATTATATTATATATGAAATGGAGTTCTTCTTCTGTTCTTCTTTTCTTGGTTTAAGTTTGATCACCTTATTCCATGTGTTAGTTTATTTGCACAGTTGAGAAACTGGTTTATAAATGGATTTGGAGAAAAACTCTCATAAAACCTTCTAGTCTAGAGATACATGGAAGTGCTTATGATTGCCAAAATACTCTGCTTAATGCAAGACTTAGTTTAGTACCTAGAGTGCCAAGAGATTAGGCTCTAGAGACTAGTGTCTTAGAATCAAGTGATAAAGATATTTGCACTTGTAACATTGAGTATGCATCTTTTCTTATAATATTTAACTTCTATTGAAAGAAACAAGGTTAAGTAATGAAACTCAATCCCAGGTGAATCATCATCTTATTTGTTTATCTTTTTACCAAGTGTTTATTTTATTTTCCATTCACAACTTATTGTGTTTTTGAACATTCTATCAACTTAACTCTTAATCGGATAAATTCAAGTGCTCCCTGAGGACGATACACGTATATAGACTGAAAACGAGTTAATCCTTTCCAGCTCCATTAAAAGGTTAACATATCTCTCTATCTCTCTCTCATAGTTTTCTTATAAATGAAAAAAGAATAATGTTGGGTGATAATATCTTCAAACATGACCACAAAAGAGGTTAAATTTTTCATTTTCATAAAATGTTCAAACCTTAAAGTAATTACAGTTTGTACAAAACTAGCATGAATCATTTTAAACTATAATATTTTATATGTCATAACAAGTGTAACTTTAACACTTCAAACAAAAAAATTCGGGTAAGTTAACAACATATATAAATAAGTCATGTTTGAAAATAAAATTACTTTTTGATCAATATATAAACATAAAATTTAAATAACTTCTAGGATAATTAACACTTACTACTCATCGGATTGTGGAGTATTGCAATTCCTCTGATTATTTGAGAAATTTTCACTCCACTCGTTATAAAGTTAACCCTGTTGAAAAAGATTATATATTCTAATAGATTTTTTTTTATATGGCACATTCATAATCTATCCTCAAACTAAAGTAAAAATCCATATAAATTTGAGAGTAGAAATATTCCTCTATTTAACCGCATTAGCAACGGCACCCAAAACATTTTTTAAAAGCAAACATGAAAATAAGGTCAAAATAGAAGACCGGTGAGAAAAAAATCGAAGAGAGGACAAAATAATGAGAACCAATATATAAAACACAAGAGAATCCTTTTAAGAGGAGTTCAAGCGACAATCATCTTCAATTAAGTACCATTTTTTTAGAGAAGTGAAGAAAAATCTTAACCATGGTCAAGAATGAAATGTTTCGTTTGAAAAGAAAGTATCGATATTGAAAAGGGGTCATTTTTCATATTGACTACTAAATCTTATATTGTGATAAAAAAAATTCTAAAATTAGGTAAATCATCAATAAAATAAGTATGCAGTTGGTTTCAATCGTGCGTATTAATAAAAATTATAAAAAATTAATTTAATCTGGATGCTATTAAAAGAAAATTTTCATTAAATCATTCATATTAAGTTATATATATATATATATATATATATATAAAGATTGCAATAAACTTATGATATATATGTAATTTTCTTCCTAAATAACATGCTCAAGATTTCAAAATAGATTGTCACATTTTTTTACATAGACTGTCACGATTTAAAAAATATACATAATAATATAATGTTATATAATATTACTTACAATTTTAAAAATCGCAACAATTCATAGTGTCTATAAAATTATTATTTATATAAAATTATATTAACTTACTCAACCAAAAGTGCTAAAAAACTAATTTGAGAAAGTTACACTTTCACGTATTTATTTGAACTTGTGCAAGCTACAATCGTACAAATGATCACAAAGTTAAAAAAACTTTTGTTATTGTTTTATGGGAAAAAAAACAAAACACCTTAAAATTACTAAGTTTGATAAATGGGATAACCAACAACCAGATAACAACTTTCACGCCTTAACTGCCCAACAAACTCCTCAAAACGCTTATCTTAAGTGCAATTGCAGAACGAAAAGACGTCCGACCCCATAACAAAAGAAAACCAACAACATCTTACAAAATGCTAAAATAAATTACTCTCATTTCTTAATTTGCAATTACTTCTATAAAAAATCTAACGTTATTCCACACTAGAATCACAAATCAAACAAAAATGGATAAAAGAACATCAAATATCAAGATACTCAAAATGGAAGCTCTTTCCATTCTTCATACAACTCAAGCGTTCATAAACTTGAATGATGTTGACCACATTCATATTGAATGCAAACCAAGTTTCTTTGCCCAACAAGAATTTCACATTGATAGAGAAGAAACTTTTGAAGAACAAGAGGAGTTTAGTTTTGCTTACACTAATCCCCAAGGAATGATTACATTTGCTGATGAGATCATCAAGAATGGCATCATCCAACCAATGTTCCCCACGACTGACAATTCTTTTAATTTTACCATTGCGAAAGATGACACAAAGATGCCTCTCCAACTACCCTTGAAGAACCAAGAACACAACCATTTTTCTTCACGGCTAAATGGTCTATTAAAAGTTACACACAATAGAGCAATACAAAAATCCACGGCAGTGGCGGTGGATGCTTTAAATAATAGGTGTGAAAAAAATAACTCAAATGGGTCCTCAAAACTATGGAGACCTCGAGAAGATTTAAAATATCAACGCAACAATTATATTAAGAGTTCAATTGCATCATTCAAATCTTCGGTGGCACATGGGTACTATAAGAGAAAATTGGGAGACATTAATATAAACAAAGGAAAGGTAGAAAAGCGCAAAATAGTATTATCACCTCATGAAAAATATTACTTGGTAAATAAAATGAAGAAGGAGAGCAATAAACGAAGATCATTCTCCCCTTACAAAAATAAGTTGGTTGATTTTTCAATAATGTCAATGGCTTCAACACGAACATTTGTCCCTTCTGGGTCACCCGTTCGTAATTTCATCAATGTTTTAGAGGTTTGTTTAGTCGTTTAAAAATAAAAAATTCCATATAAATTATTGAGATATAGTTGGTAGCTGTAGAGTAACTTTTTTAAGGTTTCACTAATATTAGAATTCAGGGATATTTTTTAGCTCTTGATGACATTTAAGAGTAGTATTTCTCTGAATGAAAATGTGACATGTGTAATTATTAGTAAGACAATGTATTGTAATAAAATGAATATTTTGCAGATAATAAAATTTATGTTATCTCTCTATTTCTCTCCCATAGTTTTCTTATAAATGAAAAAAGAATAATGTAGGGTGATAATATCTTCAAACATAACCACAAAAGAGGTTAAAATTTTCATTTTCATAAAATGTTCAAACCTTAAAGTAATTTTAGTTTGTACAACTCTAGCATGAATCATTTTAAACTACAATATTTTACATGTTATAATAAGTGTAACTTTAACACTTCAAACAAAAAATTCTGGTAATTTAACAACATAAATAAATATGTCATGTTTGAAAACAAAATTATGTTTTGATCAATATATAAGCATAAAAGCTAAATATCTTTTAGGATAATTAACACTTACTACTCATGAGGTTGTGGAGTATTGCAATTCCTCTATTTATGTGAGAAATTTTCACTCCACTCATTTTGAAGTTAACACTGTTAAACAAGATTATATATTCTAATGTACAGGGTGGGTAGGTTTAAAAATGTTCCCAATAAGAGAATGTTTTATTTCCTGTCACTCCAAGGTTGCAACGCTTATATGCTTCAACTAAAACTGCAAGTCAAATGAGTTAGCATCATGAGAATCAGAGAGTTGATGGTGTTTTGCGTCATCCTTCTGACGGGGAAGCATTGAAGCACTTCAATGACCGTTATCCTGATTTTGCCAATGAGCCAAGAAATGCAAGACTTGGTCTTTGCGCGGATGGGTTCACACCATATATTCAAGCATCGGCACACCCGTATTCATGTTGGCCTGTAATCATTGTGCCTTACAATCTTCCTCCTGAATTGTGCATGACCAAACCTTACATGTTCTTGAATTGTCTCATTCCTAGCCGAAAGAATCCCACTTCCAGAATAGAAGTGTATTTGCAACCATTGATTGATGAGCTTCAACAGTTATGGAGTCATGGTGCATTGACGTATGATATATCCACAAAACAGAATTTCATAATGGGAGCTTGTTTAATGTGGACTATCAACGATTTTCCAGCATACGGGATGTTATATCGATGGAGCACACATGACAAGTTAGCTTGTCCCTATTTCATGGATGAAACAAATGCCTTCTGGTTGAAATTTGGAAAAAAAACATTCATGGTTTGATTATCATCGCCGGTTTTTCCCGCCTAATCATTCATTCAGAAGGAGCAGAAAGACTTTTAGAAAGGACACCGTTGAGAAGCAAGATCCTCCAATCATTTTGGATGGAGATTCTGTATGGCAATTTGTGAAAGATTTTCCTAAGGTCACCGAATCAGGCCCTACTAGGTTGCCGGGATTCGGTTCCCTTCTTAATTGGACTAAGAGGAGCATTTTTTGGGATCTTCCTTACTGGAAAGACAATTTGTTGAGGCACAACCTAGATGTCATGTATATCGAGAAGAATTTCTTTGACAATGTCTTCAATACTGTTATGAATGTCAAAGATAAAACAAAAGATAATGAGAAGGCAAAGATGGATGTAAAGAGAGAGTGTAAACGAGGGGACTTGGAATTCGTTCGTTCCTTTAAGAAATGGGAAGATGGGCATGCCAAAGGAAAAGTATTAACTAACGTCAGACGATGCAAAATCAATTTGTAAGTGGGTAAGCGAGTTGAAAATGCCAGATGGTTATGCATCAAATCTAGCTCGGTGCGCTGATATAAAAAGGGTGCCATGCATGGGATGAAAAGTCATGATTGTCATATATTCATGCAGAATCTACTCCCGGTTGCATTCCGTTCACTACCCGATAAGGTATGAAACCGTTGAATGAGATCAGTCAACTTTTCAAGGATATTTGTTGCAATTCACTAAAAGTCGATGAAAGATAACATTCCAATTATTTTATGCAAGTTAGAAAGAATTTTCCCGCCGGGTTCTTTGATTCCATGGAACATCTTCCGATTCATTTGCCTAGAGAAGCACGACTAGGCGGTCCAGTTCACTACCGATGGATGTATCCGTTTGAAAGTTATAAAAATCACCTTATCTTATTTATTTACTTGTTAGAAAGTAGTATTAATTACTTGTTCAAAACATACATAAGATGATGGGCGCGTATAAGAGGACCGTGACCCAGAAAGCTAGAGTTGAGGGATCTATCAGCACCGATTATATTGGTCGTGAGATTACTTATTTTTGTTCTCACTATTTTAGGAATGAGAATTTATTCTCAAGTTATGGTTTGAGGAATAACCCTGAAAATGAAAGTGTGCCAAGTAGTTCATTGTCAATATGTAAAAATTCTGGTCATTCAAGTGGGTACTGTCAAGGTCAACCTTGGCTGAACGAAGAGGAATATAATTCTGCACGTGTTTATATGCTCATCAATTGTGTTGAAGTGAAATCGTATCTAGAGTAAGTTCTAGTTTCATATACGAAATATCCCATAGTCACTCATCAATTATGCATATTGAACACTTTATGCATTTTTGCAGCATGTTCTTGCATATGTGATAAGTGCTAATTAGTGTGTTTATTCAATAAAGGATTTGCACTTATCTTCTCTATAAATTACATGTTTTATACATAAATTCACCCTTTATCTTAACTTTGTGAGTTTAAGAGTAAATAAGTGGTAATAATAGGTTTTCTAACTTAGAAATGTATTTTCAGGTATTTTTGGAGGCAAAATAAGAAGATCAAGTTGCTGGAGCATATAAGAGACCAGCGCTCAAGCGCCATACCAAGGCTCGAGCGCTGGAAGCTGAGGAACATAGGATCCTTTCTACCAGTGCAAATGCTCTGGCGCTCGAGCGCCATACCAGGGCTCGAGCGCCAGTAACTGTTGAGCATTGGATCCTTTTCTGCCAGAGTTATGAGTCTGGCACTCGAGCGCCACACCAGGGCTCAAGCACCAAAATACGTTGAGCATTGGATTTTCATGACCCTCATAATCCCGTGCCTCTCGATCCTGCTGATCCCAGGTTGGTGCCGTTTGATTGTAGCACTCCTCCTCTTCCTAAAATCGTTCCTAGATCCGAAGACGCAGATGCCAAGGGAGCTGCATAGTTTGTTTTTTGTCTTTCATTCTGTTTTTATTTTGTACACTTGTTGCAGACAATTTACGTTATGTGTAACTCTTATCATCCCGGTGTTCCGGGTTGATCTTTGTGCATGGTTTTGTTTACTTCTCCTTTTTGCTTTGAAGTATGTTTCATTTTCGATATCTTAGTTGTTGAGGCTTGGCCTATGGTGGCGCCTCTTATTGTCCCGATGATTTGGGATCTTCTTAGATCGTTTTAATCGTTGGGGCGTGATCATCGTGGCGCCCTCTTTACTCCATGATAGGAGGGAAAGTAGTTTATACTTTCTCTAAGTTTTTGTCGAAGTGTAACCTTGAAGGTACTTCGTCTTTCTTTCGGCCAGGGCTAGCCCATGGAGGACCCCTTTTGATATTGTAGCTGAGGTTTACCCGAGATGGTACCTCTTATCATTTTTGGCCTATTTGTTGTATGTCGGTGTCATATTTGGCGACATATTCATCTCGGATTTGTTGTATTTGCGGTTTATTTATTCTGATCTGCTTGCTATTAAGAGCTGGGCTATTAATATTTGTAAAAATGTGAACAGAAATACTGTTTTATTGATCACATGAAGCAAAAAACAAGTGGGGGCCTCAAAAACCTTTAGCAGTAAAACCCTCCTTTAGGATAAAATCTGCTACAGGAAAAAGAGTGCCCCTTTATTAGAAAGAATGCAAATTACATAATTTAACTATAATACCGCCTTAAGTCTGCGATATTAAGCGTCCTTGGGATTTCTTTGCCTTTAAGAGTCTCTAAATGATACGCTTCATTGGCTGCAACGCTCTTGACCCGGTATGGACCTTCCCAATTTGCTCGGAGCTTCCTGTCCTTCGCATTCTGGTTTCCAATACTGTCCCTTCTTAGGACTAAGTCGCCAGTTTCAAAACTTCTTGGGACTACTCTCAAGTTGTATTTCTGAGCAACCTGTTGCTTTCGGGATAGCTCCTTAATTCTGGCTGCTTCTCGGATTTCTTCCACCATGTCGGAATTTTCTCGGAGCAACTGTTCATTCTCTTGTCTGGGATACATGATTCTCCAGGATGGTTGCCCAATTTCTACTGGGATTACAGCATCTGAGCCGTAGACCATTCGAAATGGAGTTTCTCCCGTAGTGCTATGGGGGGTGGTTCTGTAGCTCCAGAGTACTTGGTAAAGATCTTCCACCCAGTTGATCCCGACTTTCTCCAACCTTTTCTTCAGGCCATTGAGTATGACTTTATTAGCAGATTCTGCCTGCCCATTAGACTGTGGGTGTTCCACGCTAGCAAAGTATTGTTTAAACGTAGTCCTGCTAACATTTCTCGGAAGTCTTTGTCAGTAAATTGGGTCCCGTTGTCGCAGATCACTTCTGCCGGGATACCAAATCGGCATATTATTTTCCGAAATACAAAGTTCTAAGCTTTAATTGAGGCTATGCTAGCTAGTGGTTCTAGCTCAATCCACTTAGTATAATAATCAACAGCAACAATAAGATGTTTAAACTGACCTGTGGTTGGCGTGAAGGGTCCCAGCAGGTCCAGACCCTAAGTGTGGAAAGGCCAAGGGGTAGAGATGTTGTGCAGATCTTCAGCTAGGATATGGGATATTGTACTGTGATCCTGGCACTTCTGACATTTCTTCACGTGCTCAGCTGCATCTTTATTCATGGTTGGCCAGAAGTATCCTGCTCTCAAGGACTTCCTTGCCAAAGACTTGCCACCAATGTGATGGTCGCAGCTTCCTTCATGCACCTCAGTGAGGACATACCAGGTCTCGTATGGTCCAATGCATTTAAGCAAAGGAGTTGACAATCCTCTTCTACAGTTGTCCTTCTATCACGGTGTACCGGGATGCCTTTTGTATCAACTGCTTTGCTTCCCGGGAATCTTCCGGGGTGGATCCTTTGGTGATATACTCCATTATTGGAGTTCTCCAATCTTCATTTTCAACTTGCAAAATGGCACATGGAGAAGGAAGAACTTCCTCCACCACTAACTTCAAGGTTGATGATGACTTGGTACTGGCTAACTTTGAAAGCAGATCTGCGCGACTGTTTTCTTCTCTAGGAATGTGCTTGATCTCGAACTTAGAAAGGCCGAGTAGACTCTCTTTGACTTTAGCTAAATACCTTTGTAGTAATGGTTCTCTAGCTTGGTATTCCCCTTTTATTTGGGATACCACTAGCTGGGAGTTTGAACATAAAGTGATCGCAGTAGCTCCTAACTCCTTTGCTGCGCGTATCCCTGCCAAACAAGCTTCATACTCTGCTTGATTGTTGGAGGTTGGGAATTCAAACTTCAGAGAGTATTCCACGGTTACCCCTTCATCATTTTCGATCAGTATGCCTGCTCCAGCCCCTTTAGGGTTTGAGGAACCATCAACATAAATGGTCTAGGATCCTATTGGCTCTTCGCCGGGATGTGTCATCTCGGCTACGAAATCCGCTTGACGGGGTTCGTACGAAATGTTGTACTGTGATAGTTCTACCGCCTAGGTCATCATTCTACCTACCAAATTAGGCTTATGTAAGATTTGTCTAATAGGTTGGTTGGTTCTTACTGTGATGGGATGGCACTGAAAGTATGGTCTCAGCCGCCGGGATGCCAGCAACAAAGCATAGGCAACTTTCTCCAACCATTGGTAATTCAACTCTAATCCCTGCAATGCTTTAGAGACAAAATATATCGGGCTCTGGTTCCGGGATTCCTCCTTTACTAAAACCGCACTGATTGCTTCGTTGGTGACGGCTAAATATAGGCATAAAGGTTGCCCGCGATCTGGACGGAATAGGACCAGTGGCGCAGACAGAAACTTTTTTAACTCCTGGAATGCTTCTTCAAATTCTGCATCCCACTGGAACTCTTCCTTATGTCGTAAGGTCCTAAAAAATGGTAGACACTTTCTGGCTGAAGCTGGCAGGAATCTTGTCAAGGCAGCAATCCTTCAAGTTAATTGTTGGACCTCTTTAACGGTCCTGGGACTCTGCATATTTAACACAACACTACATTTGTCAGGGTTGACTTCAATTCCCCAACTGGTTAGCATGAAACCTAAAAACTTTCCGGCTTCGACTCCAAAAGTACATTTGTTGGGATTTAGGCTCTGTTTGGTAAAACTAGCTTATAGCTTATAGCTTATGACTTATAGCTTATAGCTTGTAGCTTATGGCTTATAGCGTGTAGTTTATAGCTTATGACTTGTGACTTATAATTGAGTAGAGGTGTTTGGTAAAATTAGCTTATTAAGTAGCTTATATTTGTTAAATGACTTAAAAGGACAAGTAATAATTACATGTATTAAATTATTTGATAGAGTAAACATGTAATAATTGACTAGAGGTTAAAATAGGAAAGAATTATTGAAAGCTACTTTTCATAAGCTATAAGCTACTTGAAGTAGCTTGTCATAAGCTAGCTTATGAAAGCTAGCTTATAGCTTATATAAGCTATAAGCTAGTTGTTACCAAACACCTCTACTTACTCATAAGCTATAAGCTACAAGCTATAAGCTCCTAAATAAGCTACAAGCTAGTTGTGCCAAACACACACTTAACCTCAAATCATACCTGCATAACTGCTGGAATGTTTCCTGTAAATCAGCCACCGGGTCTTTATCTTCTGGAGTCTTCACTATCATATCATCAATATATACTTCAAGGATCTTGCCGATTTGGTCTTTGAACACCCGACTCATCATCCGCTAGTATGTCGCTCCGGCATTCTTTAGACCAAACGGCATCATCGTGTAATAGTAGACACCCATGTCGGTTATGAACGTCGTTTTCTCCTGATCCTCAGGGTGCATTGGGATCTGGTTGTAGCCGGAGTAAGCATCCATAAAGGACAAGTATTTGTAGCCTGCAGAGTTGTCAACAAATTTGTCGATACAAGGCAAAGGGAAAGGATCCTTAGGGTATGCTTTGTTCAGATCAGTGTAATTTGTACACATCCTCCATTTCCCGTTGGCCTTCTTCACCATTACCATGTTGGAAATCCAATCTGCATAACGGATCTCGTGGATAAAACCGACATCCAATAGCTCTTTTACATGTTTCTCTATGGCTGCCGTCCTCTCGGGGCCCATCTTTCTCTTCTTCTGAGCTACCGGGATACATCCCAGTTTTAGGGAGAGACGATGGTACATGAACTCGGGATTTACACCTGGCATGTCAGAAGAAACCCAAGCAAACAGATCCTTATTCGCCTTCAGCAATTCAATGAGCTGTCCCTTAATTATGGGGGGAAGGTTCACCCTTATTTTGACAGTCTGGTCCTCTTTAGGGCCTATCTGGACTAGGATCTGATCTCCTTCGGGTTGAGGTCGCTGAGACTCAAAATCTGCCTTAGGATCCAAGTTAGTCATCATGACCCCTGCATCCCGTAGCAAGTCTCGTCTTTCCATCTTCTGCTTTCCTTTTTCCTCTATTTTTAACAGTGGGATAGATGGCGCTTTTGTGATCTTGAGGCTCTCTTGATAGCATTTTCTTGCGTCACTGCTTTTCCCATGGACTATTACCACTAATCTGTTCTCCCCTGGGAACTTCATGGCTAGGTGGATGGTGGAAACTATGGCACCAAGGCTGTTCAGAGTTGGCCGTCCAATGATTGCATTATAAGCTGAAGGAAAATCCACAACGATAAACCTGGCCGAGATGGTTTTAGCACTGGGCTTTTTACCAAAACACACCTTGAGGTCAACATATCCTTTGGGGATGATTGTGTCCCCAGTAAAACCAATTAAGCTGCCTTTATGAGGGATTAAATCCTTGGATCCAAGTCCCATTTTGTCGAAAAGGCTCCAAAACATGATGTCTGCCGAGCTTCCTTGGTCAATAAAGATTCGATAAACCTTAAACCCATTGAGATTGGCAGCTACGACCAATGGCTCATTATCCCGGATGCGTTCTTCTGGAAAATCTGCATCTGAGAAAGATAATACTGGGTTAGCTATAGAGGTTACCTATGAGCAAGATTCCCTTACATCTCAGGTCCTTTTCTTGTTGTCGAGACCTTTTAACCTGGCTCCTCCAGCTATGACTTGGATTACTCCCCTGGGAGGGGACTCTTGAGTACGCCTTGGGCTACGGGATCGATGTCGTACTTCTGTGTGCTAATCTCGGTTCCAAGGAGGATATCTCGGTGCCTGGTTCCGAGGGGATTGGCTTCGTCGACAATCCCTTCTTTCTGGGGAAGCCCGAGCATAATTCCTCAGTCTACCTTGTCGGATCAACTTTTCGATTGCATCCCGAAGTTGGATGCATTCGTTGGTAGAATGCCCACGATCCCGGTGGTATTCACAGTACTTATTTTCGAATTTTCCGACCGTCTTTAATGGCGGCGGGCGTTCTCTGAGTTCAGAGTGCATCACTTCTTTCAACACTAAAGACGGCGGAACTGTCAACAGGGTATAGTTTGAAAATATACCTCTGCGCTTCTTGGGGGATCTATCCCGGGGTTTGTCATCCTTGCCCCGGGATTGGTTTGGAAGAGTAGTTTTTGACTTATCTTCTTTTTTGGCTGCCTGGGCCTTCTCCCATTCTTCTATTCCGATCCACTTTTCAGCTCTCACCTTTAGATCATCCATGGATGTAGGCTTGTCCTCCGCCAGTTGCTTGGCAAAAACCCCTGGTTTCAATCCTCTCACAAAGAAATATAACACCAAGTTAGGCTCAACATCCCTAACTTCTAAGACTTCATTTTTAAAACGTGTTATATAATCTCGTAGGGACTCATCCTTTCCCTGTTTGACAGTTTCTAAATGGAACTCAGATTTAAATTGTCGTTTACTACTAGTAAAGTGAAGGATAAACTTCTCTTTAATAGATTTCAAGTTATTGATGGATTGTGGTGGAAGGTCTGAGAACCAGCGACTTGCAGCCTCGGATAGCGTGAGGGGGAAAGCACGGCACACAATGGCCTCGTTCACCCCCTGAAAATACATGGCCCTTTTGAAGGTGCTAACATGTAAGGTAGGATCCTTGGTCCCGTCGTACTCCTTTAGTTTCTTCGCAAACTGGAATCCATGAGGTAGAGCATGCGACATGAACCCGGGAGTGAAAAGATTGTCAATATATCTGAAATCCGGGATATTCTCTGCCATGTGATCCTGCTTACCAGCAGGTTACCCGGCTTGCTGGCCCCCAGGGGGGACAGGTGGTGGGTTGGCTCCCTCCACCCGGGATAGGTGTGGGCACCCTCATGTCATCGGCTCACCCGTACTTCTAACTGTCTTTCCTGATTTTTAGGCTCACCATTCTTATCCCCATCATGTGCGGATTTCTGTTGCTGCTTTTCTGCGTCGGCGATTGGATCTTTCTCCGCATTCTCAACGTTTTCCTGAGTATGCTTCTCAGTTCTCTCCTCATCTGGATCATTCTCAGCAACAACTTTTTTCTTACCTTTTCGCTGTTGTTCCTTCTTCTCGAGGACTGCAATTTCCTTTGCCTGGGCTTGCACCAGCTGTTGCAATTTACAGAACTCTGCTTCGATATCAAAATGTTGCGATGCCCCTGCTTGGTTGGATGCACCATCCTGCTGTCCTCCTCCTTGGTTCTGAACACTCGGATCATTGTAATCCCTATTTCTGGTAGAGCCAACCATTGTTGACGATGGATGGAAACAAGACTTTTGTCGCGTTCCCCACAAATGGCACCAATGTTGTGATCTAACCTAGCGGAGATGTAGGACGAACAAAGTGATCTTCTTGATCAGCAAAGGGCGGTGTAGATAGCTTCTGGGCTTAAGCTCCGGCGGCGGTGGTGTGCACCTACAAGGACTCTGACGCTCAAGTCAGTGAGTGTATTATGGTTGTGTATACTTGTTAGAATAGTTACGTACCTTGCATGGTGTATTTATGTTAATATTTGTAGAGGAGCGTATGACCTAAGTGTGGACAATGTTGGGCCTGGACTTGTTGCCTGAGCCCAAATCATATTACCTGGGCTCTAATCATAGGCAGTCCCAGGCCTTCCGGGATGTATCCGGGATATATCCGGGATGATTGTCGGCTGTTGGACCCGGCATGTATGCGTACACCCGAGATACCGCTATTCTGGTCCACAACAAAATCCAACTCATACTATTAACAGGAGCACCAATCTATATACTTGCTTCAAGGGAATAGCTTGAATACCACTGTTCACCTAATTGAAATACTATTTTAACCTTTTGTACTTCATGTGTTTGTTTGGAAAATCAATGGTAATATAGACTTTTACCAACATTTTTTTTATTAATTTATGTGAATGTGAATCGTATATTAGTTGACTTTAAATGCTATTGATGTGTGTCATATCATTTGTCAATAAGTCATGTGAATGGGAGTAACTTTTAATGAAATATTCTTTTTTAGTATTATGTGAGGAAGGTGCTATGTGAGGAAACGCAAGAAATATGTATTATGTGAGGAATGTCACCCTGAATAGTACATGTGTTATGTAAGGAAGGTTTTTTTTGTAATTGATTTCTATAAAATAGGTAGATGTTGTGTAGTTAAACGAATGGGTGTTGTGTTTGATTTCTCCTTCTCATTTTCTTTTTCTGTTTATCTTCTCCTCTGCTCACTCCCTCTGTCCAGTTTCCATGGAGACAACCAACAGTACAACAATAAAACTTAAACAACAACGACATAAAGTAAGGAGTCACAAATCTAATAACAGCACCCAGGGACAGATCTACATTTAGTGTTATGGGGGCAATTGCCCCCACTGCTATACAACTTTTACTCAGACCACTATATGTATTAATGGACAAGTGTTCTCATGGTTTTAGTTTTTTTCTTGCTTTTGCCCCCATTTCATAATTCTAAAATTGGTAGCAATAATTAATTTGAGATGATAGAAAGTTACTAAGATTTTATCTATAATAATAATAATTACATTTTTATACTCACTTTCTTTTGTCATAATTTTTAGTGTGCATCAAAGCTAAAAATCACTTAAATGAGTTTTGTTTTTTCAATAAAATAATTTCTATGCGTATAGTCATGATTCAAACTCATGTTAGTATTATTCAAATGACTCGACTATCTACCAACTATAACGGGTTTTGTAGGTTCTTTTTTCCATTAATCTTTTTATCACGTATATCTGTTATTTCTTTCTCTTTTTTTTTCTTTTAATATCTCTTTTTACACTTCTCCTACACCACATAATAAGGTGTAAGAATATTATTATTCTTTTTATTTTATCTATTCATTTTTATGTAAATCAACTTTCACTATATACTTATCATTGAAAATTAGAATGAAAGAATACTTGTTAGAAAGTTTTTTTTAGGAGATTGAGAGTCTAAGACTCAATATTTTTAACTTTGACATCTTGGTGTCCTTTGAATATATATATATATATTGCCCCCACTAATTAATATTTCTCGATCCGTCACTGACAACACCGCAACAGAGTCTTTCTTTAAATACTAACACTATTCCATAATAAATAAAAAATGAAGAAGGGGATGAGGTGAGATTTAGATTTGGATTCCCTATATACATACTAACAATAGCATTCCAAAGAATAAAAAAGAAATCAAGTTATAGATGTAAAAAGCTTTTAAGCTAACCTAAGAGGCCAAACTCTCAAACCACAACTTGACAAGCATGCACGACTTTTTGAGTCTTCTAAGTCGCCATTTTCGGTCTAGATCTTGCTTGATTGCTCCATTTTGGACTTTTTTCCAAACTTTAATTTCATCTTTCTTGATCCCCACAAGTACAATTCAAATGCTTTGATGATGAATAAAAGATTCAAGGGAAGGAGAAGATGCAAGATTGCTTTTTTTTTGTTACAGAATAGAAGGTGAGATCGAGAAGAGAGATCTATGTGTTTTTTAGTGCAGAGAAGAGGGTGGAGAAGAGAGAACTGAGGAGATCGTTGGTTGAAGAAGCTAAGATAGAGAAGAAATGACTGAGGAGGTTGCTGGTTGAAGAAGGTGAGATGGAGAAGAGGTAAAGGTATCAGAGATGCAGCGGAAGGTAGGAGAAGAAGATAAGGACGAAGACAGAGAGATGAACGAGAGAAGAAATAGAAATTGAATGTAAACTATTATTATTATTGATGTAAAGTAACCAAGCCAGTACATTGTGAATATGGATGACTATATATATCTACAAAGCATAACAAACTCATAAATTGATAGACTCTAATAACTATATCTATTTTAATAAACTTATTTACTTAAGTTCCCTTTACACTCCCCCTCAAACTCAAGGGTGAGTTTGAACGAACTTTGAGTTTGTTCATACATTTAGAAAAAGCTGGAAAATCTAAAGGTTTGGTAAATATATCTGCAGTTTGTTCTGCTGAAGGTATGTGATGTACTTTTACTTGCTGTTGTTGGACTTTATCGCGAACAAAAAAGAGGTCTATCTCAAAGTGCTTGGTTTTTGCACTACAAGAAATTCGGGTTTTTGCGTAGGCCAAAAGCGGACGCAAACAGGCTAAAAACGGACACAAATATAGTTTTGCGTCAGATTTACACCTCGATGGAAAGCGTTTGCGTCCGTTCAAAAATCCGACGCAAATTTGCGTCCGTTAGAAGCCTACGCAAAAACCTACGCAGACAAGCAAGCCTACGCAAAATAGCGAAGGTCCATAGCCGACGCAAATTTAAAATAACCAACGCAAATAGATAAAGATGAAAGCCGACACAACTTTTAAAAAGCCGACGCAAATAAATGTTATTTTTGTGTCTGTTATTGTGTAGGCTTGGCCGACGCAATTATTAATAAAAAAATTAAAAATATATCCTATTAATAAAAAAATTAAAAATTATAACAATAAATTTAATTTAATTTATAAAAAAAAATTAATTTATATCACTTTAATAAGTAGTAATTACATATATCTTCACCTAATATGTTTTCAGAGACACACCTAACGCAAGGACACCTAATCCCCTCATCCAACAAACACTGTGTCGTTTGGACAGCCCTATTGACAAAGTCATATACACCATCTACATACTCAGGATTTAATCTCCTACACTCATCTAACATTTCAGACATCCAGCTCCGGTACTCCATCATTCACTTACTCTCCTAACAACTAAAAGTCGATTAAGAACATAACAGAAAAAAAAGCACCGAGCATAATAGATTAGACAAAAAAACAGAACAAAAGATAAAAAAAAAGAGCAGAAAAAAAATTAGAACATAACAGGAAAATAAACAGAATTCAACTGAAAAAAAAATGAGAATAGGCTAGAATCAACAACAAAACAGAAGAAAAAAATGAGAACAAGCAAGAAAAAAAACAGAACACAAGAAAAATAAAACAGACCAAAAAAAAACCATAACACAATGCCACATAAAATGAAATTAAATTCAACAAAGTGTAGCATCTATAATCTACTTTTCACCACCGTCAAGTGAATCTTATATATATAATCTTATATGCTTAAGTATATAGCCAATGCAACTCAATTGAGTCAGGTCACACACATACCTATTAGAATCAAAAATAAATACAGAATAGACCAGAAAAAAAAGAACATAACTGGAAAAAGAACAGAACAAAACTTAAAACAAAAACAGGCCAGAAAAAAAAAACAGAACAATGCCACATAAAATGAATTGTGAACTAGTGTAGCTTACAATCAAGACAAATTTCCTATTTCATACCAACTATACCAATATGTGATTTGATATATATATATATATATATATATATATATATATATATGTGTGTGTGTGTACCTGTAGTTCTAGATGACAAGCTTGAATAATACTTGCAGATTGCGTCTAGAGATTGTTTAACAGCTTCAAGCCTTCAACACCTATAAGATGTGGAAAAATTAAATTATAAGGTTACTGTTTTCACTTTAAACTGAAACTGTATATATAATTAAAATGTTTAGGTAGATTTCACAATGTACATTGTGTGTAGTCTAGATATTTAGGTAGATTCCACAATATAATTGTGAGATCTATATATTTAGGTAGATTCCACAATGTACATTGTGTGTAACAAAATTATAGAAACATGAATTGCTATTGCTTGTTAAACAAATTGAAGAAAGGAATTGATAAAAGGCATTCGAAATTCAAAGCTATGTCAGAAAAATAATAAAATTGGTTTGAGAGTAGGAAGTAAATTATAAGTATAGCATTCAGCAAATTGCAGTCATGCATATATAGCTTCTTTGACAGGAATTGTTCTTCCAGATATGTTACAAAGATTATTCTTTTTTACCCAATTTTCTTTAATTTTCTGCACAATGCATCTTACATTGGAGTAGGTAATATAAAAAAGTGTCATTTAAGGTTACTTTTTGAAAATTATAATTTTCAATACACCTAACAAAGTTGCATAGATATAATATTGGCAACATTTATTATATATATGATATAACATAAATTAATTAAATAGGACTCTATCTTGATGTCTAGTTAAAACCACACTTCAATTCATTCAAATAAAATATAAAGTTCACATATTCACCAACATCAAATTAAAGCATAAAACATTAGAATTTCAAGTCACACAGATATTTTTGGAAAAAAATAGAGAAGAGTAAATATATTGAATGTGTAGGATAATCTTTGATGTTGTGATAGGTGTTTGAAAGTAAATAGTTTCACTCTAGTGATTTAGTTCTACAAAACTACGAATGCACCTGCTTTTGTTTTCTTTTTTTTTACCCAAAGAACAAGGAACACGGATAGTCTTTTGTTTTCTTGAAGTATATGTAACTATAAAAAGTGATGCCCTAGTGAAGTACTAGCTCTTAAAGGTAAAAAACAGTCACAGTTATGTTTCATGACAGTTTGTTTTAGTATTCATTACAAGTAGAATACATTTTACTAGTGTATTTTATTATCAGCCAACAAAGGAATATATTATATAGAACAGGATGCACCGAACGTGCAATACAAAAAATACAACAGAGAAAAGGTTCCAAAGAAACCACAAAATGTGCAGAAGGTGAGTATCCTATATATGCATAATGGATATCTCCATCTCCAAACAAAAATCTGCTTAAGCTTATCCAGCTACTCAACTATACCAGTAAACAAAATAAAAGCACTTCCTTCTTAGAAGCCCAAATCAAATAGGCACAATTTAGCATTTTTCTGCAATTGTGTCATGTAATTGCGGTCTGTAATAATCAGATCAAATCAAATTGCATTTGGTCACCAATAAAAGTGTCAAAAATGACAAAAACAAATACAGCAGCTACAAACATGGACCGGACTAGCAAGAAGAGAAGCATCAGGTTTCATCTGATATCAGACATATCATAATACTAAGATTTGTCCCATTGACTTGTGAGTTTACATGAAGTAGTTCCTACAACTAGAATGTACCAACTATACCAAAACTCCAAATGAAACTTTGCAATAACAGTCATTTTGATTCAGGAGTTCAGAATCATAAGTGCAGAGATTCAAGGCGTTCTTCCACACTAACCAACAAAAAATTATGTATTTATATGATTATGCACTTTTCCACTTCACATTATCATAAAAAACTGCAAGTGCCCACGATGTTCCAATACACACAGCCAATGAACATACATAGAAGGAAAAGTATGAGCTAGGGTTTCTTCAAAATAAATCTAAGCTACTGAATATTTGGACGAAGGGGTGTTACCACTTGTGTGCCTGGACAAATTTGGAAACTACGAGCATCTTCCTCTGCGCAACGCAAATTTACCGGTGAGACTGAGGGAGAACTTGGTGATGACGGTTCTGGTGATGGCGAATCCAACGATGAAAGGGCAGTTTCGCTTCCAGTGAGTCTACAATCAGAGTTGTGGGCGGAGATCGATGGTTTACGGCGGCAATTTGGGGCGGTGATTTGGGGTCGGAGGAGATGCGAAGGGTTTGATGAAAAGCGCTCCAATAATGCGTGAATGAGGATGTGATGCGCAGGGCAAAGTTTGGAAAGTATATTGGGATTAACTATTGCGTAGGCCAAAGCGGATGCAAATTTCACTAAAAGAATTGCGTCCGTCAAAACCTACGCAAACAATAATGGCATCCGACGCAAAAATAAAAAAGGATAAAAAAGTAATACATGTGATTGTGTCGCCTTATTGTCGGTTAAGGTCTACGCAAACAACAAAATTTTGCGTCGGTGTCGAGGGCCTACGCAAAAAATTGATGCAAAAACACCATTTTCTTGTAGTGTTGAGTGAAAAACTGGATTTGCAGTAAGAAGAACAACACTTAGGTTATCACAGAAAATAGCTGGACATCTTGGAATAGGATATCTCAATTCTGATAGCAAGGACTTCAGCCATGTTAATTCAGCAGTGACAGCCGCCAGACTTCGATATTCAGCTTCTGTAGTAGATCTGGACACCACATGTTGTTTCTTTGATGACCAACTTATTGGGTTTGAACCAAGATAAACACACAAACCAGAAGTTGATTTTCTATCATCAATATTCGATCCCCAGTCTGAGTCACAAAATGCACTTAGGGTCACATCAGGTGACTTAGATAGAACAATACCACAGGTAGTTGTCCCACAAAGATACCTAAGGATTCTTTTCACTGCCTGCCAATGAGTATCTCTTGGATTTGCCATGTATTGACAGACTTTGTTGACTGCAAAGCATAACTCAGGCCTTGTAATTGTTATGTACTACAGACTTCCTACAACAGACCTATATAGGCTAGGATTGTCAAACTCATACCCATTTGTTGCACTTAGCTTTTGTCTGGCAGCTATGGGAGTTTTAACAGGTTTCGCTGTTAGCATATTGGCCTTTTTCAGTAGATTTGTGATATACTTCGTTTGTGTCAAGCACAATGATCCATCTACTTGTTGTTGAACTTGAATGCCTAGAAAAAAATTAGGAAAGCCAAGATCTTTGACTGGAAATTTCAATTCTAGTTGATGAACCAGTGTGTTTATTGCTTCATGTGATGACCCTGAGATGATCAAGTCATCAACATATACTAATACCACTGTTATATGCCTAGGACTAAAATGAATGAACAATGATGTATCACTTTTTGTTGGTCGAAAACCAAATCCTGTAAGAGTATCACTGAGTTTCTGAAACCAGGCACATGGTGCTTGTTTCAGACCATACATTGATTTTCTGAGTCTACATACTAAATGCGGATGATGAGCATTGAAGCTTGGTGGTTGGGCCATGTAGATCTCTTCTTGTAGGTCACCATTTAAGAACGCATTAGCAATGTCTAATTGCCTTAGAGCCCATCCCTTAGATATAGCAATGCTGAGGACTGTCCTAATTGTTGTTGGCTTGATCACTGGGCTAAATGTCTCAGAAAAATCAAAACCATCTTGCTGGTGAAAGCCTTTGGCTACAAGCCTGGCTTTATGCCAATTGAGAGTGCCATCTGGATGAACTTTAGCCTTGAAAACCCATTTACAGCCAATCAAGTTCCTGCCCATAGGAAGTTCAGTCAATGTCCATGTTTGATTTCTGAGAAGGGCTTCATATTCTTCTTCCATTGCCTTTTTCCAATGTGGTATGCACAAACCCTCTTTCGCAGATTTTGGTTATTTGAAAATGTCAGTGAAGGCTGTTGTTGTGGTTGTTGTTGTAATGAAGACCTTTGGTTTCTTGATGCCATCTTTTCCCCTTGTGATCATAGGATGTGTGTTTACAGGAACCGGAGCAGGTAGGACTGGTGAAATTTCAGACACATCATTTGTAGGATCTGCTAGAATACCAGTATTAGTATCATGTTGTATTTCTTGAATATCAGTGCTTGGCATGATAGGAATATAAGGCATGGAAATAGGACTAGAACATGTAGATGGGTCATTTGTGGCATTCCCAAAAGATGGAATTTTTGAAAACGGGAACACATGCTCATCAAAAACTACATGTCTAGACATAAAAATTTTGCCCGTTGATGATAAGCATTGATATCCTTTGTAAGAAGCATCGTATCCTAGAAAAACACATTCATCAGATCGAAATTGCATTTTATATCTGTTATAGGGTCGCAAATAGGGATAACATGCACATCCAAAAACCTTTAATGTATTATAATCTGGTTGCTTTTTGAAAAGAGTTGTTATTGGTGACGAAAAACCTAGAGTAGGAGTGGGTAGCATTTTAATAATACGAACAGCAAATTGAAAAGCTTCACCCCAATATGTTAAAGGTAAAGATGCATTAGCTAACATAGATAACCCCATCTCTGTTATATGTCTGTGCTTTCTTTCTATAGATCCATTTTGTTCATGTGTGTATGGGCAACTTATTCTATGTAAAATACCATGATCAGAGAGAAATTTTGAAAAAGCTGTGTATTCTTTGCCACCATCAATTTGTAAAGCCTTTAGTAGTGTTCAATTGGTTTTCTGCCATTTTTTTTTTGAAATGCATAAAATAGGCTAAAGCTTGAGATATATGTTCTATCAGATAGATCCAAGTAAATTTTGAAAAGGCATCAATGAAATATATGTAATACTTGTGTCCTTTAGTAGATGGGATAGGTGTTGGCCCTCATATATCCGAGTAGATTGGTTGTACGGAGCATTATACACAGACTTAGAGCATGAAAAAGGAAGCTTGTGTGAAGGCGAGCTTTACAGACAGAAAAGGTACTATTCTTTGGAACAGAAATATTATTGGCATTCAAAACATGTACAATTTTGAAGTTTGCATGTCCTAACCTAGCATGCCATACTTTGTATATATCTGACTTATTACATGTATTTTCCTTGTAGACTATGTTATTACATGCTGGAACAGTCCTACATCTTGAAGAATCAGAAGCAACAGTGATATCATCAAAGGCATACAGACCATGTTTTATCTTTCCTTCCAAAAGAGTAGTCCTAGTTTCCTGACATTTAACATTACATTTATCAGTGTAAAACTCGAAGAACACATTATTATCTTTACAAAACTGTGATACACTTAACAGATTCTTTAACACAGAAGGAACATGCAGTAATTTGTTCAATACAAGAGGGGATATAGATTTAGGAGGAAAGATGTAAGAAGTAGCTATGCCTTTAATGGAGGATGAATCTCCATTAGCCATCTTTAGTCTGCTGTCACCATTGTATGTAGACTTACCTTGTAAGTTGGATGATTCTGGTGTTATGTGATTGGTAGCCCCAGTGTCTGGGTACCAAGCAGGATCATAGAATGTATCTGGGACAGCCATGTAAGCTGAAGCACTTGACTGATCATCAAAGTTGCTTTCCACAACCATAGCATGATTGTCAGAATAAGCAGGGTGTTGAGAGGATCCAGAAGAAGCAGAATCCTGATACTGAGGATTGAATCGATGATAGCAGTTCAATGCAGTGTGACCCAGTTTTTGGCAAACCTAACACTGTGATTTGTTGGAATTATATCCTCTGCCACCATTCTAATTGTTACCACCGAAACCTCGACCTCTGCCTCTGAAATTTCCACCACGGTAATTATTGTTGTTACTTCTACTATAAGATCGTGAGTTTTGGCCTCTTCCAGATCTATTCTGCCACTGAGCAAAATTGGCTTGGAAATTCTGCATAGCAATACTATCTTGTTCTTCCTTCTTCAGCCTGTCCAATCGATTTTCTAGGGTTGCAAGAAGAGTTTCAATTTCTGTAACTCAATATGGATCCGTTCTTGAAATTATCGAGGTTACTAAAGGATTATACTCACTCGGTAGGCCATCAAGAGTAATGGAGATGTGTTCGGAGGGATCAATTGGGGAACCAACAGAGGTTAAGGTATCTACTATCTTTTTTTATCGCAAGAAAATACTCATTTAGGGAAGAGGTTTTCTTGATACCCTTTACCTGAATCTTCAATTGGGACACCTTAGCACGAGTTTAGGATTTGAAATATACCTATAAGGTTTTCTAGATCTGGTATGCGTGATCGTAACCAACCATTCTTGCATGTAGATTTGGCAACATTGAGGCAAGAAGCCATGTGAAAATCATTTGATCTTGTTGTTCCCATGAAGCATATTCATCAGTGACTTCACCAAGATCTTTATCTGTGTCTTTCTCGCATATTGAGTTGGCATTCCTCCACGAGTTGATTCATCGAGATATTTCTGCAACTTGAATGTTCTAATTGTACCAAAAGCCTGCATCTTCCATGTGAGGAAATTATCATCTTCAAGTTTAATTGACACGGGTACCATTGCTTGATAGAATGAATTGGAGGGAGGAGTCGGCACTGCCATGATCCAAGATCGTAGGCTCTGATACCATAAAGGTATCAGAGATGCAGCGGAAGGTAGGAGAAGAAGATAAGGACAAAGACAGAGAGATGAACGAGAGAAGCAATAGAAACTGAATGCAAACTATTATTATTTTTGATGTAAAGTAACCAAGCCAGTACATTGTAAATATGGATGACTATATATATCTACAAAACATAACAGACTCATAAATTGATAGACCCTAATAACTATATATATTTTAATAAACTTATTTACTTAAGTTCCCTTTACAAGAGGGTTATTTTTTTAAAAGAGACTCTTCATTAGTTTTGGTAGGAGAGAACTAGAAGTGATAAGAGATAGGTACGAGTCAACTATTTGGAGAGAGAAACAGTGATTGACCATTGTTTGGAGGAATGGAAAACTATGAGGAAAGAAAATAAGGGAGGAGAAAAGTAAAGGAAGAGAATATTTTCTCTGATTTGGTATGAATAAAAAAGGGGAAGAAGGAAAGAAAAAAAAAATTCTAGGTCTCGCGTGTATATTTTTCTGCACTTGATTGATTTAGTTGAAATGAAATAAAAACAGTATAAATAGAAAGTAAATGCTAATGCATGCTTGTTTAGAGACTCAAAAAATAATGATGTCACTTTAACTTTTTTCAATGGTAAGTCACATACAACATTACTTTACTTATTTTAAATTTAATTGATTTAATTTAATTTAACTTAATTTAATTTAGAACTATTTGAAGTAATATTTTTTATACAAGAATGAGTAACATTTAAAATTGTCCAGTTTTGTATAAACATATCTAATTTAAGATACATTTATAAATTATAAATATTAATATTAGTACTAATCACATACTTTATCTAGACTTTTTGTGGGTTCATAGAAAAAATTATTGCATCTAATAGTAAGGATTAAGGAATCTTAGATAGCATTTAGATAGCCTTGAATTTGAATTTAACTTCTAACTATTCAATAATTTTTTTGGAGTTTTCTATTATATGCAATATTATATAGGTTAAGAAAATAAAGATAGAAAAAAAAACATTATTTATATCTCAAACACGATTATATTAATTTTTTTATTTTTTTTTTCAATAATAATTTTTTACTTTTAATTTTTTAACTTATACAATATTGCACACGTTAAAAAAAAAAATTTTTCATTATTATATTGAAAATATTATATTAAAAGTATTGAAACTACTATTATCATGAATCTCTGCATTGAAAGAGTTTTTCCTTCCCAATGAAAAATCTTCAGTTCTCTTGGTGAGTTAGAAATGCACACTAAAGTGAGAAAGAGATAATGAAACATCTTCATTGGTCTTGGTGAGTGAGAAATGCAAAGTAGAATGAAATAGAGAGAGGGAGGAACTATTAAATGGAATAGATAAAAAAAATGAAAAAAACAAGTTACCTATCAGTGGACAATGATTCCTTAGAATAGATATAGTCATCATCAATCTTTTTATTTTTTCATTACTCTTTCATGACAATACAATTCATAACTAATCAACAACTATTAAAAATTATTTATTTTTACAAATAATGAGTATTTTTTAAAATCACTTTTTTAACATTTATTTTTAATGATAATTAATAGAGAGTCTTATAAAGAAATAATCATTTTAATAAATGTATTTACTACTATTCTTTAAATTAGATTAATAGAGTTAAATGCTTTTAACAAATAAGCATATTTTTTTATTGGTGTTACTTATATTCAGAATAAAAAGTAATATCTTACATAGTTATTAAATTCGGACCGGACTGGCCGACGGGTCAAACCCAGTACTCGACTGAACCTGAAGCAAAGTTTGGACTCTAAAAACGCTTTTATTCAAAAAAATAGCAACGCATGGATTCAAACCCACATCCCCTATCTAGTCAAGAAGATTTATAACCACCAAACCATGTTACTTTCCTTGTTTATATATTACTTATATATAATGTAATTTTAACACTAACAAATTTATTTTATAAAATATGTCATAAAATATATCATAAGTTATAAAAATATACTTAAATAAAATTATGCCACATAAAATAAATTTACAAATATGTATTTTAATTTAGTTTTAGTTTGTTTTTAAATTTTATATATCTAATTTATTATATATATATATATAATGTCTTTTAATTAATTTATAAATTTTATATTCTTTAGCAATTTCTTATATTATATATATATATATATGAATGAGTTGGTTCAAATGACATCAAGGTGTCAAAGTTCTTAAATGACACCGCGGATAACTTTTTATAAAAAACGAATTTCGCCGATCCAACCAATCAATTGAAAGTTTGTATGACGTAGATCAACTATGCAAAAATTCATACGATTTGAAAATTTGTAAGTATGTAATCTAACAAATGAAATTTACTTATATTTTAAATAAGGTATTAGACGTTCAAGCAAAATATTGCGATAACGTATCAAATAGTTTTCAAATTGTATGAATTTTTGCATAGTTGATCTACATTATATAAACTTTCAATTGATTAGTTGGATTGGCAAAATTCTTTTTTTATAAAAAGTTATGCGCGGTATCATTTAAGAACTTTACACCTTAGTGTCATTTGAAATCAACTATATATATATATTATCTAGTTCTGCGTGTGATCTAATGACTCACCGGTTGAACTAGTGACCCAATGACCCAGTGTCTCGACCGAGTCAATAGTCGGGCCGTGTTTTATAACTATGGTATATTATCTCTCTATATATAATGTTTTTTTTTTTTTTTTTTGTTTGCGTGAGGATGCACACTTAGCTTTGCGTGCCAAGATAAAAAAAAAAATCAAGATGCAGCTATGGTGAGGGAAAGTAGCATCTGATCTATAATTACCAACTCTATCGGCATCTGTCATAAAAAAAAAAAAAAAAAAAAAGAAAGATAGAAATATATTGAAAGATAGATGAGCGAATGAAAAAAAAAACAACAGTAGTGTAACTCTTCACTCTCCTTCGAAAAAAAATATATAAATTTGTGTCTTGCTAAGTTTAAGAATGTCTTTAGGCACTAATTGTTAAAGGTTATTAGATTTAAAAAAATAATTATTATTGTATATTATTATTATATTTAATTTCTTAAAAAGTGTTCTGAAGTATTAGATAGAAGATGTAAAAAAATTAAATATTCTTTCCGTTCCTAATTATAAGTCCCTCAAAAAAATATCATATATTAAGAAAAGTGTTGACATCTAGAAAATACGTTAGTACTTTAAAAATTTATTATAAATATTCAATTTTATCCCTATTTAAAATCCACTCCTATTTGAAAATCAATCTCCTGTATTTTTATTAATTAAGGATAAAAAAGAAAAATTACAATAAATGTCCTAATTTTCTATGTTGGTGGTTTATAAAAAAGAACACTAACTTTGTCTAAAGACTTATATTTAAGAGCGGAAGTAGACACATGGAAAACAATAATTTCAAATAGTGGTATTGGCCTCTTGCAAATAGTTTTTTTTTTTTGGTAAAAGCATATAAGGAAAAAAGTTGCAAATAGTTATTTTGGTTTCTAGGTTAATTTTACTTTATTACTAAGTAAACATTAATCTCTCATGTATAAATAATTTGTTATCCTAGCCAAATTTTCTTTTCAAGATTACCATTATGCCAAAACTTTTTTTTTAGCAAGATATTTGAATTATTATAGTACAAGATAATGAGTCAAAATAATTGATTTTGAACACAAAATGAGAAGTAATTGTTTTTTAATTGACTATGATGAAAATTAAAAATTGTTTATATTTGATTCAAATAAGAATAATTATTTTTTATCTTCTCTATTTTATTACAATTGATTATTTTGAGAAGTACGTAGCTCAAAATTATTTATCAAAATAAAAAAAAATCATATTATTTTTTGTTTCTAGTTATTTTGAGAATTATAAATAAACATATTAAAACTTAAAAAATGTTTTTTATTAAAATAAATAAATGTTTATTTAGCAAAATAAGCACAAATAAATAAATTCTATAACTTATATATAATTGCGATTAATATTGCTAAGTGAGTAAATTGTCATGAAAGAACTGAGTGAGTACCAAAAGTTTCAAGAAAGTAATAAAATAGTGGCAATGTGAAAATTAAGGAAAGAAAAGCAAAGAGAGAAAAAAAAAACACTTGCAAATTTTTTTTCCTTGTATGTTAAAACTTAAAAGCAGATAGGAAAAAAGTTGTAAATAGTGGTTTTCTTTTATTTATTAGAAACTGTGAAGAGAAAATTCATTGTCCTGAAAGTTTCAAATAGTAGTTTTCTTTTATTTATTAAAAAATTGTAAGTAGTGATTCTGTTTTCACGTGAATTAAATTGAATCCAATTAAAAAATTTTTTATACAGTATTTATGTACACATTTTCAAACTATTCAAATCTAACGTACTTTCACTAAGCAAAAATTTCTAGGTTAATTTTTATCGTATTGACATAGTAAAAGATTAATATTTCGTATGAATAATTTGCTATTCTAACCGATATTCTTTCTAAAATTACCATTACACCATTACTTTCTTTGATTTGTGGCCAAAGAGAAACTCTTAAGAAATAATTTCATTCATAGTAAATAATGACTATGGTAGGTATTGACAGCTAATGATGATGACTTTGTACAAAAATCATGTTTTGTATTTTATTGAGTTGTCTTATCAAGTATTAGTTCCATTTCAAAATAGTATTAGTCACTTTTGAAAAAAATACAAAAATTAAATAGAACAATTAATTTATGTTGAATTTAACACATAAAGAAAGAATAGAGACTAAATTAACTTTTGACTTAAAATGTTACTTAATGTTTATTATATTAGATAGAAAGATGACAAAAGTAAAAAATGATAATAAATGCACTTTTGATATTATAAAAGTAACAAATATTTTAAAATTAAAATATTTCTATAAAATGACTAATAGTTTAGAATGAAGTGAGTAATATTATACTAGCTATTTCTTTATTATGACAATATACTTAATAGAAACAACTTCTTGTGATGTAGTAATTCTATTATTTATGACAAAATAGTAATATTTTTTTTTAAAACATGAAAGAGATGGAGATAAGTAAAAAATAACGGTGTGTATAGTTTACATTTTAGTGAAATAAAAAGTAAATAAACATAAAACTAAAACATATTAACGGTTAATATTGTTAGCGTATAAAACCGAAGTCATACAATAGAAAAAATATTATAAGATTTATTTGGAATTGATGAAAACAAAAATAGATTTTAAAACAAACTAACCCTCAGTCAATGTAAATATAAATATTATTATTATTTACTTTAAAAAATGAAAATTAAATGCGAGTATTATGCATTTCTTTCGTCCATTTATTTTTTTCACACTCATATTAAAGTGCAAGAAGATAAAAAAATCAATAATAGGAGTTGTTGTGGACCAGAATTACAAGATATCCCGGTGTTGAATACCATGTCGGGCACGATATCATAGATATTATTTGAGTTGGGTTAGATTCAAAGACAAGGTCTACAAGGCCCAAAATATAGCCTGCAAACCCTAAATAATCCTTTATAAATACAATACATCATAATTACTCTGGTAGGCAACTAATCTAATATTATTTAGTCTGACTCATACAGTCACTGACTTGAACGTCGGAGTCCTTGCAGGTCCCCCCGCCCGCCGTCGTGGAGCGCCGCCGGAGCACCTAGAGACCGGAGTTCTTCCCGTGATCCCGTTATCATCACCTCCTAGCCAGGTACCTTTATTTATGCCGTTCCTATATTTTTAGAACGCAACATTGGCGCCGTCTGTGGAAAACGCAACAAAAAGTCTCGTTTCCATGGCTGGCATCACGAGAAGAAAAAGGATTGACGTGGACGAACATTACTCGTGGAAGGCAAAGCATGATGGTTCCTCATCTATGCCATCCCAATTGCGTCGTTGCTTCATCACCGCCGAAATCGTGGCTACCACCAACAACTTCGACGATGTGTTCGTCATCGGGATAAGAGGGTTCGGCCACGTGTACAAGAGCTACATCGGCGGGACCACTTGCTCTCCTCATAACCAAGAATTTTCGCTAATCATCGACTACCGTTACCACCATGGACAACGGAATCGACTACTCCAAAGCCATTGACTGACGTCGTTGAACTACCGTGTCCCACTGTGAAAGCTCGTGCAACACCGTCGGCATCTTGTGGCGGTGGTGGCTAGTGGTACGGCGTCGTGCCTGTGTGGTTTGGCTGCGCAGCTGTTCAACGAGGGAAAGAGTGTTACGGCGCTATGCTTGCTTCCCGTCCTAGGTTGAAGATGGGGGTGGTGCGGTTAGCAGAACCCGCCCCGGTCCATGTGAAAACTAAAAAAAAGGAAGTACTGATCATAAACAGCACACAAATAAAAGACAAGCTGGTGAGCCTGCACCCAAAATAAAAAATGGGGTGGTATACGTAGTAAAAAAGCACTAGTTTGGTGGTGCGCCCAGAAAATATAAGGCCCACTTGCCAAAAAAAATAAACAGTGCCACAAAAAAAAAGAAAAAAGAGAGGCACAATCTACAAAATAAAAGCTGGTGTAGTGGGCTGGATGGTGCGCCAAGCAAAAAAATAAAAAAGCAGACTTGGTCAAAAATGTCATCTGTTCAAAAAAAAAAGAGAAAGAAAAGAAGACAAAAAATTATTTTGATGATTCTTTGCTGATTCTAGGCCTCTTACTCAGAGATGATTCTGGCCAATAAATGGCCACCCATTAAAAGACGGGGTGGTGCCTTTAGCAAAATTGTAAACGCACCATATTCTACAAAAATGGTGCAGACAACAAAAAGGGGGTGCTATGCATAGCAAAACAAACATCCCATTTTTTGAAACGAAAGAAGAAAAAGGTAGAGGTAGTAGACCTGGTAAGCAAACGACATACAAAAACGATGTTGTATCTAACAAAACATATCATTTTAGTTTTAAAAACAAGGGGTGGTGCAGTCAGACAAAAAATGAAGAGCTTAGTCTCAACAACCAAAGGTGGAAAAAAGCACTACATTGGTTCAAGGAAGACCTTGCCAATCCAGAAACCATCCCGGTTACATAAATGATCATTTCAATTCAGAAACCATACTGGTTTCAAAGTTCATGCCGAGCTAACACGAGGCAGAAGAATGAACGTGTGGAGCCTTCTAAGGCACGACCTACTATGCAATATGAATGGAATCATGGTGCACGGTATAATCTATTTCAGTTTATATGCTCCATGATCAATATTTACAAACCATAGTCATGTTTGACATTACAATTATATTAATACGGTAAGCTACACCTACTACATCATTTGTGCGATATATCCAGCTAAACAGATGCTTCATAATTCGCATACTAGCATTCACAATATTATTTATTCAACATCAAACTATTTAAATATATGCACATACGATATTGTTTATATTTGCTCCATATATGCTAGCATTAAACGAACATTGTCAGTACAATACTCCATGATTAATATTTGTACAACAATATTAAAATCAATATTCATTGTTACATGCATAATTTATATTATGCTTATAATATTACATGCTCAATGACTAACACGTATGGAGGATAAGGAGCAAGACCACATGAATATCATGTCGGTCAACTATACTCTAGTAGTGGAGCCTTGTTTCTATTTGTAAACAGGAGAAGTCAAATCATGACGAAAACCCCAAAGGAGAAGCTCAACGACTCGGGAGGGAAACACTATTGTGGACCGGAATCACGATATCCCGGTAACGTCCAGCCATGCCAAAACAAGGACCTCACTTTACATGTCAGCACCTTTGAAAGGGCCATGTACTTTCAAGGGGTGAATGAGGCCATTGTATGCTGTGCCTTCCCCCTCACGCTGTTAGAGGCTGCAAGTCGTTGGTTCTCAGACCTTCCACCACAATCCATCAGCAACTGGAAAACTCTCAAACATAAGTTCATTCTTCATTTCACCAGTACTAAACGACAGTTAAGTCTAAATTCCACTTAGAAACTGTTAAACAATGAAAAGATGAATCTCTACGAGATTATATAACACGATTTAATAATGAAGTGTTAGAAGTTAGGTATGTTGAACCTAACCTGGTGTTATATTTCTTTGTAAGAGGATTAAAACCAAGAGCTTTCGCCAAACAACTGGCAGGAGATAAGCCCACCTCCATGGATGACGTGAAGGTCAGGGCTAAAAAATGGATTAGAATAGAAGAGTGGGAGAAGGCCTAAGTCGCCAACAAGGACGACAAAGTGAAAACCACTCCTCCAAACCAATCCCGGGGTAAAGATGAAAAACCCCGGGATAGGTCCCCCAAGGAGCGCAAGGGTCTTTTCAACAATTATACCCCATTGACTATCAGCTTCAGTGTTGCAAGAAGCGATGCACTTTGAACTGAGAGAGCGACCACCACCATTGAAAACAGTGGGAAAGCACAAAAATAAGTACTGTGAGTACCATCGGGATCGTGGGTATTCTACCAACGAATGCATCCAACTCTGCGATGCAATTGAAAAGTTGATCCGACAAGGTAGGTTGAGAAATTATGCCCGGGCATCCCCAGAACGACGGGATCGCCACCGAAGTCCATCTCCTCGGGTTCAGACACCGAGATCTCCTCCTAGAAACCAAGATCAACGAACTGAAGTCCGGCATAGATCCCGCAGCCCGAGACAAACTCAAGAATCCCCTCCTAGGGGGTAATCCAAGTGATAGTTGGAGGAGCCAGCTTAAAGGGTCTTGAAGATAAGAAGAGGACCCGAGATGCGCGGGATTCTTGTTCCCAGGTAACTCTATAGCTAACCCAGTATTATCTTTCTCAGATGCAGATTTCTCGGAAGAACGTATCCAAGATAACGAATTGTTGGTCATAGCGGCCAATCTGAACGGTTTCGAAGTCCATCGAAGCTTTATTGATCAAGGAAGTTTAGCAGACATCATGTTCTAGAGCCTTTTTTATAAAATGGGATTGGGATCCAAGGTTTAATCCCTCACAAGGGCAGTCTAATTGGCTTTACTGGAGACGCAATCATCCCCAAAGGATACGTTGACCTCAAGGTGAGTTTTGGCAAAAAGCCAAGTACCAAAACAATCTCGGCCAGATTTATAGTGGTGGATTGTCCTTCAGTATAATGCAATCATTGGGCGACCAACTCTGAACAGCCTTGGCGCCATAGTTTCTACTATCCATTTAGCCATAAAGTTTCCTGGAGAAATGGCTCAGTCCATGGAAAAAGCAGTGATGCAAAGAAAATGTTACCAAAGAAGCCTCAAAATCACCAAAACACCATCTATCCCGCCAATAAAGGCGAAAGAGAAGGGCAAGCAGAAGATGAAAAGACGTGATTTAATACGGGATGCAGGGTTCATGATGACTAACCTAGATCCCAAAGCAGACTTTGAGTATCAACGACCTCAACCAGAAGGAGACCAGATAGGACTTAAAGAAGACCATACTGGCAAGATAGGGGCAAACTTACCTCCCATAATCAAAGAGCGACTCATTGAACTGCTGAAAGTGAATAAAGACCTGTTTGCTTGGGTTTCCTCCGACATTCCTGGAGTGGACCCAGAATTTGTGTGCCATCGCCTGTCTTTAAAACCGGGATGTATTCCAGTGGCCCAGAAGAAAAGAAAAATGGGTCCAAAAAGACAAGCAACCATAGAAAAATAGGTGAAGGAGTTGTTGGATGCAGGTTTCATCCGAGAAATACGATATGCAGATTGGCTCTCAAACGTGGTTATAAGTATTTATCCTTCATGAATGCTTACTCTGGCTACAACCAGATCCCGATGCACCCTGAAGATCAAGAAAAAATGGCATTCATAACCGACATGGGTGTTTACTGCTACACTATGACACCGTTTGGTTTAAAGAATGTCGGAGCGACATACTAGCGGATGATGAGCCAGGTTTTTAAAGAACAGATCGGCAAGATCCTTGAAGTCTATATTGACGACATGATAATAAAGACTCATGAAGATAAAGACCTGGGTGGCCGATTTGCATGAAACTTTCCAATAGCTACGCAGTGCCGTGTTAAATATGCAGGGTCCTAGGACCATTAAAGAAGTCCAACAGCTGACTGAAAGGATCGCGCCATTGACAAGATTCCTCCCAGATTCAGCTAGGAAGTGTCTACCCTTCTTCAGGACTTTACGGCGCAAAGAGATTCCAAGAACGCTTAATGTCGCAGACTTAAGGCGCTACTATAATCGGAAGAAAGTATGAGAAGTACAAACAATCCGAGATTGAGATGTCATCAACACACAGAAACCGACATACGCGCAAGGCCAACAATGAGTCGAGATACCATTACAAGTAATTCTCTCCTACAGACTCAATAGGGGCCCTTCACGGGTTAACCTTGGCTATAAAGAAACATGAAGTACCGCCAAGGTCACACTTCAACTTATACGTAGAGAAAGTACAAACTACTTTCCCTCCTATTCAGGAGCTAAAAGGGCGACATCACTAATGTGTCCTAACAATTAAAAAGACGTGAAAAATCTCCATGTCAAGCGGGATGAAGAGGCACCTTAAATGGTCAAGCCTCAGCGACATACAGAAATGCAATAAATAAAGCATGAACCCCGGAGCACAAAGAAAAGGAGGGACGCCTTCAAGGCCGACCCTCATCATAAAGAACGAGGTGCCACTACGGTTAAACCTTAGCGACAAAAATGGGGAGGGACGCCTTCAAGGCCGACCCTCGTCAAAAAGAACGAGGTGCCACTACGGTTAAACCTCAGCAACAAAAATCGAAAGAAAAGATTCCCCTGAGGCTACAAGGCTACGACATAGAGATACAATCTCTATAGAAAGCATAAAGACAAGCCTAGATCGAGACCGGGATGCCTTTCGAGGTTAACCCACAACAACGACAAACGAGGATGATAAGATGATAAAGGCCTCTTAAGGCCATCTACAAACGATGCTGATCAAGGCCTCTTAAGGCCACCTATAAAACAATGATGATCAAGGCATCTTAAAGCCATCTACAAAGCGATGAAGTATGCCTCTTAAGGCTATCCACAAATGACGATCAACAGATATGCCTTTTAAGGCCATTCAAGAACAACAAGGCAAAAGCTAAGAAAATAGCTACGACTGCAAGTAAACTCTACAAAACGAGATCAACACTGCTTACGAAACGACATATCAAAGTCAGCCAAAAAATGCAGTGTAGTAATATAAGCTCTACATAAAGCACCAAGATGTAAATCTACAGCTATCAAGCAACAAATTAAAGGCAAAAGCCCGAGATAATAAATGTGGCGAGATTAAAGCAACAAGTATTCCACAGTGCATATAAAATATTGTTTCAAGGTTAAAAACTCGAAACAAGAAACTATCAACATGGGATGCCTTTAAGGCTAACCTTCAACAACAAGATCAACAAAAGGATGCCGCCAAGGTTAACACACATCAACAAAATCAAAGGGCATTAAGTAGGGCCAACCCGGTTCTATATTACGAAAAATCACGAGGACAACAATCCCGGCTAAATGCGCCAAATAAACACAAGCAAGAAGATGGTTGTCACCATCGTAGCCAAATCAATCCTAAAGGAGAAAACAACAAAGAAACCCAGATTCATTAAAGGGTAAAGTGCAAAACACATAAATCGCCAAGTTCAACATAAATCAGAACATTATTTTTCAGATAGAAGTGGACAAAATGCCTACGGGCCAATCCAAGAAAAATACTTGAGTCAAAGTCAAAAAGGCTACGACCTTTTCAAAGAAGACAATCCTACGGGATACTAAAAAGACCTACAGGTCATTCCAAGACAAAGTACTTGGACCTAATTTGACGAGGCTATAGCCATCTCGGGATGACAATCTCCCGGGATATCCCATAATAAGGCCGATGGCCATCCCGGGATAAAATTATCCAAAACAATATCAATGAGGCTACAAGCCGCTTCGGGATAAAAATTTCCCGATATAGTATGGAGGAGGCTATATGCCATACCGGGAAAAGAGTTTCCCGGAAAATAAGCGAAAGAATTGGTTAGTAACCAAAATGTGAAAGAAGCACAAGGGTTCATCACGGGAGAAATGTTAAGTAATTAGAAAAGTCAAGAGGCTTCGGCTTCATCGACATCAGCGTCATGATCTTCTGGAAGACGTAAAGATCATAAGAAGCAAACACCTGCCAAGCTTAGGTGAATACCGAGATTCAAAAATTGAAATATCTTAACACAATCCCTGAAGGCACCAGAACCTCTTCCTTCGAGGAGACCTGAAGAGATCTTGAAGCTCATTCACAAGACAAGCCCCAAATTTGGGTTCAAGACGTTATACGAAAATACAAACCCGCAAGCACATAAAGACCGGGATTCAATAGATCCGGCATGAATAATCTAAAGATGACAGCTTGCTCAAAGAAACTTGTCAACTTGGGAGATTATAGTGTCACAGATCCGACTTCAGGCATACAACAGTCTATTTCGGTAAAACTATTTTGATTAATACTTCTCAGCGAAGTACATCTCGACAACTGACCCGACATGGCTCCAAGGCCATGATGATTCCAATAGGGACCAAGTCCCTAATTTGAAGAAGATAACCTCGGCAAGACCGTTGATCTCAACATAACTTTCGTCAGATTCTTGGACAATGAAGTTCATGTCGACCCAAAACAAAGAGTTCAAGGTTAACGACCATCATCAACCAAAAGCCTTAAACAAAAAGGTTATTCAACCCCTATGTTGAAGGATTAGAAGAAATTGAAAACCAGTGGGAATCTTGAACCATTAGCCAATGGTCACAAAGTCCTAAGATAAAAAGGTCTAAAGAACCAGACTCGACATGCGAGCAAATAAATGAAGAGCAAGATACGCCAGCTCAGCCTCAATATGAGGGTTATAAATTCAGCAGTCATAATCTAAATCACACGCAAATGTCTATGGTTCCCTAATTGAAAGGGGATAACTAGGCCGAAGAGCCCATTTTCATAGCAGAGATACACATCTTCGAAAAGGATACTGCTAGAGAAGTCCAGAAAGAAACCGAGTTAGGCTTGAAAATACAAATGCAAGATGCCAACAAAGCTTACTCATTATTAGTAGAGAGTAAAAAATATATACATCAAGTCCAGGCAGAAATTCTGGGATGATGCTGATCTTTGGAAATTGCCGAGATGAACTGATATTCAAACGACATCGAACGAGATACGGTTGCAAGAGCACGAGATACCATCGATATCCGGGATAGCTTCAACAATAAGATTCGCCATAAACTTAGATCACCAAGGTGGCAAAACACCTCCTAGTTTAATAGATCGCACCTAACAATATCGATGTCGGTAGAGTTAGCGAATCAAATCATCTAAATGATTCCGCTAAAAAGTGGATCGCAGCAGCCTTAACTTGGGGATCATAATCCCATATCCATATCAATGACGTGCAGGGTCATAGGCCCCATGCCAAGGAGAAAATGACTGAAACTTTCAGTTGTAAATCATGTGCTCATGAAGGGCGAACAACAACCTCAAGAGAAAATTAAATGAAGTCCCGGCATAACGATCAGAGACAAAATGTTTTATCCGACATGACATTCATGTCGGCCAACTATAATAAAGTCGAAATTTTACCTTCAATGGAACATAGACTCAAAACAGTTATAATATGGTGAAGAGTTTCACTCTCAATAGAATATCGACTTGGAGCTTACCACTACAGTTGATATGTTGCAAGTCGGCTACAAAGGACATAACTTTCTAAGTGGCATGAATTTTACCAGACTCTGAGAAGGACCGTAAAAGGATCACCAAACTCTGAGGAAATACAAGAACTAAAAGAATAAAAAAAAATCATCTTACAAGATGAAATTAGAACAACATGTGATGCACTTGAGTCAGAATTCTACTCCAGGTAGAACACCATCATGGGGGGCTTCAACAAAGAAATCATCAGAGTGATCAGCCATGAAAATAATTCTCCTACTCACAAATGGAGGGCAATTCATCGAGTCTGAGCACGAGAAGTTCGATATTCAACATCCAACCCGGTATATGAACCGAGAATATGAAGCTTCGAATATTGAAGCGAAGAAACTAAATTAAGCCAACAAGGTAAAGGAAAATGCTTGAAATGCCATAAATGAACTTTTAATGAATAAAGAGCGATAGAGCTGAACAACTTGCAATTCCCCAGATTGCGGGATCGACAGTAATCCGACATGGATATTTAAAGTCGCCGACTTGCTTGCAGCAACTCGCCGGCTTGGGGGGCTTCTGTTGTGGACCAGAATTACAAGATATCCCGATCTTGAATACCATGTCGGGCACGATATCATAGATATTATTTGAGTTGGGTTAGACCCAAAGACAAGGTCCACAAGGCCCAAAATATAGCCTGCAAACCCTAAATAATCCTTTATAAATACAATACATCATAATTACTCTGGTAGGCAACTAATCTAATATTATTTACTCTGACCCATACAGTCACTGACTTGAGCGTCGGAGTCCTTGCAGGTCCCCCCGCCCGCCGTCGTGGAGCGCCGCCGGAGCACCTAGAGACCGGAGTTCTTTCCGTGATCCCATCATCATCACCTTCTAGCCAGGTACCTTTATTTATGTCGTTCCTATATTTTTAGAACGTAACAGGAGTAAAGTATTTAAAATGATCAGGACACCAAAAAAAAAAAAAATTGGTTCGTTGAACTAAAACAAGAGAATTATTATTCTTCTTTTTTTTTGTTAAGTATTGTATCATTTTGTCTCAGTCTATTTCTATTGTACCGATAAAAGTATATGAATGGTGTCCAGGGGTATATTAAAAAATGTGAATTAAAAACTTGCAACATCTTAGCCATAGGCCATAGCTGGTTTTGATTGAAAAATTCATGTCATATAGCCAATTGGTTGAAAAAATGTGAACAATTTACACTTTTAACAAAGTTTTGGAATTTAGAAAATTAACAGATAGGATGAAGAGCACACTTTAAAAAAAATATAAAGAAAATTGGTCAAAATGCATTTTGATCAATTCTTAAAATATTAACTCATATTATTTGATATTAGGTTTTGTATTAATAATATAAACTAATGATACTTGTGTCGATTTATGTGTATTTTCCTTCTAATGCTAGTAAAGTATAAACTAAACAATATCAAAAGAAATATTTTATTTTTAAAAATAAAAAATAGAAATGAAAAATTGTCACCTTTCTAAATATTTTATTACAATAACTCGACCAGAGTTAAATTATAATTCAAGATAAAAAAATTAATAACTTTTAAAAAAAAATTTAGATTATGATGATGAGACTTCTCTTTCTCCTCACAACGTATAGAAAGAGAAAAAAAAAAAAAAAAGACAAGGGACCAATTCAAAATTTTGGAATATACTATTTTTTTACCATGAGTTGTCATTTTAATTCATATGATAGATAAAAAAGAGAGTAATCATTAATGTATACTTTATTATGAAAACGTTTATTATGTGTAAATTTTATTTTAAAAATTTTAAAATTTATTTCAAAAATTAATATATGTTGGGGAAATTAAGCGATTCATTCAGAAATTATAAGGAGGGGAAGTATTTAATTATTAATTAATTAATTATAGCGAAGAAGTCAACAAGAGAAGAAAAGATTTGGTACCTGATATATGATATTAATATAAAATAAAGATTTTTTTTATTATGTACAACTTTATATATATTAATAGTTTGAAAATAGAACATTTGTATTAAAATTAATACTTTAATCCTTCTCTATTTATCAAATCCTCTTCTATCTTCTAATCGTTGAAAATCATGTACCCCTGTTGGTATATGGGTACACGTGTCAACATTTGAGGGCTCAGTTTCCCGTCAATTTTTTGTCCTCTTCTAGCAAATTTGAATTTGCATATTTTAATATATTTTGATATTTTGATTTTTGATATTTTATATTTTGATTAATGATTGATGGATTGTACAATGGAGTGAGAAGTTGGGAAAAATATCTCTTTACTGTAGATTATTTTTCTCACTCAACATCACTCTTCTTCTCCATCTGCATCTTCTTCTTCATCTACATCTTTTTTTTCTTCCTCTCCCCTCCGTGGGCCACTTTTGTAAGTGGGGCTAGTCACATTTGCTCTGTGTTGGTTGTAGCTTGAATCTTTTTGAAGCATGAATCTTGCCGGCAGAGATGAACATGAAGCCGACAAATTTTAATCGCGTTTGCATGCCATCAATATCTGCTTATGTTGGTTTCTTTCCACTCTCTTCTACCTCTCCTAATTTCATTAGGGTTTTTATTTCACAAAGTTTCTCCCTTTTTCTCTTTTCCCTTCTCTTTTGCTTTCTAGGAATTGTAAGGAATACTTTTTGACACCCTTCTAGGAATTTTTCCCTTTCTGTTTTGAGTTTCAAGGTTTCTTCGGCAGATTTGAGAAAATAAGGAGCAATCTAGAGTCGAGGTGTTCCTTTCTTCATCTGCTTCATGTTGTTGTTCGATCCCCACATGTAGGGGTGGCAAAACGGGGCCCACGGGTCAATATAAAATAGGCGGGCTGGGCTGACCATTGAGGACCGCCAACCCAATGTAGCCCGTCCCGCCTAACCCGCTAGCCCGGCGGGCTAAATCAGTGGCGGGCTGGGCTGGCCCGCGGGCTGGTTTTTTTTTTTGCTGTACATGGGATGGGAGTTTGGAACCTCAAGATTAAAGTTTTTTTTTTTAAAAAAAAAGGTCTAATTCAAACAAAAAAAACATAATTGGGCTAAAAAACAAAAAATATTAAATACCTTATGTCCATAGTAAAAAAAACTAAATTTAAAGGTCTAGTTTTATAAAAAAAATCTGTCAATAGTCCAAAAAAAAATTTCCAATTTTTTTTTTTTGCTTTTTCGTTTTTTTTTCTTATGTTGGCGGGCTTGCAAAATACGGGCCGAGCCAGTGTTTTGGGACCGTATGACTTTGGCGGGCTGACCTGGCCCGGCCCGTTTTATGGCGGGCTAAACGGGCTACGGGCCAAACGGGCCAGGCTGGCCCGTTTTGCCACCCTTACCCACATGCAACGAAGGTGCTTGGCTGTTTGCATCCCTTCCTAACTCCTTTATCTTCATTCTGATTAGGAAAAGATGTGAGGAAATTTTATTATATTTTCATTTTAAATTTTAAAATTGATGTGATATTTCCTCTCTCTCCTTCTTTCCTTTCTCTTATTCCAATTAGGGAGAGATTTTTGTTGCAGGTATGATGTTTACGGCATTTTTAGCTCCCTTTTCTTGCGATTGTTGTGTGATTTGTTCATTTCTCAGTTGCAGGTATGAATAGTTGAAACTGATTTCTGAATTACTTTTTGAAACTTATCTTCGTTTTTATCGTTGATCAAGTCATTCAGGTTCATTACCTACGCAGATCCTTCTATCATTAATCAAGTCATTCAGGAGAACCACATCATCATTTTTTCTTTAATACATGACTGTGTGTTCCTTTCTCTTCTATATCCAAAGCAGATGGGTAGATGAGTTTGAATTTTTATTCCTTCTTTTCCTGTTCCTCAAACTTTCTATTTTTCAATTTTTAAGTTGTGTTTTGTTCAAAGCGTTTAACCATGAAGTTCTATTTCATTTTGAAACAGTTCTACAATTTTTTAGATGGGCAATACCAAAGTGATTGCTTCTGTTTATGGTCCTAGAGAGGTACTGTTTAATTATTTGCCTTACTTATGCATAGTTATCCATGTAAATTTGAAGACAACCAGGTAGACAACTTCTATGCATTTCAAGTGCAAAATAGGAATCAACAAATGAGTGTCCAATAACTATTTTTTCTATAATTTGTGTCATATTTTTGAGTTGGGAATGCTGCATAATATGATGAGCAGCAAAATAGAAAACTTCATGTAGAACAATATAACCTTATGCTCCTATGATTTTAGTATGTTCCTATGATGCTACACATGACTAAATATTTATGATTATATCACGGTTAATGTAATTACATTGATGAAGATGAGTATGAGGATTGTTGTTCAGATAAATTTCAAGTTAGAAATTCCAAGACAAATTTTAGTAGATAGACATTATCAAAGTTAATCGATTAGATTCTAGCTGTTATTCATTGTTACTGATTACTGTCTATCATATTAGCTCCTTTCTTCTATAACATTCCTCCATTCACTACTAGCAAAATTTTTCTTTCCTTTTCATTGCATCTCCAGCTTGCTGCTTGATTTGTTTCACATAGTCATCTTTCACGTTTCTATGAGTTGCTTCAAGGTTTGATTTTACAAGCATGGCATATGTGAACTTTACTACAGTTGCTTGCTTCTAGATTGCCTCATTACTACATATAATATAATTGTTGGAATTTGATGCTATCTATAAATTGAACTACTAACAAGAAATAGTTTATTTGTGAATTTGTTCCTGTGTTCTAGTTTTGCAATCATGTTGTAATCATAAAACTTAAAACATATCCTCAATAAAACATATACATGTCATGTCATTCTTTTTTTTATCCTTTTTAATATTGTATCAGAATGCATAACAAATGGTCTTTATGTATCCTTATGTTACTTATGTCAGTAAAATTCTCCAACACATAATCATCAAGTAGCTTACGCAGCTTGAATAAGGTATCATCACTAAGAGCATCAATATCAATCTCAATTTCATCAGCATTGGTTTGCTCTGCATCATGACTTTGCTCTTTCAAGAATTCAACAATAGTTTTAGGCAACTCTCCAAGCAATGCTTCTCACTCCAGACTCAATTTATTCCTCTCTTCAACAGCCATGATTCTTTTAACCGGCTGTGGCTTGACATTAGTTTCATTTGAGATTATTTTCTTCTTTTTTGTGGGAGGAATTCAATTAGAATTTTCAGGTTTCAGAGAAGTGGGTCTTGAAGGCTCAGATGGGACACAATCAATGACAGGAATTTTCTTATCTATGGTTTGGAGGGTCCAGCAAATCATTTGGCTCATGCCTTAAATAACTCCTTTATATTTCTATTTTCTATTTCTCATCGCATCATTTTAGGATTGACGTAATGCACTTCTTTGATAGAAATACTTTTTAGCTTCTATGAAAAGAATCTACAGGTATCTCTGTTGAAAAATTATGAGGAGCTTGATCATTGAAATGAATGTTATGTCTCTTTCTCTTACCTCTTTTGCTATATGATGAGTTATTCCTATAGTTTTTTAGTTGAGATTGGATTCATTTTATCACCTTTAGGTAGCTTAATTTTAAATGATTGGCTTTAAAGCTCTGTAGATATTTTTGTTGCCTCTCTTATGAATTCCCATTATGTATAGCACCTTTTGCTTTCCAAGTTCTTTGGAGCAACCATCCTGATGATGAAGAATTGTGCATTGATTTTGTGTACTAAAACGCTCTAAAACTGTGCAATAAAGGTTGTGGATGAGATCTAAGTAGGAATTTATACTTTATTGAACCATATTATTAATTTCCTTCAAACCTATTGCATTAGCTATTTTCTATACTTAATATTTATTTATTTTTCAATATTAGAACCATTATACATAAGACATGGTTTACTTCTACTTTAACTAAAATTCTTGGAACAATATTATGTTTATGGTTTATTTTTAATTTGTTTTGTGCATATTTTTTTTTTCAATAGTAGCTTATTTTTGCACTATGTTTTTAATGCACTTTGCTAGGTGATATCAACTTTTCTAGGATGAGTAATTGTACTGCAAGACTCTCCTTCCTCCAGTTAGGATCCTCACCAATTCACGTAGTTGTATCTTAGCATATTGAGGTCTTTAGTAATGGTTTGCAAATCAATTTATGCATAGAAATGAAAAAATTAGCAAAAACATGTAGTTACTAATATATTATTACAATATTGGTTTACAAGTTACTTTAATCATATTAATGGGTAAATGTCCCAAATTCAGTGATTATAGTGTTTATGCTACAATAATTGGAATATGTTATTTTACAAGTTACTTTATATATGTTGGAATTTTACCACATTGTTTCAAGCAATCAAATATCATTCAAACAAGACTACGATTTTGCAAAAAGTATGCTAAAAATATAATAATAAAAAGATATGGGACTATGCTATTATATTGCAGCTTTAAATAATATAATTATTATATTTTATTTTCTTATAGCTATGTTAAATTAAAATAAAATTCTTAAGACTGAGTATGAGATAAATCATTTTTGTTGAATAAATTATATTATTTACTATACTCTTCAATTACTTTACATTTGAGTTTCATGTTTCAAATAATATATTTGGTGTATTAGAAACAAGAATGGTATATTTAATTCTTATTTACTTTGCAAATTTCATATTATATTTCCAAGGTATTTAGTGTCACAATCACAAGTTTTCAATTGTTATCAAACACGTTGTTTTAACATCATATTAAGTATAACTCTTTAAATTAGCCCAATTGAGTACATACGTCCCGTGCATCGCACGGGTTACTTACTAGTACACATTATATTTTATCTAACTCCTTCACATAGTTAGTTACTTTTTCTGTTAGGTAGTTATTCAGTTAGTACTTTCTGTTAACAGCTTCTGAGAATTCTATTTCTTCTCCAACAATGTATACAAACCTTCATTAATCAGTAATGAAAACTGAGTTGCGAGTTTCTCTCCTTTCTTTTGCTAATAATTTGTATTAAAAAAAGATAAAAAATAAATGTGATTCATATATATTGATCATATATTAAATACTTTAAATTTTAATAAATATTTTTAATTTTTAATTTGAGCATTCTTTATCTGTGTAAAATTATACAAAATAGAAAAATCTATATAATAAAATTTTTCTCTGTCAAAATGTATGTTGCGTGTCTCATTTTTTAAACAAGTTTAATTTTATTTTTTTACAATAAAGTGACACAACATACATAGCACATCATGACACAACTTAATTTTTTTTCCTGTAGTGAAATGACACAATAAGACATAGCAGTCAACTCAAATCTCTTTGTTTGAGGTTGTAGTAAAGTGAGAGAGCGTGGTGATTTGAAAGAGACATCAATCAAGAAAAAGAAAACAGGTTCTCTATTTACTTATGCCCCGTCAATGAAAAAAAAGTAATCTATTTACTTAACAACAAAATAAAATAAAAAAGTATAGATTCAAAGTAAACATAGTGAAATAATTAGTATCTAGATGATAGGCACACACCAAAATGCTAAGCATACAGTAGCTTTAATCCTTAACCGAATAGATTTAATTCATACCAAATGGATAATATTTTGTAGATTAAAAAATGTTAGAAAGCAAAAATGAAATAATCATCAAAAGGAATGAAATCTTTCTGCCTTTACTGCCAAATTTGAGAAATTTGACAAATAATAATACTGGATTACTCTCATAATATCCTCTCTCCAAGCTGACAGTTAATTATGTTCTTCCACCATTACAACAAGGCCTTATATGCAATATTCTATTTCTCTTATTTCCATTACTATTAGTTATTCCTTTTTCTCTTTTTGCTCTTTTGTCCTTACATCTTTGTATATAAAGCTTCTCCTCCCTCTTTTGTATTCTTAAGTAAAGTATTGTACAGATCAATATCAATGAATAATTTCATTACCTTCTTCACTTGAGTCTCTTGTTCATCTTCGCTTCCTTCTGTCATCTGGGTTTATGCCCCAGATTCATCTTCTTCGATTCAGAATCTTCACATGGTATCACGAGCCCGACGTGGGTTCTTGAGCTGCTGCTACGCTTCCAATCATGGCTGCTGCTGCAATTCCAGTCGTGGATGTTGCATATGAGGTAAAAGATATGCAGGATCCATCTAACCCTTTCTATATTCACCCAAATGAAAATCCTTCAATGGTTCTTGTCACACCTCTTCTTGATGAAACCAATTATTATAATTGGTCCAACACCATGTTAATGACCCTCCTCACGAAGAACAAAGAGGCTTTTGTCGAAGGAACCATCCAAGAACCAGCTCCTAATAGCTCAATTCTTCCTTTTTGGAGACAGTGCAACAACCTGGTTCGTGGTTGGTTATATCGATCAATGTCTCAAGACATTGCTCAATCCCTCATCAAAGTTGAAAAAGCATCAGACATATGGATTGAACTACGTGAGTGTTTCTCAAGATTTGATCTTTTTCGCATTTCTGAAGTTCAAGAACACTTCTTTGCGCTTAGGGTGATTTATCTGTCACCAAATATTTTACAACGATGAAAGCCCTATGGGATGAACTTGATTTCCTTGATCCAATTCCTACATGTACATGTGGTGCTGCATGTACTTGTGGTGCTCTTCAAAACTTAAAGGATCATCATAACACTCAAATCGTTGTATGCTTTTTGAGGGGCTTGAATGATCATTACTCAAGTGTAAGATCCCAAATTATGATCATGCATCCCTTACCTGCCATCAACAGAGTGTATTCCAGGATAATTCAGTAGGAAAGACAGTTATTTGGTGACACTCAAGCTTCTTCCTCCATGCCTCTCAACATCGCCGCTATTTCCTCCTCAGAGAACATATCTTCTTCCAATAGCAAATCAACCGGTTATCAGGATAAAATTTGCAGCCATTGTCACAAGAAGGGACACACAAAGGATGCTTGCTATAGGCTCATTGGTTTTTCCCAAGGATTCAAATTTACTAAATCAAAATCTGAATCTGCTAACACCATTTCCGTTGACACCTCTAATGACAGTACTCCAACTCCTAAGCAAGACCAAGAATCTAAACTTGGTTTCACACCTGAACAATATCATAAGCTCCTTGCTCTTCTATCTGCTAATGACAGCAAAGAGGCTCAAGTCAATCTCACTTATGTACAACAACTTCAATCAGGTTCCTCCAGTCATCGTAATCTTTTTTCTCTGAAATGGGTCCTAGACACAGGTGCTACTGATCATATCACCTGCTCTTTGGCCAATTTCACAACCTATAAAATTATTAAACCTATTTCTGTTCATCTCCCTAATGGTCAGGTTCTTATCTCAAAATATTGAGGAACAATTCATTTCTCTCAGGATTTCTTTTTGACAGATGTATTGTTCCTTGAACATTTTCATTTCAACTTGATATCTATTAGGAAGTTGACAGTCTGTTTACTTTGTGATCTTGTTATCTCACCTTTCTCTTGTTGGATACAGAACCATACTACCTCCAAGAAGATTGGAGTAGTTGACATTCATGACGATTTATACTTGCTCAAGGATGTTTTACCTGTTCCTTCATATGATTCTATTGTAAATTTTTCTGCAACATGCTATAAATCAGACAATGTTCTTAACAACTTTTGGCATTTTCGCCTTGGTCACATACCTCATGAAAGGCTCATTGCCATAAATAAATTCTTTCCTGACATATGTAGTAATAAGGACATAGTTTGTGATATTTGCCATTATGAAAAACAGAAACGTTTACCTTTTCCCTTAAGTTCTTCAAAATCTGGTTCTGCTTTTGATCATTGTGATATTTGGGGACCCATCTCTACTGTTTCCATGAATGGTTTCTCTTATTTTCTCACTATTGTGGATGATTTCAGCAGATACACTTATGTTTATTTGATGAAACAAAATTCTAAGACTAGGCGGTTATTAAAGGATTTCAGTTGCATGATAGCTATCCAGTTTCACATTAATATCAAATGCATCAGAACTGATCAAGGGATTGAATTCCAAATGAAAGACTTTTATTCCTTAAAAGGTATTACACATCAAATTAGTTGTGTGAAAACCCCTCAACAAAATGCCATTGTTGAGAGGAAACACCAACACATTTTGAATGTTACAAGGAGTCTCTTATTCCAGGCGAATCTACCTAAATATTTCTGGTCTTATGCTGTTCAACATGCAATATTCTTAATAAACAGAATTGTTACCCCTGTATTAAATGACCTTAGTCCTTTTCAAATGCTTCACAACACTATACCTAATTGGCATGATTTAAAAACTTTTGGTTTTCTCTGCTTTGCCTCAACTATTCACTGTAGCAGAACTAAGCTAGATCCAAGAGCACAAAAGTGCATATTCTTGGGATTCAAATCTGGCACAAAAGATTTTTTGTTGTTTGATTTGCATTGCAGGGAAGTCTTCCTCTCAAGGGATGTTCAGTTCCATGAACACATATTTCCTTATCAAGTTACACCATCCACAGATTCTAGTTCATTTCAGCCTACATACAATGATCCCATGGACTATGCTACACCAATCACAGCTTCACCAGCAACAAATCCTGATACATCTCATGCACCTGTCTTAGAATCTAATCAACCTATCACTGCTACAAGACATTCAACTCGTGTCAGCCATCCTCCTAAACACCTTGCTGACTATCATTGGTCCATCATTAATCAAATAGGGAAGACTTCTCCTAATTCCTCTACTATGTCATCCACTATTAAATATCTCTTGCAATCTGTTTTAAATTATGATTGGTTGTCTTCAAATTACAGGAACTTCATTGCTCATTTTACTTGTACCTCAGAACCAAGAACTTACACTGATGCTGCCAAAGATCCTTAATGGAGACAGGCCATGAAGATTGAACTGGATGCTTTAGCTCGCAATCACACATGGGAAGTGGTAGACTTGCCCAATGGAAAATGGCCCATAGGTTGCAAATGGGTATTCAGAATCAAATATAAACAAGATGGGACCATCGACCGTTTCAAGGCTCGCTTAGTAGCCAAAGGCTTTACTCAAGTGCATGGCCTTGCTACCAAGAAACATATTCACCAGTGGCTCGGATGAACACTCTCCGTCTTCTCCTTGCCATCTCAGCTGCTAAACAATGGTACTTGCACCAATTGGACATTGATAATGCTTTCCTTCACGATTATCTCTCAGAAGAAGTCTATATGAAGATCCCACCTGGATTCAAAACATCTAAACCAAATCAAGTATGTCTCTTAAAAAGATCACTCTATAGTCTAAAGCAAGCTAGTCATGAATGGTTCTCAACCATCTCTACTGCTCTCACATCCCAAAATTACTTCAAAAGTCCGGCAGATCACACTCTCTTCATCAAACGCACATCAACTAGCTTTACTGCCCTTCTCATCTATGTTGATGATGTGGTGCTTGCTGGTAATTGCGTAGAAGAAATCCATTCCATCAAACACTTTCTACATAGCAAATTCAAAATCAAAGACTTAGGTGAACTACATACTTCCTTGGTCTCGAGGTTGCTCGCAACTCCAAAGGAATCTTTCTTAATCAGCACAAGTATGCCCTTGACCTTCTTAGTGACACGGGCATGCTTGCATCAAAACCTGCCAACATTCCTATGGACCCTTCTACACGATTATAAAGAAAAATGGAAACACTTTGGAAGACAATTCATCTTATCGAAGACTCATTGGACGCCTCCTTTACCTCACTTCAACAAGGCCTGATATCAGTTACAGTATACAACAATTAAGTCAATTCCTTGATTGTCCAACATATACACACATGCAAGCTGCAACACGGATTCTTTGCTACATAAAAACTTCCCCTGGGCGAGGTTTATTCTTTCCTTTGGAATCTAATTGTTAACCTTTTAATGGAGCTACAAAGGATTAACTCGTTTCAGTATAATGATTATACGTGTATCGTCCTTAGGGAGCACTGAATTTATTTGATTAAGAATTAAGTCGATAGAATGTCCAAAAACATAATAAATTGTGAATGAAAAATAAAATAAAAGCTTGGTAAAAAGATAAACAAATGAAATAACGATTCACCTGAGATTGAGTTTCATTACTTAACCTTGTTTCTTTCAATAGAAGTTAAATATTATAAGAAAAGATGCATACTCAATGTCACAAGTGCAAATATCTTTGTCACTGGATTCTAAGACACTAGTTTCTAGAGCCCAATCTCTTGGCACTTTAGAGACTAAGTCTTGCATTAAGCAGAGTATTTTGACAATCATAAGCACTTCCATCCATCTCTAGACTAGAAGATTTTATGAGAGTTTTTCTCCAAATTCATTTATAAATCAGTTTCTCAACTGTGCAAATAAAGTAACACATGAAAAAGGTGATCAAGCTAGACCAAGAAAAGAAAAACAAAAGAAGAACTCCAATTCACATATAATATACAACTAACAATTGAAAGAAACAAGAGATGAAGTAATTACATTCAATCCCGGTGGAAAGCTTAGCCTAGCAAGGCCATGAACTTCAAGAACTAAACCTAAGAGTATAGGAACTCTCACTAAAGCACTATACTTTGTAGTTTATTTCTTTGAAATTCAATATCTCTCCTAACTTCTGCATAGCTTATAAGTGTTTTGGGCAGGGGTCTGCCGCTCGAGCGCCCTCTTGGCGCTTGAGCGCTGGCCTTACATGTGCTTGTAAATGAGCTTTAATGCCTGGTTAATGTGTCTGGCGCTCGAGCGCCAGGCTCATAACTCTGGCAAAAAGAATCCAATGCTCAACGGTTACTGGCACTCGAGCCTTGGTGTGGCGCTCGAGCGCTAGCCTCTTATATACACGAGCGCTAGCCTCTTATATACTCCAGCATCTTGATTTTCTTATTTTGCTTCCAAAACACCTGAAAATACATTTCTAAAGTTAGAAAATTTATTATTTCTACCTATTTACTCTTGAACACACAAAGTAAGGATTAAAGGTGAAGTTTTGCATAGAAACATGTTATTTCTTGAGAAGATAAGTGCAAATCCTTTATTATATAAACACACTAATTTGCACTTATCACTAACCTCAAATTACATGCTTACAGCGATTGGGCTGGATGCCCCGATTCTCGTCAACTTGTAATAGGTTTGTGTATATTTCTGGGCAGGGGTCTGCCGCTCGAGCGCCCTCTTGGCGCTTGAGCGCTGGCCTTACATGTGCTTGTAAATGAGCTTTAATGCCTGGTTAATGTGTCTGGCGCTCGAGCGCCAGGCTCATAACTCTGGCAAAAAGAATCCAATGCTCAACGGTTACTGGCACTCGAGCCTTGGTGTGGCGCTCGAGCGCTAGCCTCTTATATACACGAGCGCTAGCCTCTTATATACTCCAGCATCTTGATTTTCTTATTTTGCTTCCAAAACACCTGAAAATACATTTCTAAAGTTAGAAAATTTATTATTTCTACCTATTTACTCTTGAACACACAAAGTAAGGATTAAAGGTGAAGTTTTGCATAGAAACATGTTATTTCTTGAGAAGATAAGTGCAAATCCTTTATTATATAAACACACTAATTTGCACTTATCACTAACCTCAAATTACATGCTTACAGCGATTGGGCTGGATGCCCCGATTCTCGTCAACTTGTAATAGGTTTGTGTATATTTCTGGGCTCTTCATTAATTTCCTGGCGTGCTAAAAAACAACAAACTCCCTCGAAATCCTTCACTGAGGCTGAATATCAAGCTCTAGCTTCAACAACTTGCGAGATACAATGGATTTACCACCTTCTCAAGACTTTTCACATTCAAGATGCCATTCCCTGCAACCTGTTCTACGATAATGAATTTGCGATTCACATAGCTCACCATGACTCCTTCCACGAACGCAACAAACATATTGAACTAGACTGCCACATCACCATAAACAAGATCCTCTCAGGACTAATCAAACATCTCCTTATTCCTGCTTCAAAACAGCTTGCAGATATACTAACAAAACCCTTACCGGCAAGCAGCTTTTACACGATCATCTCAAAGCTGGGCATGAACAACATTCATGGTCCAGCTTGAGGGGGGTAATACCGGATTACTCTCATAATCTCCTCTCTCCAAGCTGACAGTTAATTCTGTTCTTCCACCATTACAACAAGGCCTTATCTGCATTATTCTATTTCTATTATTTCCATTACTATTAGTTGTTCCTTTTTCTCGTTTTGCTCTTTTCTCCTTACATCTTTGTATATAAAGCTTCTCCTCCCTCTTTTGTATTCTTAAGTCAAGTATTGTACAGATCAATATCAATGAATAATTTCATTATCTTCTTCACTAGAGTCTCTTGTTCATCTTCGCTTCCTTCTGTCATTTGGGTTTATGTCCTAGATTCATCTTCTTCGATCCAGAATCTTCACAAGTAAATCTTCATGCCTTCATTGTGTTCACTGCCTTGATTTGTGAATATTTTTTGTTTTGTTTTTCTTGACATAGTTAATTGCTTGACATGTGACAATCACATGGGGTTTTTATGATTGTGTGTTGAAGTGATCCGAACAATGTCAAATGGTGTGTGATAGAGACTTATGCAAGCGCAGCATACAAAATTAATAATAATAATAATAATAATAATAATAATAATAATAATAATAATGTTATTATTATGTTAAGAGTTACCGAAACAAAACTATTAATATTAATAATGAGATATGAGTAGAGACTGCTTTAAATATAAAGGACATTACACATCACAACTTTAAATTTGATTTTTATAATTGTTTCAAGAGCAAAATTTCGTTTCCATTGTTCATTAAATTAAATTATTTTAATGGGTCTCCAAATTGAATATTGTAGTTATCATTTTAGTACTTAAAACATAATTGCACATTGAAAGATAAATTTTATATATCTTTTCCAATGATTTATATAGGCTATAACAACTATGGTAAGATTGGCTATATAAGATATTAATTTTGTCACACACTTCAATACAGGTCTAGAATAGACATATGATTGTCCGAATAATGTGATAATTGAATAAATGAAAATCTATTCATCCAACAAATGGTATTGTTGCCATTATAGATATTAATTTTGATGTGACAATTTAATGGATATTAATTTTTTCATACAGGCCCCTTCATTTATAAGTGTTATAATGTATAAATTTTATGTTTTTGGGTTACTTTTAACAAAATTCTCTGAATGGGTTTCCATACATTTTTGTATTTTTTTGTCATATTTGTTCACTGTATTCTATAGCTTCCATTAGTTTTTAAAATATATTTAATATTAATTTATGATTTTGTATTAAATTTGTACGTATATCTATTAAATCTAAATTTTCTATTTTTCTAATATATTTTTTAACTCTATTTTTTAATATTATTTTCCAATCATTAATATCTTCTACTATTGATTCTATAATTTCTGTTAGCTTAACGCAATTTATTTGTCCATAGTTCATTTTTATATTCTAGCTCTTTCTTCAAATTGTTTTTTAATCTTATCAATTTCTTTCTTGTTTTCTAGGATATCTAAATATATTTCTCCCCTATTCCAATGATAATAATAATAGTCATCCATATTCATTTTTAATCTAATGATTTCACTTCTAAGATCATTTTTTAGTTTCCAAATGTATTTATCCATGATTTCTATTTTTGTTTTTCTTAGAAAATTTAATTTCTAAGAGCCTAAGAATTGAACCTTTAGTTCTGATACCAATTTTTGTATCTTTATTTCTTCTTTTAATTTCTTTTTCCACTTCTTGATATTTTTCTTTTCCTTTCTTACAAGAAGTTTAAATATCAATTTATGTTCAAATTTTCTTTCAGCTTTTGTTTTATTTTTTCAATTTTCAAGTTCTCCTTTACGACAATATATCCAATCTCTTATTTCTTCTATGGTTTTTGGCCTGTACTTTTCCATTTATACTGCTAAAATTTTTAGATCTTCTTTTTAATCATATAAATCAAGTAGAATAATTCCTTCTTGTATATCTAATTCATCGATTTTTCTTTTATAGAATAATTTCATTTCTTTTCTTATAGAGAACCTTATTCTTTTTTCAAGAATTTTTCTTGATTTTTTAAAAAAATTTACTTCTTTTTTGCATTTATTAATGAGTCTTTTAACATCCTTAGGATGAGTAGCTATGGTTATTTCTCCAAAATCTAATATATAATTAGGCATTTTTACTGAAACTACTCATTGAGATATAATTCATATAAATCATCTTCTATCCATTATGGTATTTTAAAATATTCATCAAATGTTATATATGTCATCTCTTGGTCAAAAATTTCTGAGTGATAAACTCTTATTATTTCATCTTCAATCCATTCTCTTAATATTATTTCTTCTGCTAGTCTGTCTTGTATTTACTTAGGCAGTTCTAGTTTATAACAATAAAACCAGCTTGAAATATCTTCACTCATGTTTTATCCTATTTTAAATGATATTCTTTTTACTTTATTTGCTAGCTCCTCTATTTGTTTGTCATAATTATATATCTTTCTAAAGGGTTTTTCCATGATTATGGTAGTTCTTCTATCTTATTTCTTTCTATCTTATTTCTTTCTATCTTAAAAGGTTTTTTCAAATCTAAAAATAAACTGGGAATATTAATGTATTTATTATTTTTAAACTCTTATGAGTGATGAGAATTTGTTAATGCATAGCTAATACAATATGTGAGACTAAAAATTTTATCTCCTTTTTTCGACAGATTTTTTCTTTTGAAATCATGACAAAAATTTAATGATAGATCTAGGTTCTCTGTTTCTAATGGTATTCCTATGTTAGGATATGTGGTAAATATCAGCTTTGTGTAGGCTAGATTTCCTTCTACCATAGTTATGATGGAATCTCTAAGATCTTGGATCCTACTGTCTATTAATGCCACTGTTATTGGACTATTTATTCCTTCTCCAAAGGTACTCTTAATTAATATTTGTATGGCTCCTATATGCACATATTTTATCTTTGATCTCTCTTCCGGTCTAATTTTTTGTAATTTTTCTTTTAGGCTTTTCCTTTGTAATAATTTAATGTTATGTTTTCCTTAGATATCTATAGTTGATTCACAAAACATCTTTCCATAATGTATGATCTTTTTAAAGTTAATCTTTTATATATTTTATCTAGTAGTTTTATTTTTAACTTAAGATTTTCTCCTTCCTTCAAGTTTAAATCTTCTTTCTGGATTTTTCTAAATTTGATATTATCTATTAGCCATTCAATTGAATTGTTAAAATCTTCTTCTTTTTTATAGAAATCAAAAGTTTCTTCAATAGACATCTTTATATGCAGATAATTTTCCTACAATCATGTTCAAGGGTTGTAATTTTATACTTGAGATGTATGGCTTTTCTGGATGATTTTGTTGAATTTGGTCCACGATGCCTTCTCGTTGTTAATCTCTGATAATAATACTTCTTTATAAGTCAAGGATCTAGATATCATAAAATGATTTTTATTTCTGGATATATTTTAGTACATAGGGGTTTTCAATCTGAGATTGATATTACAAATCTAGAGAAAGAAAATAAAAAGTGACCTAGAAACTACAAGAGGCTTCAGGGTGTTATCCAGCTTGCTCAACACATGAGTCTTATAGCTTTGAGAGATTTTTCTACTCCAATTGGCTCCGCCTCCATCTGGTTAGAACATACAAATTTATAGAAGGGTGAGGGCATAACTAATGACCCTTATGCCCTTACATTATTGACACACACATCACTGCTTACAACTACATTTTTACATTATTGAAGTCTTGTGACATCATTGCTTACATCATTCTTCAATTATTGTTTCTTCGGATTCCTTTTGCTTTTCATCTACACACAAGGGGCACATGTGGTATTCAGAGTTTTTTAACAGCTGGCAAAGAAGTCTTTGCGTCTGTTTTGGGTAATCAAGATTCTCCATGCAGTAAAAGTCTTTGAGCCAATGATTAATATGGACATACTCTCTTTTTGGAATTACTTCATTGAAGGGAGAAGTAACTATAGTATCTCTGGACTTCAAATTAACCTTAATCATGGTGTCTCCTCGGATTTTTTTAAGATTAAGATAAATGAAATATAATTGATGTGCTCTATAGTAATGTTCATTAGATTCCATGATTCCGTCTATCTTTGCTTCATCAGCAGGGGGAGATGTTTCATTTGAAAAACCTAAATGCATGTAGGTTTTTGGTCTAATGAAAGTTGTATCTTCATAATGGTAGTAACAACTCACAGAACCTTAATGAAAGTATTCTTATCTTGAGCTCTTCTGTCTTTCCACAATTTAATGGCTATCTTCATGGTATCAGGAAAATATTCAAGTTCCCTGTGGTCTCCTGAGAGACATATTAGTTCTACTAATCCATATTGAACTGCATGCCATAGTTTTAATGGATTGTATCTTGGCAAGGTTACCATTTTGGTCATGTCTTTGGTCTCCATATCGTGTACCATGGTTGATCAAGATACTTTTGTTTTTGCCATTCAAAAGTTTCTTGGAGTAATTCACAATATTTTTCTCAATTAGGTTTTCTTTCTTCTCTTAATTCTTCTTTGGTCATGGGAATTGTCATTTTACTCATATGTTCTCTAGTTACTTTGAGTTCTTTGACCATCTTTGTTTGTGGTCTTAAATTGATTATATCTTTATAATTTTTTAATTCTTCTTTTGCTTTTTCAAAGGAGCTGCATCTTTTGTATCTGACATTGAGAGGGAGTTTCTCTTCATCAATGTTTTCATGGATTCCTTTCTTTTCTCCATTGAATACTACGTATACATGAGTTCTTTGAGCTTATGAAGAGGCTTATTTCAGTTCTTCAAGAAGTTGAGCCTGATTTTCTTTTAGTTTTTCACCATTTTTCATCTGTATTAAGTGCATTTTTTGTTTGAGTATCTGAACTTCCATCTGAAGTTTCTTTATCTCCATCTCTTTTTCGGCAATCTGAATCTCCATGGTCTTGAGTTCCATATTTTTCTCCATTTTCTTGTGAAACAACTTAGAAGTATGGGTTTTTTCGTGAGGCCTGGTTAGCCTTATTTGTCTCTTTAAAGACATTTATCTAACAGCTAGTTCCCTTGTCAAAGAGTCAGTTGTATAATTTTTGTCACCTTTAATCAGTTCTATTTCAAACTGATACCAATAAAGGAATTGTTGCTATATCAAGAGTCTTCCAATTTTAAAATCTCCTCTTATGGTGATGTCTAAATGACTTAACATAACTGGAATATGTTCTTGCAATAAACATATTAGGCAAAAGATAAATTCTGAATTTCTTTATAGTATTGATCAAGGCCAATACTTCTTTTTCTGAAATATGATAATTAATCTCATGATTCTTAAAACTTCCAGAAGTATATTGACATATTAATTTTGTCTTACCAATATGAGCTTTTAACACTCCACCCCAATGATAATCAGAAGCATCAGTTTCAATAATCATTCCATCTTTATCACATGGATAATATAATGATGGTAAATTATTACATTTCCTTTTTATTGTTTCCACATTTAGTATCAGATTCTGTCCAATTCCATACTACTTCTTTCTTTAACTTAACTTGTAACGATTGTCTGATTTCAACTAATTTTGGAATATATCCTTCAGCGTATGTTAAAATTCCAAGAAATTTTTGTAATTGCTTTTTATCAGTAATTTTTGAGGGAAAATCTTTTATTATTAAAGAAATATGATCTTGTACTTTTAACTTTCCTTCTTCAATTTCTAATCTTAAGAATTTGATCTTGTTTTTACCAATCACAGCTTTTCTCTCTGAAAGAACTATTCCTCTTTCTTTACATCTTTGTATAATGATTAATGTTCTTTTATAACATTCTTCAACTGTTTTTGCAAAGATGATTATATCATCAACATAAACACTACATATGTTTTATATGTCTTTTAGATTATCATCCATAAACCTTTGAAATATTCTTGGAGATTGTTTCATACCAAAAGACAAAACATTCCATTCATATTGTCTTTGTGGACATGAAAAAACAGTCAGAGGTTTGCTTTCCTCATCTATTCTTAATTGTAAAAATCCACTTTTACAATCAAAGTGTTGAGAAATATTTCATTCCTCTAATCTTTTCTATTAATTCATCTTTCCTAGGAAGATAGTAAGCATAATCTTCAGTGGCTTCATTCATCTTTTTGTAATTAATTACCATTCTTCATTGTCTAATTGGTAATAATATTTTTCATATTTACATATGAATTTGTCAATCTCACACACGTCACATATAAACATATTAGCTAAATGTCATTTAACATGTTTCTTTTCACTTTCTTTTACTTCTCTTTCATAATTTTCTAAATCTTTTTCTAATAATTCTTGGGTTAATATTTTTCCTAAGGAATCTAATATTTCCCAAACCCGGTTAAGTTTGAAGGGTTTGCTATCTGAAGGAATGCTCTCAAATTTCCTGTTGTTTTGAAAATAGCAATTCTTATAATATCTTTACTTACTAATTTTGTAGCTTCAAATTCATTTAACAGAATTAGAGCTAATTCATTTAACCATTCTTGGAGGATTTCTTCCCTATTGATAATACAATCTAGATTTAATGTATTTCTATATATTAGTCCTCCCTTTTTTGGATGATATTCATTTCTTTTTTCTTTCCTCAGTGCTATATTGATATTTTGGATTTCAATATTCTTCATATTTTCTTTTCTTTTCTTTTTGCTTTTGTCTAAAAAAGTCATTTTTAGTATTACTATATTCATTTTTTACTCTTGATGGAGTTCCTTCGTTTTCTCCCATATTATATTCTTCATTACTAGATTCATATCTTATTATTATATCTTCATTTTCTTCTTTAGAATTGTCAGTGTTTTCATTTGTAATTTGATAATTATTTTCCTCTTCTTTCTTCTTTTCTTCAGAAAGAATTTCTAATCTTTTCATTAAATTTGAGATTTCTTCTATATCATATTGTTGAGTGTTCTCAATTTCTTCTTCTAATCTCTCCATAATAGCGGTGATCTGGGAATAATTCATTTGTCTTCTTCTTTTTCAATTTTTGTTCTTTTTATATCAAAATATTTTTCTAAATCTTTGATAGTTATTTGTCTATTTTGTTCACTTTCTTTCAGGTGATTTAATATTTCTTTTAATTCATCATGAAGCTTCTCTTCTTCTTGGTATAAATATTTTTGTTTTTCTTTGGATTGTAAATATTGTATCAAATTTTCCAGTATTTTTTCTGTTTTTAAATTAGATTTTTGTTTTTGAGGAATGACTTCTGACATCTGGATAATTATATTAGTTATTTTTTCTAATTGCAGACTAAAGAATTTTATTTCTTCTAAATATTTTTTATTATTTTCTAAAATATTTGTTTTAATTTCTTTTAGTTCATGCATAATTTCTTCAATCTTTTTTAATAATGTATCTGAGCTGTTCGTAAAACTCATTTTCAATCTAAATCTGAATCAGGATCTAATTCTCCAAATGTGAATAATCTATCTTGTAATTCTAATTGACATTGTAATAATATGTTTTCAGCTTCATCCAACTTTATTTTTTCTATGATTTCCATATATTTTTTTGCTATTATTTCTTTTATATTTTCCGGTAAATTTATCTTGTATATTAATTTTAACTTTTTATTTTGTAATTCTCTATTAAATGCTTCTTTATCTTTCTGATCCATACTTTTACTTATTATTATTATTATTATTATTATTATTATTATTATTATTATTATTATTATTATTATTTGTTAGACAAGAGACTCTATGCTCAAGAGGGTGAATTGAGCTTAAAAGATTTTTCGTAAATTCTTTTATAAATGATAGCAAGACTTGAACAAGTATACTTTAGTTATATATGGAATTAAAAGACAATGAATATAGAAATAAAGATGCAACAAAATAAACAAGTAAGAGTTTTAAGGATAGAGAGAATAACACCAAGTTTTATACTGATTCAGTCACACACCATTTGTGACCTACGTCACCACTTGTGACCTACGTCAAGTCTACGAATTTCCGCCGCGCGAGAATTCTTGTATTGCTTTTCAACAATTTACACACTAAGAGCACCCTTCTCAATTGGATACCCCACCAATTTCAAGGGCCTCAATCTAGGGATACCTCACCCTACAAATGGTTTTGAAGGATCCCTCATCTTCAACAAACAAGAAGGATTCCTCACCTTCTTAACACTTTTAATTTAAACTCACCACAATGAAACTCTCAAAAGAGTAAATAATAAAACTTGAAGCTGTAAGATATTTGATTTAAGGCTCTTTGTTTAATGAAAGAAACAGAGTAAGAGAAAAACAAAGAAAGCCTTAAGCAATAGCACAAGACCCTTGATTTAGAAAGATTGAGGATAGAAATACTTTTTCAATATAGTGACTAGCTTGCAAGGGTGTGTCACACTTTTTGTCGGAAGCCCCTTTTATAGACAGCAGAAATAGCAGATGGAAAATGCGCACAGTTCATTAACATATTCGAATATGTATTCGAATATGACACTTTCATATTCGAATATGTATTCGAATACAGTGTCTCTGCATTTAAAATTTGAACTCTGTGGGCTTCATATTCGAATATATATTCGAATATGGAGGACCATATTCGAATAGGTATTTGAATATAATAATTCTGGAAAGTGAAAATGTCAAGGCACCATGTTATATTCGAATATATAGTCGAATATTCTGTTTCTGGAAAATAACTAGGCCAAGTCAATATAACATATTCGAATATATATTCGAATATAATGGTCATAAAATTCAAATTTTATTTCCAGAATCTTGATATTCGAATATACAATCAATTTAGACTTTTTCAAGTAAAAATCAAGTTTAGATATTTTCTTTGTAATTCTCTATGAGGGTCTTTTCTTTGAACATTTTCTAAAAATTTGTTTGATTTGAAAAAAATGTTTGTTTCATTTTTAAAGAGCCTTAATCAAAATTACATTTATGCATAAGTTAAATGCTATATACCCTTGTCGTTGCAGATCTGTTTACTGCGCTTGTTCGCTTGATTTACCCTTTCATGATTCTTGGTTTGTTGTGGAATCATCGAAACTCTAAACTTAGAGCATTTGTATTTACATTATTTATTTATTTATTTTTATTGGCTTTAGGAAGAGAGAGAAAAGTGACCCTTTGTAGGGAATTTTTCTAGGCCCATTTATGAAATTTGTGTTCAAAGTAGCCCTTCTAACATAATTTTGCCTTTCATTCACTTATATAAGTCATTATTGTGATTGACTTTCTTGTCTAAAAATGTATACTCAACAAATTTTATTTCTGTCATTATACTCAAACACATTTATTTTTAAGTAATACTAATAGACAAGATCTAAAAGCTAAAAAAGAATGAATTTTATATATCAAAATTATATCTAAACTTTTTCCTTTAAGATAATTAATTATAGTTAAGTTATTAGAAATCACCAAAATAATTAGTTGGCAAAACAAGAATGAAAAATCTTTAAGAATACTTTGTAAACCATTGGCACTTCTACCTATAACGTGACTTGAAGGGAACTAGACTAAGCTTTACTATTATGTCAAATCAATCTTATATGCTAATCCCTTACTCTTAATTAATAGTGAAGGCAATTTCATCCAAAAATGAAAGACATATATCAATCTTTTTATACTTTTTAATAAAAATAGAAAAATATAAAGAAATTCTTATATGTGTTGTTACAAAGTGAAAATCTCCATTGTTGATTACCAAAAGCTTCGGACTTATATATTATATGATGGTCTTCTTTCTAGTCGATGTGGGACTTCATCTTAACATACCCCCTTATGCCCAGGACTGGACATCTTGTTCGTGAAGTTTGCAGGACTGGACATCTGCGGTGGCTCATGACTAACCTGGCTCTTGATACCATATTAGAATTGGATTTGGACCTAACTCACTTCCAAAAAGCTAGCTCATAGGACAAAGATTGTCACACTACTTATATAAACTGTAACTACTATGTAAATTATTTTGATAATAACATTTAACTAACTCTTAATTTAAAGAATAAACTGTCTATGATATAATGTATATGTTAACATGTATCACTATAAATTACCTATACACAGAATTTTTGAAAATATAACTACAAAAAAGGAGCATAATTTCTTGAACCAACAAGTAGTAAATTCTGAACAAAATCTCTATTTAAGAGTTTTCTTGCCTCGATTTAGATAACCAAAAACCAATAAAAAAAAAAAAAAAAGACAAATTGGCGGTCATATTCTAGCAAAAGTACTGTACCATAAGTTTGAGCGAACTCATTCTTACTTTAAGTTCATTTCACTAAGATTCATCTATTTATTTTAATAGAAACAAATTTATATTCATCTTCTTTATTCTTTATTTTTTATAAGCACTGTCACCGCGGCTCACCATTAAAACTTTAAAAGGTTTTTAAATGCAATATTGCTTGATATGCAACATCTCCATCATGCACCATGAACTAGAGGTGTCAAAGTGGCTCAATCCCATTTCTGGTTATTGATTCTTGTTTGATCATTAGCTTGTGGTTTATCGTGCGGGAAAATGTTCCATTAGCATATATAAATAATGTAATTATCAATGTTACTTTCATCATCATAGTAGGAAAAGCTATGAATTCATGCAACCATCTTATTTAGACAAAAACCACAGAATACTATAAACAATTTTCACTTTTCTTTAAGATTTTCTGCTAGTTATCAATTATCATATCAGTTCAAAACTTAAAATCACTCAAAGTTAGATGTATTCATAGGACAATGATCTACTATCACTGGAACCTATCCTTAGTTCAAATATCGCTGGCTTCCTGTATCTGCTACTAAGTGGAATGTTTGCTAAAGCTAATTTTAATTTATTCATATTATCGCTAATTGTATCAAGTCTAAATATCTCTGGCATCCTGTATCTGGTTCTTTGTGTTGTTGGCCTCTTTCTATCATTTTTCTGCACAATGTATAAACAAGTTATGTACACTACATAATGCATATGGATAGGATTGGTTAAACATGTATCATTTGTATAAGATTTTACGTGTTTATAATATTATTTTTATGCTATAATTACCAAGTTATGTACACTAGTTTGGTTTTAAAAAACTTCTATCCATAATTCCATATGGTATTTTCTTTGTTCGTGAGGCTCATTTACATATAGAAAAACTCTAGAGTGACTAGCTCTTCATGCTTCAAATCTAGTATTGTTATGCTTGTTTCATTTTATTAACATCTTAATCTTAATATATATGAAGCATAAAATTTTATCATGGAGTCTATGGATAGATAGGCACGAGGATGAGCTTGAAGAAGTTTCTAAAACTCCTCCTACTGTACCTAGAACTAGAAGGGTTGAGAGTGGGACAACTAAGAAAGAGACTTCAGTTGTTTGGAATTTTTTCTCTAAAATTGGAGTTAGCAAAGATGGTTGTCATAGAGTTGCTTGTCTATATTGTGATCAAGAGTATGTTATTGGTTTAAATCCTGATACTGAGAGACATTATGGGACTTCACATTTAAAGCGTTATATCCTGGATTGTAAAGGTATTGCAAACTCAATTTTGTATTCAAATGTAACCTCTACTCCGAAAATGATTATTCAAATGACACATCATGGCATGCTTGCACGGGTCATAATCAAACATGATCTCCCTTATAGCTTTGTTGAATATGATTTGACTATTGATTGGATACATTATTTGAATTCTAATTGTATTATGCCTTCGAGAAATACTGTTGTGTTAGACATTCGAAAAAATTATCTAAAAGAGAAAGATAAGCTTAAGGCAGCCATCTCTAAGATTCCTAATAGTGTATGCCTAACTTCTGATCTGTGGACAGCGGTTACAACTTAGAGTTATATTTGTTTAACGGCTCATTTTGTTGATGAGAACTGGAAATGAAGTAAGATTCTTAACTTTTGTCGAATGAAACCACCACATACTGGAGTTAAGTTGAAAGTTGTTATCTTTGATTGCTTGAGAGAGTGGGGAATTGATAAGAAAGTGTTTTCTATTACACTTGACAATGCAATGATCTTGAAAAAACATATTTTACAAGGTAATTTGTTAAGTAATGGTGAGTACTTTCACATTCGATGTTGTGCTCACATCTTAAACTTAATTGTTCAAGAGGGTCTTGAAGTAGCTCATGAAGTACTCTTTAAAATAAGAGAGAGTGTGAGATATGTAAAAATGTCTAATGGGCGGATGTTGAGATTTCAAGAGTGTATTAAGGATACCAATGTAGACTCATCAATTGGCTTAAGGGTAGATGTTCCAACAAGGTGGAATTCAACCTATCTCATGCTTGATAGTGCCATAATATATGAGAAAGGTTTTAATATTCTTAAAGTGGTAGATAGGAGTTTTAAGCATTCTCCATCATATGAAGAATGGAGAAGAGGGGAGAAAATGTGTGAGTTTCTTGAGCCTTTTATGAGACTACAAACATGATATCGGGTTCATCATATCCAACTTCGAATTTATATTTCATGCAAGTATGGAAGATTGAGTGTCTATTGAAAGACAATTTGCATAATGAGGATGAACTGATAAAAGATATGGCAGAAAGGATGAAAGTGGAGTTTGATAAATATTGGAAAGATTATAGTGTAGTTTTGGCTTTTAAGGCTATTTTTGATCCATGCTAGAAGCAAGAATTCTTAAAGTATTGCTATGACAAGCTTGACCCTTCTACCTCTGAACGGAAGGTTAAATATGTATTGGAGAAATTGAAGAAGCTTTATGGAGAATATGCCAAAAACTTGAATCCATCTAGTGTTTCTCGGTCTCAATCTTCCTATGAATCTTGTGCTTTATCAAGTTCAAATGGGGAAGAAAGTAGACCCAAGAAGAAACCAAGAGTGTACAATGTATGTTATTCTTATTCTAACTTATTTGTTTTCTTTTTTATATAATTTTATTCTTACTTTGTCTAAATAATTAATATATTATATAGGATTTTAAAAGGTTTCAAAATGCAAGTAAGTCTATTGCTGGAACTAGAAACGAGTTGGATTTTTATTTAGATGAACCACAAATTGTTGCGGATGATAATGAGAAATTTGATGTCCTTTAATTCTGGAAGAATAATGAGAAGAGGTTTCTCATGCTCTCTATACTAGCACAAGATCTCTTGAGTGTTCTGATTACCACAATGGCAGCTTTTAGCATTGGTGGGCGTGTGTTAACTAAATATAGAAGTTTTACTCTACCTGAAAATGTTGAAATGCTGATATGCACTAAGAATTGGTTGCATGGCTTTGATGTGAATCCTACTCCTACTGATAATATTTTAGTATTGTATGCAATCTTTGCTTATATGGTTTATTTGAAATACTTATTATATTATTATTTTTTGGTTATTAGTTATTATAAATGAAGAGAGTAACAAGGATTGTGCTGAAGATTGTGGTGATGATATGACACAATCAAGAATTTTGCGTTCAACTGGATGATGAAGAGTAATTGTAAGAATTTGTTAGTTTATTTGATGTGGTTAATTGTTAATTTGTTATTGAGTATGTATGTGTCTAACCGTTAATAAGTTACTTTATCTGATGTGCAGAGGTGCAGGGAACTTGTTATTGGTGGCACTAAGAAGAGTCAAACAATATCTTTATTTTAAGTAGTAATGTTATGGTGTATTAAGATTTCCAATACATTTTTCTAAACGTTTTAATTAATGTTAATTTCTCTATGGATTGGATTTGTATTTGTTATATTTTTATTATCTTGCAATTAAAATTTGTAATCTCGAAGTGAAAACTATTCGGTTGATAATATAATATTCGTGACTGTTATGTTTAGTAGAAATTTGAAAGGGAAGCTTGTGTAGAAAAGGTAGGTGGTGTGTAGCCAAAATATGAAAAGTTACTTTGAATTTGGAACCACCAAATGAAAGAACAAGAAAATGATGGCATCATTTTTTTAGTTTATTATAATTTAATTAATTATGTTAAGTGGGTTGATATGATTAAACTTTTTATTGTTATATTAACATGTATATTTATTTTAAATGATAAAATTAATAATGGTAAGAATATAAAATATACATATAAAATTGACCCTGACGTGGCCCTCACTTAGCCTTACTTTGGCCCTGTCCTAGCCCAGCCTTTACCCTACCTTGGCCTACATGACTAATTATTATATTAAAAAAAGGAGGATGAGATTAACATCATCTCTATTGGAAGTGGCACCATCTTTTTATATGTAACAATCATAATAGAAAGGAAGGAAGTTTTTTAATTTTTTCTCTTTAGAAGTCAACTTTTTCTTTCATATTTCTCTCTAACCAAATAAAAGAAGTTGTATCATTATTTGTATTCTTCTTTTCTTTTTGTTATGGACCGGAATTAAGAGATATCCCGGTCGTAAATACCATGTTCGGCCCAATATCTCATCTATTATAAAGATTGGACTAGACCCAGAGACAAGACCCTTAGGCCCAAAATATAGCCTACAAACCCTAATACTTCTTTATAAATATAATATATTATAATTACTCAGGTATGCTATTAATCTAATAATAATTACTCTGACCCGTACAGTCACTGACTTGAGCGTCGGAGTCCTTGCAGGTCCCCCACCTGCCGTCGTGGAGCGCCGCCGGAACACCTAGAGACCGGAGTTCTTCCTGTGGATCCCATCATTAGCCAGGTACCTCTATTTTATGTCGTTCCAATATTTTTATAACGCAACATTGGCGCCGTCTGTGGGGAGCGGTAAAACGTTTTCCCATCCCTTTACCATGGCTAAGGAAGAACCAGTGATAAATGAGAAAAGAAAATTTCATTCGGAGCTTTAATGGAGAAGACGAGAAATAGCGTCATGATCCAATTTCCTGTAACCCAAATCGCTCAAACCTGATGGGCTATTCGGAGTCAATAATATACCCAACCCGATGGCAGACCTTTGGAGGGGTTGATTCTCACTAACAAGGTCGACGACGGCGGAGCATTTCTTCTTGACGGTGGAATTCAAGTAAATTTTAATAGCATTGTCGATGCTGTCATTGAGAAGAGGGAGATGGTGGCCCACTCGCTGCCGAATCTACCTCCGGCGACAGCTGGTTGCACCACGGCGAATCCACAACGCACAGAATCGACGACGCCGCCACCACAAAGAGAGACAACTACGCGCACCGCTATCGCTTCCGCAATGAGACGTGCACCGTCATAACGGCCGTCACCACCCGGTAAGGCTTAGTAGCAATCCGGGCTGAAATCACAGTGGCGACAGACTGTTCGCAAAAATCAAGATAGAGGTGCTACAACGCTACCTCTCATTCACGCTCCCTAGGTTGAAGAAGGTGGGTGATGCGCCCAGCAAATTTTCAAAGGCCCAGCATTATTTTACAAAAAAAGAGTGATGCACCCAAAAAAAAAAGGACCTGATTAGAAACAAGAAAAACAAAAACAAAAAAAAAAGAGAGAGAGAAACACAAAATGCTGAACAGCACAAAAAAAAAAGAGAGAGAAAGAAAGGCCTAGCCAAAAAAAAAACATTGCTACAACAAGCACAAAAAAAATAAAAAATTACAAAAGAAGGGGAGAGAGCTGAGTCAAAAAAAAAGGATGGTGTGACTAGAAAACAAAAAAGCCCAAAACATAGATTTGCCAAAAAAGGTGGGGTGGTGTGCATAGCAAAAACGTCATCCTGTTAGAGAGAAAAAAATGAGACATCTTAGTTCTAAAAAACAAAAATGTCCAACTCAGCAAAAATAAAATCTGGTGCAATCAAAGGAAAAGAGGAAGAAAGGCCCAATAAAAAAAAGAATGGTGTGGCTGGAAAATAGAAAAAGGCCCAAAACATAGATCTGCCACTAAAAAAAATGATGCAGTCAGCAGGAACATGGGTGGTGCATTCAGCATAAGTGTTACATGCTGGTCAAAAAAAAAGGAGAGAAGACAGGAAAAACAAAAAGAGCCTAGAATAATGCAGTCAGTAATAATATTCAACAAAGAACAAAAAAGTGGGGTGGTGTGCATAGCAAAAACGTCTTCCTGTTAAAAAGATTAAAAAAAGTGAGAATTGGAGTAGTCAGCAAAAGTCCAAAAAAAATCCTGTAAAGAAATGGCGCGCCTAGCAAAAAAGATAGTGATCCAGAAACCATTCCAGCTCCACAGATGAATATTTCAGTTCAGAGACTACATTAGAGATTTCTAAGGCACGACCTACTATACAGTATCACTGAAAAATCCCGATGCACGATACAATCTGTTTTAGTTTATATGCTCCATGATCTATATTTATATATTATAGTCATGTTTGACATTACAAAGTAGAATTATTTTAATACGACATGCTAGCACCCATTACATCGTTTGTGCAATATATCTTACTCAATATATGCTTCACAATTTGCATGCTAGCATTCACAATATTATCTATTCAACATCAAACAACTTAGAATATGTGCACCTACGATATTGTTTATATTTGTTCCATATATGCTAGCATGAAACGAATATTGTCGGTACAATACACCATGATTAACGTTTGTATTATGATATTATATAATATTACTCAATGATCAACGTGCATGGATAATAAGTGGCAAGACCAACATGAATATCATGTCGGTCAACTATATACTACTGGATCATGTCGGTCAACTATATACTACTGGATCATGTCGGTTAACTATATACTACTAGTGGAACCTTGTTTTTATTGGTGCACAGGTGAAAGTCAGATCATGATTTCAAAAGAAAAATCCCTCCAAAAAAGAGGAAAGCAAGATTAAATCTTTATTAGTTCTTTTTTTTATTAGCATATTTTTTCAGTTAATCTTGGCTACTTACCATTATGCATGTTTTGTCTATCAATTTTTTGAGATACAGGAAATTAATAATGGTGGCAAAGATATCCCAGAACAGACACCAAAGAAATTGCATCAAACAGACCAGGATACATATGTCATCCTCAAACAAGGCCTCTTCAATACGAATATTTACAAAGTGACAAAGATCACTACGATGACCAAGGTCTCTTCTAAAAAGAAGACGACAAAGGTCACATCTACAAATTGCGGAAACCAAGGTCTTACCAAGACAAAGGAGATGACAAAGGTCAACAAAGTCACCCGAGATGACTAGCGACATTAAACGACTTTCAATGCCGAGGACCAAGGTCCCTTCATAACGAAGGCGATAAAGATCACGAGGACATTAAACGGCTTTCAATGCCGAGGACCAAGGTCCCTTCATAAAGAAGGCGATAAAGGTCACAACGACATTAAACGGTGAACAATGCCGAAGGCCAAGGTCTCTTCATAAAGAAGACGATAAAGGTCACCACCAACATTAAACGGTGAACAACGTCGAAGGCCAAGGTCTCTTCATAAAGAAGACGGCAAAGGTCACACCGACATTAAACGACAAACAATGCTGAAGGCCAAGGTCTCTTCATAAAGAAGACGACAAATGTCACATCTACAAACAAAGATGATCAAGGCCTCTTAAGGCAATCTACAAACAAAGATCAGCAAGGCCTCTTAAGGCTATTTCGAAGCGAAAATCAACAAAGACCAACGAATATGCCTCTTAAGGCTATTTAGCAGACAAAAATGAAGACAAAAGATAGCAAACAAATATGTCTTTTAAGGCTATTCAAGAACAACAAGATATTCACGAACAACAAGATATTCAAGAACAACAAGTTAGAAGCTTAAATAGCCACAACTGTAAATAAACTCTACAAAATGAGATCAGCACTTCTTACAAAACGACATATCAAAGTCAGTCAAAAATGCAATATAGAAATATAAGCTCAACAGAAAACACAAACTGTAAATCTACAGTTATCAAGCAACAAATTAAAGGCAAAAGCCCGAGATGACAAAATGTGACGAGATTAAAGCAACAAGCACTCCAAAAGTACATACAAAATATTGTTTCAAAGTTAAAAGCTCGAAACAGAGAGCTATTAACAAGGGACGCCTTTAAGGCCAACCCCCAACAACGACGACTGCCAAAGGACGCCTTTAAGGCTAACCCTCAACAAGATCAACAAAGGAATGCCGCCAAGGCTAACCTATATCAGCAACATTAGAACGGGACACCGGCAAGGCTAACACATCAACAAAATAAAAAAGAGACGCCGCCAGGGATAACCCATAGCAAGATTACAAGGCTAGAAAGGCTATGGCTACGGCTAAACCAATTCTATAAATCCGAGATGGGGAAAAATCAAAGGGCAATGGTTATGGCCAACCCAGTTTTACACAGGCTTGAAGATGATAGTAACCATCACAGTTAATAGACCCCAAAGGAGAAAACAACAAAGAAAGGCCTACGGCCATCTCGGGACGATAAATCCTCGAGAGACTAAAGAAAGACCTACTGGTCATTCCAAGACAAAGTACTTGGACCTAATTTGACGAGACTACAACCATCTCGGGATGACAATCTCCCGAGATATCCCATAATAAGGCTGATGGCCATCCCGGGATAAAAGTACCACAGAACAATATCAATGAGGCTAATAGCTGCTACAGGATAAAAATTCCCCGAGATAGGACAGAGGAGTCCATAGGCCATACCAAGAAAAGAGTTTCCCAGAAAGTAAGCAAAAGAACTGGTCAGCAACCAAAGCGTGAAAGAAACACAAAGGTTCAATACAGAAGGAATGTTAAGTAATTAGAAAAGTAACTAGGGAGGCTTCGGCTTCACCAGCATCAGCGCCATGATCTTCTGGAGGGCGCAAAGATCAAAAGAAGCAAACACCTGCCAGATTGAGATGAATACCGCAGATTGAGTTGAATACCGAGATTCAAAAATTGAAGTATCTTAACACAATCCCTGAAGGCATTAGGACCCCTTCCCTTGAGGAGACCTTGAAGCTCATTTACAAGGCAAGCCCCAAATTTGGGTTCAAGACGTTATACAAAAATACAAAGCTGCAAGCACATAAAGACCAGGATTCAATAGATCCGGCATGAATAACCTGAAGATGATAGCTTGCTCAAAGAAACTTATCGATTTGGGAGACTACAGTCTTATAGATCCAACTTCGAACATGGACTAGACTATTTTCGGCAAAAATATTTCGATTAGTACATTGCAGCCAAGTATATCTCGACAATTGGCCCAACTTGGCTCTAAGGCCATGTTGGTTCCAAAAGGGACCAAGTCCCTAATTTGAAGAAGATAACCTCGGCAAGACCGTTGATCTCAACAAGAGTTTCATCATATTCTTGGACAATGAAGTTCATGTCGACCCAAAACAAAGGGTTCAAGGTTAACGACCATCATGCACTGAAAGCCTTAACAAAAAGGTTATTCAACTCCTATGTTGAAGGATTAGAAGAAATTGATAACCGACAGGAATCCTGAACCATTAGCAAATGGTCACAAAGTCCTAAGATGAAAAGATTTGAAGAACCAGATTCAACATGCAATCAATTAAATAAAGAACAAGATACATCGTACATTCAAAGGCCCAACCTCTATACGAGGGTTATAAAATTAGCAGTCATCGCAAACAAATGTCTATGGCTCCCTAAAAGAAAGGAGATAACTAGACCAAAGAGTCCATCTTCATAGCAGAGATACATATCTTCAAAGAGAATATTGCTAGAGAAGTCCAGAAAGAAATCGGGATAGGCTTGAAAAAAGCCCACAAAGCTTACTCATTACTAGTAGAGTAAAAAATATGTACATCACATCCAAATAGATATTTTCGAGATGAACTGATATTCAAGACGACATTGAACGAAATCTGATCACAGAGCATAAGATGCCATCGATATCCGAGATAGCTTCAACAATAAGAGTCGTCATAAACTTAGATCACCAATGTGGTAAAACAACTCTTGGAATTATCAGATCACACTGAACAGTACCAGTTTCGGTAGAGTTAGTGAACCAAATTATTTAAAGGATTCCACTAAAAGCGGAGGGCAGCAGCCTTAACTTGGGGATCATAATCCCATATCTATATTAGTTGTGTAGAGGTTCATATGCCTCATGGCAAGGTGAAATGATAGAAAATTTCAGCTGAAAACCATATGCTCATAAAGGGCGAACAACAAATTCAAGAAGAGAATTATGTAAAGTCCCGGCATAACAGTGAGAGACAAAATGTTTTAATCCGACATGACATTAAGAAACAATTCGTTTTACGAGATGAGATTAGAACAACATATGATACACTTGAGTTAGAACTCTACTACCGGTAGAACACCATCATGGGGGGCTTCAATAAAGAAATCATCAAAGTGATCAGCCATGAAAATAATTCTCCTAATCACAAATGGAGGGCAATTCATCGAGTCTTTACACGTGGAGTTTCAAATTCAACATCTAAACCGACATACGATCCGAGAATATGAAGCTTTAAATTGAAGTCAAGAAACTAAGTTAAGCCAACAAGGCAAAGGAGAATGCTTGAAATGCTAGAAATGAACTCCTAATAAGTAAAAGAGCGACAAAACTAAGTAACTTGAAATATCCCGGAGTGTGGGATCAACAGTAACCCGACATGGATACTTAAAGACGCGAACTTGCCTGCAGCAACTCGTCGTCTTGGGGGGCTTCTGTTGTGGACTGGAATTAAGAGATATCCTGGTCGTAAATACCATGTCGGGCCCAATATCTCATCCATATAAAGATTGGACTAGACCCAGAAACAAAACCCTTGAGGTCCAAAATATAGCCTGCAAACCCTAATACTTCTTTATAAATAGAATACATTATAATTACTCAGGTATGCTATTAATCTAATAATAATTACTCTGACCCGTACAGTCTGACTTGAGCGTCGGAGTCCTTGCAGATCTCTCAGCCGCTGTCGTGGAGCGCCGCCGGAACACGTACAGACCGGAGTTCTTCCCGTGAATTCCATCATTAGCTAAGTACCTCTATTTTATGTCGTTCCTATATTTTTATAACGCAACACTTTTAAGTTATTTTCTCTCAACCAAGCATAGGATAAAAGAATGAGTATGATAGGCAAAATAACACCTTAGACTCACGTGACACTCCATTACTATTAGCCAATAATTTACAATCCAAATTATCATCAATGATTAAAAATAAAACTTTAGAATTAATTTGAACCGAAAACAAAAAATAATTTTATGCGAAAAAATTAAAAAGTGAGTAGTGGAGTATTTTGTAATAAAAAAATTAATTAACCCTTTCCCGTATTTTAGTTAGGGTTCAGTGTTCCACAAATTAGTACCGATTCCCCATACCTCGAGGCTGACAGCACCTCTCCCTCCGAACATTCCGCCATCAACGAGTTCATCGCTTCCTCTCCTCTGCTGTGTTTTTCTTCCCGCTGTAAGCTGGTGTTTCTCGTTCACAATCACACACAAGGCTCATTCTTTCTTGATTTTTCCCTCTTTATCTGTACTTATACATCACATGCACAGTAGCTCTATTCAATCGCAGGGACGTTTTTATGAAACCATTCAATTTTGCTCATGTACCTTTTTATCTCTTTATGTTTACTTTTTCACACTAAATCTTGCTTGCTTTGATCACATAGGTCGTCAATCGTGGGAAGGATGGGTTTGTTGAGCTCAAAAGGATCTGAGGTATTTAGTATGTATGCACTACACAGCCATATTTAGTTTGGCAACTAAAACAGAACAAAAATGTTATCTTTTGGTAGGAATTGCTTGAAATATCGTCGCTACTTGCTGATGAATGGTTGGAATGAAAATGTAAGCTCCAGAAACTCATTTTGGCTGAATTTTTCTGAAGTATCTGGCCCCAGTTATCTTATTGGGGAAAGTTCGTGCAAAATGTGTTTCTTTCATTCTTATCAGAAAGTTGACCACTTTTTGTTCCAAATCACTTCTAGCTATACTCAGTTTCCTGTCCTATTTGCATCCATTGGCTTTATTTGTCATTATTCAACTAAGGCTCCTTCAAGGTCTTACCGAAGAAGAGCTCGTAAGAGGTTTTTAGAATCTTGCAAGCCGACTCTGGACCAAGCTCAATTTCAGTTGGCACTGTCCCAACTTCCCCCGAGGTTCACTCCTGAAGAACTCTGCAATTTGATTGCTCTTCAAGATAACCCTTTAGTTTGCTTAGAACTGTTTCATTGGGCATCTCAGCAGCCTAGGTTTCGGCATGATGCCTCTACATTTCATGTCACCATAAAGAAGCTTGGTGTTGCAAAAATGTACCAAGAAATGGATGACATTGTGAACCAATTGCTTGCAGTTCCTCATATTGGTTCAGAAGTGTTGTTCAACACAATTATCTATTATTTCACTGAGGCCCGGAAGTTGACTAGAGCTGTCAATATATTTAAGCACATGAAGAATGGTAGAAATTCGATTTGCAGTTTCAGGCCTTCCATTAGAACCTATAATATTCTCTTTGCTGCATTTCTGGGCAGAGGAAATAACTCCTATATAAACCATGTATATATGGAAACAATTAGGTGTCTGTTCAGGCAAATGGTCAATGATGGGATAAAACCTGATATTTTTTCGTTAAATTCTATGATAAAAGGTTATGTGCTTTCTCTGCACGTCAATGATGCATTGAGGATATTTCATCAGATGGGCGTGGTTTATAATTGTCAGCCCAACTCTTTAACGTATGATTACTTGATTCATGGGTTGTGTGTGCAAGGCAGAACAGATAACGCCAAAGAATTATGCCAAGAAATGAAGACCAAAGGTTTTATCCCAAGTAATAAATCTTATAATTCGCTTGTCAATTCTTTGGCACTTAGGGGAGAGGTTGAGGAGGCTGTAAATTATCTATGGGAAATGACTGAAAAGCATCGGTCAGCTGATTTTATTACATACAGGACTGTACTGGATGAGATATGTAGACAAGGAACAGTTCAGGAAGCAATGAGTTTTTTACAGGAGTTACAAGAAAAGGACCTTGTAGATGGGCATGCTTACAGGAAACTTCTTTATGTGCTTGAAGATGACTACGGGAATTCTTTGAGCAGAATCGATTAAGGTACCATAATTTTTCCATTCCTTTACCATTATAGTTAGTTGTTGCTAACTTGCTATAGTCTGTAAACCAAGTGTTACATTTAAAATTTTTCAGGCTGTGTGCCAACTGTCAAGCTTCATAATTTCTTTTTGATATCGCTTGAAGTTGTATAGGAGGTGCACATCCTAACCAAGGGCTTTTGTGTGACTAGCAGTGGGTTTATAACTCCATAATATTGTCAATTCCTAGACACATTATACCAAGTTGTATAGGAGGTGCACATCCTAACCAAGTTGCTGAAAAAGTGACTGTTTCTTCATCAAGATTGACAACTGACCTGGCAATATACTTTTGATGGAAGTCTATTTTTCTTAGAGAATTGTGACTCAAGATTGCTTGAAATGTCTCTGCCTGCCTGATATTCTGTGCTGCACCAGACTTTTTTTCCTCTAGGTAGAAAATATATTTTGCAATGTTGGATGGCGCCCGAAATGTACAGCTTGTTAATCTTTATTTACTGATGGATGGTGTCTGAAATGTACAGCTTCTAAATCTTTATTTACTGATGGATGGTGTCTGAAATGTACAGCTTCTAAATCTTTTCATTCTGCTCTGTGCAATGCATTCTTGAGAAAACTTTCTTAGCCTCTAGCCTTGCTGAAATTTTAGATCTTGTTTTGGCTCTCTTCCCATCAGCAAGAAGATCTTGAGCTAATTTATTGGGAAGCAAGTCCAAAACATTAGCTTAGGATCTTTCCCTCACACCAGCCCTGGCAAGAACATATGCATACCTATTACCTTAGCCTAGCTTTTACGAATGTAGGGGTGTTCAAAAATGATTTAAAACAAAACCAAACCATGAACTAAACCAGTTTAGAAACTGAACCTATTTGTTTTAAACCAAACCAGTTTGGATATATCCAAACCATTTTAAAACCAGTTTTTTAGCTTTAACCCAATTATATCCACTTCAATTAGATTATTCCGACTTCTGTTCATGCGTTTGAATTCAATATTTTAGTTTTAACCCTAAATCAGAGAGATTCTTCCCATGTTCATGCGTTTGAATCTTCATATATTTATGCATATGGATCTTTGCGTCTTCATGTGTGAGTTGCTTCTTCTCTGAAGTGGAGCTGAGTTTCTTCCCACTGTGAGTTTATGTCTTCTCTGAATGTGTTTGAGTTCCTTTCATCTCTAGATCTTTGCCTGAGTTCCTTTTTATGTATGTTCGCGGTTTTTCAGCTTGATGTATTTTGAAACTAGTATAAATCTATTGAGATTTGCTTTGAAGCTCGAAGATTGATTGAAGGGTCATTGTTTGAGGTATTGCAAGAAACCTTTCAATTGAAGAAATTCTCTGAGTGTTTACATGTAGTCTCATTACTTTGCATATGGGTTTCATCCTTCAATTGTAGGGTCATTGTTTGAGGTACGCATACACACCGACATACATCAGTTTGGTTTAGCTAATAGGGTTGGTTTGTAGGTTGCTATGAACAGGTCTTGAATAATTAACACTTGTTTTAAGACTGAATTAGTATTCTACAAAAACATTAGAATAAACAGATAAAACCAAAAAAGCAATCTGCATGTACGAGTTACATGTAGTCTTTAAAAAACCAGGTTATTTGGTTTAGCCTTTGGTTTTCATATGTGCTACGTTTTATCTCAAAACTTATTTGATTTTAAGTTATCTCATGCAGGATGCTTGTACTCTATCGAACTGTTTTGAAGGAATTCTGTATACAACAGCTTCTTGTTGTTTTCTTGAGTGTTTAATAAGTCTATCTCCAATAGAACTAGTTAAGCACTTTTGTTGAGAACCTTTGCCCCATTTGAATATGCTAACTTATAAAAATGTGCATGGTAGTTAAAATCGAGATTTTAATTGTAAAATTTCCTCTGCGATTCAGATTCCATGTAAAATAGCAAACCTGGTGGGATCGCTAAGATTGCACTTCAAAATTGTAAAATTGTGGAATCCTGTGATTCCATTGATTCTGATTGCGGGTGTTTTTTTTTTTTTTTTTATATTATTATTATTATTATTATTTTGCAGATTTGGCCCGGGTTCGACCAGTTTAATGGGAAAAAACCCTAACTTTTCTATTTTTCTCCCAATGACAATCATGAGTTTAGCCTTACACAACTCCATTTTCTTCTCCCAAACACCATTGTTGCATCGCATCTTCTCCCTCCTCACACCATTGCCTTATGATCTTATCCCACCTTACACCGATGCTGGTGTCCCTGGTTCTTCTCTCAACACTGTTGTCGGCTCCATTGGTTCTTCTCCCTACACCGTTTGCTTCTTCTTGCTTCGTCCTTCTTCTCCTTTGCCAGTTGCCATTGCTCCTCGTCATTCTTCTTCTCTACGAACCACCCTTGTTGCTGTTGCTTCACTACTTTTTCTTCCTTAGTGGCTCCTACTTCAGTTAGAAGATGGCTTCAAGTTCCAACCCTCCTAAACTTTGAAGTAGCATTCCTGGACCCTCCTAGTCTTTAAAATTCCCTCCTCAAGAATGCTCCTGGAAGCAAAATCGGTCTGGCGTGGAAACATGACATTAGCAAGAATGCTCTTGGAAGTAGAATTGGTTTGGCGTGGAAACATGACATCTCGGTGGGTGGTACATAAAATAAAATAGTGTATGTATTGTCTAAATTCCTACCAAGAGGTGTCTTGGTTTAAGCACCACTTTGTTGGGACAAAATGCAATGCAGGTGAACGTGTTAAAGTTCTTGAAAAACTGAGGGAAGAGATGTGTGAACTTATCTCTAATTTGCAAGAAAAAAAGTGGCGAAAATTATAGTGCAATGCTTCAATTGGTGAAAAAAGAGGCCATGATTTGGTTGGTGATGGAAGTGAAATGAATATCAAAAGTGATTTCAAGAAACAACCTAGAAAAACCCCACTTGAAATCAAACACAAAGAAAAAATTGAGACATAGTGCTTGTCGGGCAATTTCAAGATTTTTGTATGTCAGAAAATTGAGACATAATTGCATTTGTTTCTGCACTGTAAAGCTTCATGCAGAATTTGGTATTTGGTGTGGAAGTGGTTGGGTTTCAATGCTTGTGTGCCATATAGCTTGGAGGATTTATTGCTTTCTATGGTTGGTTCTGTGAGTGGAAAAAAGAGAGGCAAGTTTATGTTGTCAATTTGGATTGCGGTGGTTTGGAGTATCTGGTTATGCAGAAACAAAATGGTGTTCAACAATAATGTGGTTTTGAATGTAGGGGATTTGTTAGATATGGTAAAATATAGGTCTTGGAAATGGGCATCTCTAGGTTAATGGATTTATTATTGTGTATTATGGAGTTTTCTTAAATTTATATCGGCATTGGAGTACCCCTTGTACTCCTATTTACTATTAATAATATGTTATGCTTATTAAAAAAAAAAAGAATGACATTCAGGCACACTCTCAATTCCTTATTTATGTTTAATTTTATGTGGATTTGGCTAGACTATTTCTCAAAGTAACTCCTGATATTGTCTGTGGATTTATTTCCCTTCTATAACCAACTGAATCATGGCTTCTCATTTCACAAATTGAAGCATCATTATCTAATTTTCATCCGTTTTTTTCTTGCAAATTAGAGACAAGTTGCAACATCTCTTCCCTCACTTCATTCACAAAGATGTCAAGTTTCCATGCTGGATTGATTCTCCTTCCAAGAGCACCCTTGCTAACATTTTTAAATAAATCAAAGAAAATATCTGCAATTTTCAAAACAACAGCAATTATAGTATTTGCAATTTTCAAAACAACAATTATTGTAGTCGAGAGCTTGTAATTAAGCTAAAGTGGCATAAGTAGGAGCTTTTGGAACTCAATGAGAGAGGTTCGATTTCCGGTGGAGTAAATTTATTAGTATATTTAGGAGTAATGTAACATGGGGGTGTGTGTTTGACCAATAAAAAAAATAGTATTGTTATTGTGGAGAGCGTAATAGAGACTTGCATCTAGTAGGCTGCATATTTGAATCTTTACTTGTTTTTCAGGTGAAGTAGGTGCAAGTATTTCTTTACGTGCACTTTATACTTTGAAGCTTTCTTTCTCCTAAATTAAAATATTACAACTTCAAGGTCAAATTGAAGTTCGCACTCTACTTGGTTACAATTTGGCCATGTATATATGCATAGGAGCAGGAATACAAATATCCACAATTTAACATAGTAAAACAAAATGAAAAATGTAATCAAAATACATAAGAAAAGAAAAGAAAAGAAAACTTAATTATAATAATATTATATAATAGTAAATATATGTAGAGAATAGAGTAGTGTAGGTGATTTTTAGCTATGCAGCTTTGGCAGTAAAAGTACCCAGGTGAGTAAGGAACAGATCTTGTGGATCAGAATCTGTTTTGAGAGTACCCTTTTGTTGATTTGCAATTGCATGCAGAACCTCTGATGCCTTTCCTCCTACGGTCGTGATCTGCGATCCTACAACACCAAACATGAGCAATTCAATTACAGAAAGTGATTATTTAATTAATTTCGTTAAGTTTTCGTCTCAAAATCAATTCGAAAGCCTAACAGGTATTTAAACCGCACTCTGAAGATTGAGGTAGGCGATGTAGTATTTACTTCCAACACCCCTCCTCTCTAATGGAGCCTATCAGAATAGGCGAGTCTGCCGGACCAAACAAAGAGTAACGGAGATCCATACAAAACATAGAAAAATTGAGCTCATATATGTTAAAGTTTCATTTAAAATTCAATTAACAATATGAAGGATAGCCTAACAAATATTTAAATCGCGTCTTAAAAACTAAAGTAGGTAATGTGGAACTTACTTCTAATAAATTAAACAAGTAGGTAGGTAGTAGCTAGAATATGATAATTAATTAATTGAGGTTAGTTACTTACTCTTTAGGAAGAGAAAGAGAGTTGGTGATTCCTGAGAGACAGAGAGGAACGCCATGCGTAGCAGGCAGGTTCAACATCGACTGCATTTTTAACTAACTAATTTTGAGGTGTTCAGGGAATTCAATAAATAAATAATGGACAGAGAAGATCTGATATATGGTGACTATCTAAACGTTTGGAATATTTACTAGGTGACAAAAACAATTTGGTTACCAACTTGGTAAAAGTTATTTAGTTAAAAGACTAATTCAGTAACCATTTACTCAGTCATTTTCTAGTGAATACCCTCAACATTTTATGAAAGTCTTTTGGACTTTGGTGAACATATAGATATTATTATATTATTGTAGGCATGGCATTTACACCTCATCAAATAGCACATAAATAATTTTGAGTAAGAATAACGATGAATATATGGATTTTTATGGGGTTGATTGGTTTGTATTTTTATTTTCTGTTTTTATTTTTTGTTTCCTGTTTTCTGAAATTCTAAAAACAGAAATATGTGTTTTCAGCATTTTCAATTTTTCCTTCGTAAAATTTCAGAAAACGAAAAACAGATTGAAAATAGGAAATAAAAACAAAAAATGAAAATATAAACCAAACAGCCCCTTAAACCATTCGATATGTAGCATAAGGACTAGATTGGTCACGAGTGATATCATTAACGGCAAAACTGCAATTTCCACTAGTCACGAACAGCCTTCAAAGTCACTGGCTTTTAATTCATGAGCGTGGCAGCAATTAACCAACCAAGCAAACTCTTAGTCCCAGCTAGGATGTCTAACTCTGAGCAAGGAGAAGTGTACAGCTAAATGGCGATTCAGTATGGAGAGAATCATCACCTCTTAATAGTAGCTCTATTTATAAACCTCCTAGAACTTGATCCTATCGTGCTTTTCGTAAACTAGACTTAAGTTTTCAGTTATATAAGACCTATCTATACATTGATTACATTGTAATCTAAAAGAATCTTAATGTTATTTTAACCGATTGTGTGTCGTGTGATCCACTTAATTTGAATAATCAATCTAATCATATCTTAATTAATATTTAACCCACACTAAATACTCATAAAAATAAGATATTTCTAACATCTCCTGCCCAAATCTTCAGCGCACGTGATTGAGGGAATTAAAGTGTGAGAAGTGAGGGACAGAAAATATAAAGCACGCGGAATATCAGCCCATCTAAGATTCACTCTCCTCGCTATGCAACACACAAATGCTTCTAAATGGAATGTCAGTATCTAACTATCCTATGCCCCCACAAGATTTTGAACTTCAGTTTTACTTGATGGTTAAAGCAGTAAGAAACGGTATAGGAAGATGTTAGAGTATATAGATAAACATACACTAGTACAAAAAGGTCTTTTAGTGGCAATTATTTTCTATTTTAGTGGCAATACAAATAGCCACTAAAACTTTTACTGGCAATTAATTAATAGCCGTTGTATCCAGTGTCAGTAAAAGTATTACCGGCCATTATAACAAATGCTGGTAAAGACCTAGTTTATTGCCACTAAAAGACGTACTTTATGGTGGCTATTATTAACTGTTAATGGCAATTTATATAGCCGCTAAAATATAGACCTAATTTCCTTTTACAATGCCAAATAATGGCCATTACTATTGCCGATAAAACCTCAAAATGACCATTTTACAAATAAGCATAACCAATATGTGGTAGCAAATGTGTCTAAGAACCTGCAGTAATATCAAAGGTTGTTGCAGATTAAAAGAGTTGAAAAAGAGGGAATACCTACATAGAATGTGAATTAGAAGGAATAATTAACAGGGATAATCAACGGCAAATGACTTTACATACATATGCATAATCACAGTCAAATTTTGATGGCAGAGATCCACCAGCTTGATAACCAAAAGTGGCAAATGGCATTGAATTTCTTTCCCTTGTATGTGCCCTTTCTGTCAAAGGAACAAAAAAAAAATTGACATAAACATCCAAGAAGAGGTGGACAATTAAAAATTTAAGGCACTTAAAAAAATTAGTTCCTATTCCTTAAATGCTTTTCGGATGAGCGATCGAGCAACAAACTGAAATACAACTGGATTGTAATTACATAAGATGCATGATTCTCAAGAAATTATGAACAAACAATAACACATTTTATGGAAAACATAGCCACAGATGTAATCAGATAAGTGACTTGGCAGTATCATAGAAAAACTAGGTCACACAAGAAAGGAAATTACTTTTTACTTCTAGAATAAAACACAGAAAAGCAAACTTGGTTACCTGTGCATACCGTTGCTTAAAATAATCAAAAAGCATGTGAGGTTTCTGAGACAATGCTGCAAATAGAATATCATCTCCCATGCAAAATGTGGGCTCCTTTCCTTGAGCAGCCATGGTCTCAATCACCATCTGGACATCTTTACTAGAGTATCCGAAAGCCCGAATGTCAAACAAATTTAGCGACCAATTTTGTTTATCGATTTAGGAAGTGACTAATTGATTGTTTAATAATAATTACCTGGCCATGAAGGAGAGATGCAACAGTGAGGTACCAAGCCGTGTAAGTCGTCATGAGGAGTCCCAAAAATGACCAGATTCTATAGTTATGAAATGAAGGAATAAATACAGTGGTGGCACAATATGCTCCAAAGATATATGTCCAAGTCTTGTCCAGATTATCATTTATGTAATATATGTTGCTGAAAACACAAAAAAAAAAAATTAATTAATTATTTTACAGCAAATTTCAATATAAATATTCATATATTTTATACCACACCCCAATGAAGTTGCAGCAGGTAGATTATTATTAGACATGCATGTGACCCTGGCTCCTCGTTTCAATTTACATTAAAAAATACTACTATATTTAATTGTATCAACGAAATACTACTATATTTAGTTGTATCAACGAAATACTACTATATTTATGATTAACCCTTATTATTATTATTATAATGTAAGAGAATTGATTTTTCTAGTTATGAATAATGAAGAAAGAGTTAAAGTAAGAGATTGTGGAGGAGGGAACTTTACCTTGCACAAGCAATGAGTTGGATAACAGATCCAAACAGAAGAAATGTGCAATTAAAAGCCAAACCAACATTTCTCCAGTGCTTCCCAAGGAGTCCATCAAGAACCTCAAACCATTGCATAATTAACTAATTAAATAAATTTATTAAATATTAAATAATTAATTAGTAGTATTAGATTAAGAAGATATGAACCTACCGGGATGACATGGTTTCTGAAATTAACTTTTTCTCTTTCTTTTCTGGTTCTATATTCAACATAGAGAATGCTAATGAGCTACCAAATAAGCCATAGAAGAGTTGGAAAAGAATGCCAGAAAGCATTCCCAACTGTGAAAATGAATATGGCAATGTAAGCAGAACTTGTGCCACCTATCATGTAAAAAAAAATACATCATTCATCTTATACAATTTTTTCTTTGAAATTTGTAAAAAAATGAGACAATTAAAAACTTATAATAAGTGCTTCCTTGATATTTTTTTAATTTTTAAAAGTAGTGTTATGTTCTTAAAAATTAGAAACTAACAAAATCTGCATGGCTGAATAATTTTTGAAAATAATTTTTTAGTACAATATATGTTTTTAGTTTTCTAAATTTGTATACTGAATTAAGCAAACCCTAAGAGATTCTTATCTCAAGTATTTCTTGTATGAATGTCAGAAAACAAAAGTCAAAATAAAAAAAAAAGTGCAAACATGTTATGAGCAGAAAATGAAACACCTTAAATTATTTTTTAGTTGAAGTAACATGAATCTTGTGTTCTAATAACAAATAAGCAGTTTTAGTTAATCTATACATAAATCACAATTATATTTAAAGGACTCAACAATTTCTTACTTAACAGAACAGAGTAGCATTGACAAGAACAGAACAGGGGAATATATATATATATATATATTTGTTGAAAAAAATAAAAAAGAAACCTGGTTGGAAGCACAACTAAACCAAGCATCATAAACAGAACCGCCATGCCACAAGAAGATAGAAAGCTTTGATTTGATGTCTTTAGGCTTTTATGTGAGGTGATATCCCTGTATTCATCAAAACTCTGTTATACTGATAGTTGCAGATATAGTTGCAGATAATACTTTTTCCAAGTCAACTTTGGTTAGGTACCAAATGTAAAGTGATTGAATAATTCTCATTCTATTAATTCCGAGAGAAAATGAATTACAATTATTAGGATGATAACAGCATCCTTATATAGATGATTATAAGGACGCATAATAACAGAATAAGAAAATAACAGAATGAAGACTATCTAAAGGACTTAACAGAATTGAAGATTATCTCAAGGGAATTTAAAGACTATCATAAAGTCATAACAGAATAGATAACAGAAAACAATTATGACTTAGTTATCTTTACACCAAACATATACGGCTGAAAATTGCATTCATCAGATCAAGCTTTAGCACAAGGAAATGGATCTTGGAAGATAGATGAAATAACATAAACATGGTAGTTAATGGATTCTTCTACTTTTAGCAAACAATGATATATTTTAGTACTTTAGAATCACATTATTTTGTAAATTATTTTAAAGACAAAGTAAACTAAACTAAACATCTGGTGAATCCATTTACAAAAATACAAAGCATACTATATATACAAAAAAACATTATCCACTTATCGATTTAAAAGTCCAAATCTCAGGGTTCATGATCAATATCATATTATTTTTGTCTAAAACTAAGTTTTGCCACGGTATTGCCAACATAGCCCAGATTAAATATATTTTTTTTTCTTCCAAAATTCAAATATTGATTACGATCTGGTCAACGAGAAAGCAATCAGATTAAAAGATGAGCCAGGAATCTTAAAATCCTAATGAAGAATCCTTCAATTTTTAGCTTAATTATTTGTGAATGTGTTGAGTAGTTTTTTCTTCCAAAATGCAAGGTTGATTTAGGAATACCAGATATCATATACAACTATAGCAAACCCATGCCACTTTCTAATCTCATTGCATCACTTCCAATTCACCCTTTCAAAACTCACATGGAAGGCTATAAAATCACAGAACAATAGCATCACAGACCACATGGAAAGTACCGTAAACTTAATTAGAAATCAGGTGCAGCAAAAATATAATAATTAGAAATCATAACAATATCATAGAAAGATAGAGCACAGAGCTGAGTTACCTGAAAGAATCACATAAGATGGAGATAGTGAGAGCTGAAAAACCTAAATATATTGAAAATTCTTAGATCTTAGAGTAAATTCTTTCAAATTGTAGATTTTAGATCATAGATGAGTGAAAATTTATGAATCACCTGAAAATGAAAGTAGTAAACATGCGATTGGAGATGCAATCGGAGATTGTTGATTGAATTTGAGATTATGAATTGTGATTGCAGATTGTAAGTTTGTAACTAGATGAAATGAGAGTAGGGATTGAATCGTTGAGCTCTCATCGTAGACTCTAAAACGTTTGATTTGTCCCAATTCAAGATGGAGATCCAACACCATGGAAGGAAGCAAGTTTTGCTGCGAAGGACCCTAGTTTCGGTGGAAAGAGGAAATGGAAAAATAGAAAAGGAAAGAAAATATGGGACACAGGGCCAGTGTGTATTGAATTAATTAATTGATGTATAAAAGTTAGTGGCTATAAACATATTAGTCGGGAATAATTAAAAGTAAACGTTGGATTACTGGCAATAACCTTATTGACAGTAAATAATTGCCAAAAAAGGGGAGTTTTGTAGTAGTGATACAAATAAAAGTCCTCTTTTATTTAATTATTCTGGCAATAAATTAAATTTGAATTGAAGAGAATGAAGGCATTATTATGGATAACAAATACATATCATTCAACCCTATTTAATTTATAACTGTCAAGTGATTAATTTGATCTTTGTAACGATTTTAAACATGTTTTTCTGTTTTTCTTAGAAGTGCTTCTATGAAAAAGATTATTTGAATTAAAGATATTATGACAATAGGTGTCTCAATCACTGCTTGATCAAACTGTATTTCAAGACCTCTCCATTTATTGGTGAGGTTGAATGGTCTGCTCTAAATAATGAAGTCAAAAAACACTTACTAATTATGTATCCAGGTTAATTTTTAAATAGTAATTCATGTTTGCTAACAGGCTACCGATCCAACACATTCACTTCCAATTCTCCCTTATCCATCTTAAATGTTGAGATTTCTTTCTTTAGATGCTTTGAACTCTTTTTAGCAAATTTCTACTTGTCCTTCCAAAGCTTGGCATTTTTCTCCACTCATTCTTTTCTTTCTCTAGTTAAGATGCTTTATCATCAGCAACCTCAAGACGTATCACAACTTAAGAATTGATGTAGGCTAATCGAAGCCTTTCTTTTTTTATAAGGTGGCACAAGGAGGGAGTGGGTAGCATCTTCACAAAATCGACATCCTGCCGAAAAGAGATATGAAAACCTATCACTTGAGCAGCATTGAATCTGTCATCCCTTAGAGACTCCACAGCAGCTTGACTTCGCTCTTAGTCACCAGCAAATAGAGTCGGCAAAATGAGCCAACCCGAATAAACAACAAAATGGGAGGGCTTGGATGAGGAGGAGGAGGTCCTAGTTGATGCTAATTGGAAGAGGTTCGAGTTAATGATGTACTACATGCTCTCCGCGACATTAATGGAGAATAAAATCTGATAGTGCCATCACTTGACAATTAAGTTTAGATTCTTTCTATTTATGAAGTATACCGAGACAGAAGAGATTAAAATTTTCTCATTGTATAAATAACCCCCCCCCTCGCCCTTAGAGATTGCTTATGGTAAACACCAAACTCTTATTAGGATTTAGGCAATGATTATCCACTAGAGTCAGTATTTTGGAGACTTGAGTGAATAGTTTCTAAACCAAAACACAAGAGGAGTGTTTGCGGGTCTTTGTGGGAGAGGGGAAAATAAAGAGCAAGATATTGTTTTAGTCCCTCTCTTTGTAACCACGAGACATTTCAGTCCTTGATTTGATACTCTTTGTAACCAAGAGACATTTTAGTCCTTGATTTGATAGAATAACTAAATTAACTTTAATTTTGCACTTCGTAAATTACTTTAGTCTATGACATTAAGGGTGCGTTTGATGCGTGAACAGGACAGTATAAGTAGTACAACACTATACAAGTTTTATGAGGTACATCACAACTTTTTATGTTGTGTATCGTTTGATACTCAATGCACATAACAAAAAGCACAATATAAATTTTATAATAATATCCTTCATGTTATATTATTAATTTTTTTTAAATTTTTCTAAGAAAATAATATTTTGATATTTTATAATTATTTTATTATTTATTATAAAATTAAAATTTCATGATTTAATAAATTACTATATAATATATTTTATGTAAAATAATAATTATATTATATATAAAAAAATTATTATTAAAAAATATTTTTAACTCTTTATTTTTTAATATTTATATTTACCGTTAAAATTTATTTTATTATTAATACGTTATTTTAATTATATATATATAAATGACAAAAAATATGACGTAAACATTGATTTAAAAAAAATACAACATAAACTACCTTGTAAGTGGAGAAAATGGGGAAGGTAGTTACTGAATAAAAATACAAGGTTAATTATGTCTTTTCTTAACTTGTGCATGGAACAAGAAAGTTGTCCCTTGGTTTAGTGAAGTAAAAAAAATTGCCATTTTGTACTGTCCTGTTACTCAAATTTTGTGCTGTTACTTGACAGTTTTTTGAATCAAACACAGAACAAAAAGTTTTGTCTTGTGCTGTACCTTGGAAATTAGTAAATCAAACGCACCCTAAGTGACACTAATAGAGTGTTATGTGCTACATTAAATACTTACATGACATGTTAATTGACATTTAAGAGTTTACGTAAATGTCAAAACGACATCGTTTTCTTACGGGAAAAGTAATTCATTTCTATTTCCCTTCTTGTTCTCCTTGTTCAAATCATGCCTTTCTTTTCCTTTCTCAGTTGAGTAATCCTCATGAGTTTTAAATTTTTGTATTGATGGCATCTCTACAACTAATGATTGATGTGAACACGTGAGATTTACACGAATATATTATTTTAATAGAAAGCAACTCATAGGAAAAACTCTCCATTGAAGATGTTATAAGTAAAATTTTAACTTCCGAAACAATAAATACTAATAATTTTAATGAAACATTTTTACTTTTATATTCTCGTACCCTTATAATACTGTTTAACATTTTCCCATAATTAATTATGAAATAAAAATTTAATAATTTTTTAAACAAAAAGTTTAATTATTTAAAAAATAATTTGATACATACTCCTTAAAATAAATAAAAAATTTAATTATTTTTCAATTCTAAGTATTTTAAAAAATATAAACAAACAAACTACGCCGCCTAAGTAAATCGACAACGAAGTAGATTTTATTCACAACTGGACGGAATTAGCGAAGTCAACAACACAAATCGCAACATCTTCACCAAAATGATAATAAACAAAAGCTCTATAAAATTACACAGTTACAAATCAAAACTCAAAATAAGTAACGCACAACTATATCACTGGCAAGTCTTATAACATTCTCAAGCCTACACGTGCGCCTTCTCATGCATCACGTGATCCCCAGGCGCAGCCCACGTGGACTGCAATATGACAGCATCGCCCTGAGCCTCAACGACGCGGCGCATCGTGTCGCGGCTAACCCCAAACGCGGCGGCAAGCTCAGGTCCCATGAGGGTCCTTAGGAGGGACGCGGAACCCGCCAGGAACTGAGGCGTGTTAGTTTTTGCTGACGTGGAGAACCCGAAGAACTCGAGGGACCCACTTCTTGATGCCATTTGACAGAAAGGGAAGAATCTAGGCACGACGAACACGTCACCTTCTTTGATTTCTGTGTTCATTGCGTTGCTTCCGTTTGGAAACACTATCTGAATTCTTCCTGTGCCTCTTAGCACTATTCCGTATTCTGTTGCTTGTGGATTCACGTGAGGTGCCATCATTGATCCCTGTGCGCAGAATTCAAAATCTCAAGTTAATTTGTAAACAAGTGCATAATTGATTTCACAAAGAATTATTTTCTTAAAAATAATAAAGAATGGGTAATTCTTTAAAGGCTTAAAAATATTTTTCTTTTTATCACGGTAAGATTAAGACAATTCACTTTTTATTTTTTTTTTATAAAAAATCTAAACTTTTCTCAAAAGTTTCATTTTAAATCCTTGCTCTTAGTTTAATTCATTAACTAATGATATAACTACTACTTTTATCTTATTAAACTATCACATTAGTATTATAAATAGTTTTTAAAAATAAAACTTTTGAAAAAAGTTTAAACTTTTTATCAACAAACATTTTGATAGTGACAAAAAATGAATTACCGTAATTTTACCGGATGAAAAATATATTTAAACCTTCTTTGAAGATTATTGAAAAAAATTTCACATAAGTGTAACTCTCCTTAAAAGTTACTTTGTGAAAACAAAACTAAAGAAAGTCTTACAAAAATTATTATAGCTCTTATGCTAGAGATTGTGAGACTTTTTCTCCCTATCATATCCAAACGGCAAAGTTAAGAATTGCATACCGCAGTGAGATTGACGTGATAAATGCCAATATCAGCTGTTCTAAGCGGATGATAATCGTCTCCATCCAATGCACTGCTCCATCCATAAGCGTTTCTGAAATCAGGTTCCTTATCATAAAGATTGTACGAATCAGGAGAACCAGCAGCACCCTTAATCTTCTCTGTTTCCTTCTCGTTTACGCTTAGAAACAGAGTTTTCAAGAGATTCCTCCACGACCAAATTGATTCTTCTCGTTCTTGTTCTTGTTCTTGATCTTGTACCATTTTCTTAAGGTGTTGCGTTTTGTCTTCGTTCTTCATTTCGAGGAATTTGGTCCATAGGCTTGGGGCGCGATAATCGTCCACGTACACAATTGGTCCTTCTAGTTCCTTGCTAAAGATTCTTCTTAGTACCCTACTTGATTCCTGTAATTAAGTGGTAGTTAATACAAGAAAATCTATTATTGTTTGTCAAAAAGATGGAACAAAAAAAAAATGACAGATTACTCTTAAAAGTTAAAACAAATATGTTACAATGAAGTTATGTTGTAATGTTATGCTTACATTGAATGCACTTTCAAGGATCACAGGGTCAAATCCAGAAAGCAGAGAGTGAGAATTTGCTCCTCCTCCAATGTAAAAAGACTGCATAAAATTGAAGAATGTCACAAGATATATAAAAGTGTAGTTTCAAAATGATGAGAATGTGAATTTTATTATTGTGGATACCTGGAAATTATCTTCTACTAAGCTTGAAGAAGTGTCAATGCTGCAAATGATGTGAAGTCTTTGACCTTCTCCTATGTTCACCAAATAGAATGCAGAACCTGCTGGAATTATATACACATCCCCTGTCTTCAATCTCCTTTCTGCTAGTTCATCATCATATATGAACCCCAATTTTGCTTCGCCTGAAAATTAAACCAATTTCCTAATCAGTTATAAATTCCATCCACTTAATTTCAGTCTAATTAATGTTTTCCGTAAATTATCATTGCTCTACTCAAACTTATATATATAATTAAATTACTCAAGAATGAGCCCGACCCAACAAATTGAAGGACTTAAAGCGAATTTTTTAGATGAGACTTTTTCTTAATCTAATTGTGATGCAAAATCATTTGTTAAATCATTGTTGATTTTACATAAAATTTTATTAATTTTAATTTTAAAAATTATTATTAATTTTAGATAAAACTTTATTAATTTTAATTTTAAAAAATCTAAAAAAACGAGAAAAATAAACAGGTATTTTTGAAAAGTAGCATCATAGAGATTTGAACTAGGGAGATTAGAGATAGAAGGAATCAAGAAAACCAACCAACAAGAAGTCACATACTTGTATAATTTACGTTTCTTTAATATATTTATCTAGAAAAGTATATTTTATCTAAAAAGACCTATAATAAACAAAAAAAATTGAGGCCTAAAACAAAGGCTTGGGCTGCTTTACTATTGGGCCGGCCCTCCTCAAGAAGGGTTATCTTCAGGGGTTTCACATGTTTTAAGTTGGGGCATTTTTATTTATATCCTTTATTTCAGAACAAAATACAAGCATGCATGGTACATGGTACATATTTTTGTTCCTTATCACCTTGTTAGCTACACTTAACAAGAAAAATGAGAAATCTGATAAACAAAAAAAATAAAAAGAGATCAAGGTTGTGATATATACCTCTTCTGATGAATATGACCAAATTGGAATCTAAATACTGAGGAATAAACAAAGACTTAGGTTCCATAGTGATAAAACCAATGTGCATTTTCCTATGTCTATCCAAAATCCCACTAACATGGCTTCTCATCACTCTCATTTCCCCTGCATCAGTTCTCACTACACTTTTAGAATCCTGCAATAAGAACAACTTTCTTGAAGGCCTCTCTTCTCTCTCATCTTCTCTCTCTAACTTTTCCCAACCTGATTCATCTTCAACCATGGCCTTTGTTAAGGCCACTCCATGGAAAAGAACTACAAAGAAAAGGAGCAGAAGGGTGGTTTTTCCCATAGTGAATGCTATGATTGATGATAAAGATGAAATTATGGGTGGGTTTATGAAGAGAATGTAGAGGGACACGTGTCGTTCATGTGGAGCTTTGGGGTTTTGCTGGCGATGTTATGTGTAGACAAGTTGAAGTTGTGTGAGAAAAACGTCTGATCAAAGACACACAGACAAAGTCTGCTTCAAATTTTGTAATGTTACTATCTTATCTTTGCCTTTAATTTCTAATGACATTTCCAACATTTCTATGCACACCCACTTTTTTTTTTTTTTTCTAAACGATGATCTTTGCTCTGGCAAATTTATTTTAGTCATTTATTATGGACGACAAATTTTTTTTTTTAATTATTTAAAATAGTTGTAAACGATGATACTCCCAAATTTATTATTTTAAATATTAATAGTTATTTTTTTTAAAATAAAATTTTTGTTATATAATATATTTGTAAGATATTCAATTATTCAAACAAATATAAGAGTAATAATTATTTTAATATTAAAAATGTATAATAAACAATTATATTTAAGAAGTTCATCAATACTTCATTATTGTATACTATATTTTTAAAGTAGTCGGGATATTTCTGATAAAGTTCAACAAAAATAAAATTATTTCGGTATGGTAATTTTTATTTTATTTATTTTTATAATGAAAAATGTCAAACCTTTCAAAAGATTTTATGCACAACAATGTAATATATAATTATATTGCAAAAAGATAGACTTTGACATGTATAAATAAATAAATTGAATAATATTTTGTCCCTAATATTTATTTATTTCATCACATTATATTTATATTTTTATAAATTTTTTTAAACAAAAAGCCACCTTGAGTATCGTACAAGGATAATGACCATAGACTAATGTTATTTACTATAATAAATTTTCAATTTTATTATCTAGTTTGTAAAATGCATTATCATTAATTGCACCCATTTTGCATTGCATATATGTGTTTATGTATTTTATTTATTCGTTGCCAATGTGTCTTTAATTTTCATTATTTTTGCACTCATTATAAGTTGTTTATGTATTAAAAGTTTTAATATACCTATACATATAAATAGTATAATTTTAAGAATTTTAAATTATTACTTTTTGTAAAGTGTAATTATATATTTTACATTAATATGAAAGATTATATATTTAATTTATATTTTATATTTTAAAATATATAGTATAAATTTTAAAATAATATTTTAATTTTTAATTGAAAAGATGATGTTTACTATCAACATATAATATAGTATATAGATAAATTTTATTCTATATAGGTAGTGAAAAGATATAATAAAATATATTAAAAGTTTTAATTTACATATATCGATAGTATAATTTTAAGATTTTTTTTTTGTAAAGTGCAATTATTTAAAGATTATATACTCAATTTATACTTTATATTTTAAAATGACATTTATTTCCACCATTATTAATGTTATTTGTCAAGTAAAGAATAAAATATACTAAAGATTAGGCGTGTGCGTTGCACGGGCTGTTTGCATATGTATTTTAATTATAAGACAAACATATTCAAATTAAAGGAGTTTTAATAATGATCAATAATACAAAAATAAGTCATATGTTTCAAAGAAAATATGTAATAAACAATTATATATATCGAAGAAACTCATCAATATTTCATTACTATAGACAATATTTTAGGGGTACTTTAGAAGATTTAATGTTCAACAATGTATTATATAATTGTCATGGAGAAAAGTTGGCAAGTATAATCCATGCGAATTCAATAACATTTGCCCCTAACATTTGTCATTTGTTTGTTTAAATACCTCGATAGCTAATTAGTGGTTATTTACATACAAATTAGTTAGGAACATTTTGTAACTACATTCCATAATTAATCACTAGCTATTTAGACATAAATTAGCTATGAAAATATTTTGTAACTACACTCATAGCTTATTAGTAGCTAATTTAACAGCTAATAAGTAGCTATTAAAATTAGCTACGAAATTATATTTGGTAGCTAATCAGTAGCTGTTTGGATATAAATTAACTATAAAAATAGTTTGTAGCTATATTTCGTAGCTAAGTGATAGCTAATTGAGTGGCGAATCCGTGACAACTAAATTAGCTTTGAAATTTTATATGGCAGCTAATTAAAAGCAATTTAATTATGAATTAGCCACTAAAAATATTTGTTAGTTAAATTTTGTAGCTAATCATGAATTTTATATATATATATATATATATATATTGTAGCTAATCAGTTTATATTTTATATTTTGAAATATGTAGTACAAATTTTAAAGTAATCTTAAAATTTTAATGTAAGAAATGATATTTTAAGTCGATTTTATTCTATATAGATAGAGAAAAGAATAATAATATATATTAAATTTTTTAATATACATACACATATAGATAATATAATTTTAATAATTTTAAATTTTATTTTTCTAAAGTAAAGTTATATATTTACATTAGTATAAAACATTATATGTTCTGTTTAAAATATATTAAAAGTTTTAATATATTCAATTAAAAATATATTAAAAGTTTTGATATAAATTAAAATATATTTAATTTTAAATTATTTTTTGTAAAGTAAAAATATATATTTTACATTAATATGAAAGATTAAATATTCAATTTATATCTTATATTTTATATTTTATAATATGTAGTACAAATTTTAAAGTAATATTTAAATTTTTAATGTAAAAAATGATATTTCAAGTTAATTTTACTCTATATAGATGGAGAAAAGAATAATAATATATATTAAAGTTTTTAATATACATACATATAGATAATATAATTTAAATAATTTTAAATTTTTTTGTAAAGTAAAATTATATATGACACATTAGTATGAAAAATTAGATGTTCAACTTGAAATATATTAAAAATTTTAATATACATATCTTACTTATAAATAGTATAATCTCAATAATTTCAATTTTTTTTATAAAGTAAAATTATATATTTTACATTATTATGAAATATTATATATTTAATTTATATTTTATATTTTAAAATGTGTAATAAATAGATAGTATAATTTCATTAATTAATTTTAAATTATTTTTTGTAAAGTGAAACTATACATTTTATTTATATGTATTTAATTTATATTTTATATTTATATTTTAAAATGTGTAGTACAAATATTAAACTAATATTTAATGTAAAAAGTGACATTTACTCACAACATTATTAATGTTATTTCTCAAGTGAAGAATACAATATATATATATAGATAGATAGATATGGATACTTTATATTTTAAAACGATTTTTCTAACACGTGCAACTTTGCACGTGTTAAGAAACTAAAAATATAAATATTTCATGGAAAAAACAAATATTTAATGATTTAATGGGTTTTGGTCCTCTACTATAATAAATAGTATACTTTTCTATGAAATATTTCTACTTTGAGTTTATTAGAATTTTGGGTTTGGGCCTAACTCACTTCCAAAAGCTAGCTCACAAGAGAGGGTTGCCTAAGGCCTTATAAAGGCTATCATAGCTCTTATCTTAAGCAATATTTAATGATCAATATTTGTTTGGAATTGTCATGACACTTTATACAATAGTTACTCTAAACTATTGATCTAATTAAATGTCGAAAATCAACATGAAAACAGAGATTTTGAAAATGTCGAAAATAATTCTTCTTATCAAGATTTTTCAGAAGGAACTGAATTCATTTAGTATAATTTTGATAGGCAACCTATGTTCGATGAAGAACTTGAAAACCATGAAGTGGAATTTGAAAATCCTCCCATATTCGATGAAGAAATTTATTCAGAGGAAGAACAAATCTTGTTGCCTAAAGATGAATCTAATAGTCAAGGCATTGTGGCCCACTTTGAGCAGTATAGTGTAACTAATATTCCACAAAAAATTCTTCAGTTACTTTCAAATATCTCAAATGTTGCTCTAGAAGTTGTTTCTCCAGACTTGTCACTCGTTGAAAGTAAAGTTCAATCATTCTTGACTTCAAATTTTCAACAATGAAATACTTTCAACAAACATTTGTTGTTGATGAAATAATTGAGAAGATCAATTACCTTATTCTAGAAAATCTAAGACCAAGAATCCCTGCAAATCAAAGTACTTCCAAGAATTTTTTCAAGGATTGCTAACCGGACATAATTTTCTTTGTATTCCTTAATATGCAATAATTTGGAAGCCACATGATAGAAGAATAATTTTAGACTCAAGGACGAGTCTTCTCCAACACAGGGAGAATTATACAGAATGGGTTAAAGGACCCATACTAATTACAACTCATCCCCACCATCAGCAAACATTCACCTAACCCACCACTATCACCACCAATATCTTCACCTGCTCACTCCACTTATTAGCTTTATTATTTTATAGTTTTCCTATGTAATATGATTGTTGTAAATAACCCCATTTGTAACAATTAAAAGATAGATTTGAATTATGAATTGAGTACTCTTTAGAGTGTGTCTCTTTGAGACTTTAAATCCTTGGCTATTCTGAGCCATTTTTGTAATCAGAGCAAGGTTCCTAGCCTCGTAAAACCTTGGGTGAGCATAAAACAGCGACAGGGCAATTTCCGTCACCAGAAAAAGCCTAAGTCGTGATTGGAACTCAAACTTCCAGTCATTTTATTAATCAACCTACGTTGTAGACGTGTTTAGGAGGTCCTAAAACCTTAGGAAAAAATTTTGTCGCCGGAAACCACCGCACGCGATCAACGGAAGGCCGCACGCCTGTCGAATATCCACGAGCTGTCCAGAGGTTAAAGACGGCCACGTATGTGCCACGTGTCGTCCTCCCCTCAAATCGTGTTACGCCACATGTCCGCGTTGACCATGTCAGCGTTGGCAGCAAGTCGCCAGTAGCTTACTGCCACTTGTCACATGTATTGGGCCAGCCAGTCAAGTTCTGCCACGTGTCACCCGTTTAGGGAAAGCCAATCACATTCTACAACGTGTCATCAGTGATAAGTTTTCAAAATTTGCAATTAAGTCCCTGAAACTTCTAAAATTTTTACATTATCCCCAAAAGTTGTGAAATTACATTTTCACCCCCAAATTTTGTCAAAATTCCCTTTTAAACCTGAAAGTTTTCCAAAATTCTATTTTTGCCCCAAAAATTTTATGAAATTAAGTTTCAGCCGCTAATTTTTCCAAAAATTATAATTTAGCCCCAGATTCTCCAAACATTGCATATCAGCCCCACATTATTTTTGCACCTAAATTTCCTGAAATTACATTTTTGCACTTATAAATTCCCAAATTTCCATTTTTAGTCTTAACTATGCAAAATTCATTTAGACACAAAAAAAAACCAATTTTCTAATTTTTTCAAATCATGCCTTCAAGAAGAGCCATTGAAATAATCAAACTTGATTTGATCTAACAACACCTGCATCTACTGCAAGAGTTAGTTGAAAGTAAAGTTCAATCATTCTTGACTTCAAATTTGCCAACAACGAAATACTTTCAACAAACATTTGACGTTTATGAAAAAATTGAGGAGATCAGTTACCTTATTCCAGAAAATCCAAGAACAAGAAGTCCCTACAAATCAAAGTACTTCCAAGAATGTTTCCAAGGATTCCTAACCGGACATAATTTTATTTGTATTCTTCAATATGCAATAACTTGGAACCACGTGATAGAGGAATAATTTTAGACTCGAGGACGAGTCTTCTCCAACCCGGGGAGAATGACACAGAACGGGTTAAAGGACCCATTACAACTCATCACCACCATCAACAAAAATTCACCTAACCCACCACTATCACCACCACTATCTTCACTTACTCACTCCATTTATTAGCTTTATTTTTTTTATAATTTTCCTATGTAATCTGATTCCTATAAAAAACTCCATTTGTAACAATTGAAAGATTCATTTGAATTATGAATTGAGTACTCTTTTAAGTTTGTCTCTTTGAGTCTTTAAATCTTTGGCTATTCTGAGCTATTTTGGTAATTAGAGCAAGGTTTCTAACATCCAAAAATCTTGAGTGAGCATAAAACAGCAAAAGGGCATTTTCTGTCGCTGGAAAAAGCATAAGCCATGACTGGAACTAACACTTCCAGGCATTTTATCAATCAACCAACACCGTAGACGTGCTCAGGAGGTCCTAAAACCTTAGGACACAAATTTTTGTCGCCGAAAACCACCGCACATGCCGCCACGCACAGATCAACGGAAAGCCACGCGCCTACCGAATATCCAAGCGCCGTCCAGAGGTTGAAGACAGCCACGTCATAGCCACGTGTCATCCTCCCCTCTAATCATGTTAGGCCACGTGTCCGCGTTGACCACGTCAGCATTTACAGCAACTAGCCAGTAGCTTGCTGCCAAGTGACACACGTTTTGGGCCAGCAGTCAAGTTCTGCCACGTGTCTCCCGTTTAGGGACAACCAATCACATTCTGCCACGTGTCATCAGTGTTGTAAGTTTTCAAAATTTTCATTTAAGTCCTTGAAGCTTCCAGAAATTTCAGATTAGCCCCAAAACTTTGTGAATCACATTTTAACCCCCAAAGTTTTCCAAAATTCTATTTTTGCCCTCAAAATTATATGAAATTACGTTTTAGCCCCTAATGTTTCCCAAAATTGCAATTTAGCACCAATTTCTCCCAACATTACCTATCATCCTTAGAATATTTGGTTGTAGTCGCTGAAGCCAGAAAAAATAGATTTTGTACCAAACATGCATTTATTTAATTGTTTATTTAATTATTAAATTTGATATTAATATATAAAAAAACTTTTTTTAAAAAATAAAAAATCCTTCTTCTTCTTCTTCTTAACTCCACCACCATTTCCACTTTTCTTCCCTCCACCCGCCGCCGCCGCGACCACCTAGTCCTTCTCCTCCTCCTCCTTCACCTCCTCCTCCTTCTTCCTTCTTCTTCTTCCTCCTTTTTCTTCTTCCTCCTCCTCATCTTCTTCTTCGTCGCCACCTCCACCTCCGCTGCTGCTACCCCACCACCAGTTCTTCCTCCTCCTCTTCCTTCTTCTTCAGATTTAGTTTAGTTTTGGAGCCCTAAATCATCTTTCCTCTTTCCCAATTTTTTCAGGTTTGTGGATTGCGACCCTAGGGATAGAGGGTAGTTCCTGGTTTGTGTGGTTGAAGATGGTGGTGGTTGGCGAGTGTTGGTGTTGGTGGGGTTGGTGGTGGTGATGGTGGTGAGGAAAAGACTTTTTTTTTAAAAAAAATATTTATTATTTAATTTCTCTTAATTTAATAATTAATTGGTTAATTAATTATTAATAGAGAATTTTTTGACATAGAATTCATTTTTTGATTTTAGGGACTAAACAACAATTTTTTCAAAGTGTGGGACTAAAACCAAAAAAATAATTTATAGGGACCAAAACCATATGACCCCTATTTTGTAGGGACCAAAAATATAATTAAGCATTAAATCAACATGAAAACAGAGATTTTGAAAATGATGAAAATAATTCTTCTTATCAAGATATTTTTCAAGATTTTTCAGAAGGAACTGAATTCATTCAGTATAATTTTGATAGTCCACCTATTTTGGATGAAGAACTTGAATACCATAATTTGGAATTTGAAATTCCTCCCATATTCGATGAAGAAAATTATTCAGAGGAAGAAGAAATCTTGCTGCCTAAAGAAGAATCTAAGAATCAAGGCATTGTGGCCCAGTTTGAGCAGTATAGTGTAACTAATATTCCACCAAAAATTCTTTAGTTACTTTCAAATATTTCAGATATTGCTCTGGAAGTCGTTTCTTCAGACTTGTGTTAACCTTTTAATAGTGCTGGAAAGGATTAACTCGTTTTAGTATAGTAACTATAGTGTATCGTCTAGATGGAGCACTTGGACTTATCCAATTAAAAATTAAGTTGACGAGTTGTTCAGAAACATCATAGGTTGTGAATGGAAAATAAAATAAACACTTGATAAAGATATAAACAAATAAAATAACTATTCACCTGGGATTGAGTTTCATTACTTAACCTTGTTTCTTTCAATTTTAGTTAAATATTATAAGAAAAGATGCATACTCAATGTCACAAGTGCAAATATCTTTGTCACTTGATTCTAAGACACTAGTCTCTAGAACCCAATCTCTTGGCACTCTAGGTACTAAGTCTTGCATTAAGCAGAGTATTTAGGCAATCATAAGCACTTCCATCTATCTCTAGACTTGAAGGTTTTATAGAGTTTTTCTCCAAATCCATTTATAAACCAGTTTTTCAACTGCACAAATAAACTAACACATGGAAAAGGTGATCAAGCTTAAACCAAGAAAAGAAGAACAGAAGAAGAAATCCATTTCATATATAATATAAAACTAGTAATTGAAAGAAACAAGAGACGAAGTAATTACATTCAATCCCGGCGGAAAGCTTAGCCTAGCAAGGCCATGAACTTCAAGAATTAAACCTAAGAGTATTAGAACTCTGACTAAAGTACTACACTTTGTGGTTTATTTCTTTACAATCCAATATATTTCCTAACTTCTGAAGGGCTGTATTTATAGGTGTTTTGGGCAGGGGTCTGGTGCTCGAGCGCCCTCCTGGCGCTTGAGCGCTAGCATGACACGTGCTGGTTAATGAGCTTAATTTCTTGGTTAATGCGTCTGGCGCTCGAGCCCTAGTGTGGCGCTCGAGCGCCATGCTCATAACTCAGGCAGAAAGGATCCAATGCTCAACGTATTCAGGCGCTCGAGCCCTGGTGTGGCGCTCGAGTGCCAAACTCATAAATCTGACAGAAGGGATCCTATGTTCCTCAGCTTCCAACGCTCGAGCCTTGGTATGACGCTCGAGCGCTGGCCTCTTATATGCCCTAACAACTTGATTTTCTTATTTTGCTTCCACAAACACCTGAAAATACATTTCTAAAGTTAGAAAATTTATTATTACTACTAATTTACTCTTAAACTCACAAAGTAACGAATAGAGGTGAAATTATGCATAAAAAACATGTTATTTCTAGAGAAGATAAGTGCAAATCCTTTATTACATAAACACACTAATTTGCACTTATCAACTTGTGACTTATTGAAAGTAAAGTTCAATCATTCTTGACTTTAATTTTTCCAACAATGAAATACTTTCAACAAACATTTAACGTTGATGAAAGAATTGAGGAGATCAGTTACCTTATTCACGAAAATCCAAGACCAAGGAGGCCCTAAAAATCAAAGTACTTCGAAGAATGTTTTCAAGGATTCTAACCAGACTTTATTTTCTTTGTATTCCTCAATATGCAATAATGTTGAAGCCACGTGATAGAGGAATTATTTTAGACTAAAAGACGAGTCTTCTCCAACCCGGGAAGACCGATATATAATGGGTTAAAGGACCCATTACAACTCATCACCACCATAAAAAAACATTCACCTAACCCACCACTATCACCACCACTATCTTCACCTACTCACTCCACTTATTAGCTTTATTATTTTATAATTTTCCTATGTAATTTGATTGCTAAAAATAACCCCATTTGTAACAACCGAAAGATAGATTTGAATTAGGAATTGAGTACTTTTTTGAGTGTGTCTCTTTGAGACTTTAAATCCTTGTCTATTCTGACCAATTTTGGTAATCAGAGCAAGGTTCCTAGCATCCTACAACCTTGGGTGAGCATAAAACAGCGAGAGGGCATTTTCCATCACTGGAAAAAGCTTAAGTTGTGACTGAAACTCAGACTTCCAAGCGTTTTATCAATCATCCAACACTGTAGATGTGTTCAGGAGGTCCTAAAACCGTTGGGCATAAAATTTTGTCTTCAGAAACAACCGCACGCACCGATCAACAGAAGGCCACGCGCCTGCAGAATATCTACGAGCCGTCCAGAGGTTAAAGATGGCCATGTCAGTGCCACGTGTCATCATCCCCTCTAATCGTGTTACGCTACATGTCTGCGTTGACCACGTCAGTGTTGACAGCAACTAGCCAGTTGCTTGCTGCCACGTGTCACACGTTTTGGGCCAGCCAGTCAAGTTCTGCAATGTGTCACCCGTTTAGGGACAGCCAATCACATTGTTTAACGTTTCGTTAGTGTTGTAAGTTTTCAAAATTTGCAATTAAGTCCCTGAAGCTTCTAGAAATTGCAAATTAGCCCCCAAACTTTGTGAAATTACATTTTCACCGCCAAAATTTGTCAAAATTCCATTTTAACCCCCAAAGTTTTCCAAAATTCTATTTTAGCCTCCAAAATTTTATGAAATTACGTTTCAGCCCCTAATTTTTCCCAAAATTGCAATTTAGCCCTAGATTCTCCCAACATTACATATCAGCCCCCGAATTTTTTCTGAAATTATAAGTTTACCCCTAGATTTCCTAAAATTACATTTTTGCCGTTATAATTTCCAAAATTGCATTTTCATTCCAAACTATAGAAAATTCATTTTGACACAAAAAAGAAACAACTTTTCTAAAATTTTCAAATCATGCCTTCAAGAAGAGTCATTCAAAGAATAAAACTTGATTTGATCCAACAACATCTGCATCTACTGCAAGAATTAGTTGAGATTAAACAAGCTCAATTAAAACAACATGAAAAGAGAGATTTTGAAAATGATGAAAATAATTCTTCTAATCAAGATATTTTTCAAGATTTTTCAGAAAGAACTTAATTCATTCAGTATGATTTTGATAGTCCACGTATTTTTGACAAAGAACTTGAATACCATGAATTGGAATTTGAAAATCCTCCCATATTCGATGAAGAAAATTATTCAGAGGAAGAAGAAATCTTGCTGCCTAAAAATAAATCTAATAGTCAAGGCATTGTGGCGCAGTTTGAGCAATATGGTGTAACTAATATTCCACAAAAAATTCTTGAGTTACATTCAAATATTTCAGATGTTGCTTTGGAAGTTGTTTCTCCAGACTAGTCACTCGTTGAAAGTAAAGTTCAATCATTCTTGACTTCAAATTTGCCAACAACGAAATACTTTCAAGAAACATTTGACGTTGATGAAAGAATTGAGGAGATCAGTTACCTTATTCCAGAAAATCCAAGACCAAGGAGTCCCTATAAATACAAGTACTTCCAAGAATATTTTCAAGGACTCCTAACTTGACATAATTTTCTCTATATTCCTCAATATGCAATAATTTGGAAGTCACATGATACAAGAATTATTTTAGACTCGAGGACGAGTCTTCTCCAATCTGATTGCTATAATTTTCTCCAATCTGATTGCTCAATTAAATCAACATGAAACAGAGATTTAGAATATGAGGAAAATAATTCTTCTTATCAAGATATTTTTCAACATTTTTTAGAAGGAACTGAATTCATTCAGTATGATTTTGATAGTCCACCTATTTTCTATGAAGAAATTGAATACCATGAATTGGAATTTTAAAATCCTCCCATATTCGATGAAGAAATTTATTCAGAGGAAGAAGAAATCTTACCGCCTAAAGATGAATCTAATAATCAAGGCATTGTGGCCCAATTTAAACAGTATAGTGTAACTAAAATTCCACCAAACATTCTTCAGTTACTTTCAAATATTTTAGATGTTGCTTTGGAAGTTATTTCTCCAGACTTGTCACTCGTTGAAAGTAAAGTTCAGTCATTCTTGACTTCAAATTTGCGAGGAGTTGAGTTACCTTATTCACGAAAATCCAAGACCAATGAGTCCCTACAAATCAAAGTACGTCCAAGATTGTTTTCAAGGATTCCTAACAGGACATAATTTTCTCTATATTCCTCAATATGCAATAATTTGGAAGCCACGTGATAAGGGAATTATTTTTGACTTGAGGACGAGTCTTCTCCAACCCAGGGAGAATGATACACAATGGGTTAAAGGACCCATTACAACTCATCACCACCATACTCATTACAACTCGTCACCACCATCAACAAACATTCACCTAACCCACCACTATTACCACCACTATCTTCACCTACTCACTCCGCTTATTAGCTTTTTTATTTTATAATTTTCTTATGTAATTTGATTGCTATAACAAACCCCATTCATAATAATTGAAAGATAGATTTGAATTATGAATTGAGGACTCATTTGAGTGTGTCTCTTTGAGACTTTAAATCCTTGGCTAATCTGTGCCATTTTGGTAATTAGAGTAAGGTTCCTAGAATCCTAAAACCTTGGGTGACCATAAAACAGCGAGAGGGCATTTTTTGTCGTCAGAAAAAGCATAAGCCGTGACTGGAACTCAGTCTTCCTAGCGTTTTATCAATCAACCAACACCGTAGACATGTTCAGGAGGTCCTAAAACCTTAAGACACAAAAATTTGTCACCGAAAAACCACCGCATGCGCCGCCACTCACCGATCAAAAGAAGGCCATGCGCCTGCCGAATATCCACTTCTAGTCCAGAGGTTGAAGAAGGCCACGTCAGTGCCACATGTCATCCTCCCCTCTAATCGTGTTACGCCACGTGTCCATGTTGACAACAACTAGCCAGTAGCTTATTGCCATGTGTCACCCGTTTAGGGATAGCCAATCACATTCTGCCACGTGTCATCAGTGTCGTAAGTTTTTCAAATTTGCAATTAAGTCCTTGAAGCTTAAAGAAATTTCAAATTAGCCCTAAAACTTTGTGCAATTACATTTTCACCGCCAAAATTTGTCAAAATTCGGTTTTAACCCCCAAAGTTTTCAAAAATTCTGTTTTTGCCCCTAAAATTTTACGAAATTATGTTTCAGTCCCTAGTTTTTCCCAAAATTGCAATTTAGCACTAGATTCTCCCAACATTACATATCAGCCCTAGAATTTTCTTAAAATTATAATTTTTCCCATAGATTTCCTGAAATTACATTTTTCCCCTTATAAATTCCCAAAATTCCATTTTCAGTCCAACCTTTGCCAAATTCATTTTGACACAAAAAAAAAACATATTTTTAAAATTTTTCAAATCATGCCTTCAAGAAGAGTCATCAAAGAATCAAACTTGATTTGATCCAACAACAACTGCATCTACTGCAAGAGTTAGTTGAGATTAAACAAGGTCAATTAAGTCAACATGAAAACAAGGTCAAAAGAAATTGAATTCATTTAGTATGATTTTCATAGTCCACCTATATTCGATGAAGAACTTGAATACCATGAATTGGAATTTGAAAATCATCCCATATTCGATGAAGAAATTTATTCAGAGGAAGAAGAAATCTTGCTGCCTAAAGATGAATCTAATAATCAAGGCATTGTGGCCCAGTTTGAGCAATATGGTGTAACTAATATTTCACCAAAAATTCTACAGTTACTTTCAAATATTTCAGATGTTGCTCTGGAAGTTGTTTCTCTAGACTTGTCGCTCGTTGAAAGTAAACTTCAATCATTCTTGACTTCAAATTTTCTAACAACGAAATACTTTCAACAAACATTTAACGTTGATGAAAGAATTGAGGAGATCAATTACCTTATTCACGAAAATCCAAACCAAGGAGTCCCTACAAATCAAAGTAGTTCCTGGAATGTTTTCAAGGATTCTTAATAGGACATAATTTTCTCTGTAGTCCTCAATATGCAATAATTTGGAAGCCACATGATAGAGAAATTATATTAGACCCGAGGACGAGTCTTCTCCAACCCGGGGAGAATGATACAGAATGGGTTAAAAGACCCATTACAACTCATCACCACCATACCCATTACAACTCATCACCACCATCAACAAACATTCACCTAACCCACCACTATCTTCACCTACTCACTCCACTTATTAGCTTTATTATTTTATAATTTTTCTATGTAATCTGATTGCTATAAATAACCCCTTTTGTAACAATTGAAAGATAGATTTGAATTACGAATTGAGTACTTTTTTGTGTGTGTCTCTTTTACACTTTAAATCCTTGGCTATTTTGAGAGCCAAGGAAGAAGAAGGGTTCAAGGCAAGCAAATCTCTTCACTGAAACCTGCCTTTATTGGAGTTGGTGGTGGATGTGATGGGCTTCTTGGTGGTGACGGCACTGTTGTGAGAGTTGGTGGTGGAAGGAAAAAGAGGAAGAAGAAAGGTTTTTTTTAATATTTAATTATTAAATTAATAATTAATTATTCAAATTAGTAATGGTTGTTTGGCTTGAAACTGATTAAATTAGAAGAGGGACTAAAAACAATAATTTTTTCTAACTTGAAGGATTAATTACATAAAAATGAAAATACATGGACCAACTACACCTATGATGCTTACTACATTATTGGTACTCATGATGCCAGCAATGAAACAAACTCTAGCTACCGTGTGATTTTTGATGAATCAGGGTACCTGTACATATTGAGAAGGAGCAGCGAGAGGTCTGAAATTTCGAGTTCGAAGGACGTGTTCCCAACCGACTCCTATTATTATAGAGCAACCATCAATTACGATTGAGTTTTCACCGTATGACATCACCCCAAAAATCCAAGTACAAATCAAACCTGGACAGTTGTGAGGACACTACCAGATAACATTTGTACGGATCTAAAAGGAACAACGGGGGACAGTGGTGCCTGTGGATTTAATAGTATCTGCACTCTCAAAATTGACCAGAGACCAATTTGCAGTTGCCCCGAAAGGTACTCTTCTTGATTCAACTGATCAATACGATAGCTACAAACCTAATTTGGAATTAGGGTGTGGACAAGATGTGTACTTCATTAAGGAATTAACTAATATTGATTGGCCCGAATCAGATTATGAATATACAAACCTTACAAGCTACAAGACTACCTGACTGTTTGCTTGCAAGATTGCTTGTGTGTTGCTTCTGTTTTTATAGGTGATACCTGTTGGAAGAAGAAGCTGCCTCTCTCCAACGGAAGACAGGATCCGGCCGTTAATCGATTTTCTTTCCTTAAGTTGAAGAACAATGATGCTTCGTCGAGTCCTCGAAATCCAGTCATACAAGTCAAGAAAGATCAAGATACTTTGATAACTGTGGTTTCAGTTCTTCTAGGTGGCTCTGTCTTTATCAATTTCATGCTGGTCACTGCAATTTGTGTTGGTTTCTTCTTGTATTACAACAAGCAAAGAAGCGGTACAAATAAAATTGTTGCAGAGAGCAATTTGCGCAGTTTCACGTTTGGAGAGTTTGTGCTAGCAACAGGTAACTTCAAAGAAGAATTGAGGAGGGGATCTTGTGGCGTTGTCTTCAAGGGAATTATGACAGATTCGAGTGTTGTTGCAGTGAAGAGATTGGACAAGGTGCTTGAAGACAACGATAAGGAATTCAAAACTGAAGTGAACGTGATAGGCCAAACACACCATAGAAACTTGGTTCGCCTGCTTGGATACTGTGATGAGGGACAACACCGGATTCTAGTGTACGAGTTCCTCAGCAACGGAACTTTAGCGAGCTTCCCTTTTGGAGATTTCAAACCGAATTGGAACTAGAGAGTGCACATTGCCTTTGGGGTTAGAAGAGGGCCGGTTTACTTGCACGAGGAATGCTGCACCTAGATCATCTATTGTGACATCAAGCCACAAAATATACTTCTCGATGACTACTACAATGTGAGAATATCAGACTTTGGGTTAGCAAAGCTTCTACTGATTGATCAAAGCCAAAGGAAAACTGGGATTCGAGGAACAAAGGGGTATGTTGCGCCAGACTAGTTCAGGAGTGCACCAGTGACTGCAAAGGCTGACGTTTATAGTTTTGGCGTGCTGCTCCTGGAGATCATTTGTTGTAGAAGAAATGTGGATGCAGAGGTTGGGAATGAAGAGAGGGTCATTTTAACTGATTGAGCTTATGACTGCTACAAGGCTGGAAGAATGATTGACATGTTGGTTGATAAAGATGATGAGGCCGTCAAAGACATGAAGAGGCTGGAAAGGTTTGTAATGGTTGCTATTTGGTGCCTTCAGGAAGATCCTTCTCTCAGGCCAACAATGAAGAAGGTTATGTTGATGCTCGAAGGAATAGCTCCCGTCACAAAGCCACCAAGTCCCAGTCCCTTTCCCTCTCTTTCTGTTACTTAGCTTCTTCCACTTCAAATTAAAATTTTAATAGTCTCTCATTTCATCATGTCCTGGTTCTACACAATTATATGTATTTATGTGATTGGTTTGGTTTTTAATACTTGTTGCTATATATTATATTGATGAATAGTGCGTGCATGTTGTAACGAATGCAGCAATACAAACTTGGTTGCGATACATGAAGGGTATCTGTTGGCATCGATTTAAATCATGTGTCCCCAAATCATGTTTCCAATCATGTCCCACCAATAGAACATCGCTACGTCATTGAAAATATTTCTTTTATTTTAATCTTTAATTTCCTAATAAAATGTTTTAATGATTTGACAATATTATATAATATAATTTACGTTGTTTGGCTAAGGATCATCGAGGCATCTAATCATGATTCATCCTTTTCGGTCATGATTTTAAATCATGGAACAAGTTATGTAACTTGTAATGCAGTTTCAAGTCATTAGACCATAAAATATTCATCACCACTCAACAATAGTTTTATTGAGGGTCATCTAGGCATCCCATCAAAATTTAAAATCATTAAACAAACAATGCTTTTTATAAGATTATATATCATTACAACTACTACCATCTCTTTTTAGGAAAGTTTCAGCTCAACAATAGTTTTGTTTAAGGTCATCAAGGCTTCCAATCATGATCTAAAATCATGGAACAAGACGTTTGGTGTCATTGTGGCACCCAACCATAATTTAAAATCATGGAACTTTTCGTTTAGAGTAGTCATGTCATTCAATCATAACAAGCAATTTAGGGTCATCAAGGCATCCCATCATAATTTAAAATCAAGGAACAAGTCTTCCAGGGTCATAGTGGGATCCAATCATAATTTAAAATCATGGAACAAATCGTTTTGAGACATCGAAGCATTCAATCATGATTTAAAATCATGGAAAATTCATTTAGGGTCATTGTAGCATTCAATCATGATTTAAATAGCAAGTTGCTTAGGGTCATCGAGGCATCCAATCACAATTTAAAATCATGGAACAAGTCGCTTAGAGTTATCAAAGCATCAAATCACAATTTAAAATCAGGGAACAAATCATGTAGGGTCATCGAGGCATCCAATAACGCTATAAAATCATGGAACAAATCATTTAGGGAAAACGAGGCATCCAACCACGATTTAAAATAATCAAACAAGTCATTTAGGACTTTAGGTTCACTATGGCATCCAATCACAACTTAAAATCATGGAACAAGTCATTTAGGGTCATTTTGGCATCCAATCATGATTTCAAATAATGGACTAGTCGTTTAGGGTCATCGAGACATCCAGTCATAAATTATGATCATGAAAAAATTATTTAGGGTTATCGAGTCATCCAATCAAGATTCAAAATGATGAAAAAAGTCATTTCTAGTCATCGAGGCATCCAATCAAACTTTCAAATCATGGAAAAGTCATTTAGGGCCATCATGGCATCCAAACATGAATTACAATCATGGAACAAGTTAGTGAGGCACCCAATCATGATTTGCAATCATGGAACAAGTTGTTTAGGGTCATCTAGGCTTCCAATCATGATTTGAAATCATGGAAAATTCGTTTAGGGTCATCGAGGCATCCAATCATATTTTAAATTCATGAAAAAGTCGTTTAGGGTTATCGAGGCATCAAATCATAATTAAAAATCAAAGAAAAGTCATTTAGGGTCATCGTGGCTTCTAAATATGATTTTAAATCATGGAACAAGTCATTGAGACATCCAATCATGTTTTAAAGTCATGAAAAAGTCATTTAGGGTCATCAAGGCATCTAACCATGATTTAAAATCATGGAAAAGTCATCTATGGTCATCAAGGCATCCAATTATGATTTAAAATCATGAGGAAGTCGTTTAGGGTCCTCGAGGAATCCAATTATAATTTAAATTCATTAAAACGTCGTTTAAGGTCATTGAGATATCCAATCATAACTTAAAATAATAGATAAGTTATTTAGGGTCATCATGGCATCCAAACATGATTTAAAATAATTTAACAAATCATTGAGGTATCCAATAATGTTTTAAAATCATGAAAAAGCCGTTTAGGATCATCGAAGCATCCAATCATGATTTACAAATGCAGATAAAAAAAGCATAAGATCAAAATTTAAAATCATGGAACAAATTGCTTAGGGTCACCAAGGCATCTAATCACGATTTGAAATCATGGAACAAGTTGTTTAGAGTCATTGAGGCGTCCAATTATGATTTGAAATCATGGAAAATTTTTTTAGGGACATTGAGACATCCAATCATGGTTTAAAATTATCTAAAAGTCGTTTGGTGTCATCGAGGCATCCTATAATGATTTTAAATCATCAAAATTTCGTTTAGGTTCATCCAGACATCCAACCAAGATTTAAAATCATGAAAAAACCGTTTAGGATCATCAAGGCATCCAAGCACGATTTAAAATCATAGAAAAGTCATTTAGGGTCATCGTGACATGCAAACAAGATTTAGAATCCGGGAATAAATTGCTTAGGGTTATCGAGACGTCCAATCATGATTTGAAATGATAAAACAAGGTGTTTTGGGTCATTGAGGCATCCAATCATTATTTAAAATCATGAAAAAGTCGTTTAGAGTCACCGAGGGATCCAATCATGATTTAAATTTATGTAAAAAGCGTTTAGGGTCATCGAGGAATCCAATTATAATTTAAAATCATGAAAAAGATATTCAGGGTCATCGAGGCATCCAATCATGATATAAAATCATAGAACAAATCGCTCAGGGTCATCGAGGTATCCAATCATGATTTAAAATCATGAAAAAATCATTTTGGTTGTCACCGAGGCATCAAATCATGAAAAATTGTTTAGGGTCACCGAGGCATCAGGCATCCAGTCATGATTTGAAATCATGAAAAAGTGAAAAAGTCATTTAGGGTCACCGAGGCATCCAATCATGATTTAAAATCATGTAAAAGTCATTTAGGGTCATTGAGGTATCTGATCAATATTTAAATTCATGAAAAACCGTTTCGGGTCACCTTGGCATCCAATCATGATTTAAAGTCATGAAAAAGTTGTTTATAGTCATCAAGGAATCCAATCATATTTTAAATCATGGGAATCATTGAGAGTCATTGAGGCATCCAATAATGATTTAAAATCATGCAACAAGTTATGCATATTGCTATCCGATTTCGAGTCATTATGGCCACTAAATACCATCTCTTTTAGATAATGAATAACGAAATCAGCCCACTGTGACATACACATCTTATATTTTATCAACCTTATCCGATAGATAGAATGTTGAATAATCAAGAATAAGATGTCGGGTCGATGTTTCTAATAAGCGACAAACATAGGCTACAAGGCATTTCACTAGAATTGAAATTCATAAATTAAGTTTTAAAAAATCTTGTTACTGAAGGTCCAGTAACAGTAATGTATATTATATCTAAGAAAACCGCAATACATACCTCAATTGCAGAACCAATCATCTGTATAAGGCGATGAAACGCACTTGTTCTGTCAGCTTAAAATGATTTCTAGTGGAGAAAACATTTGTAAATGGTAACCGTAGCAATAGGCTTTCCATGATGGAAACTCATATCTTTCGTAACACAGTTAACAAGCGCATCAACATTCTCCTGCAATGAAAGAAGAATTTAAAATTGTGACAATGAATATATAATTTTGATTAAAAGCTAACATATTGAATGCCAAATTTTATCACTCACATGTAGACGTTCAAAAAATGATCTCCTCAATTTGCTATCAGATTCAGTACCAAACTTTTTCATATGAGTCACATTTGGTGTTTTCCTGCAAAGACAACTCTATGAATTCAACTAAACACAAAAGTTGGCTTGTTACAAAAAGGTAGGGCAATGTACTTACCACAGCTTTGTCATCTTCTGCAAAGTGATGACCATTTTCCAACTTCTGCAGATAAAAGTATTAATATTCTGAAATCTTCACACTTACGTGCTAAAAAATGAGGACCTACATAGTTCATCAAGTACAATTTACCTTAGATACATGGGTAGAAAGGTGCTTTGACATCGTTTCCACATATGAGTTTAATAGAGACAGTTGCCGAAGAATATGGTTTTCGAATTCCATATCCAAGAATTTCTCTTCAAGCCTATAATAAAGCAAAAAAGTGAAAAACAGTCATGATGGTCCCCAATCTTGTAATTGTTAACACAGTCACAAATAATTGCCATTTAAAGGTTGGGACAAGTAATAGTTCAAATGATATGAATTACACATGTAATTGATGGATTCAAATCACGTGTCCCCCAAATTATGTCCCACCAATAGAATATTGCCACGTCATTAAAAAAATTATTAGGAAATTAAAGATTAAAATTAAAGGAAATATTTTCAATGACGTGGCGATATTCTATTGGTGGGAAATAATTTGGGGACACATGATTTGAATTCGTAATTGATACCAAAGAAGCTTTAATCACAAACAAAACCTTTGCCTGGATTCTTTTTGATTCAGCATCCAAAGCTTGCTTCAGCCATTCTTCACTAATTTTGTTTGCTTCTTCGTACCTTTTTTTCTGTATTCATCAATTTTCTTTTCTAGTGAACTCACCAAGGTCTGCAACAGACTCAAGGAAGCACAAAATTAATAATAGCAAAAACTAGCCACTAATCTTTCCCAAAATGTTGAGAATATTCAAAGATCGACATATAATGCTTTTTTTAAGTTAAGAGAACATATATATGCCCATAATCAACTCACCTTGAGTTTCTCAGTTTCACAAGTGAGCTTATCCAACAAAGCATTGTCAACAACAGGAACCTCTTCTTGCAAGCATGGACATCATCAGAACTTAAATAATTAAGACATGAAATAAATCAAGATTATTAAAAAAACTTCAATAATAGGCCTGACAAGGAAGGTTAACAACTTAGATACCTGCCATCCAAAACTTCCATATCTCCCTACAATCATACATGTGTAATAAGCATACACTCAAGCAGTCACACATTGAAGTTTAACAACACTAACTACAGCGGCCAAAACCAGGACAAAAATGCTAACAGTCTTACCCCACATCACAGTTGCTGCAAAACATTTTTATTCACAAAAATTGACGGCTTAAGAAGATAATTGGGTATAACACAACAAATGTAGTGCGGCTCAGTGGCAATGAGAGTTTCAAGTAGTGCTTGAATTTTTCTTGTAGGACATATGACTTAATATGACTGATTTAATGAAGATTTTCTTTTAATAACATCCAGATTCAATTAATTTGTTTTAATTTTTATTACCAAGTTATTACCATCTTATTTCAGCATAATTGGTTGTTTGATTAATTTTAATTGCAAATGGTTGAATTAATATCAGTTGACTCTGTACTATATAAATTTATTTGTAATGAGATATTCTTTCATTTTAACTTAAAATATTTAGGTCATAGTGAGGCTAGCTATTTTAGCGGGAGGCTTTTTTTTTCTTCTACAACAAACGGAACTAGAGACCTCAAATTTGCACAATTTGAACCATCTGTATATTTATTTTGATTGATGATTTACCTAATTTTTATAATTTTTTTATCACAGTATAATATTTAGTAGTAAATATGAATAATGACCCCTTTTCAATATCAATATTTTCTATTCTAACGAAACATTTCATTCTTGACCATGGTTGAGATTTTTCTTCACTTCTCTAAAAAGGATGGTACTTAATTGAAGATGATTGTTGCTTGAGCTCCTCTCAAAAGGATTCTCTTGTGTTTTCCATATTCGTTCTCATTATTCTATCCTCTCTACCATTTTCTTCTCACCTTTATTTTGACCTTATTTTTATGTTTGCTTTTAAAAAATGTTTTTGGTGCTGTTGTTGATGTTGTTAAATAAAGGGATACTATCACTCTCAATTTTATATTGATTTTTACTTTAGCCGGAGGATAAATTAAGAATGTGTCATATAAAAAAAATAAAATATTTCATTATAAAATATAATCTTGGTTAACAGTGTTAACTTCAAAACGAGTGGTGTGGAAATTTCTCACATAAATAGAGGAATTGCAATACACCAAAACCTCATGAGTAGTAAGTGTTAATTATCTTGAAACTTATTTAACTTTTATGTTTATATATTGATCAAAACTTCATTTTTTTTCAAACATGACATATTTATATATGTTATTAACTTACCATATTTAAATAGATGCCATTCTTGATGATCTCATCACCAAATGTAATCTTTCCTTAGTGATCAGTGTAAGCAAAATTAAACTCCTCTTGTTCTTCAAAAGTTTCTTCTCCATCAATGTGAAATTCTTGTTGGCCAAAGAAACTTGGTTTGCATTCAATATGAATGTGGTCAACATCATTCAAGTTTATGCACGCCTGAGTTGTATGAAGAATGGAAAGAGCTTTCATTTTGAGTATCTTGATATTTGATGTTCTTTTATCCATTTTTGTTTAATTTGTGTTTCTAGTGTGGAATGACGTTAGATCTTTTTAGAAGTGATTACAAATTAAGAAAAGAGAGTCATTTATATTAATATTTTGTAAGATGTTGTTGGTTTTCTTTTGTTATGGGGTCGGGCGTCTTTTTGTTATGTGATTGCACTTAGGATAAGCGTTTTGAGGAGTTCGTTGGACATTTAAGGCGTGAAAGTTGTTATCTGGTGGTTGGTTATCCCATTTATAAAACTTACAAATTTTAAGATGTTTTGTTTTTTCATAAAACAATAACCAAAAAATTCTTAACTTTGTGATCATTTGTATGCATGTAGCTTGCGCAAGTTCAAATAAATACGTCAATGTGTAACTTTCTCAAGTTAGTTTTTTAGCACTTTTGGTTGAGTAAGTTAATGTAATTTTATCTAAATAATAACTTTATAGACACTATAAATTCAGTTATCAGAATTGTTTCGATTTTTAAAATTGTAAGTAATAATATAGAATAGTATATTATTATGTATATTTATTAAATTGTGACAATCTATGTAAAAAAAATGTGACAACCTATTTTTAAATCCTAGCATGTTATTTAGGAAGAAAATGAAATATGTATCATGAGTTCATTGCAATCTTATATATATATATATATATATATATATATATATATATATATATATATATATAACCTAATATGAATGATTTAATGAAGATTTTCTTGTAATAGCATGTAGATTAAATTAATTTGTTTTAATTTTTATTACCAAGTTATTACCATCTTGTTTAAGCATAATTGGTTGTTTGATCAATTTTAATTGCAAATGGTTGAATTAATATCTGTTGACTCTGTACTATATAAATTTATTTGTAATGAGATATTCTTTCATTTTAACTTCAAATTTTTAAGTCATAGTGAAGCTAGCTATTTTAGGGGAGACTTTTTTTTTCTTCTACAACAAATCGAACTAGAGACCTCAAATACGCACAATTTGAACCATCTATATATTTATTTTGATTGATTATTTACCTATTTTTTTATAATTTTTTTATCATAGTATAAGATTTTGTAGTAAATATGAAAAATGACCCATTTTCAATATCAATATTTTCTATTCTAACGAAACATTTCATTCGTAACCTTGGTTGCGATTTTTCTTCACTTCTCTAAACAAGATGGTACTTAATTGAAGATGATTGTGGCTTGAGCTCCATTCAAAATGATTCTCTTGTGTTTTCCATATTCGTTCTCATTATTCTATCCTCTCTTCCATTTTCTTTTCACCGATCTTCTATTTTGACCTTATTTTCATGTTTGCTTCTAGAAAATGTTTTAGCTGCTGTTGTTGCTGTTAAATAGAGGGATATTTCCACTCTCAATTTTATATTGATTTTTACTTTATCCCGATGATAGATTAAGAATGTGTCATATAAAAAAATACAATATTCCATTAGAACATATAATCTTGTTTAACCGTGTTAACTTCAAAACGAGTGGTGTGAAAATTTCTCACATAAGTAGAGGAATTGCAATACTCCACAACCTCATGGGTAGTAAGTGTTAATTATCTTGAAAGTTATTTAACTTTTATGTTTATATATTGATCAAAACATAATTTTGTTTTCAAACATGACATATTTATATATGTTATACCTTACCAGATTTTTTTGTTTGAAGTGTTAAAGTTACACTTATTATGACAGGTAAAATATTGTAGTTTAAAATGATTCAAACTAGTGTTGTACAAACTGGAATTACTTTAAGGTTTGAACATTTTATGAAAATGAGAAAATTAACCTCTTTTGTGGTTATGTTGGAAGATAATATCACCCTACATTATTCTTTTTTCATTTATAAGAAAACAATGAGAGAGAAATAGAGAGATACCATAAATTTTATTATTTGCAAAATTTTCATTTTATATGTGTATGGTTGTTACAATACATTGTCTTACTAATAATTACACAGGTTACATTTTCATTCAGAGAAATACAAACTCTTGAATGTCATCAAGAGCTAAAAAAATATCCCTGAATTCTAATATTGGTGAAACCTTGAAAAAATTACTCTAATGTTACCAACCATATCTCAATCATTTACATGGAATTTTTTATTTTTAAACGACTAAACAAGCCTTTAAAACATTGAAGAAAATTACGAACGGGTGACCCAGAAGGGACAAGTATTCGTGTTAAAGCCGTTGACGTTATTGAAAAATCAACTAACTTATTTTTGTAAGGGGAGAATGATCTTCGTTTGTTGCTCTCCTTCTTCATTTTATTTACCAAGTAATATTTTTCATGAGGTGAAGATATTGTTTTGCGCTTTTCTACCTTTCTTGTGTTTATATTAATGTCTCCCACCTTTCTGTTATAGTACCCACGTGCCACCGAAGATTTGAATGATACAATTGAATTCTTTTTGTCACTGTTGCTTTCATATTTTAAATCTTCTCGAGATCTCCATAGTTTTAAAGACCCATTTGAGTTATTTTTTTCACACCTATCATTTAAAACATCCACCGCAACCGCCATTGATTTTTGTATTGCTTTATAGAGTGTAACTCTTACTAGACCATTTGGCCGTGAAGAAAAATGGTTGTGTTCTTGGTTCTTCAAGGGTAGTTGGAGAGGCATGTTTGTGTCATCTTTCGCAATGGTAAAATTAAAAGAATTATCAACAGTAGGGAACATTGGTTGAATGATGCCATTCTTGATGATCTGATCAGCAAATGTAATCTTTCCTTGTGGATCAGTGTAAGCAAAACTAAACTCCTCTTGTTCTTCAAAAGTTTCTTCTCCATCAATGTGAAATTCTTGTTGGGCAAAGAAACTTGGTTTGCATTCAATATGAATGTGGTCAACATCATTCAAGTTTATGCATGTCTGAGTTGTATGAAGAATAGAAAGAGCTTTCATTTTGAGTATCTTGATATTTGATGTTTTTTTATCCATTTTTGTTTGATTTGTGTTTCTAGTGTGGAATGACGTTAGATCTTTTTTAGAAGATATTACAAATTAAGAAATGAGAGTCATTTATATTAACATTTTGTAAGATGTTTGTTTTCTTTTGTTATGGGGTCGGGCGTCTTTTTGTTATGTGATTGCACTTAGGATAAGCGTTTTGAGGAGTTCGTTGGACATTTAAGGCGTGAAAGTTATCTAATGGTTGGTTATCCCATTTATCAAACTTACAAATTTTTAGTTGTTTGGTTTTTCCCTTAAAACAATAACAAAAATTTCTTAACTTTGTGATCATTTGTATGCATATAGCTTGCGCAAGTTCAAATAAATACGTGAATGTGTAACTTTCTCAACTTAGTTTTTCAGTACTTTTCGTTGAGTAAGTTAATGTAATTTTATATAAATAATAACTTTATAGACACTATAAATTCAGTTATCAGAATTGTTTCGATTTTTAAAATTGTAAGTAATAATATAGAATAGTATATTATTATGTATATTTTTTAAATCGTGACAATCTATGTACAAAAAATGTGACAACCTATTTTGAAATCTTAGCATGTTATTTAGGAAGAAAATGAAATATGTATCATGAGTTCATTGCAATCATATATATATATATATATATATATATATATATATATATATATATATATATATATATATAACTTAATATGAATGATTTAATGGAGATTTTCTTGTAATAGCATCCAGGTTAAATTAATTTGTTTTAATTTTTATTATGAAGTTATTACCAACTTATTTAAGCATAATTGGTTGTTTGATCAATTTTAATTGCAATTGGTTGAATTAATATCCAATGACTATGTACTATATAAATTTATTTGAAATGAGATATTCTTTCATTTTACCTTAAAGTTTTTAAGTCATAGTGAGGCTAGCTATTTTAGGGGGATGCTTTTTTTTTCATCTACAACAAATCGAACTAGAGACCTCAAATACGCACAATTTGAACCATCTATATATTTATTTTGATTGATTATTTACCTATTTTTTATAATATTTTTATCACAGTATAAGATTTTGTAGTATGAAAAATGACCCCTTTTCAATATCAATGTTTTCTATTCTAACGAAACATTTCATTCTTGACCATGGTTGAGATTTTTCTTCACTTCTCTAAAAAAGATAGTACTTTATTGATGATGATTGTCGTTTGAGCTCCTCTCAAAAGGATTCTCTTGTATTTTCCATATTCGTTCTCATTATTCTATCCTCTCTTCCATTTTCTTTTCACCGATCTTCTATTTTGACCTTATTTTTATGTTTGCTTCTAGAAAATGTTTTGGGTGCTGTTGTTGTTACTGTTAAATAGAGGGATATTTCCACTCAAATTTTATATTGATTTTTACTTTATCTTGATGATAGATTATGAATGTGTCATATAAAAAAAATACAATATTTCATTAGAACATATAATCTTATTTAACAGTGTTAACTTCAAAACGAGTGGTGTGGAAATTTCTTACATAAATAGAGGAATTGCAATACTCCACAACCTCATGGGTAGTAAGTGTTAATTATCTTGAAAGTTATTTAACTTTTATGTTTATATATTGATCAAAACTTAATTTTTGTTTTCAAACATGACATATTTATATATGTTATTAATATACCAGATTTTTTTGTTTGAAGTGTTAAAGTTACACTTGTTATGACAGGTAAAATATTGTAGTTTAAAATGATTCAAGCTAGTGTTGTACAAACTGGAATTACTTTAAGGTTTGAACATTTTATGAAAATGAAAAAATTAACCTCTTTTGTGGTTAAGCTGGAAGATATTATCACCCTACATTATTCTTTTATCATTTATAAGAAAACTATGAGAAAGAAATAGGGAGATGCCATAAATTTTATTATCTGCAAAATTTACATTTTATATGTGTATGGTTGTTACAATACATTGTCTTACCAATAATTACACAGGTCACATTTTCATTTAAAGAAATACAAACTCTTGAATGTCATCAAGAGCTAAAAAAATATTCCTGAATTCTAATATTGCTGAAACCTTGAAAAAATTACTCTACGGTTACCAACCATATCTCAATCATTTACATGGAATTTTTTATTTTTAAACGACTAAACAAGCCTCTAAAACAATGAAGAAAATTACGAACGGATGACCCAGAAGGGACAAGTATTCGTGTTAAAGCTATTGACGTTATTGAAAAATCAACCAACTTATTTTTGTAAGGGGAGAATGAGCTTCGTTTGTTGCTCTCCTTTTTCATTTTATTTACCAAGTAATATTTTTCATGAGGTGAAGATATTGTTTTGCGCTTTTCTACCTTTCCTTTGTTTATATTAATGTCTCCCACCTTTCTCTTATAGTACCCACGTGCCACCGAAGATTTGAATGATACAATTGAATTCTTTTTGTCACTGTTGCTTTCATATTTTAAATCTTCTCGAGATCTCTATAGTTTTGAGGTCCCATTTGAGTTATTTTTTTCACACCTATCATTTAAAGCATCCACCGCAACCGCCGTTGATTTTTGTATTACTTTATAGTGTATAACTCTTACTAGACCATTTGGCCGTAAAGAAAAATGGTTGTGTTCTTGGTTCTTCAAGGGTAGTTGGAGAGGCATGTTTGTGTCATCTTTCGCAATGGTAAAATTAAAAGAATTATCAGCAGTGGGGAACATTGATTGGATGATGTCATTCTTGATGATCTCATTAGCAAATGTAATCTTTCCTTGGGGATCAGTGTAAGCAAAACTAAACTCCTTTTGTTCTTCAAAAGTTTCTTCTCCAACAATGTGAAATTCTTGTAGGGCAAAGAAACTTGGTTTGCGCATCATTCAAGTTTATGCACGCCTGAGTTGTATGAAGAATGGAAAGAGCTTTCATTTTGAGTATCTTGATATTTGATGTTCTTTTATCCATTTTTGTTTGATTTGTGTTTCTAGTGTGGAATGACGTTAGATCTTTTTTAGAAGAGATTACAAATTAAGAAATGTGAGTCATTTATATTAACATTTTGTAAGATGTTGTTGGTTTTCTTTTGTTATGGGGTCGGACGTCTTTTTGTTATATGATTGCACTTAGGATAAGCGTTTTGAGGAGTTCGTTGGACATTTAAGGCGTGAAAGTTGTTATCTGGTGGTTTGTTACCCCATTTATCAAACTTACAAATTTTATGGTGTTTTGTTTTTTCCATAAAACAATAACAAAAATTTCTTAACTTTGTGATCATTTGTACGCATGTAGCTTGCACAAGTTCGAATAAATACATGAATGTGTAACTTTCTCAAGTTAGTAATTTAGCACTTTTCGTTGAGTAAGTTAATGTAATTTTATCTAAATAATAACTTTATAGACACTATAAATTCAGTTATCAGAATTGTTTCGATTTTTAAAATTGTAAGTAATAATATAGAATAGTATATTATTATATATATTTTTTAAATCATGACAATTTATGTAAAAAAAATGTGACAACCTATTTTGAAATCTTAGCATGTTATTTAGGAAGAAAATAGAATATGTATCTTGAGTTCATTGCAATCTTTTATATACATGTCTTTAACTTAATATGAATGATTTAATGGAGATTTTCTTGTAATAGCATCCAGATTAAATTAATTTGTTTTAATTTTTATTATCAAGTTATTACCATCTTATTTAAGTATAATTGGTTGTTTGATCAATTTTAATTGCAATTGGTTGAATTAATATCCAATGACTCTGTACTATATAAATTTATTTGAAATGAGATATTCTTTCATTTTAACTTAAAGTTTTTAAGTCATAGTGCGGCTAGCTATTTTAGGGGGATGCTTTTTTTTCTTCTTCTACAACAAATCCAACTAGAGACCTCAAATACGCACAATTTGGACCATCTATATATTTATTTTGATTGATGATTTACCTATTTTTTATAATTTTTTTTATCACAGTATAAGATTTTGTAGTAAATATGAAAAATGACCCCTTTTCAATATCAATATTTTCTATTCTAACGAAACATTTCATTCTTGACCATGGTTGAGATTTTTCTTCACTTCTCTAAAAAAGTTGGTACTTAATTGAAGATGATTGTCGCTTGAGCTCCTCTCAAAAGGATTCTCTTGTGTTTTCCATATTCGTTCTCATTATTCTATCCTCTCTTCCATTTTCTTTTCACCGATATTCTATTTTGACCTTATTTTCATGTTTGCTTCTAGAAAATGTTTTGGGTGCTGTTAAATAGAGGGATATTTCCACTCCAATTTTATATTGATTTTTACTTTATCTTGATGATAGATTATGAATGTGTCATATAAAAAAATACAGTATTCCATTAGAACATATAATCTTATTTAACAGTGTTAACTTCAAAACGAGTGGTGTGGAAATTTCTCACATAAGTAGAGGAATTGCAATACTCCACAACCTCATGGGTAGTAAGTGTTAATTATCTTGAAAGTTATTTAACTTTTATGTTTATATATTGATCAAAACTTAATTTTTGTTTTCAAAAATATATGTTATTAACTTACCAGATTTTTTTGTTTGAAGTATTAAAGTTACACTTGTTATGACAGGTAAAATATTGTAGTTTAAAATGGTTCAAGCTAGTGTTGTACGAACTGGAATTACTTTAAGGTTTGAACATTTTATGATAATGAAAAAATTAACCTCTTTTGTGGTTATGTTGGAAGATATTATCCTCCTACATTATTCTTTTTCCATTTATAAGAATACTATGAGAGAGAAATAGAGAGATACCACAAATTTTATTATCTGCAAAATTTTCATTTTATATGTGTATGGTTGTTACAATACATTGTCTTACTAATAATTACACAGGTCACATTTTCATTCAGAGAAATACAAACTCTTGAATGTCATCAAGAGCTAAAAAAATATCCCTGAATTCTAATATTGGTGAAACCTTGAAAAAATTACTCTACGGTTACCAACCATATCTCAATCATTTACATGGCATTTTTTATTTTTAAACGACTAAACAAGCCTCTAAAACATTGAAGAAAATTACGAACGGGTGACCCAGAAGGGACAAGTATTCTTGTTGAAGCCATTGACGTTATTGAAAAATCAACCAACTTATTTTTATAAGGAGATAATGATCTTCGGTTGTTGCTCTCCTTCTTCATTTTATTTACCAAGTAATATTTTTCATAAGGTGAAGATATTGTTTTGCGCTTTTCTACCTTTCCTGTGTTTATATTAATGTCTCCCACCTACTCTTATAGTACCCACGTGCCACCGAAGATTTGAATGATACAATTGAATTTTTTTTGTCATTGTTGCTTTCATATTTTAAATATCTCCATAGTTTTGAGGACCCATTTGAGTTATTTTTTTCACATCTATCATTTAAAGCATCCACCGCAACCGCCGTCGATTTTTGTATTGCTTTATAGTGTGTAACTATTACTAGACCATTTGGTCGTGAAGAAAAATGGTTTTGTTCTTGGTTCTTCAAGGGTAGTTGGAGAGGCATGTTTGTGTCATCTTTCGCAATGGTAAAATTAAAAGAATTATCAGCAGTGGGGAACATTGATTGGATGATGTCATTCTTGATGATCTCATTAGCAAATGTAATCTTTCCTTGGGGATCAGTATAAGCAAAATTAAACTCCTTTTGTTCTTCAAAAGTTTCTTCTCCATCAATATGAAATTCTTGTTGGGCAAAGAAACTTGGTTTGCATTCAATGTGAATGTGGTCAACATCATTCAAGTTTATGCACGCCGGAATTGTATGAAGAATGGAAAGAGCTTTCATTTTGAGTATCTTGATATTTGATGTTCTTTTATCCATTTTTGTTTGATTTGTGTTTTTAGTGTAGAATGACGTTAGATCTTTTTTAGAAGTGATTATAAATTAAGAAATGAGAGTCATTTATATTAACATTTTGTAAGATGTTGTTGGTTTTCTTTTGTTATGGGGTCGGGCGTCTTTTTGTTATGTGATTGCACTTAGGATAAGCGTTTTGAGGAGGTCGTTGGACATTTAAGGCGTGAAAGTTGTTATCTGGTGGTTGGTTATCCCATTTATCAAACTTACAAATTTTAAGGTGTTTGGTTTTTCCCATAAAACAATAACAAAAATTTCTTAACTTTGTGATCATTTGTACGCATGCAGCTTGCGCAAGTTCAAATAAATACGTGAATGCGTAACTTTCTCAACTTAGTTTTTTAGCACTTTTCGTTGAGTAAGTTAATGTAATTTTATCTAAATAATAACTTTATAGACACTATAAATTCAATTATCAGAATTGTTTAGATTTTTAAAATTATAAGTAATAATATATAATAGTATATTATTATGTATATTTTATAAATCGTGACAATCTATGTAAAAAAATGTGACAACCTATTTTAAAATATTAGCATGTTATTTAGGAAGAAAATTAAATATGTATCATGAGTTCATTGCAATCTTATATATATATATATATATATATATAACTTAATATGAATGATTTAATGAAGATTTTCTTGTAATAGCATCCAGATTAAATTAATTTTTTAAATTTTTATTATCAAGTTATTACCATCTTATTTCAGCATAATTGGGCGTTTGATCAATTTTAGTTGGAAATGGTTGAATTAATATCCGTTGACTCTGTACTATATAAATTTATTTGTAATGAGATATTCTTTTATTTTAACTTAAAATTTTTAAGTCATAGTGAGGCTAGCTATTTTAGGGGGAGGCTTTTTTTTTTCTTCTACAACAAATTGAACTAGATACCTCAAATACGCTCAATATGAACCATCTATATATTTATTTTGATTGATGATTTCCTCTTTTTTTATAATTTTTTTTATCACAGTATAAGATTTTGTAGTAAATATGAAAATTGACCCCTTTTCAATATCAATATATTCTCTTCTAACGAAACATTTCATTCTTGACCATGGTTTAGATTTTTGTTCACTTATCTAAAAAAGATGGTACTTAATTGAAGATGATTGTCGCTTGAGCTCCTCTCAAAAGGATTCTCTTGTGTTTTCCATATTCGTTCTCGTTATTCTATCCTCTCTTCCATTTTCTTCTCACCGATCTTTTAGTTTGACCGTATTTTCATGTTTGCTTCTAGAAAATGTTTTGGGTGCTGTTGTTGTTGATGTTAAATAGAGGGCTATTTCCGCTCTCAATTTTATATTGATTTTTACTTTAGCCCGAGGATAGATTAAGAATGTGTCACATAAAAAAAATACAATATTCCATTAGAACATATAATCTTGTTTAACCATGTTAACTTCAAAACGAGTGGTGTGGAAATTTCTCACATAAGTAGAGGAATTGCAATACTCCACAACCTCATGGGTAGTAAGTGTTAATTATCTTGAAAGTTATTTAACTTTTATGTTTATATATTGATCAAAACTTAATTTTGTTTAACATGGGTAGTAAATACGTGAATATGTAACTTTCTCAAGTTAGTATTTTAGCATTTTTCATTGAGTATGTTAATGTAATTTTATCTAAATAATAACTTTATAGACACTATAAGTTCAGTTATCAAAATTGTTTTGATTTTTAAAATTGTAAGTAATAATATATAATAGTATATTATTATGTATATTTTTTAAATCGTGACAATCTATGTAAAAAAAATTTGACAACCTATTTTGAAATCTTCAACATGTTATTTAGGAAGAAAATGGAATATATATCATGAGTTCATTGCAATCTTTATATATATATATAACTTAATATGACTGATTTATTGAAGATTTTCTTTTAATAGCATCCAAATTAAATTAATTTGTTTTAATTTTTATTACCAAGTTATTACCATCTTATTTTTGCATAATTGCCCGAGGATATATTAAGAATGTTCCATATAAAAAAAAAATATTCCATTACAATATATAATCTTGTTTAACCGTGTTTATTTCAAAACTAGTGGAGTGAAAAATTTTCACATAAATAGAGGAATTGCAATACTCCACAACCTCGTGAGTAGTAAGCGTTAATTACCCTCCAAGTTATTTAACTTTTATGATTACTAGTAGTTGCCATCGTGCGATGCACGGAATAAGGTTGTTCTTAGAAAGTGCGCTAAAGCAGTTATAAATAATATATATAAGAAATGTTTGAGTAATTTTTTTTGAAAAATCTTAAATTAAAATATAACATAAGAATCATTAATTAAATTGAAATTTTGGAATTATGGGTTAGGAAAATGCTCATTAGTACAAAGGAAAATTCGTACAAAACTCACGAATGACGTATGGCACACCTACCTTTTTGCAAAGAAATCTAATTTATTAATTGAATTAATTAATTATTAATTAATGTAATTAATTAATTGCAAATAGAACTCTTCTTTTGAGTCTGTACATCACCGACTACTTCTATCTACACAGTGAAGGATTCCTCTTTCATTCTCAGAGTTTGGATTTTTCCATTCTGATCTTCAATCTCTATTATACTCTTGAATTCTTCCATACTACTAAAATAGGACTTCTATTTCCCTTTCCAAACTCTTCAATCATCACTTCTTAAAAAACCTTCACAATTAATAATTCTTTTTCACTCTCTCACAGTGAATCTAAAGTTTAAGCACCGTAACTTCACACCGTCTCACCGAAACGACTACTAATGCTCGGTCGTGAATTCATCTTAGCCTACTATTGTGCATCCTAAGTTTTATACCCTTCAATGGTTGAATGACAATGGTGACCTAGTGGTGGATAGACAAGTTTCAATTCCCTTAGTCATTGGTAAATATTGTGATGAGGTTCTTTGTGATGTTGTACCTATGGAGGCTACCCATATCTTGTTGGGAAGGCCATGGCAATTTGATAGGAAAGTTATCCATGATGGTCACACTAATAGGTACTCATTCACCTTTAAGGACCAAAAGTTTAACCTCATTCCTTTGACTCTTAGTGAGGTTATTAGTGATCAATTAAAAAAAAAAAGGATGAGTAAAGACAAGGTTAAGAGAACTAAAGTGAGCTCTAAAATGAAGGGGAGTGAGGTTGAGGGCATCCTTCCCACACCAATAACTCCCAGACATGAGACTAAACACATTTTGTTAACTAGGCATTCCTCATTCTTGTTGCATCATGATGACATTAATCCACATGCTAACATTGATGTTTTGACTAGAAGTTTCATGTTTTCTTTGCAAGATTCTAGGGGTGTTCTTTCAAGGGGGCTGGAAGGTAAATCATTGGTCCAAAAAGGTTGTGCTTATTGATGATACATTTGTGCATCAGAAGTCTACTATCACTTCTACATGTGGAAGTTGTCTTTTAGACTTATCGTTTGGGCACTTGTTGCATTATGCACCCACTTGTTCTCCTTTGTATACATTTCCAAAGGTGCTAAGTAATGATTTTGTTTTTGTGATGGTGTATTGTAGGGATTCATGCATATCTAAACTCATTTCCAAAGGATTCATGCATACCTAAACTCCTTTGTATACATTTCCAAAGGATTTAATCATACCTAAACTCATTTTTTGTGTGTTCTCTTGGTTGGTTACCATACATCCACTTCGGAAAGTTATCATTTTTGTGTTTGATCCAGGTGGTGTGTTGTTGATTCTTGGAACTTATCCTTGTTTGTTTTCTCTTGTAGGTCCTTTACCCTTAAAATTCAAGGACAAATTCTTTCTCAGGGGGAGGGGATGATGTGAGCATGACTTCATGGATGTGAAGATTTAAGAGGATAGCAAGCAAACCAACCTTCGAAGCTTTTAGCTTTTAGTTTTTAGCACTTTCATGTTGTAATAAGTTCATTAGAATCCTTATTTTTTAGTTTTGAACATCATTTATTGTTAGAAGTTGAAGTTTGCGCATTCAAACGCACCAATAGGGCGTTCAAATGTTCTAATATAGCATTCAAGGTCCAGTTTTTCCGTGCAAATGCAGATTGGCAGCAAGTGGCCCAAAAATTGGCGTTCGGACACGCAATTTAGGTGTGCAAACGTGCTCCTTTTGTTACCGCGCGCGTGTGAATGCATCCCAGGGAATGCAAATGCGTGTTCTGTGCCGTTTTTGCGAGCTTTCAGCGTTTTAAGTGACTTAGGGGCCTTATAAATAGTTCTATGACTTGTGTAAACTTAACTTTGATCATTTGAATGAAAATTGGCTTTGAGAAATTAGTTTTCTCTTAGGATTCTTGACATTGAGGCTATAGATCTTTGATCATTCTTATCATTAATTTTCACACCAATGTGGCGAATTAACCAAATCTTATCTCTAATCCTTGATTAGGGTTGTGATTCCGATTCTTATCATTGATCCCCTATCAATGTGGTGAATCTTCATCATCTCATCTCTAATTATGTGCATTAGAGTGGTGATCCATCTTCTCTACTCTTCCGCGTGCTTGATCCTCTCTTGATTCGTGTTTCTCATACCTCATTGAAGCTAAATCCTACAATTCTTTCTCATCGTTTGGTATCCATGAGGGAAGGATTCATTTCATGTGGCATAAAACAATACAAATGTGATGAAAATCCATGAAACTAATGGAAACAAACAAGAAACAATGGTGACACAAAGAAAAAACTCACTTAGGTATTTTGACAAACACTTAGTGTGTACAAAGTGACACAAAAACCCAATATTCAACAAAGAAGACTCGAAAATATGTAGGTCATTGGCGCAAATATATGAATATGGAGGATATCAACTCAGATTTTGGATTCAAACATCAAGGCAACAAGAATCCAGCATTTAACATCAAGAACACATATAAACACATGTGTAGAATTTTCTAATCAACACTTGTTCCTATGGTTTTCAAACATGTAGAATCCAAATTTCAACTTAGAACTTCCAAATTTACAACAAATCTTGCAGAATTTGAAGAAAAATCAGAAAACAAAAATTCCTCTAAAATAGCGCAAAAACAAGGAGAAATTGGGGAAAATGAGTAAACAAGCAACATTCATGAAATCAAGTACAATTGAAGTTCAAATTACTCAAATCCAACTCAAAACTCAAAATAAAGAAGAAATTGCAAAAGAAACGGTGAAAATCAAGAATTACCTCAATTAAAACCCTAGGCTCAATGATACCAAATGATGAGGGTGAACCACATGGGAGAAGGATCTAACTTCAAGAGATCTAGATTCAAGAACTGTCGGAATTAAAACCAAAGAATCAAAGAAGAAAGCAGAAGAGAGAAGAAGGATGATAGAAATTGCTACTTCAAGATTGAAGATAAGATTGGTGAAGAATCGCCACAATGCTAATGGGAACCGTTGATAAGAATTCAATCAAGTTCTTGAAGCACTTATGCTAAGAACCCTAAGAGAGAAACTCCTTTCTCGTGCAAGAAGAAACATCATATATCATAAAAAAACTTATTCAAAACAATATACACAAGTATTTATATGAGAAACAAAACCCCTAAATGCTCAATTTCGTAGAAACAAAGCAGGTTTTGCATGCGCACGCACATCCAAGGTGTTTGAATGCCAAATCTAGAGCCTGTTTGTTGTCTGCATGTGTTCGAACCCACTATAAGGGCGTTTGAACGCAAATTCTGGACCCTGCTTGCTGCCTCCATGCGTTTGAACGCACCAAAAGGGCATTTGAACGCAAATTATGGATCCTGCTTGCTGCCTCAACACATTTGAATGCATCCTGGGTGCATTTGAACGCAAAATATAGAGTTTTTGCAACAAAAACATGTCCTAAACTAACAATAAAGCCTCCTAAACATCATACAACCATGTTTGGACTATTTTATTACAAACTGAAAAAGTTATTCAACACTTTAAATCTTCCAAAAGCTTGAGATCCTTGAGCATCCCCATCCATGATCACATCCATCATGATCGTGAGTGTGTCAGTCAACAAAAATAGACTGTGCATCTTGGAAGGGGAACATTTAATCTTGGAGGGGCTCGTGGGGAGCTTTTCAGGTTCACGCTCTTTGTTTTTTTCCAGCTTGCTCTTTTGTTTGTTGGAGGCATTTCTTATTACTTATGCTATGGGCATTGCTAATTTGTTTGTCTAGTTTTTTTAGATGTCTTTTATTGAATGTATGATAGAGAGAATAGAATGAAAGGAAAATTAATTCATTCATCTAAAAAATATGTTCACAGTAGTCTATTTATATACAAAATAAGGGAATGAAGCAAACAACTAATGTAACTAACTGAAATATTTAACTAATTAACTGAACTTAATAATATTATTAGTTCTAAGGATTTAACCGCTATCTCTCTATATGCCCCCCTCAAAATAGAAAATATTGTAAATATAAAACACCCATCTTAGACAATATTTGCTGGAAGAAACTTCGAGATATTGTCTTTGTTAAAACATCAGCAAGTTGATGATGCTCACCAATCATCACTAGTTTCTCCCGAGGGCATGGTATGGCTTCTTGGTGTTGTTTAATAAAATAGATGTCGAGTGCCGCTTTTCCCCGTCCGAGAATCTCCATCTGCTCTAACTGGGCGAGATAGAATCCTTATGTCAGGTTGGTTGTTCAAAAGACATTTCTTTTTTAACCCTTTGCATCTTCATCTTTTCGAAAGCCTAGACCCATTCTTCTGGATCTTTATTAGTCCTAGGTGCTGAGTAAAGGGAGGGTTTCCTACACTACAGTGATTCGGGCGGTTGGTGGCCCCCTCGAGAGTTGCGGGTCCTTGCCGCTGCATGAGTGGTAGCTCACGTTCAAAACTCCTCCGACATGAGTCCTAGTCGTTGCTCTTCGGTCCGTTTCCCGGCTTCGCTTGCGCTATTCTTTTTTGCATTCATTTGATTATTGGTTTCATCCATCCCCGACCCTAATGAATCGAGTATGTATGAAGGGGTCAGTCAAGCGGTTCGGGTTCTCGGTCGGTTCCCGTTCGCCTGCCCCCCGAAGATGGATTAGCCGAAGTAATCCTAAATCTACCTTCTCCCTCACAAAATGTAATTCAACTTCAATATGTTTAGTTCGCTCGTGGAATGTGGGATTAGTAGCAATATGGATTGCTGCTTAATTGTCACAATAGAGCAAGAGTGGCTTCTTTGGCACTTGAAGGTCATATAGAAGATTTCGAAGCCATATAAGCTCGCTGGTTGCAGAAGACAGTGCTCTATACTCTGCTTTTGCACTTGACTTACTTATAATATCTTATTTCTTTGTCTTCCAACTGATCATGGAGTCTGCTAGGAATGTACAATAGCTGATTATGGATTTTTTGTCTTCTTTGTATGATCCCCGTGATGAATAAGCATAAGCATGTATATGTAGATCAAATTTGGCACTGAAGATGATGCCTTGTCGGGGGAGAATTTTTGTTGTACGAAAGGACCATGTAAGTTGTATCAAGATGTTGAGAACGAGGATTGGACGCAAATTGGCTCAATTTTTGGACTACAAAAGAGAGGCGAGGTCTTGATATTGTAGGATACAATAATCTACCAACAAGTCTTATGTAATATTTCGGGTTCTACAATGGATCTACAGCTTCAGCATTGAGCTTCAGATTTGGATCCATAGGAATAGATGAAGGTTTGCATCTGAGATATCCATAATCTTCAAGAATGGACCAAGCATACTTTCTCTGGGAGAGAAAAATGTCCTGTTTTTATCTGGCCACTTCCAATCCTAGGAAGTATTTGAGAGCTCCCAAGTCTTTAATCTTGAAGTGATTGCTGAGAAGCTTTTTTGTTGAAGTAATTATGCCAAGGCTTGGACTTGCAACAATAATATCATCCACATAAGCTAGGATAGTAACAAATGATCAATGATTACCTTTGGTAAATAAAGAATAGTCATTCTTTGAGAGTAAACTCTCAAATTGGTCCCTAAGATTGTAGGCGTCATGCAGATTAGTCCCTGAGATTATGAAAACCTCAAATTAGTCCCTGACTTTGCAAAACGACGTGCATTTTAGTCCTTTTACTTATTAAATGACTTTAAAAAACTAAGTAGAAAAGGACTAAAATGAATATTTTTTGCAAAGTCAATGACTAATTTGAGGTTTTTATAATCTCAAGGACTAATCTGCATGACTCATACAATCTTAGGGACCAATTTGAAGGTTTACTCCATTCTTTGACTATATGAAACCATGGTGAGTTAGGATAGCCTTGAAGATGGAGAACCAGCTTCTTAAAGCCTGCTTTAATCCGTAGATGGATCTATGGAGTTTGCAAACCAAAGGTGTAGTTAAATGATTGTTGGAAGGAACAACACAGCCTTTTGGAATAGACATGTAGATTTCCTCCTTAATGTAGCTATTTAGGAAAGCATTGTTGACATCTAGCTGAGCTAGATGCCAACTCTTGATGACAACAACAGATAGAATAGCATGAGCAGTAGTCAATTTTTCTATAGGGGAGTATGTCTCCATAAAATTTAGACCATGTTGTTGTGTAAAGCCCTTGGCCACTAATCTAGCCTTATATTTGTCAATGGATTTGTCAACCTTGTGTTTGATTTTGAATAGCCACTTGGATCCAATGCAGTGTTTGCCTTCAGGTAGAAGAACTATGCTCCATGTCTTGTTGGTTTCAAGAGCATGGAGCTCAGACTTTATGGCCTCTTGCCATTGAGGAATTTCGGCAGCTTAACTGTAGAATTGGGGTTCAAACTCAGTGGATACTTGACATATGAAGGTCCGGTATTGATTATAAATATGAGTGTAATCAAGTTAATGTTCAATAGGATTATTGGTGGGAGGGATTTTGTTTAAAAGATAACAATGCAAGTCTTTCAAGTGTTTAAGAGGTTTGCTGATTCTAGTGGATTTTCTTATAGACGTGCTTGAAGGGGCAGCAAGGGGTTCAGTAGGCATGATGGAATTAGATGTTGTGTTTTCATCAGAATGATTGGAGTCATTTTGTAACTTAGGTTGTTCAACGGTATTGGGAGGAGGGAGGAGAGATGTCATCATGAAGAATTTAGCTAGGTAGGCTCGGGTTTAGAAACAATGGGCAAAGGAATATCATTGAAGAGATCATAGTAGCAGAATGTTTTGTTGAACCCTTGAATGGGAAAATAGTTACATAAAACTGAACATCCAGAGAAATGAAGATTTCGTGACTTGGTAAGTCTAATAATTTATATCCCATGTATCTTGTAGGATATCCAATAAAAGCTACAGCTACAACTCGAGGGGTGAATTTATCTCTTGTGGAAGGTAACGTGGATGCATATGTGAGGCAACCAAATGACCTGAAATCAGCAAAATTAGGCTCTTTGGAAAAAAAAACAATAGAGTAGGGTGAAGTATTGTGCAAATTTGGAGTGAGAAGCCTATTGATTAGGAAAACCAGTTTGCACAAAATCACCCCAATAACATATTAGAATGTTGGACTAAAAGTAAAGAGACCTAGCCACATTCAGAATGTGTTGGTGTTTCCTTTCCACCACACTATTCTATTGTGGCTTTTCAACACAAGACAATTGATGTAAAATGCCCTTGCTAGTAAAGAAATCATGCATGTGAAATTCCTTTGCATTATAAGAACTAAAGCATTTAATTTTTGTCTTAAATTGAGTTTCAACATATGCATAAAACTTAGGAATGATAGAGGTTGCATCAGATTTATGTTTTAAAAGATATATCCATGCGAAACAGCTCTTATCGTCAACTAAAGCCAAAAAGAATCTATAACCATCATGAGTTGGATCTTTATATGGTCCCCAAGTATCCATATGTATCAAATCAAAGCAATTATCTGAAAAATTATTATTAGTAGGGAAGGGAAGGAGGTGTTGTTTGGAAAGATGACAGATAGAGCAATGAAAATTATTGTCAATGTAAGAAACAAAATGATGTTTATCATTTATGAACTTCATTACATGAGTTGATAAATGTCCTAATCTATTATGTCAAGTTCCTAAAGATGGTTTATCAGATACAAAATTGCAGCTATTAATAGAAACTAAGTCATGTTGAGGATGAAGTTTGTATAATCCTTCATGAATGCTACTGGCTCTAATCCTCTTCAAAGTCTATATTTCCTAGATAAAAAAAGTGTCAAATTAAAGACAACTTCATAATTGTAATGTTGGAGAATAGATAGAATTTACATAAGGTTGTATTGAAAGGATGGTATATAAAGCACATTGTGCAAAAACATGTCATGGGAAAAAGTCATGCTTCCAATACCCTTGACAGCAACATTAGTTTTATTAGGAAGGACAACGGTAGAATTAGATAAATAATGCATAGTTTTAAATTAAAAAAAATGTTTGAACAAATATGGGAAGTAACGCCTTAATCCACAACCCAAGAAGCTTCATTTGTGGAATCAAAGAATGTGGCAATCATGCAGATCTGTAGAGTCATTTTTCTCAATATTAGAACTAGAATCATTCTGCAGCTAACTTGTGAGGAAGGATATTAATTGATGACATTGCGCCTGAGTTAGAGTAGCAACAGGATTTAAAGAAGATGCCACAGCAAGTTGTGAGACTTAATTGACAACAAGGGACTATTTCTGTTTGAACGGATAATTCGGTGGGTAACCATGAATTTTAAAACATTTGTCACAAGTGTGGCCTTGTACATGAAAATGGGAACATGTGAGACGTTCTTTCTTGAAAAACTTGGATTTAGATCCATTTGAATTCTGTTTATTATTAGCTTTAATAGCAAACGCCATTTGATCAATGGAAGCAGATGAGGAATCATGGCCAACCTCTTTTTGTTTTTCTTCTTGAACGATCAAGGAGAAAACTTTACTAATTGGAGGTAAAGGTTCAAAGAGAAGGATTTGGCCATGAACCTGAGAAAAAGAGTCATTTAAACCCATCAAGAATGTCATAACATACTCATGTTTGATATGCTGATAATACGGAGTCGATCCTCCAAAATTGCAAGAAAGATGTGGTTGATATGCAACGAGTTCCTCCTATATAGCCTTGATTTTGGTGTAGTAAATTGTGACATCGTCAAAACCTTGATGAAGAGACATGAGCTACTTTCGAAATTGATAGATTCTTGGGCCTTTTTTTTGCCAAAAACGGTTCTTGATGTCATCCCAAATGTCTTTGGTCAAGGTGGAATACATGATGCTAGGAAGGATCTCTTTGGAAACCGAGTTATACAACCAAGAAATCACAACATTGTTATTACGGATCCAAGCATTGAACTTGGGATCATCAGTAGGGGGTTGAGGAAGGGATCCATCAACAAAGCCAAGCTTGTTCTTTACAAATAAGGCCATAAGCATCGTCGCCCTGTACCAAGCGTTGTAGTTCGTTCATGTCAACGATTGAGAAACCAAAATGAGGTCGGGCCCACCCGAAAGGTGAAGGAACAAAGGATCAAAATCATCCTTGAGAAGGTGCGCATCTTGGAGAGCATCGTGGGTTGAAGCAGCCATGACGAAGAAGAAGAAACACCACGTAGTCAGAAAGGAAACAAAGAAAACAGAGTCGCAGGGAAAGAGATGTTCAAACTGATATCATATTGAATGTATGATAGAGAGAATTGAATGAAAGGAAAATTCATTCATTCATCTAAAAATCTGTACACAGTAGTCTATTTATATACATAATAAGGGAATGAAACAAACTTACTAATGTAACTAACTGAATATTTAACTAATTAACCGAACTTAATTATCTTAGCAGTTCTAAGGCTTTAACCGCTATCTCTATATATCTTTTGTTTTGTTTAGCTTTCATTTTGTACAAAATTAAATCTAAATTCTTAAAAATTTTGTTAGCCCGAATACTCCATGGGAAATCTATATACTTGCTTCAAGTTGAAAACTCAAGTATCACTATTCACATGATTGAATTACTCAATTAGCTTTGGACAAGATGATTTTAATATTATCCTTATATTTGTGTTCACACACTAAATACATTATTACCTTCTCTCATCCATGAATTTACCATCCCCTAATAGTGAGAAACGGTGAAAGAGAAGCTATGAAGGGGAGAAGAAGCCAAAAAATTTACCCAAAAAAATTAGAAAATCATAAATAAAATGAGTAAACTCTCAAATAGGTCCCTGAGATTATGGAAACCTAAAATTAGTCCTTGACTTTGCAAAATGACATGCATTTTAGTCCTTTTACATATTAAACGACTTTAAAAAAACTAAGTAGAAAATGACTAAAATGAATGATTTTTTTGTAAAGTCAGTGACTAATTTGAGGTTTTCATAATCTCATAGACTAATTTTCATGACCCCTTCAATCTTAGGGACCAATTTAGGGGTTTACTCTAAAAAAATACACCATTTCAGAGAAGAAAACCAGAAAAAAATTATAGAAGAAAACCAACCCTAGTCCAGAGAAGAGAAGAAATGATCTGTTCAGATTTGTGAGAGGAAAAAGAGAGGGCTCTATGAGGTTGTTTCTAAGCAATAAAGAGAGGGAGAGAGGGCTCTATGAGAGAGGAAAAGAGGCTATGAAGGGGAGAAGAAGGTGAGGAGAAGGACGATGGAGAAAGAGAGGCTATGAATGGGAGGAGAATGAGAGGAGAAGCACGGAGGAGAAGGAAAGCAGACGGCGGAGTGGAGGACAAAAGTAGGACGACAAGGTAGTGGAGGACAAAAATAGAGCAGGACGACAAGGCATAGAGAAGAGGGAGAGGCATGAGAAAGGAGGAGGGCTAGGGTTTGATACATGAATTGACTTAGTAGATAAGAGATATAGTGTGATCCCTTAGAGATTTAATGATGAAATCAGAACATTGATTGATTCTCAATATATCAAGATTATTTGATGCTCTGATTATTCATAATTTTTTTAAAGAAAAATTAAAAGAAATTTTAAAACTCCCCATTGTTACAGTTAGGTTGTAAACTTGTAGTAACAAAAAATATAATATAATATGTATGAGTCTCCAATTTTGTCATATGTCGATTCCTAGAGCTATTATTTATATTAAAATATTGAATAAAATGTACAAAGTATCTTTGAGGTTTTATAAAATAGCACAAACCACCAAACTTAAAATAAATAACCAGTCCACACCGTTTTTTATAATAGACACTAACAACAAGAATATTCTATAAATCTGTCTCTTATTTTTTCCTGTAAGTTTAAAAGATCGATTTTCCGATAATGACTATTTTTTGTGCAAAATTCGTCTACTGAATTTTCTCAAAGAAAATCTTCATAAAATAAAAATATATATATATGGAGCATTTGGTTACATTTACAACTACTTATATCTTGCTACTTATTACATTTGCAGTTAGAGATTATGAAGCATTTATTCTAATGTCTTGCTACATACTATTACTTTGCTATTTATTTAATGTTAATCTTTGGGTTATTGAAGACTTTATACTTTTTACATGATTTGGTGTAAGTGAAATTATTCTGGTCTTTTGAAACATTTTGTTTTTTTTTTTGGTAACATTGCTTTTCTATATCTAATAGTGGTTTGATTATATTTTTGAGAGCTAAGATAGTTATTTCCTATTTTTTGGTGTCGGTTTGGTGACATAAAGAATTTCTCAGGTACTATAACAGAGGCTTGAACTAATACTAATATACATATTTTAGGCTATTTGAATTAAGTTTTAGGAGATGTTCTATATATTTTATATAAATCTTGTCCACCAAATATGATAGCATAGCAGTATCTTAGCTTGTAAAGCAATAATAAATGTTGAACTTGGCTTATTTAGCTTATTTGTAAATTATTTAATTTTTTATTCACAAAAAATTAAATTTTTAAGTTAAAAAATAATAATTTTATTTATTTAATGAAAATATTCTTTAACAAGTGTCCATGAGATAATTTAGTAAATGAATCAAATGACAGGAAAATCGTCTTTTTTTTAACTTACAGCGAAAAAATGAAGAGAAAGATCTAACTATTGATAGTAATAAGAATATTCTAATTAAAAGAATATTTCATTACTATTAGTGCATGTTATTGAAAATTGTGTAGACTGCTTATTTATTTTAAATTTGGTATTTTGTGCTATTTTGTAAAACCTCTGGAATACATTTTACCTTAAAATATTCTTTTCAAGCTTTTCCAATTTTTAATTTTTAAAGTTTCCATATATTATCTTTACTTTAATAAATTCAAATTTAGTTTTTTTAGCAAATTTAGGTTTATTTATCTATTCCATTGATTTATCTTTTCTTTAATGACACATACTATATTATTATTTTAATTTTGAGATCTTCATATCTTATCTTTTCTTTAATAAGATTTTATTTAATATTATTTCAAATTCAAATTTTGGTTACGTTGCTTTATATTTCATATACTTTATCTTCTTTGATAATTTTTTATTTTGATTTTTTATTAGATTGGTTATTTCTCTATTTAGATAATGTTTTTGTGCGGCTTGATTAATCTACGGGGTAGAAAGTGAGATATTTGCTCTCTTTCGTTTTACTATTTTTTTGCATCAAGTTAATTAGTCTACTCTGATGAATATGAGATTCATCGTTTTCTTTGATTAATCTCCTCTCTCCTCTTCTTTTGTGATAGCAATTAATATATCACTTCTTTTATTATTTTTTGTTTTTATTATCTCAATTATTTGCTCACTCTTTCTTTGTAATTTTCTTAATGGGTCGATTAATTTTCTCTCTTGGATGTCAGATTCATTCTCTTTTTTGTTTTTATTTGGTTTATGGTTATTGTTGTTTCTATTATGAAAATTATTTATATTTATTTCATGTCGGTTATTTTTCTCTTCCGCAATTTTTTTTCTGATCAATAAGCCTCTTCTTTCTTTTTTTCAAATTTTTTCCATCCGATTGATTGGTCTCCTCTCCTAAATATGAAATATTGAAATTCATTCTATTCTTCTATTATGTTCCAATTACATTTTTTATAATAGTAATAAATTCGTTCTCTTTTTATCATTATTTTTTTATTGTATTATGTCAATTATTTTATCTCACGATAAATCTTAGGCGAGTCGATTAGTCTCTTATGCTAAAGGTGAGATTTATTTTTTTCTGTCAGTTTGATTTATATTTTTCTTAATTAGACTGTTTTCTCTTTTTCAATATTTTTCTTCCGTGCATCCATTCTCTTAAAGGTAGGATATATTTTTCTATATTTTCTAAATTATTTTCTCTTTCTCTTTTCGGAATTTTTTCTTAGAACGGATTGCTCTCCACTCTTGAGCTGAAATCCATTCCCATATTTCATTATAGTTAATATTTTTTTATTTTATTTTTATTAATCATTGACTTCTTTTATTATTTTTTTATTATATCAGATTCTTCATTTTAGATAGTGAGATTTATCATTATCTTTTATAATTTTAAGTTATATTTTTTACTTTTACTACTATTCACTTTTAAGATTTTTTTTTTTAATTTATTCTCTTCTTCCCTTATTTTTGTGGGCTATTCATCTCTATTTTAGATAGAGCTATTAAATATATTAAACTAATACTTTTAAGTTTTGTTGAATTTTAAAATTTGAATTTATTTTTATTATCTTTTCTCTACTGAAGTTGAATTTTGGTATATTTATCATTTTCAATGATTATCTTTTATAAATTCAAAATTTTGGTTTATTTGTCTTTTTCCATTTATTTCTTTTTTATAATAGTTTATTTCTTTAATTTTGAAATTTCATATATTATATTTTCTCTAATAAGATATTTTATAAATATTTATCTTAAGTTCAAATTTAAGTTGATTTACTTTTCTGTTGTTTTTTTAATAAAATTTTATTTTGATTTATGATGTTTTATAATGTTGGTTATCCTATCTCTTTTTACAACTTTTTTTTAACTGATTGATTAGTCTCGAAAGTGAAATTCATGATCTTATCATTTATTACGTTCAATTTATGATTTTTATAATTATTATTCTTCAGATTTAATCTAACATTTTTTATATTTTATTTCTTTATAATTATTATTATTTATTTTCTTATCTTAATCTTAATATTGTAACATTGATAACTTATTTATTAGTGGACCACGTTGATGAGATGTCATCACCTCACTAATTATTTTTTATTTTTTATTTTTAAAAATTAAATATAAATAAATTTTATATTACTTAATTATTTTAAGTTATATTTTATCTATTCAATTATTTAGTTATTTTAATTTTAATATCTTATCTTCAAATTTTTATTTTGTATATTAAATTATCTATTTCTTTTAATTTCAATTATCTTATCTTCAATTTTTTTATTCTTAATCCAAAAATTAATATATAATTGAGAACCCATTTAGTATATTATTTTGATGGGATTGAAATTTGATGTCCCCAATATATGTATTTTCAAATATTTGCTTTGGATAAAAAAATAATTAGTAAAAATTTTTATACCTGTTTGATACTCTATTCGAAATAATTATGTTTCTTTTAAGTTATTTTTTCATTCAAAAATAATGATTCTTTCATGTTGTACTTGGCATAGCATGGGTAACCATACTAGTGTGGGTATATATATAGGGGAAGAATCAAATAACACTGGTTTAACTTATATCAACTCTTACGCCGGTTAATAATTATCTGTCGAAGATTTTTTTTTCACAAAATTCACCGTTGAATTGAAACTACTTATCGTATAGATCATGTCTACAAAATTTTACATCATTGAGAAATCATTTAGTATTCCATTAACGTATTTAGAAAAGTAAATGCAGTTTTAAAATACATGAAAATAACAAGCATTTTGATGTAGTACTCAACGATTTCAGAATGATGCAAAACTTTGAATTTAACAACAAAATCGGTTGTAATTGGGCTTAGGGTTTGGAGTAAGTAGGGATGGCAAAATGGGCCCGGCCCACCAAAAATAAGCGGATTAGGCTCGCATTTTTTGCCCGTTGACTGTTGCGGCCTGTCCCGCCTAGCCCGCCAGCCCGCCGGGCTACAAAGGTGGCCCGCCGGGCTAGTAACTCTTTTTTTTAACTTAAAAGTGAAAGATGAGAGTTCTTTTTAAAAAAAGTTTGATAGGGCTTAACAAAAAATGCCTAAACCAAAAAAAACATGTCAAAAGTTAGGCCCATAGTTAAAGATAATAAAAAATAAATTTGTTGTATGGTGCAAAAAGCAAAAATCAATAAAAAAAAGACAAATTTAGATTTTTTTAATTAGTACGACGGGTTGGCGGGCCGGTCCGGCCCGCCCCGCTTTTTGGCGAGCTAGGCAGGCCAAGCTGGCCCGTTTTGCCACCCCTAGAAGTAAGTGTTACTAGACTTATTCTTGAAGTAAGTAGATCCTCACTTATAAAAAAAAAAAAAAAACCAAGTCATGACAGTTATAAATTTGTGGTCATGACATTTATAAATTATTCCCTCCCAAATTAATGCTTTACTTGTTTCCTTTTCAAAAAGAAAAGATCACGACAGTTATAAATTTGTGGTCATGAATTTTATAATAGATGAGAAATAATATTGTGAATTGGCGGCATGCTAAGTGATATAAGTTACTACAATTTTGGCGGACTTTTTCCCGCCTAAAATTGGGCTAGACTTGTTTATTTATATATAAAGATATGGAATGTATCGAGTGTGAGAGGAATTAATACCAACTATTTAATTATAATTAATGATTGATATTTGATTTAAGAAAAATTATCTCAACCATTTATATGTGATTGTGTGATCAAGATTAACTTCTCTTATCTCTCATGCTCTTACTAGATATGCCCCATATATATATATATATATAGTAGGGATTCACTTACTCCAAGAATAAGTATTGGACACTTACTCCACTTAATATCTCTTCACCCACTTTAAATTTCACTAATCTAACCGTTGAATTACATGATGCTATCATGATGATTATTTATATCAAATTTTAGAAAAATCCAACATCTCAAGATATGTCATCTTGTAGGCAAGATTTACTTGTGTTTTAAAAAGTGTTTTATTCGTTAAAATGAAGTAGATAGATGAAATATTAACAAATCTTGAAATACTGTGAAATTTTGTATGGTTGATCTATCTATTAAGAACTTTGGATTCAACGATTGGATCGGTGAAATTCAAAGTGAGTGAAGAGATATTAAGCCGGGTAAGTGGTTGAAGGCTTACTCTGGAGTAAGTGGACCCCCACCCATATATATATACGAGTTAAGTTCAAATGACACTAAGGTGCCAAAGTTAGTAAATGACACCGCACATAACTTTTTGTAAACAACAAATTTCACCGATCTAACTATTGAATTGAAAGTTTATATGATGTAGATCAACCATGTAAAAATTCATTCAATTTAAAAATTTATAGGTATGTAATGTAATAAAAAAAAATTTACTTATATTTTAAATAACGTATTAAACGTTAAATTAAAACATTTCAATAATGTATTAAATAATTTTCAAATTTTATGAATTTATACATAGTTGATCTACACTGTGTCATTTACTAACTTTGACATATTAGTGTTATTTAAATCCAATTATATATATATATATATATATATATATATATATTGCAAATGAATATATAATTTAAGGAGTAGTATAAATATGTGTTATATATGTTAATCAAATTGTAAACTAAAAAATCGTACTTTAATTCTCATCATTTCTAAAAAAGAACAAATTCTTTTTCAATAGATTCCCACCAATATAAATATAATGTAGTTTTTTTTTGTTCAAAATATAATGTAGTTTGTGTATCAATGCCAATTTATGTTAATTTAAATATAATTTAACTCAAATTATCCGTTAATTTTTTAATAATTTCATTTAATATTTTAGAATTAAATTCATATTATAAATATAACAAAAATTAAAATGAAATTTTAAATTATAATTAAAATAATATGAAAGAGTGTTCTTAAGCACATAATATTAGAGTGTTTAGAGTGCTTAAATTGAATGAATAATGTGTATACATGAGACCCATAATAATACTTGCTGAGGTCCTTTTTATATGACACCATTTAGAAGATTTTGATGGCCCTTTTATAAGATGTTTTGTAATTTCCGCATTTATTGTCACTTTTCTTTTTTACACTCATTAAATACTTTGACTATCTTAACTTTTCAATTTTGATTTGCCAACGTAGTATTCAATAAAGGGTAAAATTGGCATTTCACATATTTTTTTAGAAAATCAATAAAGTTAACTGACATTAACTACTTTCCTTGATTCGTATAATTCGGTTGAAAACGTCTTACAAATTGGACCAGAGGGAATATAATAAATTATTCATAAACACCTTATAGAAGACATTTCCATTGGAGATGCTCTTATTGCGAAAAAAAAAAGTGAATATTTAAATTATGAAAATGACATTATTAAAGTTAATATGTTTAATATTTTATAATATTTGAGTTATTATCTATTTAAAATTAATTTTATTAAAAATATTAATGTGAATTTCTTTAATAAATAATGATGCAATTAATTTTTATAAAAATATGATGTGAATTTCTTTAATCTCTTCTAATAAAAAGATGATGTGATTTGACTCGCATTAATTTTTTTTGTATTTTTAAATTATTTATTTATCTTTCACCTAATCATGTAACATTATCTTTTTAAAGTTATATATGTCCATATTATTCACCTAAAAATCACTATTTACCAGATTAAATAACAAAATGACCATTTTATTGTTAAGACATCTAATCTTTTTTATGGCATTTTAATTATTATCTATTTGTGATTAATTTTATTAAAAAAATAATATACATTTGTTCAACAAAAGTGATATGTTGATTTCATTAAAGAAAAGGTATGTAAATTTTTTTAATTAAAACGTAATGTGATTCACTCACATCATACCAACTTTTCCTTTTTGTACTTTTGAATTATTTACGTCCTTTCCGTTAAATCACATTACCTTTTTAAAATAATGAATTCATACTATTCACTTGAAAAGTTATTATTTATCCCATTAAATTAGGAAAAAAAAAATTTACTATTAAAAGGTTTGGTCTAGATGGCAATGAGGCACATTAAGGGCGGGTTTTACCCTCCCTATCCCCGTTAAGAGCGGGACGAAGTTGGGTTCAGAGAAAAACAAAGTGAGAATGAAAAATTTGAACTCAACCCTACCCCATTGTGAATTAGGAAACTCGCAAGAACTCATGCTCACATTATTTTTTAAAAAACAACTAAAAAGTAATTATTAGTATATTTTTATACAAATTAAATACAGAAAATATTTTATAAAAATTAAATTAATCAATTTAATTCACATTATATGTGAAAACTATTAGAAACTGAGTAAAATTCTAACTTTATTATCATCAAATTTGCTAATAGTAATAATATTATGTGTATATAAATACATAAATAAGTGTAAAATATAGAATTGTAACATCCCAAATTCTAATTTTCTTAGAGTAGATTATTTAAATTCACAGTTGTGTCCTTAAGGGGCTATTTTAGAAAAGATAAGAAATTTAGGGAAGTAAAGTGAATTATAAAACATATAGGATTAGGAGAAAAAAACTAGGTTATGATATAAATACAATTAGAGATTTAAAATGTAACAAGGTGAGTTTAAGGGATAAAAATATAAAATTGAGAAGTTGTAATTAAGTCACTGTGGTTTTTATTTATTTAAATTATGTTAATTTAGAATTTTATTAAATTTCATAAGGACAAGAACTTAGGTGTAATTTTTAACAAGTTAAGCTAAGGACCATGCCATTAACATGCACCCTCCCCACCTAACCATCCACACCCTTTTATATATATATATATATATATGGGGAGGGATCAACTTACACCTTGACGCCAACTCTTACAACGCCAATAACACATTAATTAATAATTTTCTTACAAAACTGACCGATAGATTAAAAGTTCTTAGTATATAGATCATATCTACAAAGTTTTACGTTGATCCAAAATCATTTAGTACTCTATCAAGCTACTAAAAACTTAACGTAACATATAGATTCATAAAACATAAGAAAATATCAATCATTTGATGAAGGACTAAACGATTTCGGATCAACATGAAACTTTGTAGATATGATCTATATACTAAGAATTTCTAATCTATCGGTCGATTTTGTAAAAAAGTTATTAATTAATAAATTATTGGCGGTGTAAGAGTTAGTATCAACTTACACTGGTGTAAATTGGTATCAATTATATATATATAACGCGCACACACAAAAACATAAACAGATGTTTATAAGAAAGAAAAAATTAGAGGGTGACGAGAGAGAAGAAGAAGTGGAGAGAGCCACCACTTTGGGTGGTTGCATGGTGGCCTTCCGGTTGTCATTTGCCGCCGGAGTAGTTGAAGAAAATTATCTACGCGTCAAGAACTTCAATTCTACTGGTTTAGAATCTTCCACGGTAGAATTTAGAGATTTAATTTAGAGTTCTAATCTAAGGTAACCCCAAACTTAAAACTACAATTAGGAAAATTTACAAATTAGAGACTTTGTGATGTTAGGTTTTTGAAAATTGTATATTAGTTGTGATGAAATTTGGTTGAATATGATTTTATTGGTAGATTGAATGTGAATGCATGAATTTGAAGATGATTAAGTTATTGTGTTGCTTAATGTTTGAAACTTAGTTGAATCCTTGTGAAACTTGATGGGTTGATAATTGATATGTACTCTTGAAGTGTTTATCCTCTTGAAATTGTGAATTTGGTAAAATGGGTTGAGCTTGGATTTTGGAATGATATGAACTTGCTTGAGTATAGTTGGGCATGAGGTCATATTGATTTGAGGGTTTGAGATGAGAATTGGAGGAATTGTTTTGAAATGTGAAATTAAGTTTTGAACAAAAACCCAATTCTCTATCTCGTGAATTTTGACATAGTTTGGATTGGATATCGATTGGTTTGCATTTAGATTCTGACTCCGTGGTCTTCTACAAAGTTGTAGAAAATTTTATTAGCTCTGTAATGCCATAAATTCCATGAGAATCCAATTTGGGTTTTTATCATGGGCAGTTGCATTCAAGTGAAATTATCTACTAGATATAGAATGATTTAGATATTTGGTTCTGAACAAAAGTTGTAGATAATTTCATTAGCTTTCAATTACCACTGATTTCACCTGATTTGGAGGTATGCAAGTTATGGGAAAAATACCAAACTGTGCCATAATCCACCAACTTAGCAGTTCTGCACTTGTGGCTGGTTGGGTGCTACGACCCTGTAATTTGGCAGAAATTTCCATGTTCCTGACACCCAGGTGCCAGAGTTATGTGATTTCTTAATCTATTTAAGCTTCCAAAATGCAATGTGACCCTAATTAGCCTATTCCTAGGATTGGAATGAGTAGAAATAGATCCATATAGTTAGAAATATGCAATATGGGCATGGAGATGTCGTGATATGTATTAAGACATGAATGGTGAATACCTTGATTAATGTTTAATATAATTGAGATGTGATGAATGATGAATATAATGTTGGAACATGTTGAATGCAATTGAGATAAAGATGATTATTGAATGCATGATAACATCTAATGAGGAAATGAAATGAAAAGTAGAAATATGCAAACCTTTTGTGGTCCTTGGAAATATGCAAACCCTTTTGTGGTCCCTGAAAATATGCAAACCCTTTGTGCTCCCTGGAAATATGCAAATCCTTTTGTGGTCCCTAGAACTATGCAAACCATTTGTGGTCCCTAGAACTATGCAAACCCTTTGTGGTCCCTAGAATTATGCATACTCGTTGTGATCCCTGGAAAGCAGACAACTCGGATGGGGACGCTCATCAGAGTCACATGTGAGCTCAGAAATTGCATCGCTGCTATGCACCCATGATGGATTCCCTATGCACGGGGTTTCCCGTTAAAAGATGAAAAGAAATGAATTGAAAGGAAATGTAATGTGATTCATGACATGCATGCATATAAATTAAATTGTATTTGTATGTATTCATTTGTTTGAATGTGTTGTGTGTATGATCTACGTCATTAGGAATTTTCCAGTTAGACTGGCAACAATAGTGATTTAAAATGTTTTAGTTATATCGGGGGTTACACGGTTATATGTTTTACATATAACTGATGGTCTCAGTATTGCAGGTATCAGAAGATGGTGAAGCTCAAGCAACGGATGAGGCAAGCCTTAGAATTTCCTTAGAAGTAACCATACATGGTGAAACTAAGTTTTATGTTCAAATATTAATTTGTTCAACTGTATAGGAAATGGTAATATAATTAAAGAAACGTTTCCGCTTACATTTTAAATATAAATCCAAGTAGCAAGTTTTGTATTTTGTAGTAAAGTTTTTTTTAGGTACCCGTTTTTCAAAAATTAAGAATTTTAGTAACTACCTTTTTCCAAAATTAAGGTGTTACAAGAATTATAGCGACGAGGCAGGTTTAGGGGCCGGATAGATAGTCAAAGCCCCAAACTCGTCTCCACCCTGCTAAAAGCGGGGGGGGACCCGAACCTATAAAAAACCCGGTTAAAACAAGAATTTTCCATCAATGTCGGGGCGGTGTCGGTCGGATACCCACAGGTTTTTTTTTTTTGTCATGCCTAGTTTGGTCTTTTCAAAACATTTGAGACATTATTAATTTTAGATTGATTTTATTAAAAAAAGATGATATGATTTTCTTCTTTTTTTTTTGGTTCATGATATGAATTTCTTTTATAAAATATGATGAGATTAATTTTATTAAAAATGTGATGTATTTTTTTTAACAAGAAGGGTGATGTAAATTATTTTCATCATTTTTTTTGTATTTTTTAATCACATGTTTCTCCTCCACCCAATCATATCATTTTTTTAAAAACTATATGTTTATATTATTCATCCAGAGAAAATTCACTATTTATTATATTGAATTACGAAAATAACATTTTCAATGTTGAGAGGTTTTTTCTTGGATACATAATGTCAAGAGGTTTGATATTTCTTATTGTATTTAAGTTATTATTTATTAGAGACAGACTTTATTTAAAAAATTTACGTGAATTTCTTTAACAATAAGTGATGTGATTATTTTATTAAAAAAAGTGGTTTGAATTTGATAAAAAAAAGTGATGTGATTGATTTACATCAAATTATTTTTGTATTTTTAAATATTTCTTTATCATATCATCTTTTTTTTTACTTTATCATTTAGATTATTTTTTAGTTGATAATAAAAGACTAAATTTTTGGGGTAGAAAGTATTGTTATATGTAAATTTTTTCGTATATGTTTTCGAACAAATTAAAAGTTTTGAAATGAATAATTAAAAGATGAAGTTAATTTCTTGAATAAAAAGAAATGTGATTGATTGTATTAAAACATGTGATATGATTTTTTTAATAAAAAATATTATGACTCATGTCAAATTCCTTTTTGTATTTTTTTAATATTGGTTTTTCTTTCTCCAATCATATAATTTTTTACATTTACCATACATTGATGTCATTCTCTTTCTTAAAAAAATGTCATCCTTTTATTTTTGCCACTAAATTAGTCTCTCACAAAAAATTTATTTGTATATATAAATATAAACTTTAGTAAACTAAAATTGTATTTTTATTAATTAATTAGTTGATGTTTTACGAAATGCAAAGATCAAACACTACTAATTAATAAAAGAACACATCATAAAAATAAACTTAGTATAGAAATACATATCTTAAAAATAAATGTTAGAATTTAATTACTATTAAATTTCGTTACTATACTACTAAGTTTGCTAACATCACAAAAGAACAATTCTTTAATTAAAAGTAATGCAAGTACAATACTCTACCTAAAATTACATCACAACGTCACGAGACTAACGACTGGATTAATTCACAATTTAGTGTGTTTGTATATGCGTCGGTGACCAAAGCAATGCAAACACAACTCTTTTTTTTTTTCACATTTAAAACATTGGGAATTGTGAGTTATCCTTTCAACACACTCAATTGGAAACATAAATACAAACACACCTATATGAGTTGGAAACACCAATACTTAAATATATCTTTAGTCTATTACCAAGATCTAATCTTAACTAAATCTAAGCGACATTGAACAAATCACAACATATACTTTACACTCAAATATTTTAAATTAATTATCTAATTAAATTAATTAACAAAACGCGGGTCCTAAACATTAGTTCAAAAATATTATTTTTAGTTTTCTTAGTCCGAGTATCAAAAGCGAATAAATGCTAGTTAAGAAATAATATTATGAGTGTTCTGCATTTTGTGCTCTACTCTTATATTTTTCGCCTTCTTTAGTAGAAGTCATTATTATTTCTCGTAAAGAACTCATTTCAGTACTGAGGGGTGGTATATTCCCACCAATGTGATCTCCATTTATGATGGACATATCTGATTAGAAAATAGAGCTCTTTTATTGCGATATTAGACTGCTATTAACGTCAATTTATATATCAGCTCGAGTTTACCGCTCAATTTAAAGCTAAGAAACAAGTTTTATTTTTATCATTTTAAGTTGATTAAATCAAGTATCAACAAAAATTCATCATAAAGTCATTTAATTTTTATTTTTTTAATTCTTAATTAAGTTATTACCATTAGTTCTTAGTTTTAGGTTTACCAGCAAAAATAGTAATGGTTATGAAAATTTCAATAAAAGAATTGACAGAATCAGTCACAAAGGCAAAAATGAGTCTTTAAGAAAATATATATGATGAAGTTGATATGCATGTGAACATAAAGGATAAAATTAAATAAAAAACAAACTTACTTAAACTTTACCTTAAATTTTGAAAAAAAAAAACTCTAAAATTGGCGAAGAAAAATAATCATTTTACTTAGAGGGTGTTTGTTTGAAGGTAAATAATATTATTCCTAATGTGAACTTGGGAATATGATGTTCCTATATTTGTTTCAAGTTTTGAAAAAATATACTCGAGAATCATTTATTTCAAAGAATGTTGTTTTAGGGTGGGCACTAACATGGTCTATTTTTTTTATATACCATCATGGTCTAGTCCCTATTTAGCAAAAATAAAAGTCATAGGCTCATTTCAAAAGGACAAACTTAATTTATTAAATTTAACATATGGTCCCTAAACTCACAATCACTCAAATGGCTCCACCTTGTGTCCAAAAGTCACTTTGCTAACAAACTCCCCTCAAGAGACTCAGAGTCATCAAACACAACAACAACGACAAGAACAACACAATTTATGTTCATCTTTACCTACCAAGAAGCGCAAAGAGTCTTGAAACCCAACATTTCCTCATGAGCCACCCTCCACTACTTTGCTCCTTATGGTGAAGAAAAGGGATTTTGTGCATCAACCCGACTATTGCAAAAAGAAATTGGAATTGGTATTTCACCACGGAAAATTGAACCTTGAGCCCAACTTCGTAGTTTGCCTACTCTAATTTATGATTTGAGGATGTTGGGGTGACTAGGTTTTTTCTTGCGTTTCCAAAGAAGATGGGTTGCTAGGTCATTGTGTTTTGTGATTCAGAAGGAGAAAGAAGCAAAAGAGAAACTATTGATGTATAGAAGTAAGAAAGAAGAATTGAATAACATTTCCAAGGGCTCTTTCTCTTCTTCCGATCTTTTTCTTCTGCTAATTCTAAATTCCTTTTAACCCTCTGTAGAAACGTCCTTCATCGCCAACATGGTCCAATGATATGAAGAGAGAGGGAGAGATCATAGGAGAGCAATGGTGGAGTGAGAAGGAGGAGGAAGAAGAGTGGAGAGGACGATGTCGTCACGATGATCCTTAAGAAAGGGATAGAGAGCAACTGTGACGGTGCCAATAGAGGGAGAAGGAGAAGAGAAGGAGGCGACATGAGGAGAAGGAGTAGTAGAAAATTCAATTTTTGAAGACCACTAATAAAGATGGAGAAGTTTGAATGATTGAAAGTTTGAAGGGCTATGTACTAAATTTAATAAATTAATTTTTTAAAAGATAGACGGTTATATTTTATTTTTGCTAAATAGTTACTACACCATGATGGTCAAGAAAAAGAATGGACCATCGTAGCTTTTCATGATTGGATGAAGGGATTGTCATCACCATAATTCATAAAATAGTAAAAATAGAAAGCAAACTACCCATGTTTTTTCGGATAGTCGGAAACACATTTTTGGACGCTGCTGTCCGGAAATGGATAGTGTCTTTCTCAAATAGAATCGTATCAATCTCTTCACCATTCATGATTTTTATTCCTATGGTAAAAAGTGAATAAATTATTTTTCCATGAGAATATACACAATTATTTCCTATTTTATTTTATAAATTTTCCGATTTTTAGAATTTTAACAAATATTCCTATTGACGTCAACTTTTAATCAAATATTTTTTTTTTAATTTACCCAACAATAATGTTATTAGATATAATATTTCTAAAAATGTAATTTTCAAAATTGATATTACTGAACTTGAAACAAACATTTCCTTATGTACAAAATTTCCTTATGTACAAAATTTCCTGTCTAACAGAAAAAATATTTTCATATATTTTTTTATAAAGAAAAAAAGTTTTCGTATTGGAATATCCTAGTCCTAGTTTTATTTTTGGTCAACATTTAGTCTTAGTTAGAAATTGTAAAATAAAATTAATATTCTACATCATCTCTCTGAAGTACACGTCCATCTAGACTTACCCAAGGCGTTGCAAACGTGAGCGCACCGAAACCAAACCCGGACGTGTTGCCGTGAAAAAACCAGATTGGATAATCGGCGATAGGTCCGAACTTTGTTAGTGGAGAGATTGGTTCTGGTTTGGGTCCTCTCGGTCAAAAGGAACACGCAAACCAGCAACACCTCAAACGAATGAAAAGTCGGTGTTAGCTTCTCGACTCCAAACCCTAATTTCTACCGTCTCCGTTGTTTCTATGGTAGGTCATTTCATCTTCAACTAAAAATTCACCTTTCCCTGTATCGATCAATTATAGTTTTCACTTCCAATTTTTTCGGTTCCATAATTCGATTATTTTTTCCATTTTTATTGGTTCATTTTAATTTGATTAGACTGATTACTGTTGGGGCCAGCATGTGCTAGCTTCCTTGTCGATTATCCGGTTGTTGATTCTTTTGATTCACTTTGGGCTGAATTGTGGGGTTTCAGGACATGGATTTGGTACCGAGTATCAAGGTATATGATATCTCCTTCACTTTTCACTTTAGGGTTTATTATTTATTTTCTTATTTTGAAGATAGATAAATTTTTTTTATCGTCATCTCTGAGGAATTCCTTGCAAGTGATTGATTCTGCATGTGCTGCCAATTGAGTATGCTTTGTACTTTTTGGTAACATATTGATGCCGAAAGCACTTTGCATTTCCTGGTGATGAGCAATGTATCAGGTTTCGAGATTAAACATGTAGGAAGAGTGAGGAAAATCCGTATTTTTTGACAAGACATTTTTGCCAGAAAGCTGTAGTATGTGCCTTATTGATTGGTACTCCGTGGAGACATTGTTAGCCAAGGTGTTTGGTGCAATATTTTTGCGGTATTGTTAACACCTTTGATACATGAATGCTATAGAGTATTGGATATGTGCGGTATCATCTCCGTATGTCTTATGATGAAGAACATAAGATAAAATATGTTTAGGGAAGGTGTATATATGTGTGTGTATCTACTGAAATATCATTGTAATTAAAAATTTAAAAATTCCATAGTAAAAAACAGTTCTTAAGCATAAGCAAATACAAAGTAGAAATTGCAAATTGCAAATCGTTCGTTGTTGCTTAGAAAAAGGATTAGTATCTCTTTCATCCTCTCCTTAGCATCATCAGTAAAGAGGACAGTTTCCCTTCTACATCTGGACTCTGGTTCATCAAGAGACAATGAAGTCACTTCAAGATTTCCATTGATAGCTGTTTATTTCCTTTGTAGTTTTAACAATAACTCAATAATTTAAAAGGGACATGCTGTTGGACCTGCCTTTTTTTTGTGGGTTAAAATAATGAAGAGATCCAGCTCAAATCCTGGATTATGGGATTCTATGCGCTACGGACGGACGAATAAACACCAACTGTTGAGGGCCCGTATAAAGCGCTAGTCAGGGTTAGTATAAAGCGCAAGCAAGGGCTCCTTGCCTCCGATGTGGAGCTGTGCAACCTTCGAGTGGGTGAAGAGCAACAACCGCTAGATGAGAGTGAGAGTAGAGAGCCACACCACTTGACCCAAGTGAAAACGTATTGGCATGTATCCAAGGTGTATTATTTTTAATACGATCGAAACTCGGTGGGTGCACATCCCAATATCTGTGCTTCAGAGATAAACCAATCACTATTTGGCATTATTTGTGACTTTGTGTTGTAATCATGTTAGTTGGATATCTTGCGCAGAACTTGATCCCACTGTTGGATGAGTTTTCAGTCTATTCGATTATGATACTGTACAATTGATTTAAATGAAACATAAATACCTAGAGTATGATTTCACTTAAATTTCATCTGCATTACTTTTGCAAACTGGGGCATATTGGTTTTCTTCCATTTTTTCGTTTTTATTTAGTATTGAGTTTTGCACTGATATTCCATTTCACTGACTTATTGATTTCTCTTGTAGGAAAAATTGTCATATTTTCGTATAAAAGAGCTCAAAGATGTGCTCACTCAGTTAGGACTTTCAAAACAGGGAAAGAAACAGGTGACATAATAAAACTGTTACTGAGTCTGCCATTTTTATTGTCAGGCCTTTTTTGTATCAAACCAAACCCGAGTGCTCGTATTGACAGCCCTGCCAATAGAATTCCTTGTTATGGTTTCTTTTTGATGATGCAACCACTTCTTCTGCCTTAATTTCTTTATCCTTTTCTTTTCCATTATCCTGACAAGTTGCATACAACTTGATTATTTTATTTGGACATCGTATGGTAAGATGTCATGCTTAATGACTTATAATGAGTAGAACATCTAATATAGATAGGTATAGTCAATTCATGACCTGTGAACTTTCACTATTGTTGTAACTTCGATTTGGAGTCCATGTATTGTTTCCTTTTTGGTCATGAGCTTATTATGCTGTCTCTGAGTTTTTGGATGAGATAATGATGGCAGTGCTTCATCTTCTGCAGGATCTTGTTGATCGTATATTATCTGTTCTCTCAGATGAACAAGGTAAAATGTACACTCAAACATCCAATCTAAAACTTTGGGTCCAGTTCTATTGTATACTTTTATATTGTTTTGGCAATGCTTTTGTTTGGCTTTTGAACATCATAATGCCTATTTTTTTGAACTTTAGACAATATCTACACATGGAATTATAAATAGAATGAAATCATTAACTAGACAATGTCTGCAAATTTTTGTATGTCTTTCGAAATCTTGTTGAACTTGGAAATTGTAGTTATTTTAGTAATTGCCTCTGGTTCAAATTTAGACTTCAGATGGAAATCATAGTATAAGGCCATGAATTTTTTATTTACTCTAATGGTAAACCCTCTGTGATTGGATAAATTTGAACCATTTGTTTTCACCTGGGCTTTTTATTTGTGCCCCAAATTCTACTTTATTTCCTTCGTCTCTTATTTTTTGTTATATTTAAAGGTGGCTTGCCATATTTTGTTTATTTTAGGAATGATGCCTCTTTAGTGGCACATTTCATGAATCCCAAATATCGTCTATCTAATTTAATTTTTGGATTTTAATATGTGGAATTGGTTTTCTTGTGCTACTTCCTTCTTTCTCCTGCAAACTAAGCAACTTGTTGCTTTTTCCTTCAGTTTCCAAAATGTTGGCTAAGAAGAATGCTGTTGGGAAAGAACAGGTGGCAAAATTAGTGGATGACACATATAGGTCAGGCTTAGCAACAACCGTTGATGATATTTTCTTCCTTTCATTTGATCTGCTTCAGATGCATATATTGACCTGAAGTATTTACATGAGTTGCATATATTTTCTTGTACTTAAATTCTTCTCCATATATTTGCATAAGAAAATATGCTCCATATATGCTGTAAACTCTTGTTATTGGTATTTATTTTCTTTTTCCCCAGGAAAATGCAAGTGTCTGGGGCCACTGATCTAGCATCAAAGGGTCAGGGTGCATCAGATAGTAGTGATATAAATGTGAAAGTCAAAAGTGAAATTGATGATTCCTTTCAATCCGATCCGAAGATTCGCTGTCTCTGTGGAAGTACGTTGGAAACAGAGGATTTGGTCAAGGTGTAACATTCAATATGTTTCCTCTTGCTTTATGATCTTAAAAATTCTTATGCATCTGTACTTGCACATACTAGCTAAGTTAAATGTTAGTTAGCCAAATCATAGTCTCTTCGTTTTTTTGAATGATCACACGTACTTTTCGTCAGACTTCTTCTATGTGCTAATATTTGATAATTTTTTAAATTTCAATTTTTTTCTCATGTTATTGCAGTGTGATGATCCAAGATGCCATGTGTGGCAACACATTAGTTGTGTTATTATTCCAGAAAAATCTATGGAAGGCATCCCACCTGTTCCTAATAAATTTTACTGTGAACTCTGTCGACTCAGTCGAGCTGACCCGTATGTCATATTCCCTTCTTATTTTAGCTAATAGCTTTATATGTAGTTGTCAATACCAATTGTTTAGAAGGTTTTTACTTTGTAGTTTAGTTCTATTTTTTTTTTTACTTGTTTTTTTTTTAAATTTATGGTAGAGCCTTAGAGGGTTTTATCCAATTTCCTTTCTTCCTGGAATTGTGTTGGTTGACATGAATACAGGATTTGCTTGTGATTTTCAATTTGCCAGCTATGATATCGATATCCTCTGTTGGTGCAGCGAACTGGGCTTCGTAGTTGTAAAATGATATCAAGTTACACTGCTCTAATATTATTATCAAGTTGATTATTACTTGATGTGGCCCAATGGTTGTAGTGGTTAATTTGTATATGCTTATTCTTCTATGACAATTTTGTTATATCTTAGTCTTTCGTTTTGTCTAGAAATACTTATTATACTCTGTTTCTGATTCATGAAGATGCTTTTTGAATTACATATTATCTTGCTCTTCAACTATTTCATTGTTTTTTGGTTGTATGCTAAGGTTTTTTGAATGGCTCTTCTTCATTGTACCTGGCTATTTGATGATACTAAACAGAGATTATATATCCCTTCTTTTGTTTATAATTTTTCATTTCTTGCAACTGAAAGTGATATTTTCTGTGATTCTCTCGTTGCAGATTTTTGGTTTCAGTGGCGCATCCTTTGTTTCCGGTGAAATTGACCACAACCTGTAATCCAACTGATGGGTGAGTCATGGTCTGGTTTATTGGAATCAGGTGTAGTTTGTGTAATTGGGTTCATTGGTTTCTCAGTAAAATGAATGCCTTTTTTAATATACTAGCATTTCTTTTTGTTGGTCTGAGGAGGGCGGGGGTACAGTATATTGGCTTCTAAGCATGAGTTCAAGCTCTTTTGCACGATGATAAGCGTTTTATTGCTCTATATATGCTATGCATACTGTAATTTTAAGCAATCTGTAGGGATTGTAAATTTAATTCTGTTTAGTATTTTTTTTTTGTAAACGAAAATTTAGGTGCTGATTTTGTTTTTCTGAAGTGAAATCTCTGAAATCTCCTGACATATATAACCTATTGAGAATTGAAGATTTTCTTGTTTGCTTTCTTTTGTCATGTCTCAGGGCATGTTTGGCTATATATAATTTTTTTTTAGAATTAACAAATTTTGCCCAAAAATTCCCCAGAGTAGGCTAATAAACTGATAGTTTTTTTGAGGGTAAATAACACAAACTACCCTTGAGATTTGAGGAAATGACACCGCACCCCATTCTTAAAGCAATTTTTTAAAGAAAAATTGCACTCCACTCCATTTCGTTAGCACCCACTAACATATGCTAACAGAATATTCCATTCGAAAACTATGGTTAACTTAATTTATTTTTATAATTTAGAAAAAAAGGAAAATGACATTGCCACACGCCCACACCCAACCCAGTTGCCAACAACAGGCTCCCTTAATTCCTTTCCACCTTCTTTGATGACTCTCTAGCTTGAAGATTGTGGCTGGTTTTAGTTTTGGCATCCCCTTCGGCTGGTCAGTCCTTGGAAATTGGGAACAAGCCTTGTTAAGATTGGAGATTGTGGCTGGTTTTAGTTTTGGTATTCCCTTCGGCTGGTCAGTCCTTTGAAATTAGGAACAAGCCTTGTCAAGATTGGTGCTACATTGTGTGTGCAGGTGGAAGATTAATACTTTGAATTCAGCAAAGCAGAAATTGAAAGGGTCCATTTCCCTTAAATTTGCCAATATAACTGATTTGAAGAATAATATAGCCAGTTTAACAAAAATAAATTTACTTGTATTGGTCTTTTGTGGTGTTTATACTAAATCTGTGACCATTTATGTTGGTGGGTGTGGGCGTTGCCCCGTTCTGGTTGCAATTTGGCATTATGCATAATTGCTTACATCTTATAATCAGTTGGTGCTGCAATTATGCATATGCTTTGGGCTATGGTTAAGTTCACTGCAACAGTAAATGCTTTTTTGGGTATTCTGGAGGTGGGGGCAGGGGAACCACTCTGCCACAGGGTTCTAGTGATGCAGCAAGTGGAAGTTCATTTACAAGACTATGACATTGAGAGTTCCACGGAAAGAAGCAGAATTCACCGACGGTGCAAAACTCCTGCTAACAGAGTCTAGTTTCAGTGTTACCTGTTGGAGAAGATGAGTTCTCCAAGTGGAGAGTAATTAAACCAGTATATGGTTAAGTTAAACCATAGTGAACCATCATCCATTAACAGGGTTGACAACATGGGGTGGAGTGCTATTTTGCTTTAAGTGGAATGGAGTGCAATTTTGCGTTTAGAATGAGTTGGAGTGTCATTTCCTCAAACCATAATGGTGGTTTGTGTTATTACCCCTTTTTCTTAAAATAAGATGAATCAAACTTCGACTTGGTTTTTTTCTCAAACGTAGTCTGATGACCCTATGCTGCTGTGCAAAAAATTATCTGCATTTGCCTCTCCTAACTAGTGCTTCTATAAGCCTTCTCCACATGCCCAAACCATCTCAGTGGAGACTTACATTATTATTTTTATAACAATAATAATAAGAATTGAAGCTAACCCCCCTTTCTCTCGAATGAGTGCATTATTCTATAATGTCTTGTGTAACCACTAATCCATCTTAATTCTATATGCTTGTATTGTTAAACTTCAACCATGATTTCCAATTTGACTTTCTGCTTGATTGGCCTAACCATCCATATTCCTGTTTACATTGTTTAGGACCAACCCAGTGCAGAGTGTGGAGAGAACATTCCAACTCACAAGAGCAGACAAGGACTTGGTTTCAAAATCAGATTTTGATGTTGAGGTTGGTTTGGTTTTTCAGAGCTTGTAGATTAATGCAATTCGTTCTGTGCATTTTGTTTGCTTATTCACTGGAAAATGACGTGTAGGCTTGGTGTATGCTTCTGAACGACAAGGTTCCATTCAGGATGCAATGGCCACAGTATACAGACCTACAGGTCAATGGTATGTTGAGACGATCTTTTTACTGATTTGGAATTATGTCTCTTGTCCTCATAGTAGTTTTAATATACACAGTTTGTTCATGTAGTTAATAGCACGCCATTTTAAAGTAAAATAACAAATTTTTGTTTGTGCTATGAATGGTTTGTCATGTGAATGTTAGTATATTTCTCTCATTGATTTAACTATGCCTTATATAGGTGTACCTGTTCGTGCAATTAACAGACCCGGTTCACAATTACTTGGAGCTAATGGTCGTGATGTTGGTCCGATTGTGAGTTTGTTTTCATTTATGATTAAGACTTGTATAACTATCTAAAATTTGCCGACTTGGACTCATAACTATTTTAAAATTTATTTGTGTTCTTTTTATTCAATTTCTTATTGTATCTCTCATTTGCCAGATCACGCCATATACAAAAGATGGAATTAATAAGATATCCTTAACTGGATGTGATGCTCGCATTTTTTGTTTAGGGGTTCGCATTGTTAAAAGGCGCAGTATGCAACAGGTAAATTGCATTCTAATTTCGATTAGTTTCGAAGCTGCTATTCCTTCCATTCCTTTTTATAAGGTCCTTACCAAACTACACATATTAAGTTTTTTTTTAAACTAATGTATTGGTTTTTAAAAAATTCGTACCATCTTCCTAGTTTACTCTTATTCCCTTTTATCATTGTATTAATTGTATCCTATTGTTCTTTGGATTTCTTAGAAATCCAACCCCCATCCAAACCAAACCAGTTTTCTAGTTCAGTTTTTAAAACTACATCCTTTTTATTTTTCTAAAACAGTTTGGTTTCTTTTAAACCGATTTCAAATTGGTTCAAAGCCAGTTTTTAAATCCAAACTGGTTTTAAACCTGAAATCTGATTTTGAACCGGATTTCAAATCCAAAAACTGGTTTTGAACCGTTTTTAAATCTAAAAAACCCAGTTTTAAAAACTGGCTTTTTACCCTTTTTACACCTAAACCGTTTTCTTGAACTAGTTTTGGACACACTATAACCAATTTTATAAACTGATATTGAACCCCTTTTAACCTGAACCGAATCAATCCAAAATAATCAAATTAAATAGATTAGTTCTCTATACCCAACCATTTCTTTTTGTTCTAATTCAGTTTTAATCTTGTAAACCAGTCAAGAAACAACTCAAAACCGGATTTTATCCAGAACCAAATTGAAACCCATTGAATTGACTCCAAGCCCAAACCTATGGGTAATATATGTTTTTGCTTGGTTTAAGACATGCTCAAAATCAAAGCCCCGCACATTGTTCAAGATAAGCTCAAAAACCACATACAATTCTAAAACTGGTTACAATTTTTTTTCCCCCCCTTAACAATATCACTAGACTATAAAATGAACAATAATTATAGATATATTATTATTATTGTTATTATTCACCCTACTTATTTGATCAATGTTTCTATCCCTTTGTCTTTTCTGTTACTTACATCAATTTAATATTTTTTATTTTATTATTTATTATTTATTTTATTTTGTTTTCTTTCTGTGTACTCCCCCCAGTTTCAAATATAAACAACTCTTAACATTGTATGATGTTATTCAATTATGGGTGGGCATGGATTGTTTTTTATGCAAAACCAAACCAAACAAATCCAAAACCAAATATTATTGTTTGGTTTTCAAACGAAACTAGATTTGTCTTCCATAAACAGTTTGTTTTCCCAAGAACTGGTATAGAAATGGTTTAAAATTGGTTTGAATATAAAATTGTTTTATATCCAAACCGATTTTAAACTGGTTTCAAACTGGTTTGAAACCAATTTTGCATATAAAATCCTGTTTTAAAACCGGTTGTGTGTAAAATCGGTTTTGAATCTGGTTTTGGTTATAAAATCTGGTTTTAGACCCGGTTTTGTGTGTAAAATCCTGTTTTAAAATAAAACAGATTTTAATGCATAACGACAGTTAAAACTGGTTTTAAGTTTTGAAATTGGTTTGAAAACTGACTTTAATTTCTATACCTGTTTGAAAATTTGGTTTTAAGCTCCAAACTGACTTTGATTATTTTTCACTAATTAAAATATTAAATTGTTAATTAAAATGCCAAAAACAACTTTGTTTTAACTTTGTATTTATTTACCTCTTCTCCAACAACTATTTCGAATTTTTTTTAATCATTTAATTAGCAAAAATAAAGCAAAATGTGAGTAACGAACCAAAATGATCCAAAAAAAAAGTTTAAAGAACCAAACTAAAACTTGATGTAAACGGTAAAGTTAAGGGACCCAATTACTAGTTTTGCTTAAGTACTAATTTTTTATTTTTTATTTTTTTGATAGGCTAAAGTGCGTCCAAAAGGGTTCGAATAGAGGACCTGCTACTCAAAGCAGTACTCCTCAACTTTCGGACCAACCTGTTGGATGCTGCCTAAGTACTAAAATGTAACTACTCGTACAGAAATTTTAAAATACAAACATCCTATTAAAATATTTTATTTATGTATTTATATATTTTTTTGGTGTAATTTTTACGAAGTTACAAAATCTAACAAATAAATTAACTTATAATAAATTATATAATTATCAATTTATATTTGAATAATGGTATTGAAGTAGACATATAGTTCTTGTGTGCATTTGATCAATAATGGATACTGTGCAAGAAATTACATGTTACTACAGAATATAAGATAAGACATTAAAGTAATTGAAACTTATATAAATAAAATAATAATAAATGTTTCTAGAAATTTTTAGGGTGTCTTACAGTTAGAAACGCCATAGATGTCTCAAAATGGTCTTAAACAAAAGGGACAGATGGAGTATGTTGAATAACTAACGGTTCTTTCAATCCTGCCTTGTGTCATTGGAATAATGAAGTTTGATGTTAAGTATCTTCCTGTAATTCCAAAGTTCCTGATGTTAGTCCCTTTTGATTAATTTCCTACTTTGTAAAATTTGTGATATTTGCTGTCAATTTTTAATAACACCTAACTGTGGGAGGAGATATTTCTTCTGCATAAATTGGAAAAGTCAAGCATATGGGTCTCATTGCTGTTTTGATTTATTGTGGTTGTAGTTTTTTAAGTCTCGTTCTGGCTGAACTTTTCTAGATTACAAGATTATTTTCTTCACAAAAACTTAGACTGATCTGTTTAAATAAGAATAGATAAATTTGGTTTGGATTTCTAGTCTTTTGACCAAGTTTGCTGGTTTTAATTTGTTGTGACTGGTTCATCTTTGATCCAGTTCTCTTTGTTACTGATTGAAGCCAGATTGTCACCAGTTGAACTAACTAATTATTGGACTTCAGAACATTGTTTGCATTGGTGTTGAATTTTTTTTTCATTTGTTACTCTGGTTGAACATTTTTAAATACAAACACTTCCCTTTTGTTACTGTCATTGTCGTTAAATAGTTCTTTGTCTTTTTTCTAGATCCTAAATTTAATTCCTAAGGAGTCTGACGGTGAGCCTTTTGAAGATGCTCTTGGGCGCGTCTGTCGCTGTGTTGGAGGTGGAAATGGAGCTGATAATGCTGATAGTGACAGTGATTTGGAAGTGGTTTCAGATACTTTTAGCATTAGCCTTCGGTGTCCAGTAAGGCTTTCATGTATTGGATTATTTCAGTGAGTCGTGACGTTCTACTGATCAGTTTTTCTATATTTTGGTAAAATATATAGATGAGTGGTTCTAGAATGAAGATTGCTGGAAGATTCAAACCTTGTATTCACATGGGCTGCTTCGATCTAGAAGTTTTTGTGGCAATGAATCAACGGTCAAGGAAGGTAAGATTCCAATAAATAGCGAATGATTTGTCCAATCCCCTCCTCGGTGTTTTTTTATGTCTGACCACTTGATTTGTTTCTGCAGTGGCAATGTCCTATATGTCTGAATAACTTCGCATTGGAGAATATCATCATTGATCCTTATTTTAATCGCATTGCTTCTATGGTAGTTCTTTTTTAATAATTTATGTTAATATATCTAATATCTAATCTTTGATGAATGAGAAGTTCTTATTTAATTTGGTTTGCTGTTACAGATGATAAACTGTGGCGAAGATGTGACAGAGATTGAGGTGAAGCCTGATGGTTGTTGGCGTGTTAAGACAAAGAGTGAAAATGAGCGGCTGGAAATGGGGAATCTGGTACAGTGGCATTTTCCTAATGGATCCCTCTGTCCTTCCACTGATGGAGATGCTAGAAGAGTGGAAACCTTGAAGGAGGTCAAGCAGGAAGGTGTTTCAGACAGCCCAATTGGTTTAAAACTTGGCATCAGGAAGAATCGCAATGGAGTTTGGGAAGTCAGTAAACCGGAGGGTACAAACACATCTTCTGGTAATTTATTGAAAGAGGTTTTTGGAAGTCCTGAGCAGGTTGTTATTCCGATGAGCAGCAGTGCCACTGGAAGTGGCCGGGATGGTGACGATCCTAGCGTAAACCAGGGTGGTGGTGGGCATCTTGATTATTCTAACACTAATGGGATTGAGATGGATTCTGTGTGTCTGAATAATGTTGATTTAGCATATGAATATAGTGCACCCAACACTTCTGCTCAGGTGGGTGGTGCAGAAGTTATTGTTCTAAGTGATTCTGAAGAAGACAATGATATCCTGGTGCCTCCTGCAGTTGCATATAATAACAGCCGAAATGATGCTGCAGATGCTTACCCAATGCCACCACCTGGACTTGTTGATTCATATACTGAAGATCAGAATCTTGGTGGGAATGGATGCTTGGGCCTTTTTCCTAATGAAGATGATTTCTCGATGGCTTCGCTGTGGTCCTTGCCTTCTGGAACTCAGCCTGGTCCAGGATTCCAATTATTTGGTTCTGATGCAGATGTAGATGCGTCAGATGCATTGGTGCATCTGCAGAATGGTCCTATTAATTGCTCCTCATCTCTGAATGGTTATGCTTTGGCTCCAGATACTGCTATGGGATCTAGTAGTCACTTGCATGATTCCTCTGCTGGTCGGTCAGATGCTGACCTAAATGGTGGTTTGGTTGACAATCCACTAGCATTTGCTGGAGATGATCCCTCACTTCAGATTTTTCTCCCTACAAGACCAGCAGAATCATCTTTCCAGAATGAATTGAGGGATCAGGCGAATGTGTCTAATGGTGTGAAGAATGATGATTGGATATCCCTTAGTCTTGGAGGTGGTGCTGGTGGCAGTAAGGGTGATGCTTCTTCTCAAAATGGGTTGAATTCTAGACATCAAATCCCAACCAGAGAAGTTGGCAGAAACACTACGGATGATAATGGTTTGTTGCTCTCTGACCCTTCTAAATTGGAAATGTTCCTTAAATTGTGAGATTTTAGACCACTAGATTAAAATCAAATCAGTAGTTGGATAATTGTGTTGGAGTTCTACCCTTATATGGGCATCAATTAATCCCAACGCATTAGTGGTGGGTGTTCGTAAATTGGATTGATTAGGATTGTGGGAGAAAGACAACTAATCTTATCTAATTTGTTTTGTTATTATGCTTCCTCTGTTCCATTTTACTTGCCATTTTAAGAATCTTAGGTTGCTTCAAAATACTTGCATTTTAGTAAATCAATGAAATATTGACTTTTTTACAACAATACTCTTATTTACTACAATGTCTTTCCTAAACAATGATAATGTTTACACCTAGTCATTTTCTTAAGATGTGTGCATAACTTTAAACGACAGATAAGATCAAACGGAGGGAGTATCGTGCTATCAATTTGATTTCAAATGTAATCCTATACAATACAGACTGAATTTGAATATGAAGCTCTACAGGGAAACAATACATGGGCTCTTCTTGTTCCTCTTCCTGCAAATAGGAAGGTCATTGGCTGAAAGTGTGTATTTCAGTTGAAAGAAAATTCTTATGGGCCTATCAACAAATAAAATGACTGCTTGCTTGAAAAAGGTTTCCGTCAGGAACCAGGTTGTAATTATACCGAAACCTTTTTATCTGTTGTTAAACCTATTGATTGTTGGATTATGCTTACTTTGGCTTTATCCCACCATTGGAAACATCCAGCAGCTGGATATCAAAAATGCCTTCCTCAATAGGCATACCACTGGGTTGAGTCTTGTAACAAAACTCTGTGTGGAATGCATAAAACCCTCTATGGGCTGAAACAAGCTCCACATGCCTAGTTCCAGTGTCTGACTTCTTCCCTTCTGGGTCGTGTCTTGGTTTCAAAACCAGCAAGTATAACTCCTCTTTTGTGTTAAAGGGAAATTACCGCTGCTTCTATGTCTTAGTCTACGTAGATGAGATCCTAATTATTGGCAGTTCCAAAGATCTTGTTCGAATACTAATTTCTAATCTTAGTAGTATGTTTGCTTTGTAACATCCTTGGCATCTGCCATAGTTTGTTGGCATTGAGGTTGGACACCTTTCCCTTCTATTAACCCAAAATAAGTATCTTCGTGACCTCTTGGTTAAAGCTTGCATGTACGAAGCCAAGAGCATTTCTACTCCTGTTACTGCAGTTGTGAGCTCACCAAGGATGGCTCTTACCACTGATCCATCTCTTTACAGGTCAATAGTTAGGGCTTTCCAATATGTGACAGTTACGCAATCCGTAATCAGTTTTGCTTTGTGTGTTCCCTCTTGAAGAACATTAGAAGGTTGTTGATTGCGTTCTATGGTATCCTGCCCCCTTCTCAAATCAGCTCCCGACTTGCCCTCTGCAACTCACTGCATACTGCGATGCAGATCGGGCTTTCGATCCAGATGACAAAATCTACATCTGGCTCTGGCCGTGGTCCTAATCTCTTGAGCTGGTTGTTTGAATAGCAGACTCCTGTTTCCCCTTCGAGCAATACTACTGCTGCAGTTGAGGTTTTGTGGGTTGAAAGTCTTCTAAATGAATACACTATTCCAGTTGCTATGCCAACAACCCTTTGTGACAACCTTATTACTGTCTTGGTAAAATAAACATTATCGAAGTACTCTGCATTGAGCTGTGTTAATCTTCTGCATCATATCCTGTCAGTAGAGCTTTTCACAAGTCGTATTTCCAAAAGAAAGATCAAAATGGCCATAATTTAATTACCTAGATATTTATTTTTTATTTCAATCACTTGGGAGTTTGTAATGTTGACCATGCTAACATTGAAACAATTGAGAAAGTTGGCGTTACCTATAATTAGATATCTGTTTGCATTTTGCATCTCTATGCAACCTCCTCACTTGCCTCGTGTTTGATTTCCATTTTCTGCTCCCAGTCAGATAATTGCATTTTGACCAGCTTTTGACATTATGTTCATTCTCTTTGTTTTCTTCATTTATTTTTCCTTTTTATGCAGCTCCTTTGCTCCTTGGTATGAATGATGCCAGATCTGACAAGGCAAGTAGGCAAAGATCAGATAGCCCTTTCTCATTTCCTCGCCAAAAGCGTTCTGTAAGGCCCCGCTTGTATCTTTCTATTGATTCTGATTCGGAGTAAAGGTATCAAACCTAGCGTCTTAAGAACTTTAGGTGAACTCCTTACAGCCAGATTTTGTAATTAGAAATTGAAGGAAGTTAAGAAGCATTTTGGCCTTAATGAAATGGAAGTTCATATGGCCTGAGGCATCTCTGGTGGAAAAGAGCTACAGATTTTCCATGCCAAAGTGCTTGCATCTGCCCTTTGGACAAAATGCTTGATATTTTTTGGCCTGTCTTTATGATAAATGTTGACAGGGAAAGCTCAAGCTATTTTTCCTTTCAATTTTCCATGAGGATCTGTTGGGGGTATATCAGTATGTGTAAACCCTAGAACATAAATTTTAATTGTTACATAGATATTATCTAATCAGGTATCTTATTCGTATATAATACCTATGCTAAAGAAAGGGTATTTTGAAGAAATTTGCGTTGTTTTTTGTTTCCTTACAACTCTAAATTAAATAGATCGAGACTGTGTTTGGAAGAGCTTATGAGTAACTTATGAAAATAGTTTAAGGTTCTAATAAGCTATTTTTAGTTTATTTTCATAAGCTTCATAGAATAGCTTTTTACAATGAGCTGTTTTTAGTTTATTTAAATAAGTTTTATAATTTTATTTACAAATAAGATTTTTAATAATAGTTTATTAAATAAGTGTTTAATTATGTTTTCAAACACAGCGGAAGATATGTATAGTGAGCTAGACATGTGCATGTTTAACAAAAGGGTTTTTTTTACTTTTGTCTATGAACACAAGTTAATAATGATTAGATTTAATTTTTTAATGATTGCATTGGATTTATTTTACTATATTATGTGTACCTATTAAATTTTTTGCTACTCACTATTTAATAACTTATCTCTATATGAAATTTTATTAGTTAATTATTGTTAATTTGTGTTTCACGGGTCACAAGTTACAAAACCCCTTGACAAAATCAAGCTCTCTAACTCCAATTGTATTCTCAAATCTTACAAAATAATAATTATAAGTATCTCTCTTACAAGTGAATTCATTTTTTTTTAATGATTGAAAAAGTTAACTGTTTTAAAAAATTCATTCAATATTAATTTTTTATTGTTAGATCTTTATCTTATCAAGCAGGGAAAATATTGGAATTTTTTTGGGCATCTAATTGAATTGAAATATGTAAAATCATAATAATAGTATAAAAGTATCCAATAAATAAATATAAATAAATAATAATAATGGTATAAAAGGAATTCATGTTTTTGTTTTCATATTCTTAATAAAGAAAATCTGAAGTTTAGAGAAATATTTGAAGTACTCTGGTAATACATATATTATTTAAGATGTTGACACGTGTCTTAAATTTTAATAACTTACATGATTTTACTACTCATTATATACTATTTCTTGTCCTTTATATAGGACATCATTTAGAAAGTTTTTATAGTCTTTTTTTATAAGATATTTTATAATTTTCATATTGTATTTATTGCTTCTTTTCTTTTTTATCCCTATTAAATGTATTGACTATTTCTACTCCTAATTATAATTGGCTAACACATTATTCAATGAAGGGTAAAAATGGTATCTTTTTCACTTTTTGAGAAAATCAATAAAATTAACTATACTCAACTATTTTTCTTAATCTATGTAATTTGGTTGAAAACGTCTTATAAATAGGACCGGAAGGAGTATTATATATTGTGGGTCTATCATTAATTATATATATATATATATATATATATATATCGGTATAACTTATACGACTTTAAATTATATTGGTATAACTTCCAAATCTTACGGTTTGTTTCGTGAAATCTTTTTTCGACAAATAGTTATTATCCAGTACAAGAATTCATATAAGTTACATCGGGATCTCTTCGTAAGTAGAAAATTCAATCTACTATTCATTATAAGTTTTATAGCTTATTTGTTTTCTCTCATTCTTTTTTCTTTTCATAATTTTTTATTTTAACTTTAGTTTCTAATATAAAAAGTTGAGTAAAAAAAGTCATTATTAGTTCTACTAGATAATTACTATTACTTTATAATCTTTTTTTTTTGACTCAATAATCTATTAGTTGATTTGGTCATGTATGAAGTCTTTAAGATTTGAGAGATTGAAGGTCTAAGGTAAAAGATGTGTGCGAGTATTTGTCGATATAAAAAATATTAATATTTTTTATTTTAATAGAAAATTAGGATACTTGCAAGAATTCACATGTACATGTACAATTGTTTTTTTGGTGGATATCTATGGTTTTTTTTTTTGCTTTTTTTTTAAAAAAATCCTTAGATTCAATAAACAATTGAGTGAGCAAGATACTAGAACAATAGAAAAAAACATATACTAATTTCATGCTAAGGATATGACTGAAAAAAAAACTTTATTTTAACAAATTTCATCAATTATCTACCATTAAGACAATTAAATATATATGACTAGAGAAACATCTAAACTATTATTAGTTGAGAAGTATGAGATCTTTTCTTTCAATATTTTTTTGGGTATGTTTGGATTAGCTGTGATTATTTGTGAGAATAAGCTGTGAAAAAGAATTGATTGTCTGAGACATAATTAATTTTTGTTTGGATATATTTGCTGTCAGAAGTGATTTTTAAGATAATTTTAAGCTATGAAAAATAATTTTGAATGTTTTTGAAATAATATCTAAATTTTAGCTGAAGTACTAATTTTTTTTTCCTTTGTTAAAAGAATAATCAAAAGCTCTATTAAACTTTTTTAAGTGCAAAATACAATTGTCCAATGCATGTTTGAAAATAATCATATCCAAATATGCTATTAGGTTTTTTTTTTTTTTTTTACATATCTTTTGAGCCTTTAACCAGCTATATTTTTTTAGTGTGTATATTTTTCAAAAGCTACTCTCTTTGTCCCTTTGACCTTTTTTTTATAAAAAAGTTTAAATTTCATTGTTCTTTTAGAATATAAACGTATAATAACTTACTATCTTACCCTCAATATTAATTTTTCAACTATCATAATCTCTTATGGTGTATTGACAAAAATTTAAATAGTATAGTAGAAATTTTACTTTAAATTGAGAAGGCAAAATTTATTAATTTTGTTAATAACTCTTAACTAATTTCACAAATAGTTTGTCTATTCTTAATTATGCTCTCAAAATACTAAATGGAAAACTTAAACATCTGCAAAGCAAATAAGCAGCACCAAGTGAACGAAAATCGAGGCGGTGGTGAAGTTGAAGGACAGGTCTTTGAGAGTTTATTGAGGGGTAGTTGCGGCGGTGGTCGAAGGCATGGACGGGTGGCGATGGGAGGAGAGATGGTCTGGTGGTGCTGCGTTTTATGTTTGGGCCTGCGAGATAATGGAGAGTTCTAAAAAGAATTTAGAAATTCCACTAAAGATTTGATTGTTAAATTTTCAAAGATTCAAAATAAGTAACCAGTTCTTGACAAAAAAAAAAAGTAACCAATTATAAAATTTAACCATTCATTTTAAATTATAATATATCAACGGTTTTAACCCTTTTTGTGTATTGGTGCCCACAAATTTATTTGTGTATGTTAAGTTAAACCTTAACTTCAAGGAAATAGTGAAGAATCATGGTGCCCTCTACGATACACAAACCTAATATTTGGTTACCGGAACATTTAGAAGACAACCTACTATAACAAGTCATTGAATTGCTTCAGTCAGTTTGTTATGATAATCTTTAAATTACATATCTATCCTCCAAATGGACTTGTTCATTTTTCCCTTATACCACAGCAAGGGCATATCAATTTTCTTAATGGAATTCGAAGGCCAGCTAAGCAATTAAAGGTTGAAGAGAAAAGCAGTAGGGAAATGGATAGTAAAAGCATTACGATTATCTTGCAATACTTCATTCTCAATCAAAGCCTGAACAATGTTATAGATCTCAGAAAGATCACCCAAAATGACAATTCTCAATCTGAAAATTATTTCAAAATGTTCAAAAGGAGAATCCTAAGATGACATATCTAAGCTAAGAAACCATAAAAAGGCCACCAAAAGCAAGATCAACACTCTCAAGGGTCTTCTTTGCGTAAAAAATGCAATAACAGAGGAATTATCGAGCCTCTTATCCTTATTGTCGCCAGTGCAACTTTCACGGTAGGATTAGGGATAAGTGCCACAGTGATGGTGAGCGTGAGGGTTAGGGGTGGGTGGCGGTGGGATTTGTGCCAGATTCCACTTATGGACTAAATATTCAATTTTAAAATATTAAAAATTAATTACAAAAATATATTCAGTTAAAAGATCTCAACCATTCGCTTTAAATAATATTATATCTATGGTTTTTATTTTATTGTGTATCGATGCACAACAAATCTTGTTGTGTTTGTTAAGTAAAACCGAATCATTCACACAAAGTCACAATAAGTAACTAATAATAAGTTAATAAAAATTATAATACAAGGTATATGGTTGGGCTCAAATGATACAAGGTGTCAAAGTTAGTAAATGATATCGTGCATAAATTTTTTTAAAAAATGAATTTCACCTATCCAACCAATCAATTGAAAGTTTATATGATGTAGATCAACTATGTAAAAATTCATATAATTTGAAATTTTTTAGTTATATATATATAAAGTTAGGATCAAATGACACCAATTGATTTGACACCAATTCTTACATCAATCAATAACGATAGATTGAAAGTTTTTCTTCACGAAACTTATCGTTGGATTGAAAATAGTTATTGTATAGATTATGTGTATAAAAGTTCACATCAATTCAAGATCGTTTAATGCTCCATCAACGCACTTGTTATTTTAGAAATTTTAATACTATGTTTTACGTTAATTTTTTAGTACGTTGATAGAGTACTAAAAGATCTCGGATTGATGTCAAATTTTGTACACATGATCTATATGATAAGTAGTTTCAATCCATCGGTAGGTTTCGTGAAAAAATAATTTCGATCTATTGTTGTTGATTGGTGTAAGAATTGGTGTCAAATCAATTGGTGTCATTTGATCCTAACCCATCCATCGGTAGGTTTCGTGAAAAAACAATTTCGATCTATCGTTATGGATTGGTGTAAGAATTGGTGTCAAACCAATTGGTGTCATTTCATCCTAACCCATATATATATATATATATATATATATATATATATGGTTGGGTTCAAATGATACAAGGTGTCAAAGTTAGTAAATGATACTCTGCATAACTTTTTATAAAAAACAAATTTCACCGATCCCACTAGAAAGTTTATATGATGTAGATCAACTATGCAAAAATTCATATAATTTTGAAAATTTTTAGTTATGTAATGTAACGAAAGAAATTTACTATTAGATGTTCAAGCAAAACATTCTAATAACGTATCAGATACTTTTCAAATTGAATGAATTTTTCCATAGTTGATTTACATCCTATAAATTTTCAATTGATCGGTTAGATCAACGAAATTTCTCTTCTATAAAAAATTATGCACGGTATCATTAATAAACTTTGACACCTTAATATCATTTAAACTCAACCTCTCTATATATATATACACTGTAATTACTAGGCAGTAGTATTAAGTAATAATAATAATTAGAACATTTTTTAATATACATTTATAAACCGTAAGTAATAATAACATTCATAATAAATTTTAATATATTTGTATATGTGGGTATATGGTGAGGTAGGTATTAATTGTTGAAGTTTGCTTGAAAATAACCCATTTTAAAGTCTCACATTGCTCAAGTTGACAAAAGAAGTGGGTGGCAAGGCTATATAATGGACTCAAGTCTATGGTTTCAAATTGCACCAAGTCGGAAACACTTTAAGCTTGTATCCTGACTTTTCTTTTTCTCTTATACTCTTTGTATTAGAGTGTTGTGAGGTTATTGGCTTTGGAGAGTGTGGGTGTATTGGGGCAAGGATGAGAAGTCTATGTGTTGAAAAATTTTTCAGTGTTATTCTCTAGTTGTCGTTAGACAACGGCCGTGGTTTTTTTCTCCGGTTTTGGAGTTTTTCCACGTTATATTCTTGTGTTTTTATTGTGTTATTGTTTTATCAAATATCTCTATTAGAAGGATAATTCTCTAGGGTAATGGTGAATTTTTCCTAACACTAATTAGTCCCGATTTTCTCACACCCAAAATTCTTACACTTTTCTCACATCTTTATTATTTTATTATTTTTTTGATTGAATTTGTGCTTTTCATTTTCTTTTTTTCTTTTTTAAAAAATTGATATATTATTATTTTATTGTGGGTATAAGTTAAATGTGAAAAAAAGGCATCAACAAAACAATTTTCCGATACTAAAATACTTGTATATGCACCCGTCTCCATCACGGACAATTTTTACGAGTATCCATTGGGTATAATTCTTGTTGTCATCCCTTCTTTTGTCTTTGTCTTTTTACCTATCTTGTCTAAGCGGAGCTTTGATTGTATATAAAAAAGAAACTAAGAAATAAAATAAAATAAATATCATTATTACAATGATTGTTATAATGATTTATTTATGATGTATACTCAATTTTGATACATGCTAATGAATAAAAATCAAATAGAAATATAATGAAGAGATAGTAAGGTAGTGTTTGATGGAACAGTGAATGAAAGAGAGACTGATAGCAACTTAGCAAGTAGAGAGGGAAGAGAGAGTTTCAGCAGAAAGGGATATCACTATTATCATCACACCATCTTCAATCTATATCACATATCTCTTTTTTTTTTTTTTAATTTGTCCTCAATCCAAAAAACAATTTCTGGGCGCAACTGGAAAAAATTTTCTGGCGAATCTGGATAAAAAATTTCGGTTGGTGTGGATATGCAGGATTTGGTATCCAATTGATAAATAATGTTTGGTTCCAATTTGATAATAAAATTTAGTTTTAACCGGATTCTCAAATCCGATTAGAACAAAATTAGTATAATCAACATTTTTTCAAAAGTTTAACTCTCATATGGAAAATCAAATCTGGAATTACCCAAATAATATTTTCCGGTTGGAACCAAACATTATTTTTCGGTTGTGCTCGAAAATTATTTTTCGAAACAAGAACAAATTTTTTAAAAACAGAGAAATATGTGATGTAATTTGAGATGTGTGAGGTGGTAATAGTGCCACCCCAAAATAAATAATGAGAATATTATTTCCAAACTGATAAAATGATTACATCAAGATCAACTAACACATTGGCGTTACAAGCTTTTATAGAATATTATTCCCAATCATGGGCCTCAATTCCATGAACCTTTCAGTCCTCAAAGGCTTTGTCATTAAATTTGGAACCTGATCCTGGCACTTGCAGAATTCAACTTCCAGCTTCAGCTTACTTGATTTCTCAAGAAATGAAAACGCGTTTCAATGTTTTCGGTTTTGTTGTGAACAACTGGATGCTTAGCAAGGTTAATTGCTGATTGGTTTTCAATCAACACCTTCACTGGTTTAGGACTTCTTAGCTTCAATAGTTTCTCCATAAGTGGGATTTTCATTTATAGATGGTATGTTTCAGTTTAGCTTCCATATTTCTAATTTCTTTACTATTGATTAACATTTGTAGTAAATAAAAAATAAGAGGAACCAGATATGAAAGTTTAGCTGGGCTCCTTCCTTTTTTGTTTTTAATTTTCTTTTGTTTAAGGAGAGGGGGTGTAGGGTATGAAAGAATAAGGATTTTTTTTTCTTTATTTTTTTATTCTTTTTTTCTAATTGGACCGGTCTTATTTTGTTGGCTTGAAATTAACGGCATTTTTATCTTGTATTTTTATTTTATGTTTTTATTTTGATTTTATGTAGGTGTTTGATTTAAAGGAGAGGAGGCCATGGAAGGAGAAACTAGATTTTCTTTTTTTGGTTTGTAAGGGGAGAAGGGAGTTTTACAAAATACTGAAAATCAATTTTATTTATTTTTAATTATTTTTAATGTTTGTTATAAAAATCTCAAAAAACAGAAAAAAGTGATGATATTTTTATTTTATAATTATTATAAAAAATGAAAACTAAAAATATACATGCCCTTGATTTTGTAAGTATTTTTCGTTACTTGTCGAAATTAACTTTTGAATTTGATCTCGAAAATTATCTCTACAAATTAGTTTTCTGAAATGATTTTTGGGAATTTTTAAAATGATTGTTTTTTCAAAAATTAATTTTGAGCTATGAAGTTCTGACACCTTTTTCAAATGACGTGTCGCGTGTCGAACACAAGTCCGACACTAACACCCGTACGATACCTCTCTGACACATTTCTAGTGGTGTCTAATAAAAAAATAATTTTTATCGGCTCAACACTTCGAGCCAACATCTCTATTCGATTCAATACTTCTGAGTCGACACCTGTGGGTAGCTCGATACTTCCGAAACACTTCTTATAATTTTTCTAAAAAAATTACTTAAAAATAACACATGTCAAATAAAATAAAAAAATATAATTAACTATTTTAAAAACAATTTAGCACTCGTTTGATTTCTCTTTTTAAAAACAATTTTTTTGTTTTTAAAAACAGAAAACTAAAAAACCCGTTTGGCATTGAGTTTTCAAAAATTTTTCTTTTTTAGTATTTAAAAACCAAAATATAAAAACATCTAAAATATGTTTTGTGTTGTGGACCAGAATTAGGAGATATTCCGGTCGTGAATACCATGTCGGGCACAATATCATAGATATTATTGGATTTGGGCTAGACCCAAAGACAAGACCCACAAGGCCCAAAATATATCCTGCAAACCCTAAATAACTCTTTATAAATACAATACATCATAATTACTCTGGTATACTACTAATATACTAATAATTATTCTGACCCATACAGTCACTGACTTGAGCGTCGGAGTCCTTGCAGGTCCCCCACCTGCCGTCGTGGAGCGCCGTCGGAGCACCTAGAGACCGGAGTTCTTCCCGTGATCTCGTCATCAACACCTCCTAGCCAAGTACCTTTATTCTATGTCGTTTCCGTATTTTTAGAACACAACATTGGCGCCGTCTGTGAGGAACGGTAAATTTTCGATTCCCATCTCCATCATGATTGGCTTGAATACAAACGGAACGAAGGCAATTTTTTTTGTGGCTCTGGTTCACACAAAAGTGGTCCACGCAGAACGCCAACGTTCATCAACAAGCCGACAAACCAAGTCGTGGTTTTCTTTTTCCATCAGTCACACAGAGAGGCTCATGAACTTTTGGCCATCCATCGCATTCGCCCACAACACACGGTTCTCAGGATTCCGCTTGGCGAAGACAACGCGAGCCTCTCGACAACTTCGTTGTCGTCGACGATGGTGCAATAACCGGCGCTCCAACAACACATCCTACGTCGTTGCTACCATCAATTTCGATGACGAAGCCAACAACCACCATCACCACCAATGTCGTCCACCGCCGCGGAAGTAACTGCGTCAGCCGGCATTGGAAGAACAAGTTACTTGAAGGCAGCGTTCCAGGAGTGAAACCATGGCGGCGGCTGTCTCTGTGCGCAGCGTTCACTTTAGATTGAAAGATGGAGGGTGGCGCAGTTAGCAAAACCGTCAAGATCCAGCTAAAAAAAAAAGATGCTGCTATCAAAAGCCAATCCCAGCATATATAAAAGGCCCAACGTCCACAAAAAAAGGGCCCAGATTAGCAAACAGAAAAATAAAAAAAAGGCCCAGATCAGCAAACAAAAAAAAAGAAGCAAGCTGGTGAGGCTGTGCCCAAAATCAGAATTGGGGTGGTGTACTTAGTAACAATGCGCTAGTTTGGTGGTGCGCCCAGAAAATAGAAGGCCCACTTGCAAAAAAAAAGATGCATTTCTCAACAAAAAAAAAAGAAACTTAGTAATGCTGGCAGATTTCTAGTAGCTGGTGTATCTATCACAAAAAAAGGGCCCAGACAGCAAACAAAAAGACAAGAGGAAGAAAGGGCCAGCCAGAAAAAAAATGGTGCCACAAGAAAAAAGAGAGAGGCACAATCTGCAAAATAAAAGCTGGTGTAGTCAGCTGGGTGGTGCGCCAAGCAAAAAAAATCAAGATGGGCCAGCTTTCATCTGTAATAAAAATGAGGAAGGAAGGCCAAAATCAGCCAAAACAAAAAATAGGATGGTGTGCATAGCAAAAATGCATCTTGTTAAAAAAAAAGGGCAAAGGAAGTGGACCTAAACAGCAAACAACATAAAAAAAATGGTGGTGTATCTAGCAAAACATATAATTTCGATTTCAAGAACAAGGGGTGGCACAGTCAGACAAAAAAAGAAAAGCTTAGTCACAACAACCAAAGGTGGAAAAAGCACTAGAATCAAAAAGACCTTGTCGAGCGACAAACCATCCCGGTTACATATATATCCATTTCAGTTCAGAAACCATACTTGTTTCAAAGTCTGTGTCGGGCTAACACGAGGCGGAAGCATGAACGTGTGGAGCTTTCTAAGGCACGACCTACTATGCAATGTGAATGGAATCATGGTGCACGGTATAATCTATTTCAGTTTATATGCTCCATGATCAATATTTATATATCATAGTCATGTTTGACATTACAATTATTTTAATACGGTAAGCTTGCACCCACTACATCATTTGTGCGATATATCCAGCTAAATAGATGCTTCATAATTCGCATGCTAGCATTCACAATGTTATTTATTCAACAACAAACCGTTATGCACATATGATATCGTTTATATTTGCTCCATATATGCTAGCATCAAACGAACATTGTTAATTACAATACTCCATGATTAATATTTGTACAACAATATTAAAATCAATATTCATTGTTACATGCATAATTAATATTATGCTTATAATATTACATGCTCAATGACTAATACGTATGGAGGATAAGGAGCAAGATCACATGAATATCATGTCGGTCAAATATACTCTAGTAGTGGAGCCTTGTTTCATTTGTAAATAGGAGAAGTCAGATCATGACGAAAACCCCAAAGGAGAAGCTCAACAACTCGGGGGGCAACACTATTGTGGACCGGAATCACGATATCCTAGTAACGTCCAGCCATGCCGAAACAAGGACCTCAAAGGAATCCCGGGCTTATCCCGGGGTACACTAGGCGAAGGCATTATCCAAATCATGCATATTTTGTTTATAAGATTGTGAGATACAGGAAGTTAATAAAGGCGGCAGAGATATCCTGGAGAATCTGTTAACAAATATAACGAAATTTCATGAAAAAACTAGAATCGTGATACATCTCAACAAGACAAGCCGGGATACAAGTGTCGTCAAAAATGATGGCTCAGACCAGACCACCAACAAAAACCAAGGCCAACAATGAGTCGAGATACCATTACGGGTAATTCTCTGCTACAGACTCAATAGGGGCCCTTCACGGGTTAACCCTGGCCATAAAGAAACATGTAGTACTGCCAAGGTCACACTTCAACTTATACTTAGAGAAAGTACAAACTACTTTCCCTCCTATTCAGGAGCTAAAAGGGCGACATCACTAATGTGCCCTAACAATTAAAAAGACATGAGAAATCTCCATGTCAAGCGGGATGAAGAGGCACCTTAAATGGTCAAGCCTCAGCGACATACAGAAATGCAAATCTCCATGTCAAGCGGGATGAAGAGGCACCTTAAATGGTCAAAGCCTCAGCGACATATAGAAATGCAATAAATAAAGCATGAACCCTGGAGCACAAAGAAAAATAAACAAAGACCCTCGTCAAAAAGAACGAGGCGCCATTACGGTTAAACCTCGGCGACAAAAATCGAAAGAAAAGACGCCTCTGAGGCTACAAGACTACGTCATAGAGATACAATCTCTACCGAAAGCATAAAGGCAAGCCTAGATCGAGACCGGGATGCCTTTCGAGGTTAACTCACAACAACGACAAACGAGGATGATAAGATGATCAAGGCCTCTTAAGGCCATCTATAAAACAATGATGATCAAGGCCTCTTAAGGCCATCTACAAAGCGATGAAGTATGCCTCTTAAGGCTATCCACAAATGACGATCAACAGATATGCCTTTTAAGGCCATTCTAGAACAACAAGTCAAAAGCTAAGAAAATAGCTACGACTGCAAGTAAATTCTACAAAATGAGATCAACACTGCTTACGAAACGACATATCAAAGTCGGCCAAAAAATGTAGTTTAGTAATATAAGCTCTACATAAATCACCAAGATGTAAATCTACAGCTATCAAGCAACAAATTAAAGGCAAAAGCCCGAGATGACAAATGTGGCGAGATTAAAGCAACAAGTATTCCACATTGCATACAAAATACTGTTTCAAGGTTAAAAACTCGAAACAAGAAGCTATCAACACGGGATGCCTTTAAGGCTAACCCTCAACAACAAGATTAACAAAGGGATGCCGCCACGGGTAACCTATGTAAACGACACCAGAGCGAGATGCCGCCAGAGTTAACACACATCAACAAAATCCAAGGGCATTAACTAGGGCCAACCCGGTTCTACATTACGAAAAATCACGAGGACAACGATCCCAGCTAAATGCGCCAAATAAACACAAGCAAGATGGTTGTCACCATCATAGCCAAATCAATCCTAAAGGAGAAAACAACACAGAAGCCTAGATTCATTAAAAGGGTAAAGTGCAAAATGCATAAATTGCCAAGTTCAACATAAATTAGAACATTATTTTTCAGATAGAAGTGGACAAAATGCCTATGGGCCAATCCAAGAAAAATACTTGAGTCAAAGTCAAAAAGGCTATGACCTTTTCAAGAAGACAATCCTACGGGATACTAAAAAGGCCTACGGGTCATTCCAAGACAAAGTACTTGGACCTAATTCGACAAGATTATAGCCATCTCGGGATGACAATCTCCCGGGATATCCCATAATAAGGCCGATGGCCATCCTGGGATAAAAGTATCCCAAAACAATATCAATGAGGCTACAAGCCGCTTCGGGATAAAAACTTCCCGATATAGTATGGAGGAGGCTATATGCCATACCGGGAAAAGAGTTTCCCGGAAAATAAGCAAAAGAATTGGTTAGTAACCAAAGCATGAAAGAAGCACAAGGGTTCATTACGGAAGAAATGTTAAGTAATTAGAAAAGTAAGTCAAGAGGCTTCGGCTTCATCGACATCAGCGTCATGATCTTCTGGAAGAAGTAAAGATCAAAAGAAGCAAACACCTGCCAAACTGAGGTGAATACCGAGATTCAAAAATTGAAATATCTTAACACAATCCCTGAAGGCATCAGGACCTCTTGCTTCGAGGAGACCTGAAGAGACCTAAAGAGACCTTGAAACTCATTCACAAGACAAGTCCCAAATTTGGGTTTAGACGTTATACAAAAATACAAAGCAGCAAGCACATAAAGACCAGGATTCAATAGATCCGGCACGAATAACCCAAAGAGGATAGCTTGTTCAAAGCAGCCTGTCAACTTGGGAGACAATAGTGTTACAAATCCAACTTCAGGCATACAACAGTCTATTTCGGTAAAACTATTTTGATTAACACTTCTAGCGAAGTACATCTCGATAACTGGCCCAACTTGGCTCAAGGCCATGTTGATTCCAATAAGGACTAAGTCCCTAATTTGAAGAAGATAACCTCGGCAAGACCGTTGATCCCAACAGGGTTTCCATTGGACTCTTTGTTAATGAAGTTCATGTCGACCCAAAACAAAGGGTTCAAGGTTAACGACCATCATCAACCGAAAGCCTTAAACAAAAAGGTTATTCAACTCCTATGTTGAAGGATTAGAAGAAATTGATAACCAGCGGGAATCTTGAACCATTAGCCAATGGTCACAAAGTCTTAAGATAAAAAGGTTTAAAGAACCAGACTCGACATGCGAGCAAATAAATAAAGAGCAAGATACGTCAGCTTAACCTCAATTTGAGGGTTATAAATTCAGCAGTCATAATCCGAATCAAAAGCAAATGTCTATGGTTCCCTAATTAAAAGGGGATAACTAGGCTGAAGAGCCCATTTTCATAGCGGAGATACACGTCTTCGAAAAGAATATTGCTAGAGAAATCCAGAAAGAAACCGATATAGGCTTGAAAATAAAAATGCAAAATGCCAACAAAGCTTACTCATTATTAGTAGAGAGTAAAAAATATATACATCAAGTCCAGGCGAAAATTCCGGGATGATGCTGATTTTTGGAAATTTTCGAGAGAACTGATATTCAAGACGACATCGAACGAGATACGGTTGCAAGAGCATGGGATGCCATCGGTATCCGGGATAGCTTCAGCAATAAGGGTCGTCATAAATTTAGATCACCAAGGTGGTAAAGCGCCTCCTAGTTTATTAGATCGCACCTAACAACATCGGTGTCGATAGAGTTAGTGAATCAAATCATCTAAATGATTCCACTAAAAAGTGGATGGCAGCAACCTTAACTTGGGGATCATAATCCCATATCCATATCAGTGATGTGGAGGGTCATAGGCCTGATGCCAAGGAGAAAATGACTGAAATTTTTAGTTGAAAATCATGTGCTCATAAAGGGCGAACAACCTCAAGAGAAAATTATGTAAAGTCTCGGCATAACGATTAGAGACAAAATGTTTTATCCGACATGACATTCATGTCGGCCAAACTATAATAAAGTCGAAATTTTACCTTTAATAGAACATAGACTCAAGGATAGTTATAATATGATGAAGAGTTTCACTTTCAATAGAATATCGACTTGGAGCTTACCACTACAGTTTATATGTAGTAAGTCGGCTACAAAGGACATAACTTTCCAAGTGGTGTGAATTTTACCAAACTCTGAGGAACTACAAGAACTAAAAGAATAAAAAATTCATCTTACAAGATGAAATTAGAACATGTGATGCACCTGAGTCAGAATTCTACTCCAGGTAGAACACCATCATGGGAGGCTTCAACAAAGAAATCATCAAAGTGACCAGCCATGAAAATAAATCTCCTACTCACAAATGGAGGGCAATTCATCGAGTCTGGGCACGAGAAGTTCGACATTCAACATCCAACCGAGAATATGAAGTTTCGAATATTGAAGCCAAGAAACTAAATTAAGCCAACAAGGCAAAGGAGAATGCTTGAAATTCTATAAATGAACTTTTAATGAATAAAGAGCGATAGAGCTGAATAATTTGAAATTCCCTAGATTGCGGGATCGACAGTAATCCGACATGGATACTTAAAGTCGCCGACTTGCTTGCAGCAACTCGCCGGCTTGGGGGGCTTTTGTTGTGGACCAGAATTAGGAGATATCCCGGTCGTGAATACCATGTCGGGCACAATATCATAGATATTATTAGAGTTGGGATAGACCCAAAGACAAGGCCCACGAGACCCAAAATATATCCCGCAAACCCTAAATAACTCTTTATAAATACAATACATCATAATTACTTTGGTATACTACTAATATACTAATAATTACTCTGACCCATACAGTCACTGACTTGAGCGTCGGAGTCCTTGCAGGTCCCCCACCCGCCGTTGTGGAGCGCCGTTGGAGCACCTAGAGACCGGAGTTCTTCTCGTGATCTCGTCATCAACACCTCCTAGCCAGGTACCTTTATTCTATGTCGTTCCCGTATTTTTAGAACACAACATTTTGGTTTTCAATTTTCAGTTTTCTGAATTTACGTACCAATTTATATTGAAAACTCTTCTCACTGCTTTTAAAAACTGTTTCTGAAAACTGTTTCTGAAAACTGTTTTATAATACAATTTTTGAAAACTAAAAACCAAAACTGTTTCAAACAAACCTTAATGAACTAACTATCATTTCTTGGTAGTCTTACAATTTTGGTTGAAAGTACTTAAATATAGGACTAGAGAGAGTATTTATCAAATGAAATTATAATGTTTAACAAGTTATTTTTGATAGATGAATTGTTTATTAACTTATATATATATTTTTGTCATTTATTTATATTTTTTATATATTATAATTTTTTAATATATATATATATATATATATATATATATATATCACTCCAAGAATGCTCTCTAGAGACTGAAATATTGGTGGCAAAATAGCAAAATCCGTGGAAAAGGTTGCATTTGCGACGGATTAGCGACGGATATGAGTCCGTCGCAAAAAGTGGCGTCGTTAATATTAGAGACCACCAAATCCGTCTCTAATTTGTCACCCACATAACCGTCTCTAATTTGCCACCCACTTATCCATCTCTAATATGCCACCCATCTATCCGTTTCTAATTTGCCACCCATTTATCCGTCTTTAATTTGCCACCCATATATCCGTTTCTAATTTGCCACCCATTTATCGGTCTCTAATTTGACACCCATTTTTTCGTCTCTAATTTATTACCCCTCATTGCATCTCTAATTTACTACCCCGCATTGCGTCTCTAATTTATACTTCACTAGCATTGCAAATGATCAAAATTAGTATGTTTCCATTGTTTAAAATAACCTTAATTGACCTTGTATATTATTATTATTGTGCATTAGTATTAATTAATTATTCATTAAAAAGCTCAAGCCTATACCTACCAGGAAACCCGCAAATTGTTTTGCTTTAATTTAATTTCTATTATGTGAGAGCTCCAAGGCCAGGATTCTGGAAGGTAGTGAGCTAACAACCAAGGTAGAAAAAAATATTGGAAAAAATGAAAACTGAAAAATGAAAAAAAAAACAGTACTACTAATAGTGCTAATTCTATACAAAGTTTCAAAGAGTTTTGTGATTTATGCATAAGAATCTTTTGCATCTTGTCTTCAAGCAAGGTTTAAAAATAGAGAGAAAGAGACGTTGTGGAGAGTAGTACCGTCGCCGGAGAAAGAGAGCTCGTGGAGGTTGTGCGTGTCTACGGTGGAGAGAGGAGATCGAGACGTTGTGGAGAGTGACCGAGAGAACTCGAGGAGGTGTGAAGGGCCACCGCCGTCGCCGGAGAACCAATTCGCCGGAGGAGGTGTCAAGGGCGGAGGACTTGTGTATATCGGAGAAGAAGACAAATGAAGAAGAGAGGGTTATGTCTATGTCTCTTGTGTGAAAATGAGAAATTTTTTAAACTTTTATTGGGCCATAGCGACGCCCAATAGCGTGGCAGACAAAAAATAAATAAATAAAACCCCTTTAGGGACGCCGAGTTCCGTGGAAGCTTGTCAACCATTTTTAATAAAAAAATAAATCATATAATTAGAGACTCAAATCTTGGTGTAAAAAAAACTCAAGTTTAGAGACCCAAAAGCCCGTGGCAAATTGTGAAACGTTTTTTAATAAAAAAATACATCATATACTTAGAGACTCAATTTTGTGTCTCAAAATACTCACGTTTAGAGACCCACTAGTTCGTCGCAAAATACTGACAACTAGAGACTCACTTTACGGTCGCAAAATACTGACGTTTAGAGACCAATCTGTCCGTCGCTACTTTTGCGACCCATATAACCGTCGCAAATAATTAATAATAAATAATTTTTTGAAAAAAAATACTAACCCCAAGTATTAGGGACGCACATATCCGTTGCTAATTCAGAGACTCATATTGCGGTCGCTAAATTCAAATTATTACTAAATTAAATTTTATCCATTAAGCATTCAGTCGTTAGAGACGGTGATGTTTGTCTCTAATTTAGAGACGATTATGTTGGTGGAAAAAATTATTTATCCGTGGCTATTTTGCCACGAGTTTAGGTGTGGGTACTGTTTGGTATCTAATACCGTGCATTCTAGTAGTGTATAAGCAGTGTCTCGGTGTCTTATATTTTAGACATTCAATGTATCAAGGTGTCCGTATCGTATAGTGTCGCGATGTCCGTGCCAGATTGGGTGTGAATTGAAATAAAGTGATGTTTAGAAAATGAGGCCGTCTAATTAGTAATTGAGACACCGTCTCTTTTTTTAAATTATCAAATTTTTTTTGGACAACTAAAAGATTAATTCAACATTGCAAGGCCATAAAGTAATTACATCAGACTCCAGACTGCCAATTATAATCCGTCGCTAACATGGAAGAAAGGAAACTAGTGATACTGCAGAATCGATGATACATACAATGAAAAATAGATTCGCTCACTGGACCAAATGTCAGTGACACTACTAGATCAAAGATAGATCATGGTATGCATAGATCTGCTCGTTGACATTAAAAATTGCCAACTAGCATAATCTTTTTTTTTATCGGCCAAACACATACACCCCACACTACACTATTCCTTAATCTACTGAAATTCTATCCCACTAGGGATTAGCACCAACTAGCATAATCTAAAATAACTAAATAAAATCACCCCTCCCTATATACCGTAAACCAGTGGTATGACAAAAATAAGAACTAGCAAACGAGAACCTAGATCTGCATCAGAAAATTTCTGAAATTGGGAGCCCATGGAAACTATCTTCATTCTCCAGCAAACAGATCCACCGTTAGTCTGACCATTAGGCTCATCACCAGCCATCTACAACCTTAGCTTTCAGATCTGTCGCCCATTTCACATGTAAGTGCGTTTTCGTGAACATGGGGGGGGGGGGGGGGTTAAAAGAGAAAGCGCCACACCGAAAGATGCAACCGCTGCCAGAAATCGACCCCTAAGGCCTCCAATGGACTAATCTGTAGTCTTCACGGTGGAAGGGACCCCAAAAGACCTCCTTATGTACATATTCACATGGAGGAGAGATTTTTTCCTCTCCCCCTAAACAATGGAAGCACCGTGAGGTTAAACCAAAATTTGAAATCTAGAGAAGAAATCAAGAAACGTATGGTGGCACTCTCATTGGGGAGAGAGGAACACTCTCACTGAGGGGAGGGAAGTGAAGCAGACGACGCTGCTAGGGTTTGCTTTAAATTATCAATTTGAAATATATATTTTAGCTTTTAGATTGGTGCTCTAAAAAAGGAATTGAACACTTTCATTTGTAGTCCAAGTCCCAATGGCCTGAATTAAACCTACGTTCTCTGTTCATATCATTAGTCCATGATTCGATAAGGCTTTCATGCATATCAAGTGCATGTTTGGAGTGGCTTTTGCCAACACCAAATTATGATTTGAATTCACTCATAATTGATTTTGATAAAACAAAATTAATCTTAGACCAGAATTGATTCGGGATAGAAAACCATGATTTGGTGAGAAGCAACTATTTATTGCTTTTGATTTTGCTCTGAATCAATTCTGCTCATTGTGAATACCCAATTTTATCATAATAATTTTAGGTGTATAAAATTATTAGTTAATTTTTTAATTGTTTTTTTTTAAAATTGTATAAATTGAAATTAATCTGTAAACTTAATAAAATGAAATTAGTTGCTGAGATTAGAATTCGAGTTGTTGTTAGTACCACCAAGCAAGCTGAAAACGAGGAATTTTAAGAAACAGAAGAGATTAAAATCAGCTTTTATCTCTTCCTTCAACGGATAAATTCAAGAAGTTAAGAGAGTGGATTGAAATTCAACAAGTACAGTTCAATTAGTATAAATAGACATTCAGCTAGGAGTAAAAAGGGGACAATATTTTTTTATGATATCATTACTAAGAGAAAATAAAATTGAAAGGAAAGAAGAGCAATTGTGAAGAAGGTGCAGAGCGATAATAGGAATCAACAAGGATAGAACCATTCTCGATTCAACAAGTATGTTTTCTTAAATTCATATGCACTATCTCGTTCACGTTCTTCCTTCCTTCTCATTTTTTTTTGGCAGAAAGCCCCAAACTGCTCCCTCCTCGCACTAACCAAGTCGCCGTCACCGACGTCGGTGCAGCTCGAGGAACCACCACGCTCCAAATTAATAAGCCGCCACCGCTCCATAACACCAATCGTGGCACAATCGATGTAAACACACCACATGGGGACCGCCACAAGTCGCTATTCGCTGAGAGACTTGGATCCGCCGACGAATCCTGTAACGGAATTCTGCCACCGCCACTTCTGTCTTTGTTTTCTTGCCTTGCGCGTCTCACTCTCCTTGGTTCCTATTCTCTGTCTCGCTAGGGGTTTAGACCTGGTGATAGTAGAGAATGTGTTATTTTTTTTTTAGTTAATGTGTTATTTTTTTCTTTCATTTGGGCCAAAATGGGTCGTTAAGTGAGGGTTGAATTATATTAGTATTTGGGTGAAGGGATTGGCACCACCCCACTTAGGAACGACACCACCCATTTTCAGACAGCAGCATTCGGAAACGTGTTTCCGGACGCTGCTGTCCGGAAAAAACAAGGGTGGTTTACTTTCCATTTCTACTATTTTATAAATTCCGGACACTATTTACCGGAAATTGTGGTGTCGTTCCCAAGTGGGGTGGTGTCAATCCCTTCCCCCTTAGTATTTTAAGGTGAAGGAATTGGCACCACTCCACTTAGGAACGACACCACCCAATTTCGGACAGCAGCATGTTTCCCGGACGCTGCTGTCCAGAAAAACAAGGGTGGTTTACTTTCCATTTTTACTATTTTATGAATTCCGGACGTTGCTGTCCGAAAATTGTGGTGTCATTCCCAAGTGGGGTGGTGTCAATCCCTTCCCCCTTAGTATTTTATTTTGTTTTCCTTAGTTTTTTTAGTGATGCTTGTCTTGGGAAAATCAAAACAATTTTTTATAATTAATTACTCTAAAAATCAAAACATTTTTTTTTAAAAACTTTCCTTGCAAATAAGATCCTTTTAATACTTAAAACCTCGACTCTAATTACCGTTCGAGTTGGGAGGAGTTAGAATGACATTTTCATTAAAACCCACACTCGAATAGAGTGACAATTTCACTGTACAAGTTGAAAGAGGGTTAGTACGACATTTTCGTTAAAAATAGAGTGACAATTTCACCGTACAAGTTGAGAGAGCTTTGATTCCTCCACCTACGTGGCTTTGATTCCTCCACCGGCTGAGGATACGTAGTAGCAGGAACCAAACCCGTCAAGCCAAATCAATTAATTAGAAGGTAACCGTTGTAGGGTGCTAACACCCACCCTACGTGTAATTGACTCCCGAATCTATTCATATGTTCGTACACCTCATTTTTAAGTTTTTTTTAGATTTTCTTTGATAAATCTTAGTGGCAACTCCATTTAGTTTTTTTCTTTATCGTTTCCGCTGGGGACTTTGAGAGTCTAGCCTAATCTAATTAACTGTGCAATTTTCTTAGCTTTTTATATATTAATTCACTCCTTTTTCTCTGTGTAAATATTCATTTGATTTATACAGAGATATTCAAATTTTCATTTATTTGTATGTTTGTTTGCTTATAATTGCATGATTTTCTTATTGTTGTGTTATATATAGTATATTTGATGGACCCTAGGGTAGAGGACTCTATCTTGCACGTGGCTAGTTAATAGGGCTAAAGGTTTGTATGCTCCCACACACTTCACGAACTTACACTTTTCCTCACACACACATTTTGGGCGACCCTTAGAATTAGAAGGAGGCTAGGCGGGTATTATTTCGGGGCCCTGTGATCATGTAATGACTATTATCGGTAGGTTTTCCTCACATACACGTTTTCAGTCAGATTGTTACCGGCGGTTGCCATATTGAGAGGCCGGTCCCTACGTATGCTAATTTGAATGTTGGGTCCTCATAATTTAATAATGGCAATCTGGGAATCGAGTGAACTTTAGGGGATCTAAATCTACCTTCAAAACTCTTTACTGACATATGATCTTAATGGCCAAACAATTTAGGGTTTTGTCCCTTAGAAATCTCTTACCCTAAGACCTCCTCAATATAGGACACGTGGGGCATACCTCCCACCCATCTCCTTCCCGCATATTTTAAAACTATATCATATCATTTCATGCATCTCGTATGACCATGCATCTAATATGTCCATGTATTCATGCATCTCGTGTGACCATGCATCCAATATTTCCATGCATTCGTGCATGTTCATGCACCTCATGTAGACATATCTCCATGCATTTTGTATTTCATGCACACATTATTTATATTCTTACTCATATATGCTTATTAACTAAGTTCTACAAAAGTTTCTTAGACGGAAAGATTCAATGGAGTCCAATAACGAGGTAGGGGAGCTTATAGAGAGCGATGATTTGGTGCCATAGAGCATCAGGATTACAATGTTGGTAAATGGCCTTCGAAGAATGAGAGAGCTTTTCCAAAGGAAGTCGAAGGATGGGCGTATGTCTTTTGAAAAGAATTATGGCCGAGTGCTAGACCTATTGCATATTCAAGTGTTAAATGTTTTGAATTACCAAGTGTTGACATCATACCCACTATAGAAGAGTATGAGACATTGATAAGGTCGACAACCAAGGAATTCCCTGGGTCGTATCTCTGTCATGGAGCTTATGTCAAAGCCGAAAAAGTGGCAGAATTAGTAGGCTTAAAGAACAAGGGGTGAATTTGAGCAGTGAGGGTATGTGCTAGGATGGAAAAAAGATGTATTAGAAAATCATCTGGAGAATCTATCCAATCAAGGGGACTGGGAATGTTTCAACAAAACCTTAGCTCTACTAATCTATGGTCTAATATTGTTTCCTTCCTCACTAGACACAGCGGATCAAGTAGCAGTAGATGCATTTTATAAACATGAGAAACGTACACAGAGTATTGTTCCCGCTTTACTGGCGAAAACATTACTCACCATGAATGTGTACCACAGAAAAGGGTAGGGATCGCTTCAGTGTTGCTCACACATGTTATACGTATGGATAATAACCCAGATGTTTTCTAGAGGACGCATGAGCTGCATACCGGATCATTAAGGCTCAAGCTTGGAAAGAAGACTTGCTCACATTCGAAGAATAGAACTTATCTTGGGTGTGTCCCTGGTACCACTCTAGTGACAGTATTTTCAGCTGCGGGGAATTTTCAAATGTTCCCCTAATGGGTCTAAGAGGGTGCATTTTTTACACTCTCACTGAGACAGCTAAAATGGACTCAAGATAAGTCGAGAAAAGAGGAAGTTGAAGGAGACGCCTTTCGATATATATGAGCACTGTGATGATAGCAAAACACTTGAAAATATCAAGTTTGGTTGGAGAAACATCAAGAGGAAAAATGAAAAGGAGTTGGGAAATCCCCATCTAGCTGTGACTCGGAGATATAAAGATTGGAGAGTTGCCAGGAAGAAGAAGGATGAGATGATTGAAATATGGAAGACGAGGGCTAACTATCAAAAAGAGAAGACGATAGCATCGATGAAGGAATGCACCGACATGGAGGAATTTGTCCATCACCATGCAACAAGCCTAATAACACGTCTCAACGAAGCTAAAAAGGCCATGAGAAAAACTCCCGGAATAAAGCTTCCGCTAGCTGTCTTCTAATTTGTCCAGTATTGTCAACATTTTGCTAACAACCTGGTGGTTAAAGAGGATCACGAAACAAACGAGTGACCCTACCTTTGTAATATTGTTGTTTATTTAACATTTAAAATATGAATAATTGGATGTTTGACGTTATATTTTTAGATAATTTTCGGTTAATAATATTTGATTTTATAGATACCAGTTGTTATTCTAGACAATGTCTATTAAGGAGCATTTCTTCTGTGGATATGTCAACAACACTTTTGACTTGATACCCTTGATCCTTGCTTGAAAGTGTGGGGGCCTCAAACATTGCTAGCATATTGGGTTGCAAGGAATCTCTCCACTCGTTGAGCACCCCAACTGAATCTTTTTGCGACTAACCCTTTTTCTCTCTTTCCTTTTCATAACATGTTGGTTTTAATCAAAATTAATGGAATCAAAAGACAATGTGTTTCCTCAGCATCCATATTGGACACGCGAAGCAGCTAGAGGTATGGATCACTTTGAAAAGTAGAACGAGGAAATGAGGAGTGATATTGACACGCTGAAGAGCCAGATGCCTCAGATCCTAGAGAAACTAAGCGAACTGGGTCAGAAAGAAAAAGAAGGGACCTCTCAGAGGAACATATCAAAAAGTAGCTCTCAAGGAATTCCATTCGTGCCGACCAATCCGTTCGGCTTCCAAATGCCTTTTACCTACCAACTGTCTCCACACACCATGATCGAATCACCAGAAGCCCAATGGCCGCAATATGGTCTTCCACCTAATTAGACACCCCAAACAGCTCAAGATCCACCAGTTGGAGAATCCTCCTAGCCTCGAGAGAATCAAATTGTTGATCCTAACCCCTTCTTTGGATTTTTCCAAAATTATCTTCAGCAAAATACTAACCAAAGAACACCCCAAACAAACCAACCGATTACCCTTCAACCAAAGTCCACTAATATAAGCACCCAGGGGAATCCTTTGGTCATGGGTACTCACCAATTGCACAGGGAATTGGAAGGTCGATCCAATGAGAAGTTAGAAATCCTTGAGGAAAGATTATGATCCGTTGAAGGGAACATTTACGGGTTTTGGGAAGCCACTGATCTGTGTTTGGTTGTAGATGTGGAAATTCTGCCAAAATTTAAAACCCCCGATTTCTATAAATACAAAGGCATCACTTGTCCGAAGGCCCACCTCACACAATGTACTGTCAGAAAATTTCGTCGCATGCACGTGATGAGCTCTTGATTCATGTGTTCTAGAACAGCCTGGATGGAGTAGCTTTAAACTGGTACACGAATATCGAGTGTACCCGAATCCACATATTGAAGGACTTGGCAGACACATTTTTGAAGCAATATAGATACAATATTGACATGGCTCCTAACAGATTGGAGCTACAATCCATGAGAAAGAAGGACCTCAAGTCTTCCAAAGAATATGCGCAGAGGTGGAGAAAAACTGCCGCCCAAGTTCAACCCCCTTTGTCAGATAGGGAGATGGTGACAATGTTCATTGATAACCTAGGAGACCTTTACTAAGAGTTGATGATAGGGAGCATCTCCTCAAGCTTCCCAGATATTGTAATGACTGGGGAAAAAATCGAAGCTAGAATAAGGAGTGACAAAATAGCTCAATCAGCAACCAGTAATACCAAGAAACCCTTCAATGGGTCAAGTAAAAACGGGAACGCCAATGCTAGTCCACCCGGGATAGGACCTTTTCCACCACACCACCCTGTAGCCTACCTCAATTACCCATCCATCACCATCAATTCACCAATTCCCAACCCTGCCGCCCCTACTGTATGACTCCTCCATCACAACCCAATACCTTCGCCACACAATCACCCCGAACAAACCAAAGACAATACTCAAACAATAGCCAACCCAGACTACAAAATAGTCAAGAATGAAAGCCCGTCCATTTTGATCTCATCCCCGTATCATACACTGAATTACTACCCCACCTAATCAAAAATCAATTGCTAGTACCCATTCCCATGAAATCAATAAGCCCCCCATACCCTAAGGGATACGATAAAAATTCATCTCGGTGTCGTTGGTCATTCCACAAAAAACTGTCGATCCCTCAAGTTTAGGGTACATGACCTTATCAATACTAGGTTAATAAACTTTAAAAACGTCAAAAAATACACCCTCTTGTACCCATTAGGGGATCATTTGAAAATTCCCCTTAGATGAAAATAGTGTCCCTAGGGTGGTACCAAAGAAACCCAGGATAAGTTTTGTTCTTTCAATGCGAGCAAGTCTTCTTTCCAACACTATGCCAAAAAAAGCCTTTAGCAGCGGTTTTTTTGGCCTTTAGTAGCTGTTAGGAACCGCTGCTAATGGAAGCGCTGCCATAGGTGCTTCACTCTTTAGCAGTGGTTCCACAACCGCTGGCAAATGATAACATGAGCAAATGGGTCTATATGTTTTAGCAGCGGTTAAGATTGCAACCGCTGCCATAGATCTTTTTTATTTTTTTTATTTTTTATTTGTTCTATTATCTTTTACTTCATAAAAGGGTGTTGCGAGATTCGCATTTAAAGCGAGAATCACCACTAGATCAAACACCCAATAATAAAAATAATTAACGAATTAGTTTCAAGTTTACTTATACAATAAAGAAACAACAAATTCGTCAGTATCTCAAACTATAATGCCTAGCTTTTGTGGTGTGCTTCTCCAAAGATTCTAATCATATTTGAAGTATGTTTAATCTTGAGGATAACATTGGACAATTTAGAGTATTTTAGATGATCTCTAAAAAGGAACAAGAAATTTTCTCACACTCAAGCAACGGTTAAAAAAATTACAATGCCAATAAAGTTAACAGTAGCATGGTTTTGATCTTAAAAACAGAACATCAGATGTGATACCAAAACAAGTAGCTTAGTAGCACAGTAACATAAATAATCAATATGAGAAAGAAAAACAAAAAATCAGCGAGATCACAAAACCACAAAACAAGAGAGAAAGAACAAATACAAATCATATATTTTGGGGATAAAATATGAACTTGTATCATTGACATCAAATCATGGCGGTTTACTCAATGTGGAAGGGAAGTAAAAACATGAGAAAACACATTTTAGAAAAATACTCTTATTTTTATTTTTTATTTCTTAAAAAAGTAAACTAATAAGAAATTTGATATCAAAACCTGTTGTGATTCCATATATTCTTATTCTTGGGCGCCATCTGTGGTAAAAACCTCACCATCGCACTTGTGATCAATAGACCTAAAAATTAAAAGAAGCAAGCCAAGAAACTTCGAGACAATGTCAAAATATGCAACAATCTTTTTCACCAAATAGCAGAACCTGAGAAGAACAGGATTGATCAGAAAGAGGAGCTCAGAAATTCACGGAGAAGCAAAGAGGTATACTGTGCATATCCATGTGGGTCTAGGGAGATAATGTTCAATGACTAATGAAAGCTTCATCTGCGAGCTTTTCATTTCTTTTGATGGTGTTTGTTTTGTTTTGCACAAAGTGGATATGGATATTGGAATACATTAATTCTACAAGAAGGAAATAAACATAAAGCAACAAATATTGGGTGAACAATAATATAAGTTTGGATTTTTTTTAATTTAATTTTCTTAGTATACATCATGGCAAATGGTGAGGGAAGCATGTTCACTTGATCAGTATTTAGAAAGTATCTTATACAAATCTTATCCTATCCTTTAAACTATGGATAAATCTTTAAAACTTAGTATACATCAAAGCAAGAAGTACAAGAGTAGCTAAAGATCACTATAGTGTCCAGAACAGAAGCGCGTGCACAAAATTTGCAGAGCAAGAAAGACACATTTGAATAGAAGGAAGTTTCAGAAGGTATTCGATTACCAGTGCCTTTAATTCGTTTACAACCATTATGTACTAAACAGATAGAAAAAACTCAATACCTCAGTAAAACAAATAATAACCAAGATGTACTCAATCAAGTCAAAGGTTTTGTAATTTTGGGAAAATTCTCTAACATTCAAAATCATAATATAAATAGTGATTCCTTTAAAAGCTACACCTACATGACAGATACACAGAGCAAAGCACTAGCTCTCAATAAAATCCTGATGAATTTATAGATAATGTCAACAAATTTGTTGAAATATCAGAGAAAATTCAACAGAATTATCAGCTAATTGTAAATCATCTAACCTTTCCTGTGAATCTATAACTCAATTCATGGACATTTTTCTTTCCAAGTACAAGATCCAAATCTCTTGTTTTCCATTCTCCACAATTTCGAATCAACCGAACCAACGCCAAGAGCTCACACTATGACTAGAATCTGAAGAATAAGTTCAATCCTTCTTAAACGACTTTTGTTATCTGAGAAGAAGAAAGCAAAAAAACAAAAAAAATGGAAGAAACAAAGAACCAAAGTTCTGACAGAGTTCCAAATCGAACAAAAAAGGGAAAAAATTAGGAAATTTGTCTAGGGTTCGTTGTGCATTAGAAAACTGGGGATCAAGGATTCGTTATAAATTAGAAATTGGGGATCTAGGTTTGTTTATACCTGCAATAATCTTCCTTAAACATATTTAAAAACTTTGACTGCAGATAGACTTAAGCCTCCTTTCCCTCTGGCAGGTGAAGAACCTCCTGATGAAGCTAGAAAATCTTTCATTGACTTGACTTTATTCCCAGCCCTGCTCAAAACGTCCCAAAATTTTAAGAAAGAGGCTAGTCATACCATTAAGCTGAACATATTTATAAATGACACAAAAAGGAGTTCTAAGACTACAAAAACTTGCATTCAACAATTAAGTTCAAAATAGAAAAGGGGAATTTTGGCAACCATAGAAATTGAATGCAACAATATAAAATAGATCTTTCAAGTAGTTCATGGAAAGTGAAAGGAAAAAGGAGTAACAAGATGTAAAACAATTGGAAAAGAAAAATACAACTTACTCAACAACTATAGCCAATTGCTTCAGCACAGATGATGGAGGAATGGGATCTTGAGTTGCAGCAGCTAGGCCTTCAACTGGCGGATTTGCTTCGGAAGCCTAAATCAAAATTTTTCTCACACATCAGTAAAGCAATCGATTTGAGAATAGAAGAGTAAAATAGCAAAATCCTAGCTTCAACCAAAAATTTTCAACAAGGCAAAAAGCGAAAACCTAGCTTCGATTTTAGAATAGAATAGTAAAATAGGTCCATGGAACAGCATTTCAGTAAACAACGATTTAGTAAAACGTAGAGGAAAGGAAAACCTTCCTTCAGACGAAGAAGATGGCTTCTGAGTGTCACGAAATCAAAACCCTTACACGGAATAGGGATTACAAAATAAAAGCATTTGGGGGAAGTACCTGAAATAGAGGCTCAACGTCTTCCTCTGGGTAGGAAGCACCTTCACGGTGGAGAAATGGCAGAGATGGCGAGCAGCGAATAGACGACGACGACCTCAGATCAGCGAGCGTCAACAGTGACAACCAAAGAACAGGGAACTTCGAGATGGTGATGGCATTGGAGCAAAGTGCTGCAATGATGACAGCGCTAGAACAAGAAGCTTCGACGGTGACACTGATGGTGACGATGAGCTTTGACAACGAGAAAGGTTTTGGGTCGTGAGAGGGAAATGTTTCCTTCTAGGTCACGAGCAAATTAGGGATTGAGAGAAATTTTTATTTTTATTTTTTATGTTTAAATGGACCAATAGCAACGATTACATCAATCACCGCTGGTATAATTCATTTGCAAAAAGCTCAATATCCTCTAGCAGCGGTTGAGGACGGAACCGCTGGCATAGGTATTTTTATTAAAAAAAAAATATTCTTATGCTAGCGGTTATACATGGAACCGCTAGTATAGGTCCCAAAATTGCATTTGCCAGCGGTTCGACACGGAACCGCTGGCGAAGCCAGCGTTGGCTAAAGACAAATGTGGCGTAGTGCAAGCTTGAGCCTTGTGGTTTTTTTACTGGAGTACGGCGAAATTCCCTTAATGGATTCGATATGTGGCTCATGCGTCCTTTAGAAAAATTATGGGTTATTATCCATACATATAACATGTGTGAGCAACACCGAAACGATCCATTCCCTTTTTCGTGGCAAACATTCATCGTGAGTAATGTTTCCGCCAGTAAAGTGAGAACAATACTCCGTCTATGTTTCTTATGTTGATAAAATACATCTATAGTTGCCTAATCCGCTGTGGCTAGTGAGGAAGGAAACAATATTAGACCATAGATTAGTAGAGCTAAGGTTTAGTTGAAACATTCTAAGTCCCCTTCATTGGCTAGATTATCCAGATGATTTTCTAATACATCTTTTTTCCATCCTAGCACATACCCTCGCTGCTCAAAATTCATCCACTTGTTCTTTAAGCCTACTAATTCTGCCACTTTTTCGGCTTTGACATAAAGCTCCATGATAGAGATACGGCCCAGGGCATTCCTTGGTTGTCGACCTTATCATCATCTCATACTCTTCTATGGTGGGTACGATGTCAACACTTGGTAATTCAAAACATTTAACACTTGAATATGCAATAGGTGTAGCACTCGGCCATAATTCTTTTCAAAAGACAGACATGCATCCTTCGCCATTCTTTTGGAAAGCTTTCTCATTCTCCAAAGGTCATTTACCAACACTGTAATCCTGATGCTCTGTGACCCCAAATCATCGCTCTCTAGAAGATCCCATGCCTCGTTGTTGGACCCTATTGAATCTTTCCGCCTAAGAAACTTTTTGTAGAACTTAGTTAATAAGCATATATGAGTAAGAATATAAGTAATGTGTGCATTTAATACAAAATGCATGAATGTGCATGGAGATATGTCTTCATTAGGTGCATTAACATGCACTGACAGTAAGAGATGCATCAAGGTGCATGGAAAAGAGATGCATGGATGCATGGAAATATTGGATGCATGGTCGTACGAGATGCATGGACATATTAGATGCATGTTCATGCGAGATGCATGAAATGACATGATATAGTTTTAAAATATGCGGGAAAGAGATGGGTGAGAGGTATACCCCATGTGTCTTGTATTGAGGAGGTCTTAGGATAATAGATTTCTAAGGAACAAAACCCTAAATTGGCAGGCCATTAAGTTCATCGGTTAGTGAAGAGTTTTGAAGGTGAATTTAGACTCACTGAAGTTCACTCGGTTCCCAGATTGCCCTTATTAAATAAAGATGACCCAGCAGCCAAATTAGCTATACGTAGGGACCAACCCTCTCAATATGGCAACCCCCGATAACAATCTGAGCGAAAACTAGACGGTCATTACGTGATCACGCGGCCCCTTAATAATACCTACCTAGCCTCCTTCTAATTCTAAGGGTCGCACACACTCGGTGAGCCCAAACTGTGTGAGGAAAAGTGTAAGTGCATGAAGTGTGTGAGAGCATAAAAACCTTTAGCCCTATTAACTAGTCACCTGCAAGACATATACAAGAGTCCGCTACCCTAGAGTCCATCAAATATACGATATATAACACAACAATAAGAAAATCATGCAATTATAAGCAAACAAACATACAAATAAATGAATATTTGAATATCTCTATAGAAACTATAAAAAGTTAAGAAAATTGCACAGTTAATTAGATTGGGCTATACTCTCAAAGTCCCCAGTGGAGTCACCATCTGTCGCAATTGAGGGACAAGGATAACAAAACGAAATGGAGTCGCTTTATCAAAGAAAATATTAAAAAAAAACTTAAAAAGAAGGTCTACGAACCCATGAATGGATTCGGGAGTCAATTTCGCGTAGGGAATGTGTTAGCACCCTACAACGTCCGCTAAGTAAGCAGTTGCCTTCTAATTAATTGTGCATATTAATTATCTTTTAACAAAATTAATTACTTATAGGTTTGGTTCCAACTCCTAAGTATCTTTAGCCGGAGGAATCAAAGTCACATAATTGTTAAAGTTTGTAAATTAGTTTTTTTATTTTAAATTAAGAAAATGAATATTGACGAAAATGTCGTTCTTACCCCTCTCTAACTCGGTGTAAATGTCACTCAAATCTAAGTTGAGGTTTTAACTTTTTAATACGAGAAAAATGGATTTTTGACGAAAATGTCATCTAACCCGGTGAAAATGTCACTCTAATTTAAGTTGGTTTTAATAATTAAATATGAAAAATGAGTTAAGTTGGTTTTAATAATTAATAATTAAATATGAAAAATGAGTTTTGACGAAAATGTTGTTCTAACCTCCTCTCTAACATTTTAATTATTTAAAAGGATTTTATTCTTAAGAAAAGCCTTTTTTTTCCCTTAAAAAGACCCTTAAAATAAACTGAAAATTAAAAAATTTATAGCGCTGTGTTTTGTTCCTAAAGATCATCAACTACACAATTAAATATGGCCACATGATGCTTTGGTATTTATTTTTGATTAAAGGCTATGTTTTGTGCAGAAAACACAACCCACGCATTCCATATTATTAATTGAAGCCCAAAGTCTCCAAGACCCACCCACGTGGCTACCTTTAATCCCACGAAAATAAGCAAAACAATACAATAAATATAGAGTTAAAAAAAAAAAAAAAACAATAAATATAAAATAAAATAAAAAAAAGGGAACAGCCAGCGTAGAGAGAAAGGGGCGAGAAGAAGGCGTGAGCGCGGTGACTACCATCGACGGCGACTCGTCCTCCTGGTTGCACGGCCCCAACGGCGGTCATGGTGGTTTCTGGCGGTGCGGCGGCGACGGAAACGAGACCGTATGGGTTCGACGATGGAAGATCCATGAGATTCCGGTGGTAATCACGGTGGTTTCTATGGATGAGCTGCGGCTACCTCGGCGGTTACGGGTGGTGATGGTTGAGCAGTGGTCGGCAGCTTCTGTGACGGCAACAGGCTTGGCGGTGCAAGGCGATTAGACAGTGCGGCGAGGGAGCAGTTTGGGGCTTTTCCGCGGAGATGATGGAGATTACGGTGATAGCGTCGATTGTGTGGGTGTGTGCACAGCGTGTGACCTAAAAAACAGACGAGAGGGAAGGATGAAGATGTGGGTGAGACTGTGTGTATATGTGAATTTAAATTGATGTGAATGTGGTTTTGAGGGATTATTAGTTTCTAAAGGAATTAAAGGCTCTTACTTAACACACAGACACGACAATTGGACCCGCAAAAACATATGAAAATGCGGAAGCAACGTGATCACATGTATAAATCTCAAATAAGTTTAAGAGAACATACTTGTGGAATCAAGAATGGTTCTATCCTTGGTACTTCCTACTATTTCTTTGCACCTTCTTCACACATGCTCTTCCTTCCTTTCAGTTTTACTTTCTTTATGTTTTGCTGAACTTTAAACCACTCTCCCCACTTCTGAATTTTATCGGTTGAATGAAGAGATCAAATAGCTGTTAGTTTGTATCAACCCAAAAGCTTGTTCTGATCTTTTCTGTTTCCTTCCTCTTTTTTAGCTTGTTTGGCCAAGTTGGTACTAACAGCAGCAACTCAAATTAAATTGAGTAATATTATATCCTCGTAAGAAATTCTTACTTATATTTTTATTATCATATAAAGTATTAAATTAAATGTACTTTCAATCTTGAAACCATACGAAACATTGAAAATATATTTTAATGAGTAAGTAAGAGGATTTGTAGGAATATGAATTAGGAGAATTAGGAATTACTCAATTAAATTTTATCTATAATCTCAGCTACTAACTTCATTTTATTAATTTTAGTAATTAATCGATTAAAGAAATCAATTAACAAAATTAACTAGTAACATATTAAGATAAAATTGGGTATTCACAGTTATCATTAAGCATGAAATATTTAAGTTTCTATTTAAAATGTTAATGCGTGAAGAACTTTCTTGGAGTCGTTTCAATTCGGCATTCATTTTTTTCAAGCGATTATTGTCCGCCATGGGGAGGACAATAAAAGTACCAAATGTTATGATACTATAGAGTAATATTGTAAATTGAATACACTAGAAAGAGATGAGTTTCTCCGATTTATTATTCAAATTGTATATTACAAGTAGTATTATAGAATTATGAAAAAAGAGAAATCCAAGTCAACATGACATTGGCTAGAGAATAGGAAAGGAGAAGACAGAGGGGAAGTTAACAATACAAGACACACCACCATAGAATTAACGCTCAATTATAAATAGAACACACATATTACAGTTATCCTAATAATTAATTATTCCTTATTTTCTGTCTCATTAATTAGTAACTTCCATGTTTTGTGGCCTTTAATGGATCAGACACCCCAAACACCATAACAACAACAATGGATGCACAAGCTTATGGGTTATGACTTTGTTATTGAATACAAATCAGGAAACCCTGCATCGAATTGCTTTTTGACCTCTTCTATAATATTTAGGGACATTTCAGACTTCCTCCGTCTTAGCTTTTGCTTGACTGGGGGACATTTTGGCTTCAACGGCAACTTATGTTCCTCAATGTTGGTATCAAGACCTGGCTTGTCCTGGTATGCCCAAGCAAAGACATCACTATAGTCATACAACAATTTCACGAGCCTTGCACGCTCTTCATGTTTCATAAATGTGCTAACTTTGACCTCTTTTCTCTCTTCTTTGGTTCCCATTAACTAACTCAGTTGCTTCTTTATGAAGCTGAATCTTTCTAGCCTCTTGTTCAACTAACCTTAGCAACTCAAGAGACGGTTCGGAGTCACTCTCAACCCCCTTATCTAATCCATAGGAAATTCAAAACTACCTAATGCAGTACTAGTGTTGTCATTCGGAAAGCATCACTTGAGGAACAAAGCTTTCTTCATAGCTCCCAACTTTGTATATGTTAGTTTGTACATATTGGTTCGTTCATTTTTTCCCAACTATTACTATCCTTGTAAATACTCTTTTCATTTCGAATAAAACTCGCACTACAAGAATGTTTCCCATTAGCCACGGAAATATCCGTGGCAAAAAAGCCATTTCCGTCGCTAATATAGATTTTTCGATGGATTAGCGATGACCATCGAGCCGTCGCTAAAAGTGGCGTCGCTAACTTTTGCGACAGAAATATCCATGGCTAATATGCCACGGAAATATCCGTTGCAAATTTGCCATGGTTATTTTCGTGGCTAATTTTTTTTTTGCGTAAATATTTATTTTTGGCGCCACTTATAATCCGTCTCTAATTTAGGTTTGCGACTGAAATTTCTATCGCAAATTTGCCACGGATATTTTCGTCGCAACTTTGCCATGGATATTTCCGTGGCTAATGTTTTCTGGCGCGAATAATTTTTTTTCACGCCAGTTTAGCCGTATCTAGTTAAAGTTTGCGACGGAAATTTCCGTCGCAAATTTGCCACGGATATTTCCATCGCAACTTTGCCACAGATATTTCCGTGGCTAAGTTTTTTTATTCTTTTAAAAAGCTATGCTGGAGCACAAGCTCCGCGGTCGGAAATACAAACCGAATGTTGAGAGGAAAAAAGAACGATTGAGAAGAAGAAGAAAAAAAAAAGGAAGAAAGAAAGAAGAGAAGAAGAAGATGAAGGGTGGTGTTAGAACTTCGCCGGAGATGGAAGTGATCGGAGTTGAACTTTGCCGGAGATGGAAGTCGTCGGAGTTGGATCTTTGCGGATATCGTCGGAGATGGATGTGTCGTGAGGTGTAGGGTGGTGTTAGAAGAGTGATTGGAAGAAGTTAATGGAAGAAGAAAAAGTGAATGGAAGTAGAAAAAGAAGTGAATGGAAGAAGAGAATGGAATAAGAGGAAGAAAAAATGAATAAATAGGAATAAGGTTAATCCGCGCCACATGTCATCTTCAAATCAAATTTTGACACGTGGCGCAAAAAATTAGCGACGGAAATATCCGTCGCTACTTGTCAATTTTTAAAAAAACAAAAACAAAAAAAAATCAAAACGGGCCTTTTTGCGACGGCTGTGTCCGTCGCTAATTAGCAACGGCCCAGTCTGTCGCTACCTCTCTTTTCCAAGAAAAAAACAAAAAGAAATCAAAACGGGCCTTTTTTGCGACGGCTAGGTCCGTCACTAATTAGCGACGACCCAGTCCGTCGCTACCCCCAAATTCCAAAAAAAAGTAAAAAAAATTTTTTCCAAAAAAGCTTTTTTGCGACGGCCCAGTTCGTCGCTACCCCTAATTCCAAAAAAATTTTTTTTTTAAAAAAGTTAAATTTTTTTTTCTAAAAAGGCCTTTTTTGCGACGGTCCAGTCCCTCGCTACCCCCAAATTCCAAAAAATAAAAATTTAAATTTTTTTCCAAAGAACCATTTTTGCGACGGCTGGGTCCGTCGTGAATTAGCGATGGCCCAGTCCGTCGCTACCCCCAATTCTAAAAAAAAACTTTATTTTTAGAAAAAAAATTAATTTTTTTTTCCAAAAAGGTCTTTTTGTCGACGGCCCTGTTCGTCTGTACGCCCCAATTCCAAAAAAAAATTAAATTTTTTTTTCCAAAAACCCATTTTTGCGACGGCCGAGTCCGTCGCTAATTAGCAATGGCCCAGTCCGTCGCTAATTAGCAATGGCTCCCCCAATTCAATAAAAAAATGTAAAAAAAAACTTTTTTTTTCAAAAAAGCCTTTTTTGCGACGGGCTGGGCCGTCGCTAATTAGCGGCGGTCCAGTCCGTCACTACCCCTTGTATTTTAAAAAAAAAACAAAATAAAAATCAAATGCCGCCACTTAGTGATGGAAATTTCCGTCGCAAAATTAGCGACGGTTTTTTTCGTCCCAAAAGTTATATTTCCCGTCGCAATTTTGCGACGGTGTCGGGCCATCGCAAATAATTTGTCTCTAAATTGGCACATTCTTGTAGTGTCGCCTTCTTTCTCCATGATAAAATCGTTGTGCATTTTATTAATCGTATATTAATTGAAAATACATTTTTACATTTATAGCTAGAATCATTACATCTGTTTTGATAAATTAAAAGTTGAAGCGAACTTCATGAACCCTTCCAGGATGAAGGTTCTCAAAACATAGTAACGGGTACGAACGGGTCATCACTCTAAAAGTGGGAGTTCTTTCAAGAAACTGGCTCGAAGCACAGTTGAATTGGGATTTGAAGAACCTCAGCATGTTAGCTCAGTTCTGAATCCTTTGGAGCATATTACCGCAAGGGGTCGAGAAAACACCTTTGTCACAGATAAACGAGTTTTAAATTTAAAATTTAGTTAAAATAACTTCTCTTTGTGAATATTAGGACACACGCATTTTGGCATTTCATGCATCTTACGTCAAGCATCATGCACATATGTCTTCGTTCATGTTATTTGCCCGTTACTATCATGTTTTTCAGGATCTCGTGCCGGCTACTACATTTCTAAGCCCTTGCGCTTATTTGTATTGCGTTCATGGCCTAGAACCCTCATGGCATTGAAAGTCTAATATCGAACTAGAAATCTCTTTTCTTGATCCAAAGTTGGATACGTCCTAGCATCGCTAGTCTTGTTCTAGAGATCTTAACGCCTTATCTTGGCGGATAAAATTGATTCACGTCTTTACTTATTCCTTATTTGATAATATGAATATCGTTATTATTCATATTATTTCAATAAGAAACAAGTAGAGAGGAGCAACTGTGAATAACCAATTTTATCATAATATTTTTAGATCTATAAAATTATTAGTTATATTTTTAATTGATTTTTTTTTTAAAATCAATTAATTGAGATTAATTAGTAAAATTATTAAAATGAAATTAGTAGCTGAGATTAGAATTCGAGTTATTGTTAGTACCAACTTTGACTTGGCCAAGCAAGCTGAGGAGATTAGAACTAGTTTTTGCCTTGTTACAAACTACTCCATCTGGTCCTATTTATAACACCACTTTCAGACAATATTAGTAGTCCTTTTTATAAGACCCTCCATCAAAATTTACAAACGTTAATTATCCTTTTCTATGTTTGCCTTTCATAATGAGTCAATTTTTTTAATTCCAAGATTTGAATTACAAGGAGAATTAATATCTTTTACTACTTCCCAATACATTAAATAATGGTAAACATGAAAGACTATATAATTTTTTAAAATTTTAATACATTAATTAATATAATTATATGTTTGCTTAATAACTACAATTGTCATATTGAGTCCTTATAAAAGGATCAGAGCAAGTAATAACTATCTCTTCTTTCAACCGATAAATTCAAGAAGTGAGAAGAGTGGATTAAAATTCAGCAAGTACAGTTCAAGTAGTATAAATAGACACGAGATTTTTTTTTATGATATCAGTACTAAGCAAAACACAGAAAATAAAATTGAATGGAAAGAAGAGCAAGCGTGAAGAAGGTGCACAAAGATAATAGGAAGGAATTATCGAGGACAAAACCATTCTCGATTCAACAACTATGTTTTCTTAAATTTGTTTGAGATTTATACATGTGATCATGTTGCTTTTGCATTAATCCCTCAAAATCACATTCACATCAATTTAAATTCATATGCTTCAATACACACTCTCGTTCACGTTCTTCCTTCTCTCATTTTTTTTTACACACACTGCGCATGGCAAACACAATCAACACCATCGCCGTAATCTCCATCACCTTCGCAGAAAGCCCCAAACTGCTCCCTCCTCGCACTAACCAAGCCGCCGTCACCATCGTCACCGAGGTCGGTGCAGCTAGAGGAACCACCACGCTCCAAATTAATAACATTGTCGCTGAAACAGAGCCGTCATTGTCAACAAGAGAGCTCGCGTCCGGTCATCTCTTGACACCGTCAACCATACGGGTTTGTCCTCTCCATCCCATTCCTTCTCCGTTACCATCGTCGTCACCAAGCTGCCGCCGCCACCGCCATCACTCCGTAACACGAATTGTGGCACAATCGATGTCAACACACCACATGGGGACCGCCACGAGATCTATTGGAGAATAATAAAGATGACCAAAGATAAAATTTAACCCTCTATTAAATTTCTGTTTTTCTGTTTTAACCACATATGTAGTTATCCCTTAGTTCCTTTTTATTTCCTTCTTTCTTTTTCTGTTGGTTATTTTTCTGTTTAGTTCTTAGGTTTTCTGTATATAAGCTTTCCCTTTCCTCTTGTATCGATGATGAGAGTTTCAATTAAAACACTCTCTGAAAATGTATCAATAATAATCAAGTTTCCTTTCTTCAATTTCTCTTCTACTTTGGCAATAGGGATAATTTTCTTCCCTTGCGCGCCTCACTCTTCTTGGTTCCTATTCCCTCTCTCGCTAAGGATTTAAATCTGTTTTTGTTTTTTTTTTACCAAGGGATTTAGATCTGGTGATAGTAGAGAATGTGCTTTTTTTTAGTTAATGTTTTTTTTTCTTTCTTTTGGGCCAAAATGGGTCGCTAAGTGAGGGTTGAATTATATTAGGATTTTATTTTGTTTTCGTTAATTTTTTGGTGATGCTCGTCTTGGGTGTGGATTCTGGTTTTTATAATATCTAATACATTTAGAGACGAGTGATGTTATATTTTAGAAATAATTATAAAGTAAAATTTACTTCTTTATAATAATTACTTTGAAAACGAAAACAAATTTTTTTTTAAGAAAAAAACTTTCCTTGCAAATAAGATACCTTTAATACTTAAAATCTTAACTGAGTGACATTTTCACCGGTCGAGTCAAGAAAGGAAATCCCATTTTTAATAAACTCAATTAATGTTTTAATTATTAAAACCTCGACTCGAATAAAGTGACATTTTCACTGTTTGAGTTGAGAGGGGTCAGAATATTTCCCTCAAAATCCATTGAGAGGGGTTAGAATAACATTTTTGTCAAAATCTAATTTTTTTAAATTTAATTATTAAAACCTCAACTCGAATAGAGTCACTGTTCGAGTTGGGAGAGGTTAGAACGACATTTGTGATTTTCGTCAACAATTAGAGTGATATTTTCACTAGTCAAGCTGTGAGGGGTTAGAATGACTTTTTCGTCCATACCCATTTTCTTAAAATAATAAAAAACTAATTTACAAAGTTTAAGAACTTCGTGGCTTTGATTCCTCCATTGATGAGGATACGTAAGAGCAATAAAAATATCTTTGTTCCCCTCTGGCAAATAAATAGTGTAGATAAATAATTTTTGATTGAATTAAATTTTTAAAAGTTAATTAATATGAACACTTAATTACAAGTTAACGGTTGACTCTCGAATTCATTAATGGGTCCATAGACCTTATATTAAGTTTTTCTAAGATTTCCTTTGATAAATCTTAGTGGCGACTCCATTTCATTTTTTTATCGCCGTCTCCGCAACGACCCTGGTTGCAATAGACGACGACTCTGCAACGACCCTAGGGTAGAGGACTCTTGTATATGTCGTGTTTGTCTTGCAGGGTGCTAGTTAATAGGGCTAAAGGTTTGTATTCACCCACACACTCCACGCACTTTCACTTTTCCTCACACACATTTTGAGCTCTATACCCGAGTCAATGCGACCCTTAGGATTAGAAGGAGGCTAGGCAGGTGTTATTGAGAGGCTCTGTGATCATGTAATGACTGTCTAGTTTTCGGTCAGATTGATACCGGCGGTTGCCATATTGAGAGGGCTGATCCCTACATATGGCTAATTTGAGTGCTGGGTCCTCATTATTTAATAAGGGCACCCTGAGTACCGAGTGAACTTTAGAGTCTAAATCCACCTTTAAAAATCTTCACTAACAAATGAACTTAATGGCCTAATAATTTAGGGTTTTGTTTCATGCATCTCGTATGATCATGCATCTAATATGTCCATGCATTCATGCATCTCGTATGACCATGCATCCAATATTTCCATGCATTCGTGCATCTCTTTTCCATGCACCTTGATGCATCTCTTATTGTTCGTGCATGTTCGTGCACCTCATGTAGACATATCTCCATGCACATTCTTTTATTTTGTATTACATGCACACATTATTTATATTCTTAAGTTTTACAAAAGTTTCTTTGGCGGAAAGATTCAATGGGGTCCAACAACGAGGCAGTGGAGCTTCAAGAGAGCAATGATTTGGGGCCACAGAGCATCAGGATTACAGGGTTGGTAAATGACCTTCGGAGAACGAGAGAGCTTTCCCAAAGGATGTCGAAGGATGCACATCTCTTTTTTGAAAAGAATTATGGCTGAGTGCTAGACATATTGCATATTCAAATTGAGAAGCCAGTTGTCAGTGCGCTAGCCCAACTCTGAAATTCAAGTCTTAAATGCACTAGCCCAATTATGGAATTCAAGTCTTAAATGTTTTGAATTACCAAGTGTTCACATCGTACCCACTATAGAAGAGTATGAGATGATGATAAGGTAGACAACCAAGGAATGCCCTAGGTTGTATCTCTATCATGGAGCTTATATCAAAGCCGAAAAAGTGGCAGAATTAGTAGGATTAAAGAAAAGTGGGTGAATTTTGAGAAGCAAGGATATGTGCTAGGATGGAAAAAAGATGTATCAGAAAATCATCTGGAGAATCTAGTCAATCAAGGGGACTGGAAATGTTTCAACAAAACCTTAGCTCTAATGATCTATGGTCTAATATTGTTTCCTTCCTCACTAGCCACAACTGATGTAGAAGTTGTAGATGTATTTTATCAACATGATAAACATAGACGGAATATTGTTCCCGCTTTACTAGCGGAAACATTACTCACCATGAATGTGTGCCACGAAAAGGGAAGGGATGGCTTCGGTGTTGCTCACACATGTTATATGTATGGATAATAACCCATATGTTTTCTAGAGGACGCATGAGCCGCATACCAGATCCATTAAGGGAGTTTCATAGTATTCTTGTAAAAAACCAAAAGGTCCAAGCTTGGAAAGAGGACTTGCTCGCATTTGAAGAATACAACTTATGCTTGTTGTGTCCTTAGTACCACGCTAGGGACACTATTTTTAGTTGCGGGGAATTTTCAAATGTTCCCCTAATGGGTCCAAGAGGGTGCATTTTTTACACTCCTGTTATAGCACTGAGACAACTAAAATGGACTCAAGACAAGCTGAGAAAACTGGAACTTGAAGGAGACACCTTTCGATATGAGCATTGTTATGATAGCAAAACACTTGAAAGGATCAAGTTTGCTTGGAGAAACATCAAGAGAAAAAATTAAAAGGAATTGCGAAAGCCCCGTGTAGCTGTGACTCAGAGATATAAGGATTGGAGAATTGCTAGGAAGCTCACTCAACTCCCCCCACAAGAAATCCTACCAGAGGAAGAAACCGTCCTTAGTAAGGAATGCCTTATTTCACAATTGGAGGTGGCAAAAGCACGACTTGCCTTGATGGAAGAGAAAGAGGAAGCTGCTAGGACAAAGATAATCATCCTTGAAGATCACTGCCAAAAAAGTATAAAGAAATAGAGCGCCTGAGGGATGAAAGCTCCGGTGGAAATTCCACATGTCTTGCAATGCGAACTAGAAGGAAAGTTGGTCGAGGCCCAAGAAAACATTGTACACCTTGAACGGTATGCTCGTGAGAAGGAGCAGCTGATTGAAGTGATCCAACATGAATTATCTGAAAAATGCCTGAGGCCGAAGAATCCTGGGTCGCAGTTCGAAAGGCAGACAAGAGCGTCAGACTCTTAAAAGAGGAGATAGCGAAGAAGGTTGAGCTGATTGAAATATGGAAGACATGGGCTAAATATTAAAAATAGAAGAAGATAACATCGATGAAGAAATGCGACGACATGGAGGAACATGTCCATCACCATGCAACAAGCTTAATAACGCGTCTGAACAAAGCTAAAGGCCATGAGGACAACTCCCGAAATAAAGCTTCCGCTAGCTGTCTTCTAATTTGTCCTATATTGCCAATGTTTGGCTAACAGCCTAGTGGTTAAAGAGGATCATGAAATAAATCAGTGACCCTACCTTTGTAATAGTTTTGTTTATTGAACGTTTGAAATATGAATAGTTGAATGTTTGTCGTAGTATTTTTGGACAATCTTCGGTTAATAATATTTAATTTTGCAGATACCAGTGGTTATTCTAGAAATTGTCTATCAAGGAGCATTTCTCATGTGGATAAGTATCAACCACACTTTTGACTTGAGACCCTTGTCCTTGCTTGAAAGCGTGGGGGCCTCAAACATTGCTAGCATATTGGGTTGCAAGGAATCTCTTAACTCATTGAGCACCCAAATTGAATCTTTTTTCGACTAACATTTTTTCTATCTTTTCTTTTCATAACATGCTTGTTTTAATCAAAATTAATAAAATCAAAAGACAAGGTGTTTTCTCGGAATCCATATTGCATATGCCTAGCAGCTAGAGCTATGGATCACTTAGAAAAGCATAACGAGGAAATGAGGAGGGATATTGATATGCGGAAGAGCCAAATGGCTCAGATCCTAGGTCAAAAAGAAAAAAGAAGGGACCTCTCAAAAGAACATAGTAGAAAGTAGCTCTCAAGGGATGCCATTCGTCCCAACCTATCCGTTCGGCTTCCAAATTCCTTTTACCTACCAACTGCCTCCACATCCCACGATCAAATTACCGGAAGCCCAATAGCCGCAATTTGGTCTTCCATGTAATTATACCCCCCAACAGCTCAAGATCCACCAGTTGGAGAATCCTCCCATCCTTGAGAGAATCAAATTGTTGATCTTCACCCCCTCTTTGGCTTTTTCCAGAATCATCCTCAGCAAAATACTAACCAAAGAACACCCCAAACAAACGAACTGATTATTCGCCAGCCAAAGAACCCTTTTTCTCTCTTTCCTTTTCATAACATGTTGGTTTTAATCAAAATTAACGGAATCAAAAGACAATGTGTTTCCTCGGCATCCATATTGGACACGCGAAGCAGCTAGAGGTATGGATCACTTTGAAAAGTAGAACGAGGAAATGAGGAGTGATATTGACACGCTGAAGAGCCAGATGCCTCAGATCCTAGAGAAACTAAGCGAACTGGGTCAGAAAGAAAAAGAAGGGACCTCTCAGAGGAACATATCAGAAAGTAGCTCTCAAGGAATTCCATTCGTGCCGACCAATCCGTTCGGCTTCCAAATGCCTTTTACCTACCAACTGTCTCCACACACCATGATCGAATCACCAGAAGCCCAATGGTCGCAATATGGTCTTCCACCTAATTAGACACCCCAAACAGCTCAAGATCCACTAGTTGGAGAATCCTCCTAGCCTCGAGAGAATCAAATTGTTGATCTTAACCCCTTCTTTGGATTTTTCCAAAATTATCTTCAGCAAAATACTAACCAAAGAACACCCCAAACAAACCAACCGATTACCCTTCAGCCAAAGTCCACTAATATAAGCACCCAGGGGAATCCTTTGGTCATGGGTACCCACCAATTGCACGGGGAATTGGAAGGAGGTCGATCCAAGGAGAAGTTAGAAATCCTTGAGGAAAAATTACGGGCTGTTGAAGGGAACAATTACGAGTTTGGGCAAGCCACTGATCTGTGTTTGGTCGCAGATGTGATAATTCTGGCGAAAATTTAAAGCCCCCAATTTCCATAAATACAAAGGCATCACCTGTCCGAAGGCCCACCTCACAATATACTTTTAGAAAATGGCGTTGCATGTACGCGATGACAAGCTCTTGATTCATGTGTTCCAGTATAGCCTGGATGGAGCAGCTTTAAACTGGTACAGGAATCTCGAGCGTACCCAAATCCAAATCTGAAAGGACTTGGTAGACGCATTTTTGAAGCAATATAAAAACAATATTTACACGACTCCTGACAGATTGGAGCTGTAATCCATGAGGAAGAATGACCTTAAGTCTTTCAAAGAATATGCACAAGGTGAAGAGAAATTGCCCCCCAAGTTCAGCCCCATTTGTCAGATAGGGAGATGGCGACCTTGTTCATTGATACCTTAGGAGACTCCTACTATGAGATGATGATATGGAGCATCTGTTAAAGCTTCCTGGATATTGTAATGACTTGGAAAAGAATCGAAACTGGAATAAGGAATAGCAAAATATCCCAATCTTCAACAAGTAATACCAAGAAACCCTTCAACGGGTCAAGTAAAAAAGGGAATGACAATGCAATAATGGTTAGTCCAGGACCTTTACAACCAAACAACCCTGTAGCCAACATCAATTACCTATCCATCATCACCAATTTCACCAATTCCCATCCTCGTCGCCCCTACTTTATGACTCCTTTATCATAACCCAATACCTCCACCACACAATCACCCCAAACCAACCAAACACAATACTCAAACAATAGCCAACCCAGACAGAAAAATAGCCAAGAACGAAACCCTGTTCATTTCGATCCCAATCCCATATCATGCACTGAACTATTACCCCACCAAATAAAAATCGATTGCTAGTACCCATTTCTCATGAAACCAATAAGTCCCCCATACCCTAAGGGATATGATCAAAATCAAAAATGCAAATACCATCTTGGTGTTGTTGGTCATTCTACAGAAAATTGCCGATCCCTCAAGTTTAGGATACATGACTTTATCAATGCTGGGTTTCTAAACTTTAAAGAGGCTAATCTAAATGTGGGGACCAACCCTTTACAAGGCATGAGAGCCCATCTACCAATGCTGTCGAGGAAAATGTCATGGGGCCTTTGAAGACAAGATTTGAAGATATTGAGATGTTGTTATCATTCGTCTTTAAAGAGATATGCAAGTTTGGGTAGATCGAAGGAAATCTTGACGAGAATTTTGCGTGTCCATTACACCCTAGGGCTAACCATTCGAAAGACAGATCTGATAAATTTAAGAAATCTTTGCAATACTTGATGGATAGGCATTTGATCTAGGTAGGCCGTCACAAGAATGACGAAGAAGTGTCAGCGGATGACAGCCCAACTCCAAAACCCTTAGTGATACATTACACTAAGAATGGGGCCACCTCGCCGCCTGATGGACCTAGACTAATCGCTATCCAAGTCCCAAGTGTCTTCCCTTATAAGGATATCAAAGTTGTCCCTTGGAGATATGACGTTCAAGTTTGTGCAGAAGAGGTGAAACAGGATAATTCAGAGGGTCTTGTTGATTTATCCGATGTTACCAATATTGCGGGAGTTGGAGGCATGACTCCTAGTGGTCGCATTTAGTTCCCAAATGAAATAAGGAATTCACCTTAGAGAGAAATGGTGAAGGCTTATGGAGATAAAGGAAAATGAAAGACAAATGTAATTAATCGAGAGACCAACGTTTAAGAGCCAGTAAAGGAAATTGAGAAAACGGTCTCCGATGAAGAGGCTTGAATTCCTAAAATTGATAAGGCAAAGTGAGTATATGGCAATGGACCAGTAGAACCAAATCCCTATCAGGATTTTGCTCTTATCATTGTTGTTGAACTCAGAGGTTGCTAAAAATATTGCATGAAGCTTATGTTGTCCACGACATCTCCGTAGAAAAGCTTGAAGGGATTGTTGGTAACATCAATGCCAATAATCACTCCACATTCATTGATGATGAAATGCAGGGATGAGGCATAATAGGGCCTTGCACATATCCGTAAAATGTATAGACTACGTTTTGGGCCGAGTTTTGATTGATAATGGCTCTTCGTTAAACGTGATGCCAAAGACTACTTTGGTGAAGCATCCCTCAAGTTCGTCGCTGATGTAACCTGTCTCCATGATAGTTAGGGCATTCGATGGGTCCCGCTGAGATATCATCAAAGGAATAACACTTCCCGTCGAAGTGGGCCCCGTGACCTTTGAAATCACCTTCCAAGTCATGGATATTTTGCCAGCATACAACTGCCTTTTAGGTCGACCTTGGATCCAGTGTGCTGGAGCAATACCCTCCTCTCTCCACCAGAAACTGAAATTCATTGTTGATATTAAGCTGGTTATTGTTGCTGCTTAAGATGACCTGTTGGTGAGCCAGTCTTCGTCTACCCACTATATTGAAGTTGCGGAAGAAGCCTTGGAAACCTCATTCGCCCTTGAAATTGCAAATACTACTTATGTAAAATAGGGGTTCCCTACTGCAAAGTCTTAGCCACCCGGTGCTGCAATGATGGTAGCCAAAGTCATGCTTGAAATGGATTTTAGAATGGGCAAGGCTTAGGCAAGAATGGACAAAGGCATGTTAAGCCACTAAAGCTAATAGAGAACAAAGATCGATTCGGTTTAGGCTATAAACCCTCTAAGGAGGATAGGCAAAGGGTGGCTGAAGATAAAAAAGAAAGAAGGATGGCTATATTGGAGAATAGAGAGCCAAAAATTGGAGGGGTCCCTATATATGATCTGTCTTAGAGCTTTCGAAGTACCGGATTTGCGTTCCCAAGCTCTATTTCTGCTAATTTTGAAGAATACTCTCCTGAAGTTGAGCACGATGACCTAGTCCACGCCTGCCCACCAAACTCGGAGCTCAATAACTAGAAGATCCTTGAGTTTGTTGTCATTTTTAATTATGATTCAAAGTAATTTTGTAATGCAATCCTATTGCTCTTCCTAAGGCTTTAGGATAAACTCGTTGGAATAAGGGCACATGTGTTTATCATTTTTCTATATCATTAATAAGAAGCGCTTTGAATTTTTTTAATAATGTTCTTTTGACCACTCTACCCTTCCCTAAACTCTATTCTATGCTTAAATATTTTGTTTATTCCACTTTTTTTGCGAATCTAAAACAATGCAGGTGTTGGAGACTACTTTCTCACTTTCCTTTGCTGGCTCTTTAGCATTGGTCTCTTGATTAATTACATCTGCCTTTCCTTTTCCTTTATCTCCATAAGCCTTCACCATTTCTCTTTGTGGTGAATTCCTTATTTCATCCGGGATATAAATGTGACCACTACGGGTCATGCCTCCAACTCCCGCAATATTGGTAATATCGAAAAATATAGTAGGACCCTATGACTGGTCCTATTTCACCTCTTCTACACAAACTTGAACGTCATATCTCTAAGGGACAACTTTGTTATCCTTATAAGGTAAGGTACTTAGGACTTGGTTAGTGATTGGTTTAGGTCCATTAGGCGATGAGGTGGCCCCATTCATCATTCTTGAAGCGGCCTACCTGGATCAAATGCCTATCAATCAAGTCTAGCAAAGTTTTCTTAAATGTATCACATCCATCTATCAAATGGTTAGCCCCAGGGTGTAATGCACTTGCAAAACTCTCATCAAGATTTCCTTCGATCAACCCAAACTTGCACATCTCTTTAAAGACGAATGACAACGACGTATCTATATGTTCAACTCCCGTCTTCAAAGACCCCATGACGTTTTCCTCGACAGCATTGGTAGATGGGCTCCCATGCTGTAACACCTTATTTTGTAGACCGTTTTTTTTCTCATATACAAGCGAAAGCTAAATTTACTACACAATAAATAATAATGATTACAGTCCTTTTTAACTTAAACAAATTCCTATCCAGCTGAACAAATAAATACTTGAACATAAAACTTAGGTTCGCCATGTCTGGTTATACCTAAGAAAACCTTGAGACTTTTCTCGTCCGTAGCTATAGCTGCTTAATCTTCTGATACCTGCAATACTGAGACCGTCAGTTATATGTAAAACATATAACCGAGTAACCCCCGGTCTAACTAAAAACATTACAAATCAGTATTGCAGCTAGTCTAACTAGAAAATCTCCCCAATACAAGCCTAACATACCCATAACATATTCAAACAAAGGAATACACACAAATACAATTTAATTCATATGCATGAAGGTCATGAATCTCATTAGATTTCATTTCAATTCATTTAAATCACATTACATTTCATTTCAATTCATTTCTTTTCATCTTTTAACGGGAGTCCAGTGCACTACATCTCCACCATAGGTATCTTGGCAGAAAGGCATAATTTGAGCTCACTGATACCCCCGGTAAGCGTCCCTACCTGAATCTCTAGGGCACTGCCAGGCTATCTTAACCCCTTTCAGGATAGCCTATAACTATCTTGACCCCTTTCGGGATAGTCATTAAATTTTCTTAGGCCATCTTAACCCCATTTTTTGGGAGACCCTACTTCTTTAGGCCATCTTAACCCCATCTCTGGGAGACATTTCATGCTTGTCCACTTACCCGATATACTACCGGTGGGATTCATTCATTATAATTTCACATTACATGTTATCATGCATTCAATAATCATCTTCATCTTAATTGCATTTAACATGTTTCCACATTCATCATTCATCACATCTCAACTACATTAAACATTAATCTCATATCAAATGCATCCAACATGCTCCAAAGTTCATCATTTATCATATTTAAATTTCATTAACCATCAATTAAAATAATTTCCATCCATGTCACATTCCTACATAATACAATTACATGACACTATGCATGATTTTTAAAATATTAGGACCTATTTTTATCAATTCAAATCCTAAAAATGGAACCCTTGAGATTAAATTAAGTTTTTGAAGTAAATTCCAATCCTGTTCTGTGTCATATTCGCTGCCGCGAATTGGACACACAATCAGTCCTCTGTTTTTCGTCAGCACTGCACCCTGTTGGTATTTTGGCTATAACTTGAGTTGTAGACCTCCAAATTGGGTGAAATCAAGGGAAAATGAAAGCTAATACAATTATCTACAACGTTTTTGAAGAACCTAAGATCTGAGTCAATCTTATGCTAGTAGATAATTTTACTTGAATCCACCTGCCCATGTGAAAAACCCAAATCTGGCAGCTCTTAGTATCTTGCCTATAACTCAAGTTATACAACTTGGATTTTGATGCAACGTGTGGAATTACAAAGCTAACAAAATATACTAAAACCTTGTTAGAGGCCACAAAATCAAAATCCAAATAAAACCCAGTCAAATATTCAGTTCCAATGTTCCAAGTTCAGCCAAAACAGGGGAAATTGATATTGATTAACTTTCACAATTTCAATCCTACCTTCCATCTCAATTCATCCAAAATCATACCAACTTCATCTAGTTCATTATGAGTCACTCAAAATCAATTCACAATGATGACCAATGTCCAATTCCATCAATTTCACACCATCACCAATCTCAAAGCATACAATATCATAAGCATTCAATTTCTAACAATTAGCTAAGACCTCAATCATGCATTTCTCAACACCTAATTCATGGAACATAACTCCAATACACACACCCATTGCTTCTCCATTCAATTCACCATATGACCTCATTTTAACATGTAATGCACACAATAAGGTTCTACAATCAACATGCATTGCCACAAAAGCACAATCAAGTTCATCATCATCATATACAAAGAGTCTACAAGCAAACAAGTATCAATATCCACTTCACTTTTCAAAACACAAGGTATAATTCAAGCTAATTCAAACAAAACACATGCAACCAAATTTCTGCAATCTAACACAACCAATTCCAACACCTAACCTCATACCATCATCTAATCCATAATTTAACTAATTTGGGGGTTTTGTGGGTTACCTTAGAATTGGAGCTCTAAACTCAATCTCTAAATTCTACCGTGGAAGATTCTAAACCGGTAGAATTGGAGTTCCCGACGCAAGGATCATTTTCTTCAACTGCTCCGATGGCAACCGGCGGCCGGAAGGCCACCATGCAACCACCCAAAGTGGTGGCTCTTCCTAACTTTCTCTTTACTCTCTCGCCACCCCCATCCAATTTTCTTATTTTGATTGTGTTTGATGTGTGGCTGTGAGAGAGAGTGAGTGCTATGAGGGTGTGTGATTTGGTGAGGTAGGGTGCATAGTAACAGTATGGTCCTTAGCTTTAATTTATTAAAAATTGCACTTAAGTCCTTGTATTTATAAAATTTAATAAAAGTCCAAGACAACTTAATTTAAATGAATAAAACCACAAGGATTTAGTTGCAACTTTCTAATTTTATATTTTAGTCCCCTAAGCCTACCTTGCTATATTTTTAATCTCTTAGTTATACTTATATTATAATTTATCCCTTTTCCCCTAATCGTATCTTCTTTATAATTCATTTTAGTTCTCTAAATTCCTTATCTTTTCTAAGATAGCCCCTTAAGGACATAACTAGTAAGTTTAAATAATTTACTCTAGAAACTTTGAAATTTGGGATGTTACACATGCCCCAGTAAAGGGTTGGTCCCCACATTTGGATTGGCCTCTTTAAAGTTTAGTAACCCAACATTGATAAGGTCCTGTACCCTAAACTTAAGGGATCGACAGTTTTCTGTAGAATGACCAACGACACCAAGATGGTAGTCGCATTTTGCATTTTTATCGTATCCCTTACGGTATGGGGGACGTATTGGTTTCATGGGAATGGATACCAGCAATCGATTTTTGATTATGTGGGATAGTAGTTCAGTGTATGATACAGGGATGGGATCAAAATGGACGGGCTTTCGTTCTTGAGTATTTTGTTGTCTGGGTTGGCTTTTGTTTGAGTATTGTGTTTGGTTGGTGTGGGGTGATTGTGTGGCAGAGGTATTGGGTTGTGATGGAGGAGTCATAATGTAGGGGGCGGTGGGATTGGAAATTTGTGAATTGGTTGTGATGGATGGGTAATTGATGTAGGCTATAGGGTGGTTTGGTTGAGAAGGTTCTATCCCGGGTAGACTAATCAATACTCCATCGGCGCTCCCTTTTTTACTTGACCCATTGAAGTGTTTCTTGGTATTACTTGTTGCAGATTGGGCTATTTTGCCACTCCTTATTCCAGCTTCGATGCTTTCCCCAGTCATTACAATATCCGGGAAGCTTGAGCAGATGTTCCTTATCATCATCTCATAGTAGGGGTTTCCTAGGGTATCGATGAACAAGGTCACCATCTCTCTATCAGACAAAGGGGTTGAACTTGGGCGGCAGTTTCTCTCCACCTCTCTTCATATTCATTGAAAGACTCAAGGTCCTTCTTTCTCATGGATGGTAGCTCAAAGCTGCCAGGATTCATGTCAATGTTGTATTTATATTGCTTCAAAAATGCGTCTGCCATGTCCTTCAAGCTGCGGATTCGGGTACGCTGGAGATTCGTGTACTAGTTTAAAGCTGCTCCATCCAGGTTGTCCTAGAACACATGAATCAAGAGCTTGTCGTCACATGCATGCGACGCCATTTTCCGGAAGTACATTGTGAGGTGGGCCTTTCGTTAGGTGATGCTTTTGTATTTATGGAAACCGGGGGCTTTAAATTTTGGCGAAATTTCCACGTCTATGACAAAACACAGATTAATGGCTTCCCCAAACTTGTAACTGTTCCTTTCAACGGATCGTAATCTATCCTTAAGGCTTTCTAACTTCTCCTTGGATCGATCTCCTTTTAATTCCCTGTGCAATTGGTGGGTACCCATGACCAATGGATTCCCCTCGGTGCCTAGATTGGTGGGCTTTGGATGAAGGGTAATCGGTTGGTTTGTTTGGGGTGTTCTTTGGTTAGTATTTTGCCGAGGATGATTCTTGAAAAAGCCAATGAGGGGGTTAGGATCAACAAATTGATTCTCTTGAGGATTGGAGGATTCTACATTTGGTGGATCTTGAGCTATTTTGGATGTATAATTAGGTTGAAGATCATATTGCGGCCATTGGGCTTCCGGTGATTCGATTGTGGGCTATGGAGATAGTTGGTAGGTAAGAGGCATTTGGAAGACAAACGGATAGGTCAGGACGAATAGCATCCCTTGAGAGCTACTTTCTGAATTGTTCATTTAAGAGGTCCCTTCTTTTTCCCAGTTCGCTTAATTTCTCTGGGATATGAGCCATCTGGCTCTTCAGCTTGTCAATATCACTCCTTATTTTGTCATTTTGCTTTTCTAAGTGATCCATAGCTCTAGCAGCTGCACGTGTCCTATATGGATGCCGAGAAAACACCTTGTCTTTTGATTCTGTTAATTTTGATTAAAACAAACCTATTATGAAAAGAAAGGAGAGGAAAAAGGTTAGTTGTAAAAATATTCAGTTGGGGTGCTCAACGAGTGGAGTGATTCCTTGCAACCCAATATGCTAGCAATGTTTCAAGCCCCCACCCTTTCAAGCTAGGATCGAGGGTCTCAAGTCAAAAGTGTGGTTGAGACTTATCCACGAGAGAAATTCTCCTTGATAGACATTGTCTAGAATAACAATTGGAATCCACAAAATAAAATATTATTAACTGAAGATTGTCCAAAAATACAATGTCAAACATCGAATTATTCATATTCCAAACGTTCAATAAACAAAACTATTACAAAGGTAGGGTCACTCATTTGTTTCATGATCCTTCTTAACAACCATGATGTTAGCTAAACATTGACAATACTGGACAAATTGGCAGACATCTAGTGGAAGCTTTTTTTTCGGGAGCTGTCCTCATGGCCTTTTTAGCTTCGTTCAGACGCGTTATTAGGTTTTCTGCATGGTGATGGACAAAATCCTTCATGTTGTCACAATCCTTCATCGTTTCTATCTTCTTCTCATTTTGATATTTAGCCCTTGTCTTCCATATTTCAATAAGCTCATCCTTCTTCGCTATCTCCTCTTATAAGAGTCTCATGCTCTTGTCTACCTTTCGGGCCGTGACCCAGAATTCTTTGGCCTCTTGGCACTTTCCAGATAATTCTCGTTGGATCACTTCAATCAGCTGCTCCTTCTCACGGGCATACTGTTCAAGGTGTTCAATCTTTTCTTGAGCCTCAAGCAACTTTCCTTCTAGTTTGCGGTGCAAGGCATGTGTCTCTATCAGAGTCCCATTTCTCTTCTTTGTGGAATTTTCATCTGTGCTTTCATTCCTCACGTGCTCTACTTCTTTATCTTTTTTTTGGTAGTGATCGTCAAGTATGATTATCTTTCTCCTAGTAGCTTCCTCTTTCTCTTCCATCCAGGTGAATTGTGCTTTTGTCCCCTCCAATAGTGATATAAGGCACTCCTTACTAAGGGCGGTTTCTTCCTTCGGTGGGATTTCTTGTGGGGGACTTGAGTGAACTTCTTGGCAACTCTCTAATCTTTATATCTTTGAGTCGCAGTTAGACAGGGCTTTCCCAATTCCTTTTCAATTTTCCACTTGATGTTTCTCAAACTTCATCCTTTCAAGTGTTTTGCTATCATCACAGTGCTCATATTGAAAGGCATCTCCTTCAAGTTCCTATTTTCTCGTCTTGTCTTGAGTCCATTTTAACTGTCTCAGTGCTATAACAGGAGTGTAAAAAATGCACCCTCTTGGACCCATTAGGGAAACATTTGAAAATTCCCCGCAGCTGAAAATAATGTCCCTAGGGTGGCACCAAGGACACACCCATGATAAGTTCTGTTCTTTGAATGCGAGCAAGTCTTCTTTCAAAGCTTGGGCCTTTTGGTTTTTTACAGGGATACGGTGAAATTCCCTTAATGGATCCGGTATGTGGCTCATGCATCCTCTAGAAAACATATGGGTTATTATCCATACATATAACATGTGTAAGCAACACCGAAGCAATCCCTTCCCTTTTTCGTGGCACACATTCATGATGACTAATGTTTTTGGTAGTAAAGCGGGAACAATATTCCATCTATGTTTCTCATGCTGATAAAATACATCTACAACTGCCTGATCCGCTGTGGCTAGAGAGGAAGGAAACAATATTAGACCATAGATTAGTAGAGCTAAGGTTTTGTTGAAACATACCAGTCCCTTTGATTGGCTAGATTCTCCAGATGATTTTCTAATACATCTTTTTTCCATCCTAGAACATACCCTCGCTGCTCAAAATTCACTCACTTGTTCTTTAAGCCTACTAACTCTGCCACTTTTTAGGCTGACATAAGCTCCATGATAGAGATACGGACCAAGGAATTCCTTGGTAAATCAAAACATTTAACACTTGAATTCCAGAATTGGGCTAGCACACTGAGAACTAGCTTCTCAATCTGAATATGAAATAAGCCTAGCACTCGACCAGAATTCTTTTCAAAAGACAGACGTGCATCCTTTGACATCCTTTGGGAAAGCTCTCTTACTCTCTGAAGGTCATTTACATACATTGTAATCTTGATTCTCAGTGGCCCCAAATCATTGCTCTCTTGAAACTCCCCTGCCTCATTTTTGGACCCATTGAATCTTTCCGCCTAAGAAACTTTTGTAGAACTTATTTAATAAGCATATATGAGTAAGAATATAAATAATGTGTGCATGTAATAAAAAATACATGGAGATATGTCTACATGAGGTGCATAAACATGCACGGACCATAAGAGATGCATCAAGGTGTATGGAAAAGAGATGCACGAATGCATGAAAATATTGGATGCATGGTCATACGAGATGCATGAATGCATGGACATATTAGATGCGTGGTCATATGAGATGCATGAAATGACATGATATAGTTTTAAAATATGGGGGAAGTACATGGGTGAGAGGTATGCCCCACGTGTCCTATATTGAGGAGGTCCTAGGGTAAGAGATTTGTAAGGAATAGAACCCTAAATTGGTAGGCCATCAAGTTCATCTGATAATGAAGAGTTTTAAGGGTGGATTTAGACTCCTGAAGTTCACTCAGTTTCCATATTTCCCTTATTAAATAATGAGGACCCAGCAGTCAAATTAGCCACATGTAGGGACTGGCCCTCTCAATATGGCAACCGCTCGTAACAATCTAAGCAAAAACTAGACGAACATTACATGAGCACGGTGCCTTTCAATAACACCTGCGTAGCCTCCTTCTAATCCTAATGATTGCAAAGACTTGGGTATAGAACCCAAAATGTGTGTGAGGAAAAGTGTAAGTGCGTGGAGTGTGTGGGAGCATACAAACCTTTTGCACTATTAACTAGCCATCTATAAGACAAACACGACATGTACAAGAGTCCTATACCCTAGGGTCCATAAAATATACAATATATAACACAAAAGTGATCAAATCATGCAATTATAAGCAAACAAACATACACTATTTGAATATTTGAGGGATTAGTTTCTAAAGGAATTAGTGACTCCTACTTAACACCCAGACACAACAATTGGAGCGGCAAAAACATATGAAAATGCGGAAGCAACGTAATCACATGTATAAATCTCAAATAAGTTTAGGAGAACATACTTATCAAATCAAGAATAGTTCTATCCTTGGTACTTCATACTATCTCTTTGCACCTTCTTCACACTTGCTCTTCCTTTCAATTTTTTTTCTCTGTGTTTTGTTTAGTGCTGAGATCTTAAAATAAATCGGTTCCTTTATTCCTAGCTGAGTGTCTATTTAAACTATTTGAGCCTCTCCCCATATTGAATTTTATTGGTTGAAAGAAGGGATCAGATAGCTGCTAGTTTGTAACAACCCAAAAGCTTGCTCCGATCTTTTCTGTTTCCTAAAATTCCTCCTTTTCAGCTTGCTTGGCCAAGTCAAAGTTGGTACTAACACCAGCAACTAAAATTCTATTTTATCTCTAATCTCAGCTACTAACTTCATTTTATTAAATTTACTAATTAATCGATTAAAAAAATCAATTAACAAAATTAACTAGTAACCTTAAACACCTAAAAAATAATAAGATAAAATTGGGTATTCACAGTTATCATTAGAAAGCATGAAAGATTCAAGTTTCTGTTCTAAAACGTCAATGCGCGAAGAACTTTATTGGAGTCGTTTCAATTTGGCATTCATTTCTTTCAAGCGAGTATTGTTTGCCATGGGGAGGACAATGAAAGCACCAAATGTTATGATACTACAGAGTAATATTGTAAATTGAATATACTAAACGGAGATGAGTTTCTTTGATTTATTATTCAAACTCTATATTACAAGTAGTATTATAGAATTATGGAAATAGAGAAATCCAAGTCAACATGAGATTGGCCAGAGAATAGGAAAGGAGACAGAAGACAGAGGAGAAGTTAACAATACAAGACATACCACCATACAATTAACACTAAATTATAAATAGAACACACATATTACAGTTACTCTAATAATTAAATATTCCTTATTTGTTGTCTCATTAATTAGTAACTTCTATGTTTTGTGGTCTTTAATGGATCATACACTCCAAACACCAGAACAACAACAATGGATGCACAAGCTTATGGGTTATGACTTTGTTATTGAATACAAACTGGGAAACCTGCATCGAGTTGCTTTTTGACCTCTTCTAATCTTTAGGGACATTTCGAGCTCCATTCATCTTAGCATTTTCTTGTCTGGGGGACATTCTGGCATCAACGGAGGCTTATGTTCCTCAATGTTGGTATCAAGACCTGGCATGTCCAGGTATGACCAAGCAAAGACATCGCTATAGTCATGCAATAATTTCACGAGCCTTGCACGCTCTTCATCTTTCATGAATGTGCCAACTTTGACCTCTTTTCTCTCTTCTTTGGTTCCTAAATTAACTAACTCAGTTGCTTCTTTATGAGGCTGAATCTCTCTGGCCTCTTGTTTAACTAACCTTAGCAACTTAGGGGATAGTTCGGAGTCACTCTCAACCCCCTCATCAGTCTGATCGATAGGAAATTCAAAACTACCTAATGCAGTACTAGCGTTGTCATCCGGAAAGCATCACTTGGGGAACAAAGAGGTTGTAGCATTGTTAGCTTAGCAAAAGAAAAAGTAATTAAGTTTAGTAATGATAATTAAAAAATTAGTTATCTTCCCTAAGTCTAACTTAACTTTTTTTATCATTTGCTAGCTATAGTTGAAATTGATAAATAAAACTTAAAGAGGTTACAAAAAGGTATATTAATGTGTCTCTTAAAGAGCTCATTTAACTTAAACATATATATGCTTTAAATTAATAAGTGTTTGACATTAATTAAAAGCATTTTGATAAGGGGCTTTGTTGTGGAATTTACATAGGACATATGTTGTGAACTTTGTAGGTCAGATACAAAGTTTTAGATACTTTTTCATGTAACAGATAATAGAATTTATCTTTATGTTGTTAATTCTTATTCTTCGTCTAAAATTTAAAAACATCATTTTCTTTATTTTCTTTTTTCAAAAAGAAATTCAAATAAAAAACAAAAAAAAGTGTTTATGTATATAAAAATGACAAAGTAGAAATTAAATTATTTTATAAACGTGACATATTAAAAATTGAAAGTTGATACATTCTTACATTTTTATTGTAGCCATTTTCTCACTTTAGATTTGTCAAATATAACTTACATATTACTCATGCTATAGTATAATAGTAATTTGATGAATTAGGATTTGTGAATTCAGGTTCATGGGTCTTTATATGTGTTTTACGATTAACGTTTAGAGAATTTTTTTTTATAGTTTTTTTGGGTAAATACTAGAGAAAATTCTGTTACATGGATTAAGTGAGCAAATGAGTAAACATACAATTTAAGTCTAAGCTTGTATCAGAAAAGACACACTTTAAGCTTTTGTACTTGTTCTCTGAGTAAGGTCTCTCTTTAATATTTGGTAAAAGAAAGTTAGGTTGATGGTAAGTCTATTTAATTAAGTTCAAGAGAACTAACTACCTTAACAAAGATATGGTGAAATTTATGTATAACCTATTAATATAGACAAATTTAATGAAGTGGGTCAAGGTCAAGGGACCAAACACACATCACTTAAATTAACTCTTGTTCAACATAACAATGACACTGTACTAAATAGAATTGAGTGTGTTCTTATCACTTTGTTTCTCATGCCTAAATAAAATAGGAGTAGAACATATCTTTAATTTATTCACCACTCTGTGTAGTCTTGTAATATATGTGTCTTGCCGTGTGGTGAATTTCGGTCTCTCTAGTGAGTAACTAAAGAAGGCTGCATGAGCTTATTGTAATCATATTTCCAATATCCTTCATATAAACTTATGCAATATATAGCTTCAGATGGAAAATAATATGAGCTTTGAAAAAGAGAAGGGGAGTTCCTGAAATACAGAAGGCTGCACGAAATATTCTATTCAGTATAAATGTAAAATGATGAGTTTCTTGGCATGGTGAAGTACTGATTAATATTATAAATAGATTAATTGTGAGATTTTAACGTAACTTGCTTCTAAACCCTTTATGAATTGTAGATCCAAGCTTTATACCATTCTAGTACTTGTTAATAATGCTTTTTAGAGTTTTACGTGATGGAAATGATTTAAGCAACTATTATAATCTGATGAGAACTGAATTTTGAATGCTATTTGTTGCTTTTTAATTTAATTATTACTTGTTGCTTTTGGTAAAACTATTTATTTTATTAGGTGCTATTTCGACCACCGGGCAATCGAGTGGCCAATCAACTTCTATTCCTGTACATACTGATTCATCAAGTAATTCGACAGAAGTTCCTTTAACCGAAGAATCTCACATTGAAAGTAATAGAAAGCAAGACATATATGTTGAAAAAATGTGCGAGTATCAGTAAATTTTATGATATCTTATGTTAATTTATGTTTGAACTGTTAACATGTGTTACTAAACATATAGGAAAAGGTTTAAAGAACAAGGGGTGACTCATGACATTGTGTCTAATGTATTCATGAGGATGTCAATTCCTGCAGAAAGATGGAAACATTATCCTATTGCCATGAAGGATCTTTTGTTTAAGGAATTCATGGTAAGCAATAATGTTTGAGCATTATATGTAGATTTTATGTTTATCATTAAATGAATGATCTTAAATTATATTTGCTTGCAGCAAAAATATGAATTTGCAGAAATTATGATCGTAGCATGGCAAGAACTTTTTGGGAGAAAACATGCCAAGACCGATACCCTGATATGTAGTGCAGGGCTAGAGAGGCAGCCTTAAAGGATATGTAGGCACAAATAATCTTGTTAATATTAAGGATAAGGGTCCTAAAGGAATGCGTAGTGAAGTATGGAATGGTTTGGTTTACATATGGTTAACTCCCAAGTGGCAAAAGAAATATGAAGCTGGTTGAAAGAATAGGGCAGTCATGCCTGAAGAGATGTTGCACACTGCAGATTCCATAAGTTTTGGTCAATATAAGACAAATTTGGTATGAAAGTTAATTTATTTTTCCTTTTTTGCTGTTTTTGCATCATAAATTTTTTTTTTACTTTTGTTACTCCTCTAATTCCTTTTGCATCCATAGATTATATATATTATTTAATGAATGATTTATTGAATCTAGCTAGCTAGATGTAACTAACTGAAACTAAAAAAATTAAAATCCCTTTAATTAATTAAAACCTTGGTTTGACAATGTGGTGATTACTACTTAAGAGTGGGCGGTTGGATAATTTGACATGCACATTGAATCAATAATACTGTGTTGCTATTGATATACAAACTATGAAAGGTTTAAATTCTAGCTAGCTAGCTTGGAATAATAGCTGCATTAGTAGTATACCCTTTCATTATACTGAATTAGTACTTTTTTCATTTTCTATTGTTAATTAATTAACCATAATATATATGTGTGCATTAAATCATTGATATATACAAGATGCGAAAGTGAACTTTTCCTTTATTAATATAAGCAAACAATAATATTGATGTAGCAGAAATAATAACGCTACAAAAAGAAATTGCAAATATTAATTTTTGCATCAGTTTAGCTTTTATATATATGATATAAACTTTATATTGGTGGATAAATATATAGTTATTAACAAAATAAAAATATTAATATAAACATTTTATATATATAGTTAATTTATCATATTGTTAGTATTCAATTACTATTGCTAACCCTGCTCAGTTCCTCCTCACAAAGTCCTCTTACATGTATGGGTTACTCTTGCATATGGGTTACTATTTTTCTGTTTGGAACAAAGCACCACTATTTTTCTGCAACATTACTATTTTGTAGTACTCCCTACACTAGCTAGTAGTATAATCCTCAAATTAGGGTTCTCATCCATCCTCAAGTGACCGTACCTTACAAACTGAGTTTTTAAACTCCTAGACATTCTATATATCCATCTAGATTTAATTATAGTATGGGTTACTCTTGCATATGTTAATGTCAATGTCAATGCTTTGCATTTTTATTTTATTTTTTGTTACTCTTTTTTATATTGAATTTGGGTTCTGATTTTTTTTTTTAGAAAAATTAAGGCAAAATGACACTTTTGGTTCCTTAACTCTTTGTGTCAATTCAATTTGATCCCTTGACTCTTTTTGGATTCGTTTTAGTCCCTTAACTTTTATTTTGAATTCAATTTAGTCCCTTCAGAAATGGTTTTTGATATGTTAACGTCATTGACGGATGTAATAGTAGGGGACCAAATTGAATTCAAAATAAAAGTTAAAGGACCAAAGTGAATTGCCGGAAAGAGTTAAGAGACCAAAAATGTCATTTTGCCAAAAATTAAATTATTGATCCCTTGCTATCTCTTAATTTAGAATATAGAGTCTTCAAAAGTGGCACATTGCACCCTTAACTACAGTATGGGGCTGAATTTAATGTGTTTACATTTATTTATTTATTGTATGCAGCACAATCATTCGGTTAACATTTCTTACAAATTATTGTTAGTAATCTGGGGTATGTTGGAATACCATGGTCAAATTTGGTTTTAGACAAAATATCTGATATTGACCATGAACCATGAAAATTGGGCTGGTATTAATATGCTATTGTTTCTTCTTTCTTTTTCTTCAATCTTGTACTTAGCAATATGCATGATATATATGCATCCTCTTCCATAAGCAATATTCTTTCTCTCATACTTTCCTTAATTCATATTACTATAGGAGGACAAAACAAAGAAACCAGTTTCTTTTAGGGATTTATATGATCATACTCACATTTGAATTTGAACGCTATATACCCTTGTTGTTGCTTTCTTGTTTATAGCGCTCGATCGCTTGATTTGCCAATTAGGGCCTGACTCTTGGATTGTTGTGGAATCATCAAAACTCTGGTTTTAGGGCATCTTAGAGCATTTGCATCCACATACTCCCCCTTGTTTATGATGACAAACAACAAACGAAATACTTAATCAGTATATCAGTGATATTGGAGCGTAGAACATTACAAGCGTAAAATATACAGACATATATTGAACTTAAGTTTATCATTAACTAGTTATAAGAAGATGATTAATATTCAGACACATATTGAACTGATTAAAAATTCAAACACATTAAGCAAAGTTATGCATGTTTCGTCATTGAAAGAGTTTTTGAACATGTTCAGCCTTGATTCTCCACCTTTTGTCATCATTAAAAAAAACATACAGATGAAACTAGACAAGTGTCAAGTCTAAAAATATTTAGATTCAAAATCATGAGTATAAAACTTCAAAATAATCCAGTTTAAAATAAACCAGGTTAAACAAAAATATCCCAAAAATAATCCAAAATAAACTAAGTTAGACATGTGCAAAGTGTAATGTGATTACAATTGGTTAGGGAGAGAGCAGAGAGGGGCTAGAGTGGGCCGGAAGCAGGTGGTGTACTAAAGAAATTAAAGTCTAAGCCGAGACTTTGTTGAGCCTTGAATCCCTGTAGACCTTCACCTCCAAAGGGCTACTGAGATCCGCCAGCGCTGCCTTGTTCATCATAGAATGTGGATTGAGAATACTGAGGCATGTAGGTAGAGCCGCGAGCAATTTCTTCTCTTAGGGAAGCAATCTCCCCTCGTAGCGATGACTCCATTTGCTCACACCGCTGCTCGAAGTATGACCGTTATTGCTCAAAATGGACGTCCAACATCTGCGAGATTTGGAGACTAAGTTGCTGAAAATGAGCGGGAAGAGGTTCTTGGTCCTGGGTTGGCTCATAGGGTTCTTCAAGGTCTGCTGGTTCAGGGAAGTCTTCCTTTGGGCGGTTACCTTCAAGGACTAAGTCATGAATGTACCAATTGTCTCCCGTGAAACTGATACTAGCACGGTGCGAAACTGATACTAGCAAGGTTTACTCGAAAGTGGCGGAGAGTGATGGTGATCAGTGTTCGGTATCGAAGAGGAGTGGTTCCTGTGGCTCCCTTCAACATATGGTGCAGAACAAGCCTTGCCTAATCAACGGGCTTCTGCTTGATGATGGCCCAGAGAATAAGCCGATCATCATGGAGGACCTTGGCAAAGTTTCCCACGCGACCAAGCAAGACGCGGGCAATAATCAAGTGCACTATGCAGGAGTCCATGGTCAGAGTGCTAGTCAGTAGATAGTCGCTCTGTTTGGACGTGTGAAATGATGCTCTAACATGGTACATAGCCCAAATGGCTGGGGTTGTATTGACTTGCCCATTGGCCCATGGCAGTGGATCTAGAGATTTGGGCTCCTTCAAAGCGTAGCCTGGTGAGTGATGTCCAGAGAGTAGATGGGATGGTAATTTTTGTGTGTTTGACTTCAGAAGTGAGGGTGAGTGTCTCTGATTTGTAAGCAAGGTTGGAGTAAAACACTCTGACAAGGTGAGGATAAACCTTCTCCTCGATACTAAGGAAAGGTACAAGATTGCCAGATTCGAGCCAGGGGACAAAGGAGAAGCCCTGCTCTTAAAACCAAGGCAGGTTGACTCATCGGGCGTCAACTAACTTGCGGTCGGTAAAATTCTTCTGGAATTTGGAGACTTGGTCAGCAGAAGAAAACTAGCGTTGGAAGAACGGAGAGACGCCATCAATGGCTAAGGGAACTGAGGAAAAGGACACAGTGCGTGGGCCACGTGGTATGGGAGTGGGTTTGTTGGTGGCGGTGCGTTTGAAACAAGGTCGTTTGGGAGTGGGAGAAGGAGGAGAGTTTGAAGGAGGTGGAGATGAAGGTGGTGAAGAGGAAGCCATTGATGAAGGTTTGAAGGTTGAGAGAGAAGGAGTTTGGAGATATTTGGATGAGAGATAGAGATAGTTTGCGTGAGGATGAGTGAAGTGTGAGAAAAGTAGCCAAAAAAAGAAACAGTATAAGTACTAAGGCACTTTCATATTCGAATGTACAGTCAAAGCAACAGTCAAAAAGGTCAGATATTCGAATCTGTATTCGAATGTGGGGATTTTGTATTTGAATATATATTCGAATATGAGAACACTGAGAAGCCTATATTCAAATATGTATTTGAATATGAGGGCTTTGAAAAACAAGGAAACTTTGTTGAAAACATGTTGACTGCCCATATTCGAATATGTATTCGAATATAAGACTTCCAGGAGCCTTATATTCAAATATATATATATATGCACATAATGCATATATTCGAATATGAATTTTAATATCAACTTGAAAAATTGAAATTTTTGAAGGGATAATGAATGTAAGAGATTTCAAGGGTTGATATTCATATCCTTGTGCCTTTTTGTAAGTAGAGGGACCTGCAAAATAAGAAGAATAGCCTCTGACGCTCAAGTCAGTAATGATGATTGATAAAAATGCAGGAATTTAAGACGAGTTATGACTCAGACAATACATGTTTGATCAATTATTCCAAGTTCTCTTCTTATAAAATAAAAACTTTCCTTTGAAAGAGGCTTGGTGAAAATATTAGCAAGTTATTTAGATGTTTCAATGAATTCAAGCATACAATCTCCTTCTTGTACAAGATCTCTAATGAAATGATGCCCTATTTCTATACGCTTGGTTCTAGAATGCATGATGGGGTTCTTTGTGAGATTTATTGCACTAGTGTTGTCACATTTAAGGGGAATATGATGCATGTGAATTCCATAATCTTCAAGTTGCTGTTTAAACCTAAGAATTTGAGCACAACAACTTCCTGCCGCTACATATTCTGCTTCAGCGGTGGAAAAAGCTACACTTACTTGCTTTTTACTATGCCATGAAACTAATGAATGACCAAGAAAATAACATGTTCCACTAGTGCTCTTCCTATCCATTTTACACCCTGATAAATCAGAATCAGAATAACCAATTAAAGAACATGATGCACCCTTAGGATACCATAAGCCCATGTTACAAGTGCTAAGCAAATATCTCATAATACGTTTAACGGCACTAAGATGTGATTCCTTAGGACATGATTGATATCTAGCACACATGCATAAACTAAACATAATTTCAGGTCTACTAGCAGTTAAATACAATAAAGACCTATCAGGCCACGATATTTGGACACATCAACGGGTTTACCAATTTCATCCTTATCAAGGTAACAAGAAGTGCTCATGGGAGTAGCCATCTCTTTGGAGTTATCCATGCCAAATTTCCTGAGCAATTCTTTGCAATACTTGGTTTGAGACACAAAGGTTCCTTGCTTGGTTTGTTTAATTTGAAATCCAAGGAAGAATGTGAGTTCTCCCATCATGGACATTTCAAATTCTTCTTGCATGCTTGTAGCAAAGTCCTTGCAAAAATTCTCATTAGTTGCATCAAATATAATATCATCGACATAGATTTGTACAAGAAGTATGCCATGATGTTTATTCTTTATAAACAATGTGTTATCAACTTTGCCTCTTTGATTTCCATTGTTTAAGAGAAATCTACTCAATCTTTCATACCAAGCTCTAAGAGCTTGCTTTAAACCATACAAGGCTTCTAGTCTAAAATTAAAAGTTTTCAACATAAATCTACTCAATCTTTCCATTGGGAATTCAAAGTTTTCAAAACCGGGAGGTTTTTCAACATAAACGTCTTCTTGGATAAAACCATTTAAGAAAGTACTTTTCACATCCATTTTATAAAGTTTGAAATCCATGATGCATGCAAAGGCAAGAAGAAGTCTAATGGCTTCTAGTCTAGCTACGAGAGCATATGTTTCCTCATAATCTATACCTTCCTCTTGATTATATCCCTTAGCTACTAGTCTAGCTTTGCTTCTAGTGATTATTCCGGTTTCGACTAGTTTATTTCTAAAGACCCACTTAGTACGTATGATTGGATGATCACTAGGCCTAGGGACCAAGTCCCAAACTTGATTTCTTTCAAATTGATTCGACTCTTCTTGCATAGCTATGGCCCAATGTTCATCACTAAATACTTCATCTACGGTATTAGGTTCAATTTGAGAAACAAATGCCATGAAGTTACATGCATTTCTAAGAAAGTATTCAGTGATTACCCCCTTTGAGATATCATCAATGATGTTGTCAATGGGATGATGCTTTGAAGTTCTCCATTCTTTAAGGAGTTCGCCATGCGGTTCATTTGGAGCATGAATTGAACTTTCCGGTTTGTCTTCCTCAACTTCTTCTACTCTTTTTTCATCATGAATTCTCATACCCTCAAAGGCACCTACAAGATCATCAACTTTTCTTTCCAAGCCTTTGGAGTTAGATTCATCAAAAGTCACATGAATTGATTCCTCAATGATCATGGTTCTTTTATTTTAAATTCTATATGCTTTGCTAGTTGAAAAATATCCTAAGAATATACCCTCATAAGCTTTTGCATCAAATTTGCCTAAGTTTTCTTTCTCATGGTTAAGCACAAAGCATTTGCATCTAAAGATATGAAAATAAGAGATGATGGGTTTTCTCCTCATGAATAGTTCATAGGGGGTCTTCTTCAAGATGGGTTGAATAAGAACCTGGTTCATGATGTGACATGTGGTGCTAACGGCATCGACCCAAAAGTATTTTGGGAGATCTATGTCATTGAGTATTGTTCTAGCCAACTTAATAAGTAAGTGATTTTACCTCTCCACAACACCATTTTGTTGTGGGGTCCTTGGAGATGAGAAATTATGCTCAATGTCGTGTTTGTCACAAAATCTTTCAAAATCATAATATTCAAATTCCCCCATGATCACTACCAATGCATGCAATTTTCAAATCCTTTTGATTTTGAATAACTTTTTCTAATCTTTTGAATGCACTAAAGGCTTGACTTTTGTGAGCCAAAAAGAGAGTCCATGTATACCTAGAGTAATCATCAACTATTACTAGTCCGTAGTAGTTTCCCCCAAAACTCATAGTCCTAGAGGGACCAATTAAATCTATGTGTAAAAGCTGTAAAGGTCTTGAGGTTGAAACAAAGTTTTTGGATTGAAAAAGAGGCCTTTACTTGTTTTCCCTTTTGACAAGCATCACATAATTTATCCTTTTCAAACGAATTTTTTGTAGATCAACGACCAACTCTTTTGAAATCAATTTGTTTAAATGATCCATATGAATGTGTGCAATTCTTTTGTGCCATAGCCACGATTCCTCCTCTTTCGTCATAAATTTGATGCAGTTATCTTTCTTACTAATGTTAGAGCATGAATAAGAGTTAAACACAACCTCATTTCCTTTCTTAATTCCTCAACATAGAGTACATTGTCAATAAAGGTTGAAGGTGTCTTACCAACCCTACCTATACCAAGGATCTTCCCTTTATTGTTGTCCCCATAAGTGACATATCCTCCATCTTTATGTGCAAGTGGTAAGAATTTGGACTTGTCACCCGTCATATGCTTGGAGCATCCACGATCAAGATACCATTTGGATTGCCTTGCCACCAAGCATACCTACAAAAAACATTTAAGCTCTTCTTTTAGGTACCCATGGTTTCTTGTGTCCTTGAGAGTTAGTTTTTGTGAGAGTGCCTTTGGGCACCCATACTTTCTTTCCTTGAGGTACACTCTTCTTTCTTGCATTGCAAGTGGTAGCGCTATGTCCTTTCAATCCACAATAGATACATGTAATAAATGGACTAGAGGAAGTGCTAGAAGAGACAACGAAATTCTTGTAAAGATTTTGTTGGTTACTAGGGTTATACCCCAAACCAGTCTTCTTGAAATGACATCCTTTCTTACCAAGCAAAATATTTAAGTTATCTCTACCCATAGTAAACTTAGCAAGCACATTGTTCAAATCATCAATATTTTTCAAGTATGAATCACAAGAGGTGCAAGTGTGTGATTTGTTCAACTTACACTTTATGCATACATATTCATATCTTGTCAAAGGAGCCTTACCCTTGGCAATCACACCTTTCAATTTATCAATTTTTTTCAAGTAATCATCACATGAAGTGCAAGTGGGTAGTGTGTTCATCAACCAAGATTTACATTCATATTCAACACTACCAAAGGGAATTTGAACTTGCCTCATCTTAATGATGTCACGACTAAGGATATCTATTTTATCATTTAATACACCTTTTTCTTTCTTTTTTTTAGCAAGTTATTTAGCAATAATCATGGATTATTCTTGCAATTCATTATAAGCATCTTGCAATTCATCAAAGCTATAGTTAGAAGGTTTGTAATTGTTTACCTTATCTTCATCAAGAAAATCATCTTCATTAAGGTTGGCCATGAGACATAGATTGACTTCTTCGCTTTCTGATTCCTTCGATGATTCCATGTCATTTCCATCCCAAGCAATGTAGGCTCTTCTACGCTTCTTTCCTTTGGTGAACCTTTTCTCTTGTGTTTCAATCTTACCCTTGTTCATGGGGCATTCCATCTTCATATGTCCGGGTTTTCCACATTCGTAACAAGTTGAGACTTGGTTTGATCATTCTCCTTTGTTGAACACCTTCCTTGATGTGAAATTGGGTTGTCTTCTTGAAGTCTCTCACTTCTTGAAGAACTTGTTGAACCTCTTGGCAAAGAGAACCATGGTTTCATCATCCATGTTGGTTGGATCAAAGTTGTCTTCTACTTCTTCCATCTCTTCAGGTGGAGGAGTGGTTGCTTTAAGAGAAATGTTTTTCTTTTTCTTGTCAACTCCTTCAAGTTAATCTAAACGGCTTAGCTCAAGCTCATGCTCTTCTAGCTTGCCAAATAGAGTTGCCAGAGACATTGTGGCGGGATCTCTTGTTTCAGCGGTGGCAGTGACTTTTGGTTGCCAATCCCTGCTAAGACATCTCAACACTTAGTTAATAAGATCCTCATTAGAGTAATCCTTTCCAAGAGCATGCAATTGATTTATAAGATATGTAAAACTTTTTTGTATGTCTTGAATGTTCTCTCCTGAATTCATTTAAAACATCTCAAACTCTCTAGTTAATGCATTGATTTTAGACCTTTTGACCTCATCTGTTCCTTCATGAGTGACCTTTAAAACATCCCAAATTTCTTTAGCAGTTTTGCAGTTTGAGATCCTAGGAAATTCATCATTACCTAATGTAGAAATAATTATAGTTTTGGCTTTTAATCCAAATTGAGCTAATCTCTTTTCTTCTGCAGACCACTTTTTCCAAGGTTTTTCTACTTGCTTACCATCAACCGCATGCATGAGAATGTATGGTCATTCTTCTATGGCATCCCATATAGCAACATCAATATCTTCTACCCAAGCTTGCATTTTGATTTTTCAAAAGGAATAGTTCGCTCCATTAAAGAACGAGTGTCTGTTAGTGGAGGCACCTTCCTAGATACAAACGTTTTGAAAAGAGGTCATATCCTTGAAGTTGTGAAGCTCTTTAAACAAGGACCGAGCTCTGATGCCACTTGTTACACAAGGGCCTCTATGCTCAAGAGGGAGGGGGTGAATTAACCTTTAAAACTTTTTTGCAGACTTTTCACAAATTACAACAAAGCTTGAATGGATTGTATTTTGGTTAAGATATGGAATTATGTGGAGATGAATATGGATGCTAAAACACAATGCAATGCACAAAATAAGAATAAAGAGTTAGAGAGAATGAAACTAAGATTTATCCTGGTTCAGCCACTAAACCTCCTTGTGGCCTATGTCCAGTCTTCAAATCAGCACCGTGTGAAAACTCTTGTATCCAACTTCAACAAGTTACAAACTAGGAGCACTCTTCACCAATGGATACCCCACCAAGGTGCAAGAGCCTCAACTAGGGATACCTCACCTTAAAACAACCTTGAAGGATACCTCACCTTCACTCAAGAATTTAGTTAAAGTGTTACAAACAAGAAGCTCTCAAGAGAGTAAATGATACAACTTGAAGCACTAAGTGTATTTGATTAGGACTCCTTGTGTGATGAATCAAATTAGGATTAGAGTTGACAAAGATAGCCTTTTAGAAAAGCACAAGACCCTTGATTAAAGTGATTGACAAAGAGAATTATAGATAAATGTCTTTTTCTTCTCAATAATGGCTTGCAAGGGTGTATGTAATAAATGTGCTTAAGGCCCCTTTTAAAGAGTAGCAAATGGGTAGCTTAAAAACATTTAAAAGGTTCACTATATTCGAATATGTATTCGAATATGAAAAGTCCATATTCGAATATACAGTTTCTAGATCATGAATTTGAACCCCAAGCACTTTATGAAAAGATCCATATTCGAATATGGAAGATCCATATTTGAATATATATTCGAATATTTGAATTTTTGAAAGCAAGGAGGCCAAAGGAAAACTTCATATTCGAATATGTATTCGAATATGGGAACCCATATTCAAATATATATTCGAATATCATGGCCAGAATTTCAAATTTCAAATCCAAAACCCTAATAATGGAATAGGTATTCGAATATATCTTTGAAAGGGACTTTTCTTAATGAAAACAAGGTTAAGCACAAATCCCCAAACTTTAAAAAAACCTTTTTCAAACTTAAAACCACTTTTAAGAGAGGGAAAAGGGTTCTTTAGCACATTTTGAAATAAAATTTGATTAAAACATACTTCATCCATTTTAACGAGCCTTAATCAAATTTACATTTACGCATGAATTAAATCCTATATACCCTTGTTGTTGCTTTATTGTTTATAGCACTCGATCGCTTGATTTGCTAATTAGGGTTTGACTCTCAGATTGTTGTAGAATCATTAAAACTCCAGTTTTAAGGCATCGTAGAGCATTTGCCTCCACATAAAGCAGTGATGGGTTGAACTTGGAGTAGCTTGTGATGATTTTGCTGACTTATTATTATGGTGATGAATTATGTTCACTTACTATCTAACTTTGGATTTAGTACTTGACTTAAATGATTATGTTAAATTGTTAATGACTTATTACGTTTAATTGCTCGTATAACTTGTTGGATTTGAATATATTAGGAGCTTTTTTATATTATTTTCCTAGATTGATATGATCAATTTTGAATTGAATAATTATTGAAAAATTACACTTCGACAGATTTGCTATGTAGTAGCATCGGAAGTAGCATCAAGATATTCACATGTTTTTAACAAATTAGCGACAAAATTGCGACAAAATTTTTTGTTACTAAATATTGTGACATATTTGCAACAAATTTGCTACAAAATAGCGACTACCTTAGTGTTGAACTTGCGGCGGATTAGCGATAAAAATTATCTATAAAAATTGAAGACTAATCTGCGACGGAAAAGTAAAAATATTGTGTTTTTACCGCGATATTATTCTGACGGATTCGCGACAGAATATTTCCTCACTAAAATAATTTAGCGACAAATTAGCAAGGGAATATTTTCAATAGGTGATTAGCGACCAGAAATGCGCGACGGAATAACTCCTCGCTATTCCGTCGCAATTCCCTCGCAAATCTGTAGATTTCTTGTAGTGGAAAAGAAAAAGAGACATTACGTTGGAGAAAAACAGAAGCTTGATATTTGAATATATATTTGAATATTCTTCTAAAAATCGCAATTTTAAGAGTAAAAGCTACATATTCGAATACAACTTATGATATATATACCTTTTAAAACACAATTTTTTTCAAGAAAACAATTTTATGAAACTAGTTAACTAAAACTAGCTTAAAACTTTAAAACACGCTTACTTAAAAAACAGGTTAAGGTTGATAAAACAACTCTATCAATATCAAAAAGACCTTGATCAAATTTTCATGAATTTTAAAGCCTAATTCCTATATACCTTTATCAATGTAGTGTTCTTGGACTTTACACTTGTGTCGCTTGATATCGATTATTGTGGAGTAAAAGCTACATATTCGAATACAACTTATGATATATATACCTTTTAAAACACAATTTTTTTCAAGAAAACAATTTTATGAAATTAGTTAACTGAAACTAGCTTAAAACTTTAAAACACGCTTACTTAAAAAACAGGTTAAGGTTGATAAAATAACTCTATCAATGTCAAAAAGACCTTAATCAAATTTTCATGAATTTTAAAGCCTAATTCCTATATACCCTTATCAATGTAGTGTTCTTGGACTTTACACTTGTGTCGCTTGATATCAATTGTTGTGGAGTAATCAAAACATCACTATAGCGTAGATGTAGCATTTGCATCCACATATTGGTAATAAGTAAATATATTTGTTTTAAATGGATTGATTGATCATGGGGATTTTTTTATCTATAATTTTACTATTTGGTATCTGAAAAATGAAAAGATGAGTAATTTCAAAGAAGAATATACTACCATCAGTATTTTTATTTTATTAAGTTGTAAATATTTGTGTCATCTATTATCTATCTATTTTTTTTTAAGATAGAAGATTAATTATTTGAGCATAAAAATAATATATTAATATTTTAATGAAAATTGCATAGAAAACTAATGATTTGGACATAAAAATGATATATTAATATTAAAAAAAATTCTTTTATTATTAAGAGTGCATACAAAATAAAATGCACGTAGAAATTGTGTGATAATGCATTTACACATGAATAACATATAAGTAAATTTATTTTATCAAGGTTTAATTTGTTTTCTATTACTAGGTGATAATGCATTTACACATGAAAGGTACATTACATTTGAGCATTTAATAGATGGATTCAAGTCAACTTTACATATAATATAATATACTATATATAGAGAGAGAAGGGATCCGTTTATTCTAGGAGTAAGTGTTGCGACACTTACACCGCTTATAACTTCATATAGACATCGAATTTTACTAATCCGGTGGTTAAGTCATTAGATATTATCATGATGATTATGTATACTAAATTTTAGAAAAATCGAACATCTCTAAATACGTCATCTTGTATGTGACATTTATGTATGTTTTAAAACGTCCTTTATTCATTAAATTGAAGTTGATGGATGAAAGATTAAAAAGTTTTCAAATCAATGAATATTTGTATAGTTTACCTATATCCTATGAACTTTGAAATAAAAGGACGGAGTGATGAAATTTGATGTTTATATGGAGTTATAAAGGGGAGTAAGTGTCGCAACATTTACTCCTAGAATAAACGGATCACTCCTCTTTTATATATATATAAACAGATTAAAAAATATTAATAAAAAGTTTGCCTTTACTATTTGAAAACGGAGGTATTTAATTACTTTAAAATTCAAAAATTAATTTAATTAATACATATTATATTCATTAAGTTAAAAAATTAAATCATATATATTCGTTGTACTTAATCAGTACTCTTAAGACAAACTAAAAAAAACAATGTAATTTAAACTTTTCTAAAACAATGCTTTATTTTTAATTTTTCAAGCATCTTTCTTATTAACCGGGTTCAGGATTTTAACTCAAGTTATCCCATTGATATTGTAGTTAGAGCCGTCAATATGAGTTTCAACCCGTGAGCTAACCCGGTTTACCGCGGGTTAGAGCCGGATTAGGTTGAGAAAAAATCAGTTCGCTTTAAATTACAACCCACTTAACCCAACCCGGTTAACCTACAACTCACACGGGTTTAGGCCGAGTTTTGGCAAGTTGGCTCTGAGTTGGCTCGTCGGTTGGTCTGCGGATTTGATTTGTTTTTTCATTTTTCCATATTATAATAAGCAAAAATAAGTAAAAGATAAAAAAATAGCAAAATTTAATCTAAGTTTTTAGAATTCTATTCTTTTTTATTTTTTAAAATTGTTCTTTTCTACATGTTTTGTATTATATTTTTTAATTTAGAATTTTTGTTAGATTTTAGAAAATAAAATTTCATTTTTATTGCTATAATTTGTTTTTACGATTTTCTTTTAATAAAAACTATTTTTTGTGAGCCAACCCATTTAACCCGTGGTGAGTTGGGTTGGGTTGAAAAAATTCTGGCTTGCAACTCATGTGAGCCAACCCGTGCATGTTAGAAAAATTTTCAACTTGTGGTGAGCTAACCCGTGTGAGCCGGGTTGACCCACTTTGACGGCTCTAATTGTAGTGTATCTTTACTACTATAATGATATTATTGTTATTGGTAAAGAATACACTATTTTTAAAATGGTGTACCATACACCAATAAAAAAAATATGAATTATATGTGATTTTTAATTAAGGTGGATTTTAGGATACACTATTTTTAAAGTGGTGTACCATACACCAATAAAAAAATATGAATTATATGTGATTTTTAATTAAATGTATCATTTCGTATACATTTTATTTATTCATATTTGTTATTTTTTAAGTTTTTTTTAATCCGTTATAGGTGGATTTTAACATTCACCAATTTTAAAGTGGTGTACCATACACAAGTCATGAAATTAATTAATTGATTATAGCCGGTTTAAAAGAAGAAAAAAAATCAAAGAGGTATCCATACATACAAAATACATAATTTCTTATTATATTAAATGTTTTTGGTTAAATTTTGTATACATTTTTATATGTAGTGTACCATACACCACTTGAGATGTGGTGTATGGTAGAAGGAACCTATAATTACTAATTAAATTGGAAAAATTCCATAACAGTTGATCAATGCATTTTTTAGAAATTCATGTTACATAATAAACTAGTTATTTTTTGTTAGTAAAGTTAAAATTTACTTTAATAATTTATTTCTTCAATTAGTTAGTTTTTAACTGTTAATTAAAAGATAGATTCAGTGTCATAAAAAAGTAAGATGAATTACATAAGTTAACAGGATAATATGAGGGAAAAAAAATAGAATTGATGAGGCGATAACATATAATTCGTCCTTCAGAATTTATATATCACAAGTGTATATAATGATTTTCATTCTTGATGTTAGATTAAGAGAAAATTTTGGCTTAACATGTTGCTTGAACCGCTAGTCTTTGCAACACCATTGTTAACTTCTGCTACACCAAATGCTTCTTTTGTCACTGTAAACCCACAATTAGTCTTTCCAATGCATGCTGCTTCTACTACAGATTTGCTATCAAGAGCTTGACAAGAACCTTGCTCAAAAGCACCACATTTACCTTTAGGGTTTCCAAAACTGGCGAATTCGATTTGTGAAATTACTTGTCCTCCTTGGCAGGATAACTCTAATTGTGCACCTTCGTAGACACTAGCACAAATAGTTTGTGTTGTCACTACTTGGAAAGAAATGTTTTGAGGATTTTCGCCTATTTCTTCAAACAAAACCAGTGTGTTCTTATCGTTGTTCAAGAACGACCTTGGCACATGGTACCACCTTTGTGATGGATTGCCACAATTAGAGTTACACCTTTGTGGTACATATTTTCACGGTAGTCACAGGTGTCACTGCATCCGTTGGTAGGAGCAATCCAAGAAGGCCAATAACGACCAATGCTATGCCCATTCACCCAAGCATGTCCTTTACCTAAGCCTTGCAGGTCCACCACCACAAGGTTTATTCCAGATGGAGCCTTGAAGTCTGTCTTATACCAAGTCATTGGTTTCCCAATAGGATAAGGTGAATTGATATTCCACGATACACCTATGCGTGGTTGAAGATCGTATAGACGTTTTCTTTCATCATTCAAACCAACCTTATAAGACCAAAGGTTGGTTGACAAATCTAGAGTCATATTGTTTTTTCCTATTAATTGAACGGGACCACCTGATATACCAGTTTTTATCTTATCAAACCCTACACCATAATTCCCGAGTCCAACAGTGGCACTGAGCAAAGTTATGATGTTTGTGCCTTTCTTTAAAGAAACTTGTTTCTCATATGTGAATTTGCTTCCCCATCGGCTGTATTGATATCCTACATACCTCTTATTGACATACGCATGGAGTGTATGCCCCATAGTGTTGACACAAAGTGTTGCATCACCCCAAACAGAAGTGTTGTTGATTTCAACACTAGTCATGTACCACAAGTAGTCACTAGCATCCAAAGTTAGCTCTTTTTGCTCAAGAAGTTGATGAGCCTGGAGACTGCCCTTTCCTTGCATAGTGTCTTTTTTTGCCTCTGGTGTCCATGCCCAAGTGAGCTTAGGAGAAGCATCATCGCTTATCTTCACCATTACTGAGGTTTGACTATTGATCCTTGCAGTGTTGAAAATTTCTTTGTTACAAATATCAAGAATAGTCACAGATCAAGCGGGGACAAAGTATTTGCCATCTTGTTGTAAGTCAACATTTGCATCTGTTTTATTGTTTGTATTACTCAAGAAACAAAATTTTGCCCCACCGGCATTGGTGTATGTTGTTAATGTAACTCCATTACCGAAATCCTTGTCAATCCTTGTTCCATTAGTGAGGATCTTTTCCCCTAATTTTAGGGCACCATGAAGTTGTTTAAGATGCCCCCATTTGGGTTGATTTAAATTCCCATACTCATCAAGTGGTGCATCATAGTCATAAGATGTTGTCATATATGGGCCTCCTGCCGTGCGACCAAAGTTGGTTCCTCCATGGTACATGTAATAATTATTCAATACCCCGCCGTTTTGGAAGAAGCGTGCAACAGAGAAAACTGAATCTTCAGTACTTCTATGGGGAACCCTTTCACCCCATTTTTGGAACCATCCAATCCAGTTTTCAGTAAACATTTTGGGACTTTTAAGGTTGTTGGGTTGAAAATTTTCACAATAATACCCGTTACATGTATTGATGATAGGCTGTGGAGCATCGTGTTGCTGGCACATGATCCATGGGACACCAATATTTTGTGCTAGAGCCATTTGTGCACACCATTTGATATATGTGTTTCCTGCGTCTCCGTAACCCCACATGATGTCTCCGTATTCATTCTCAATTTGAGCAAGAATAATCGGTCCTCCTTGGGATGCAAACAAATTTGCTTCTTTGGCCATGTTCACAATCTTCGTAGTAAAAATTTGCATTTCATTCTTATAAACTGGGTTATCAGTTCTAAGCTCAATGCCAGGCATATTGTGTAGCCACAATGGAAAACCTCCATAGTTCCATTCTGCACAAGCATAAGGACCAATCCTTAGAATGGCATACAAACCAGCATCTTGGATTAGTTTGTAAAATTTGATAAAATCCAAATTTCCCGAAAAATCATATTGGCGCTGAACAGGTTCATGACGGTTCCAAAATATGTAACTCTCAATGGCATCAAGGCCTCCATCCTTCGCCTTTTGAATAATGTCAGGCCACATCTCAACTATGCTTCATAAATAATGAACTGCACCAGAAAAAATAATACGTCTTTCTCCATTAATTATAAGGGCATTAGCATTATAAGCAACGCTTGTAGCGAAACATGAGTGTAAAACTGTTAAACTCAATAAGAAAACCCCAACCAAAGAAAAAGAACCCATTGCAAACATATATATGAGATTATTCAATTTTTGATTGCTTATTGAAATTGATTGGAGGGATTATATAGGAATGTTAGTTTAAATAGCTAACATAAAATAGATTGGTTTCATTATCATAACTCAGTTATGTGAGTTGGCGATAATGGAAATGACAGAAAGAATGGACAAGCACTATGCAAATATAGAACAAATGTCGTTTGACTACTCTAATATTTATTCCTTATATTGTTGATATTTATCGTTATATATCTACACTTGAAAGAATGATTTGTGCCAACTAAGTTGTATTTTTAAATTTTGCTTTATGTTTTAATAAAAAAAAATGCTCTATGTGAACATCTATGTCTCCTTTTTCGTTACATATATCTTCAATTAACATAGTTGTCAAGCTAGGCCTTAGTGTCTCGTTAATAATAATAATTAAAAAAAAAAAAAAAACATAGTTGTCATGCTTGGTTATTAACACTTTAGTTTAACGGAAAATTTTTATTGTGTGTAATACGCTGTTAATTTTGTGATTAACAAGGCATGTGGTGCAATATTCATACAAGAGAAATGAATTTTATGTATATTTTGTACAATAGATTTTTAAAGAAATACGTGGTTAGATTAGTATATAATTTAGTTAAATTATTACATAATAGTTTAATCACATATTTATTGATTGTTAATCACATAGAAATATGTGGTCAAAAGTTTAAAAATATATATGTGGTTAAATAAACACATAACAATTAATCAAATCATTAAGTGATTTAACTAGATAATTTTTCATATCTAACCGAGTGTTAGAAGTGTACATCAATTGTTGATGCACACTTAACATTACTCCTCATACAATTAGATTTTATTTCACACAAGATGCGTTTTTTCCATAAAAAGTTAATATTGTTTTACAATATAAATAGTAAATTAAAAATGTTTCTACATTGGTGTTGACATAATGGTATGTAGAGGCATGCTATGGCTCCAATGGAAAAATTATGTTCAGGACATTAGTTGGGAGGACAAACTTGTCAATGCCCGAGTCTAGACTTAGTTTTCTATCATAGTAACAAGATAGAGATGCCTGAAAAACAAAAATAAAATACTAATTTTTCACCATATTTAAAAATAAATAATATAAAGTTAGAGCAAAATACAGTGTAAATTTAGTAATTTAGCAATAAAAATAATTAAAATATCTAAAACATATAAAAAAATAAATTAAAAAAACATTAGTGTGCTCACTTAGGACTCGGAGCCAGAGGGGGCAAATTAATTAAGAATAAATAAAGTTAAAAAAAATTAAAGAAAAAAATTAAAAAAAATAGATTTTTGAAAGAGTTTGAAATGAATTTTAGTTTATATTTTGTCACTAATATAAAATGTACTTTTAGCGGCAATTATTTTTTACTTTAGTGACAATATAAATAGCTACTAAAGGTTTTACAGGCAATATATTATTAGTTGGTGTATGTGAGGTCAGTAAAGGTGTTATCGCCTATTATATAATTGTTGGTAAAGATTAAGTTTATTGCCACTAAAAATTCTAACTTTTAGCCGCTATTGTTAATATCAATTTTTATAGCTAATGAAATATTAACTTAAGTTATATATCCTAACTCAATTACCAGCTTTTATTATTGCCGTTAATTAATAGCCGCCGTCGTTGGTGGCAATTTAAATTGCCAGCAAAACCTTAACCCCAAGTTTCCTTTACACACCTAATTGTTGGCCTTTTTTATTACCAATAAAAGTTTGAAAAGGTAATTGAAAAACATTTTAACATTCATCAATTAAAATATAACATTTAAAATGACTTGGAGGTGTCGCGAGAATCAAACTCGCACCTCTCGCAACCAAACGAGAATCATACCATTACAACAAACACCCGTATTTTGATACAGTCAATTTTTTTTTTTTAAAAAAAAACCTACTTTAACTAGGGATGAAGATAACTTGCAGCCAAAATAACAAAGAATGAAGCATATTAATGGCACATACACAAAAAGAGAGAGATGTTAGGTGTAATAATTATATTAAGGACTATAACACTAGACACAAGTAAAGATAGAGAGAACATATAAAGCTTGATATGTCAATGCAAGTAGAGGGTTGAATAATTGGCCCTTTTAGTGTTATGTCAGTGCACATAGTAGTACATCATCCAAGAAGGGAAATAATCCAAACACAAAAGAATAAAAGAGCATGTCCACCATTAAAGTGAAGAAAATAGCTAAAGCAAAAAAGCCAACATTAATGCTGACTTAATGTTCTAAGTTGGCTAAATCCTGATCAGAAACTTCATAGCAAGATTCATGATTCTTCTACTAGATAAAATTAATTTTTTTAGTTTCACTCACCCTTATGGTTTGGAAACTAACCCCCTAACAAGAACCATAGTTGGAGAATAGACACAACAGTGCATAATGTTGCTATTAAAACTATGATTTAGATCCTAATTTCGAGTAATAATAGAAGCTAGAAATATAAATAGAAGATTTACATCATTGATTCGTTTTATTCTCTACTACAAAGGCATACAAGTGCTATACTTTAGATTGGAACTCAGAAGAGAGAGTGGCTCTTACAAAATCAAGTTTAGAGATCAGAACAAGGTATATATAAAACTTAACATATATTCTAAATCTAGTAATTCATCCCAATTCACTATAAAGCACTTAGAAATTAACCAATATGAAATCCTAATATAATATAACTGATTATAATCAATGAAAGCAAATACCAGGAAGATATACTTCAACAAGAGCAAGGGTGACAAAGCACTTAGAAAAAAACAAAATATGAAATCAAATATTCTAAGAAAACTTCTAAACTCACTTAAAAACAGCGTTCTTAATATCATCTATTAATTCTGAAAAATAATCATATTGTCATAAAAAGACACTAATATTATGTAGCTATGCCAAGACTTTACCAAGTATGACCCCAGCATCTTTACTTCTATCTGTTACTCTTTGAACCTTGTGCATACCTCACCAACACTGTCAATAACATTCACTCTCATTCTCAAAGAATGGAAATTGCAGAGTGGGACCTAAAAATTTTAAAAGTTCTAAAAAGAACAAATTACTCTGTGATAACCTACTTTAGGCCCAAGAAATAGTAGATATCATATTGTCAGCATTAAATCACAAATGGTGTGATCATAAATGATAGAAATGAAACAGACGATGAAAAATATATAGAGGAGAAGCACATATTTCAAACTTGAGAAATACGAAACATGGACAAACATTATCAATTGAACAAGCTAGCTTCAATTTAGCAGAAAACAATTCAGAGATTAAACAAATGTTAACAGAATTAATAGTCAAATCAGTTATCAGAATTAACGGTCACGTTATTTCTAGCTAATAGAGTACAAGTTGGTAAGCTGGTCAATATAGATTACTCTGTTACTGTATTTTGCTTCAGAAAACAGAATCAATCTAAAATGCTAAGGAACTCTATTAGTCCTTAGTTCCTTATGGTTTGGTGGATTATCATCAGATGCTAAGAAACAAGTAGTCACACAATTAAAGTAATATAAAATGCTAGCACAATAATATATAACTTATCTTCTATGGAAACATTAGAGTCTGAGAGAGATTGATGGATTTGAATCACATAGAGACTGATGCAGCATTTGGACGACAAATCTGAATCAAAAGAGTTCACTTAATAATTGAATTAAAGAGAATTAACCTAATAATGGAATCAAAGAGAGTTCGCCTGATAATAGAATTGGTGCGATCATCTTTCCAACTTAGCTTGAATCGGTTGAGAAGTTTGAGCTTGAAGACAGAGATTTAAGGAGAGAAATTTCTTGTTGAAGAATTTTCATGAATCGATTGTTACGGATGCTCGAAGATTTGTTAGCTGGCCTAATATCTCGCTACCTAATTCTAACTCAATCTCTAATATATTGGAGATCAACAAACTGATTCTAGTTGACTTTATCTGATTCTGTTTATTTATTTTAGATATCAATCAGTTATATTTTAGCTTGTAAATAGGAGCTGATTGTACAGTCTCAAGTGTATAAATATTGATACGTGTATCAATGAAAAGCATTCTTCACACAAAATCCATTTTCTTTTCATGGTATCAGAGCTTAGGTTCTGTAACTTGAGATCTTGTTTCTTTTGCCATCATGAGTGAGGAAGAAAAGAAGGAAGAAGAGAAGGTCACAAAAGGTTTCGAAGGAACAGGGATGAGGCGGACTATCTCTCCCTATGATATTACTCCCAACGACAACCCTGGCAGTTTACTAACGCAGGTGCTGTTGAAGGGAGAGAATTATGACGAGTGGGCACGTTCTCTTAGAACTGCTTTGCGAGCCAGGAAAAAATTTGGGTTTGTTGACGGAACGATCAAACACCCAGAAGATGAATCCGCAGATCTTGAAGATTGGTGGACCAATAACTCATTGTTGGTTTCTTGGATAATGAACACAATTGAACCCTCATTGCGCTCAACCATATCACATATGGAGGTAGCCCAAGATCTTTGGGAAGACATTAAAGACCGCTTCTCTGTGGCCAATGGACCAAGAGTACAACAATTAAAGGCTGAACTTGCAGATTGTAAGCAGAAAGGATTGGCGATAGTCGCTTATTTTGGAAAGTTGAAGAAGCTATGGGAAGAGCTCGCAAACTACGAGCAATTTCCAGTGTGCAAGTGCAGAAAGTGCACTTGTAATCTTGGAGGAATATTTGAGAAGAAACGTGAAGAAGAGAAGACACATCAATTTCTCATGGGACTTGACGACGCTATATACAGCACCGTGAGATCAAATCTTCTTGCTCAAGACCCGGTGCCGGGTCTCAACAAAGTCTACTCAACACTAGCGCAGGAAGAACGTGTGCGGACAATGGTGCGTGGCAAAGAAGAACGCAACGAAGTGATGAGTTTTGCAGTGCAATCAAGCAAAACTCATGTCAAAACTAACGCTAAAGATAAGAATATACGATGCAAACGCTGTAATCGAACAGGACATGAATCAAATAATTGTTTTGAAGTGGTTGGATACCCAGAATGGTGGGGGGATCGACCTTGTGGAACTAAACATGACAAAGGACGAGGAGGCCCTGTTAAAGCAAATGTTGCCCATGCAACTGCAGAAAGCAATGAGATCCCTGGTCTTAGTACTGAACAGTGGGAAAAACTGGTCCATCTCTTGAACAATGCCACTACAAACACCACTGAGAAGTTATCAGGTAAGCATGATAAGCAATGGATTATTGACTCAGGTGCTTCTCATCATATGACAAGAAGATTGGTCTGTCTCTCTGACTTGAAGGACATACCTCACTGCCAAGTGGGTCTTCCAGATGGGAATCAAGCAACTGCCATCCAAGAGGGAACAATGTTTCTAAGTGACAAATTAAAATTGACAAACGTTCTTTATGTGCCAAATTTGCATTGCAATTTAATTTCAGTGTCACAACTTATTCGTGATTTACATTGCACTGCTCTGTTTACTGATAAAGCTTGTATTATCCAGGACCACACTTCGAGGATGGTGATTGGAGCGGGTGAACAACGACAGGGGCTCTTTTACTTGAAGGGAATGGAAATGCTGGCAACAGTGAAGGCAAATTCTTTGAACTCTTGTACTTTGTGGCATCAGAGATTAGGCCATCCAGCTGCTAAAGTCCTAGAGTTAATTCCAAGTATTTGTATTGACAAACAAAGCAGTTCTTGTATCCAAACTTGTGACATTTGTCTTAGAGCAAAACAAACAAGAAATGTCTTTCCAATTAGCAATAATAAAGTGATGCAGAATTTTCAGTTAATTCACTGCGATGTGTGGGGGCCTTATCGAACACCTGCAATGTGTGGTGCTCAATATTTTTTATCTATTGTTGATGATTGTTCTAGAGCAGTTTGGTTATATTTGCTTAATGATAAGAAAGAAGTCTCCAAGTATTTGCGTCAATTTTTTGCTATGGTGGAACGACAATTTGATACAAAAGTCAAAGCTGTGCATAGCGATAATGGTACAAAATTCACTTGTCTTGGAAATTATTTCCGTGATGTTGGAATCACTCATGAAACTTCTTGTCCGGGCACACCACAGCAGAATGGACGAGCTGAACGCAAAAATCGACATATCCTAAATGTGGCACGAGCACTGCGCTTTCAAGCAAATCTTCCTATTGAATTTTGGGGAGAATGCATTTTAACTGATGGATACATCATAAACCGCACTCCATCATCAATTTTACAAGGAAAGACACCATATGAATGCCTGTATGGAAAATTGCCCATGATGTCTCATCTTCGAGTGTTCGGATGTCTGTGTTATGTACACAACCAAAAACATCAAGGAGACAAATTTGAGACTCGGAGTCGCAAATGTGTGTTCTTGGGATATCCATATGGAAAGAAAGGATGGCGAGTCTTTGACCTTGAAGCAGGTGTATTTCTCAACTCTCGCGATGTTGTGTTTTGTGAAAATGTGTTTCCCTTTCACGAACCACATACTTCCCTTCAGACCAATGTGCCACAACCTTCTACAGCTGCACCTTCGACATCGATCCCTGATGATGATCAGTTGATGGTTGCAGAAAATGATTCATCGCATGAAGGTCACGTGTCTGGTGATGTTTCTGCTTTGACTGATACTAGAACTGACTCTGTAGTTACTCATGGTGATGCTCACAATTCTGAACAACCGGGTGCTAATTGTCTAGAAAGTCCTGATGACAGGGGGGGATCACTAAGCGTAGAAGCTACAAAACTCTTGGGACATGGTCACCGAACCAAGATGCCTTCTACTCGTTTAAAAGAATTTGTCACTCACGCTGTCTGTAATTCGAGCCCCTCTACGAGTTTGCTTCCTTCATCGCAATCCTCAGGTACACCTTATCTTATAGCTCATTTTGTTAACTACAATAATTTCTCTTCAAAGTATAGGCATTTTCTGGCATCAGTTACAGCTGGACATGAGCCACGTACTTTTGTGTAGGCTATGCAAGACAAACAATGGCACGCTGCCATGCAAAAGGAAATAGAGGCTTTGGAAAAGAATGGCACATGGACCGTGGAATCTCTCCCTCCTGGAAAGAAAGCAATCGGGTGCAAATGGGTTTATCGCATCAAATATCATTCTGATGGGTCTATTGAACGGTTTAAGGCTCGTCTAGTGATATTAGGAAACCATCAAGTTGAAGGATTGGATTACAAAGAAACCTTCGCCCTCGTTGCAAAAATGGTCACAGTGAGAACATTACTTGCTGTTGCATCTGCGCGCAACTGGGAATTGCATCAGATGGATGTTCACAATGCTTTCTTGCATGGTGATCTTGAGGAAGAAGTTTATATGAAAATGCCACCAGGATTTCAATCATCATCTCCAACTCAAGTCTGTCGCCTTCGTAAATCCCTCTATGGCCTTAAACAAGCACCTAGATGTTGGTTTGCTAAATTAGCTGGCGCTTTGAAAAGGTATGGATTCAACCAATGTGGGTCTGATTATTCTTTGTTTACACACCATAGAGGCTCTCTTCATCTTGTTGTTCTAGTTTATGTCGATGACTTGATAATTTCTGGAAATGATAGTGCTGCTATACAACGTTTCAAAGGTTACTTGAGCACCTGTTTTCATATGAAGGATCTAGGTCCTTTAAGGTACTTCTTAGGAGTTGAGGTAGCACGAAACTCTACTGGTATCTTCTTATGCTAGAGAAAATATGCTCTTGATATCATTTCTGAATCTGGATTGTTGGGAGCCAAACCTGTCCAATTGCCTCTCGATCAAAACCACCATCTTCCCTTAGCTGATGGGCCTCTTGTCTCTGAACCTGAGCAATATCGCAGGTTGGTGGGGCGCTTAATCTATCTTTCTATCACTCGACCGGAGCTCTCTTATTGTGTTCATATGCTGGCGCAATTTATGCAGCAACCACGCTTGCAGCATTGGGACGCTGCACTTCATGTTGTCAGATACTTGAAAGGAAACCCAGGCCAAGGTATTTTTCTCAGTGCTGATTGTGATCTCCGACTTTTCTGCTTGGTGTGATTCTGATTGGGCTGGTTGCCCTTTGACCCGTCGTTCATTTACTGGTTGGTTGGTAATTCTTGGCAACTCTCCAATTTCTTGGAAAACTAAAAAACAGTGTTTCTCGCTCTTCTGCAGAAGTTGAATATCGATCTATGGCCACTACCACTTGTGAACTCAAATGGATTAAGACTTTGCTGTCTTCTCTTGGTGTGTTTCACTCTGTTCCTGTGAAGCTCTATTGCGATAGCCAAACTGCCTTGCATATTGCTGCTAATCCAGTTTTCCATGAGCGTACGAAGCACATTGAAATTGATTGTCACTTTGTGCGTGATGAAATCTTGCGTCGGACCATTGTTACTCATTACGTGCCCACACATGCTCAACTGGCTGACATCTTTACTAAGGCGCTGGGCAAACAACAATTTGATTACTTTCTTAACAAGTTGGGCATCCGAAATCTATATGCTCCAACTTGAGGGGGGATGTTAGCTGGTCTAATATCTCGCTACCTAATTCTGACTCAATCTCTAATATATTGGAGATCAACAAACTGATTCTAGTTGACTTTATCTGATTCTGTTTATTTATTTTAGATATCAATCAGTTATATTTTAGCTTGTAAATAGGAGCTCATTGTAAGCTGATTGTACAGTCTCAAGTGTATAAATATTGATACGTGTATCAATGAAAAGCATTCTTCACACAAAATCCATCTTCTTTTCAAGATTGAAGATACAACAATGCATTTGCGTGAATGAGCTAGATGATTAGATGAAGTGATTTGGGGAAGAAAACAACAATTACCTTTTGAAAAAAAAACTGAATTTGGGAGATGATGCAGCGATTAGGTATTGAAAAAACGCAGAAATTTGGGGAGATGATGCAGCGATTTAGGTAGAAGGAGAAGATTGAATTGCAGATCACGAATGAGAAGATTGAAAGTTCATCTTAGTTCTCAAAGCGTAGTTGCGCGAAGTGAGTAACTGCTTATTTTGTCCGTCAATTTTCCTTCGCTGATTAAGTTTCGATAAATGTTGCGTTAAGAAAAAATGAAGTTCGCTTGGTAATTTAATGAAATATAGTCCCTTAATTTACATTTTATAAGTAATTTTAGTCCTTACGGAATCAGTCATTTTAGTCCTTACGGAATCAGTCATTTTAGTCCTGACTTTTATTATCATCGATCATTTTAATCCCTGACTTTTACTATTATTAGTCATTTTAATCTCTGACTGGATGATCGTATATTTCAAGGAATAATGTGACCTTTAAAATGCAAAGAGAGAAACTAAAATAATTTATCTGCACAAAATTAAAAACTAAAATGACTTATCCTCAGAAAATTAAGAATCAAAATTATACATCACTCAATTTAATTCTTATAAATTTCTAGTGGTTGGCATAAAAAGTCTCACTACTGACAAATGTCTATTAGTCACAAAAAAAAGTCTGATTAAAAGACTCGTTACGAGTAATTGTCTTATGGACGGTGAATAATTGTGGTATTTTATAATTTTAAGTTTTCTATACCACAAAATAGTTAAAAAGTCAATATAAATATTTAAGTCTTCGGGATCAAAATATAAATTTAGGGGTGTAAAATATAGAATATTAGTAATTATACTTGTACGTTGCACTGATTGTCTTCTAATTTGTTTGCACTGATTGTTTTTTAATATTGTAATACAATTTTTACATTTTCATAAAAAATTTCTATTAAAATTGTAAAGTAAAAAAGATTAATATCTAACATTGTATATATAACCCACGTTGTGAACCAAATAATAATGCTCGATATTATTTATTACCCATCAATGTCAAACTAATGGAGATTAAAATAAGAAAGAGGTTAAGAATTTGAATAGGCTAAAATCAAAGTAAGTGTAAAATATCACTATGCCATAAATGACTTAATGTATCGGTCTCACGGTAGCGATTGTAAAGATAACTGCTGCGAAATAAAATACAAATAATTTATAGTAGCGGTTATGTTAAGAATCGTTAGTGTTGATTATTATATAAATTTTTATTTTTTTTAGATAACACTTATGATAGCGGTTATATTAAGAATCGCTAGTGTTAGTTATTATCATATAATTTTTTTATTTTAATAAATACTTACGATAGCTGTTATATTGAGAACAGCTAGCATTCATTATCATATAATTTTTTTTGAAATACCTACGATAGCGGTTTTCTCTATAGCCGCTAGTATTGAACATATTTTTGCTCCTACAGAAGCGCCTATAGTCATAACCGCTACGGTAGTGTTGTTATTTTTTTAAACAAAAAAGAGAAACACCAAAATATAATTTAGTAATCCCTCTCTATTGCAAAAAAAAATAAAAATCCCTCTCTGCTAGGTTGCTGAACTCTCCTTCCTCAACCTTGCCAAACTCCCTCTTCCTCGCTGAAAATCCCGATTCCTCTTTCGACCTCTCTCTCCCTCCTTCACAATTTCGGGAACAAGCCCCAGTACCATTCACGACCCTCCTCCCTTCTTCGTCCGGTGATCGTGGTCGTCGTCGTTCTCTCGCGACCCTCCTCTGCTTCTCGCTCATTTGGTTCATCTCTCCATCATTTGTTTGTGCAGAGAGCCCTAGCACCATTCGATTGTGGTGTACATATTCGAAGATTCTCCGCACCCTTGTTCTAGGGATGGCAACGCGGTGGGGCGGGGGCGGATTTTGCCCTCCCCATCCCCGCCCCCGCTAAGAGCGGGGCGGAGACGGGTTCGTGGAAAAATAAGGCGGGAATAAAAAATTCAGACCCAAACTCACTCCCGTCGAGGATCGGGGAACCCGCGGGTAACCCACGGGAAATTTAGATTCACATTTTTTTTAAAAAATACATTTTCTTGGTATATTTTTATACAAATTAAATACTTTAAAATTTTTAAAAAAATTAAATTAATTACTATAATTCACATTATATCTAAGAGTTATTAGAAATATAATAAAATTTTAATTTTATTATCATTGATATTGCTAATTATAATAGTATTATGTGTATATAAATATGAAAATAAGTATAAATATATAGAATTTTAACGGCGGGACGGGTTCGGGGGCGGGGGCGGGGCGGATAGTTAAAATCCCAAACCCACCCCCGTCCCACTAAAAGCGGGGGCGGGGAAAACCCAAACCCATCAAAAATGTCATGGTGCAGCTAGGGATATTTCATAGGCAGAATTGCAGATGCAAGATGTTAAAAATGTCATGGTGCATAATCTTTCGGTATGTTTTGTTTTGTGTATCATATGATAATGTGTTGGGTGTGGCTTAGGAAAACACATTATGATGGACTTCTGTAAAGCTTTTATAGCTGATGCTCTCATTTCACATAAACATTTTTGGCTTGTTTTTCTTTTTTCTTTTTTTTGGTGTTGCAACTTCCAGCCAAGAATGGTTATAACAAATCTTCTCATGTCTAGTGCTAATACGAAACAGGTATATATGCAACTATTTATCTTTTAATTTTCTCTTAGCGTTTTTGGCTGGCTGACTACTTTGTTTTTTGTAGGCGAAGTTTTTCATTAATGTCTTGGCTGATCTAGCCGAAGTGGTAAGATTTTCATAACGTTTAATGTCAATAGACGAGCTTGTAGTGTGCCCTACGGTGTACCTCCATCAAATCATTTTGATTTTCTGATGATCATCATAAGTTATTTGTTGATTTGTGTTTCATATCAAGCAAAAGAGTGTTAGAGATCTATAAAATATCCAAAGTATAATCCTTCTTGTGTACTTTCATGACCTAAGTCTTCCAAAAGCTTAAGTTGTTTTGTAAAGGCACATTATTAGTTTTATTTTGAATCTCTTAACAACTGATGTGTGGAAAATGCACAAGCTTGCCTATGCAATGTGCTGAAATTAAACTTTTGACGGTAGACTTCTTGTTTGTGTAGGCTATGATACCAAGTAGATGTTGAGGAATAGATTTCCATCAGTTAATTATTGTATTCAAAGTTCAGATAAGAGTTATAAAAATTAATAACTATAAAAGCAGGGAGAAATTTCATTCCCTTTAACAGAGCTAACCAGCCCAGGTCACCTAAACCTAGGGATCTTCATCTACTTAACAACATATACATTACTTAAACTGATGTGATATGATTCACTTGATAATGATATGATGACATGAATCAAATAATAATAATCCACACTAACAGCTATAACTAGAACTAGATTTCTGCTATTACATTTAGCACTGGAGTATTTATATCTGTAGAAATTCATACATTCATGAGCAAGTTTTTTCAGAGAGTAATTGTTTAATGTTTAGCTATATAATTTTAGTATTATCAAGGACATGAGTATATGTGACTGGTATTTGTATGTCGAAGATGTAGATGAAATTTGTCACAAATTTACACCTTTTTCTTTCCTTTTTTTTCCCCTCTATATTTCTCATGCTATTTATTGAATATTTAATTTTTGTCTAATGCTATGATGTTTTGCAAGTTGCAGAATAAATTAACAAATAGACTAAATGAGCACTCTGTCTAATTTTACAATACATTATCCTTTGTTGTCTATTCTGGTTTCTGCAAAATGCTTAACAATAAGGTCTGCAGGAATGAACCAGGTTTGGTTAGCTGAATGCATTGTATGAGCTGTTAATTCCTGCCATCCACAACTCCACCCTGTACTTTATGAAAGGTAACTAATTCAAAATAAATTGCTTTATGTTTCTCTTTGTGAACAGGTGTGTTTTCTTAATTCTTGATTTATGTGGTATTCTGATTTTTATGTCAAGGTATACAACATCATTCATGTACATCTAGGTAGGTGATATGAAAATAGTGTTTAATTTTCTCCTGTCAATATAGACTTCTTACTTCTTAGACAGTGTTTAATAATGTATCAAAAAATAGTGTTTAATAGAGTACAAAGAATAAATTAATCATACATGTGTTGATAAACATTAAAAAAACAATTAATCATGCAAGTTCTAATCAACATTAAAAAATAATTAATCATGCATGTTACTCATGAGACAGAGACATTAGTATCATTATTACTTGCTATTTGTGAAAAATAGTCATGTTGATATCATGTCATCACTTTTCCTTTTCAAGGTATTTTTTTTATACATTTCAGGTTGAAAATTCAGGTGAAAGAATCATCCAAAGGAATTTTGTATCCACCAAGATTTTACACAAAGTTTGAAAATGTATATTTTTAGCTAGTTCATGTAATATATCTTTTTAGAATTATATAATGGAATGATATAGCATAGGTAACTTTAAAAATTGCAACCTTATTTCCGATGAGCCTAATATATGTGTAACTAATTGATTAAAGGAAATTATGTAATATTTGTTAAATAATTTATGTATTACTTATTTGTTGTCGGAAAAAAATGTATTATTTGTTAAATTGATTATTGAAATTAATTATATGGTATTTGATTTATTAATTTTTTAAATTTTTTGGAAAGTTTTAAAAATAGCAGGGAGAGGAAAAAGTGGATATAGATTTTTTTTAAAAAAAAAACTTAGGGTAGCAGTTGTTATGTAGAACTGCGGTTGTAGGAGACACATACACTAGCGGTTGTTTGGTTAAACCGCAGCTGTAAGTGATACATACACTAGCAGTTGTTTGTACAACTGCTAGCATAAGTGATACATACAACCGCTACCAAAAGTCTTTATGCTTTTAGTAGCGGATTCAGTGGTAGCGGTTCAAAATCGCTACTGTATAATAATTATTGAAATCTATTGTTTTGGATTAATAATTAATAAAATCTATTTAATACATATGTATTGCATACATTATTATTATTATTATTATTATTATTATTATTATTATTATTATTATTATTATTATTATATTGTTATTATTATTATTGAGTTAAAACAATGGGAAGCTAAAAATGCTTTTACTTAAAAAAAGAAAAAAAATACAATTATAAATCTAATTATGTAAAACATTCGGGGGTGTTTATTGCCACTTAAATATATTTATTGTCACTCTTATTAAATTATTTTAATTATATTTATATATTTGTATTTTAATTTTATTGGTAAAATATATTATATATTAACACTTAAAAAAATAATGATTTAATGACCGATTTCATTAGTCCATAAACAGAATTTTTTCAGGTATAAAATTTTTTTAAAAGCGCCTGACATTCAAATTGGTTAATAAAATCAGACAAATTTTGTTAACACTACATGAGTTCAAAATAGGTAATTTTTTGTTTTAGTGCCTGTAAAATTTTTTCTTTGCTTTCAACAAATAATTTTTGATAAATAGAGTTTTTTAGTACTTATGTTCAATTAATGAGTTTTGTACCAAACAAATTTAGTTGAATAGGTATTTTATGATTTAATATAAAATATTTATATAAAATAATAAAATTTTTTTAACAAAATCCACTGAATTCTTGGTACTCACCTAATCCTAGTTAGCTCTAATCCATCCTTCTTCAACATTGAATTTTGAAAAAAAATTTTCGTACCCACATTTTTTGTACTCACTTTATACTCATGGTTATATACGTTAAAATATCTGGTTACACAGGTAGAAATTTCTTTGAATTTTTATTTTTATGTTGTCACCACGTATTTCTACACGTGTAACCACTAAATTCAAAAAAACATTGTAACCAAAACAATAACTAATGTAACCACTTTTTTCAACGTAAATAACCAATGAATACAATGAAATTTGAGGACAGAAATTTGTGAGTACAAAAATCAGCACTCATAAAATTTCTCAACCACAACATACAACCATGTTCAATTCATCATGCCTCTATTTTTTCATCAAATTATTGGCTAACATCTTTCAAAATGAGCCAGCCACATAGGCTAAACTCCACACTTGCTTTAATTTGGGGTTTTTGTTTTTCTTCATTGGTGTGGTTTTTGTTAAAGTAAAATATAAGTTTGTTATTCTAATTAATGTCTTCTTGTTTTGATTTGGGTATGTAAGATCTTAGTGATTTCTTACATAAATCAGGTCTCCAATTTTTATGAAATTCAATCAACTATTAAAGAATTTTCTTTTCTCCTTTATGATTTTTCGATTTGTTATCATCTTTATCTTGTAAAAATATTTTTTCTTGCAAGTGGCCAGGATGGGTTATGGCTTTGTGGCCATTATGTTTCTCAATTCTCTGGTTGTTTCTTATTCAAATAAAGATGAATGATGCATGATGCAATGTTTCAATTTTTTATTAATTGTTTTAAGTATTTTACTAATTAGTTGATCTATTTAAAAAAGTTCTGTTTAGCAACTAATATGTGAATTCATTTACCAGAAAAAAACCTAATATATGGATTCAGTCAAGGGACTAAAAATATATATTTATTAAATATGAAGAACTAAAATGATTAAAAACATATTATAAGAAAAAATATATTATAGGGACAAAAATAAAAAATTACATTTTATAGTGACAAAATCATATTTAAACCAAAAAATAAGCTTACACAAATTCGAATATAAATTATAAATCATAAACAAACAAATATGAATGTGCATAACTCACTATTTTCTCTCGTCCTATTTATAAGACCATTTTCAGATAATGTTAGTAGTTCTTTTTATAAAAGCCTCTATCAAAATTTACAAACATTAATTATCCTTTTTCATGTTTACCTTTCATAATGAGTCAACTTTTTTTAATTCTAAGATTTGAATTACAAGGAGAATTAATATCTTTTACTACTTCTCAATACATTAAATAGGCGTAAACATGAGTATACAAATTTTCAAAATCCCAATACATTAACTAACTTAATTACATGTTTTCTTAATAACCGCAATTATCACGTTGGGTCCTTATAAAAAGGACTTGAGGGAGTATGTTCCTAAATTATAAATAAACAAATCATGAAGGAAGAAAATTAATAACAAAAATAAAATAATTCACAACATGCACAACACACTATTTGAGTGAAGCAATGTGAGCAACTAATCTAATACATACAATCTCATCCATTCAAGTGTAGCCATAAGAATATCTCTCAAGTATTCTTTTGTTAATCATTACAAAGACAACCTACAATGAAAGAATTGATCAACCATCAATGAAAAGCACCACTACTAATTTTCCAAGTAATCATATGAAGAAATCAAATGCAATATAATTTTTTTTCCATATATATATATATATATATAACACCAAATCAAAAAAAGAAAAAAGGAAGAAGAAGAACACCACATAAAAGAAAAGCAAGACTCAATATTGTAGCATGATCAAGAGGAATGGAATCCTCACATCGTGCATTCTTCTGCATCAGTGCCTCTATCCTTGGTCGTGTTTCTTTCTTCAATTTTCTTTTTTTTTCTTTCTGCAACTATATAACAATCATTTTTCTCAAGGAGTTAATATATAGTGCTTTATGCCATGATATGCTTCAACTTCTCTCAGCTGTTACATTTATTAAATACTCGTAATTACTAATAATTTAATTTCTTGGCAAAAAAACTGAAATCCTACTGATAAAAGAAAAGTTACAATCTAGTCAGTTCAAACATGACAATGACACATTAAATTCAAAGACTATATTATATATAGATATAGAAGATGAGATGTTATTTCCTTAACTTTTTTAGTTTCATTTTTTTTTTAGTTTCTGTTTTAATTTCATTTTATGTCATGTAGTTATTTATTTTAGATGAAGCATTTAAGAGATATGGTTTAAGTCAATTTTATATATAGTATATAGATTCATAATATTACAGATAATTTTATGAAGTTGAAGAGCAAAATTCCCCACTTTTAACTCAACATAGATCTATCAATGAGTGTTATCTTCCAGGCTTAAACTCTAGGTTGGCACTAACAGCACCATATCCATTTTTGGGTACACCATACACTATTTTTTTTTTATTTTTGAGTTTTACCCTCTCTCAAATCTATATTTACAATAGTTATAAGTAAAACAAGTTTGTTTAGCGACCTAGGAAATTGATCACTAAACTTACTTATTCGGTCGCTAAATAGTTAACGACTAAATTAGTGACCAAAATAAATAGTGAAATAATATTAATGATAGAAAAGTCTTGTTTATTCGGTCACTAAATCAATCTTTACTATCGATGAAAGATTGAAAAGTTTACTAAATTCAAAGTGTACTACTATTTCAATAGTCAAAAAGAAATTCACATAAAAATCTAGAAGCTCTTTCTATTATCTGTGCATCACTTTCTCTTCCCCTGGTTTCTTTTGTTTCCTTATAAGCTTATGTGTTTCTCCCTTTCCCTTTGTTTATTTTTTCTTACTCAAATAGAAGAACATGCATTTTCTTCTTTTATGTGTCCTCATCTTTCTTTTCTCTTCAATTGTTCATTATTCTATTAGTATTACTACTTCCAAACCAGAAAATTGATCTTCAAACAAGGGAGCCTCACCAATAACAATGAAGGGAAAAAGGAAAATTGAACCAGTTTTTTCATAAAAGCACATTACTTTGATACAAAACCTTAGTTTGATGGCTTTGTTTAGGATAGTGACTCAAAAAAAAAAGGAGCATCTAATGGTGATTTAATGTGAGTCATCAGATTTATTTTGTTTGCAATCAATGGTGAGATTAAATAACCGGCAACTTGAGATACCGGTAATTCACATATCATTGATGTCACTCTCAATTGTTCCATTAACGCTCATCTTCGACATTTCATTTTGTTTGTTTGCGGTTCACTTGCAAGAAAATATTTTCAATGGAAATATTTAATATAGGAATTGGATTTGAAAAATAATAAAATAAAATTCTTGAAATACATATATAGATGTGAATTAGGTCGTCCCTTAAACAAACCAAACAAAAATTGAATTCTATCAAAATGCATAGATATGTGAAAATGGACAAAAACCCATAAGTAGAAGCACAGTGTAACAAGAGCAATTTCTAGGAAGAGATATGAACTTTATATTGATGAATATTTCTGACACAAACATTATGATAGTAACTGAAATTAAAAGAAATGAGAAAGAACAGAGTGAAGAAGGAAATCCAAAGAAGAATAAATGAAAGAATTAGAGAGGATACAGAAGAATCAAAGAGATTATTCACATTACAATTCACATGATCCCTTCAAAATGAATATCCATTTTCATTTTTACTTTTTTATCTTCACCCAATTGCTTCTCCTCATGCCTCTGTTGTGGGTCTGGGCCTCCTGTCCTTTGACTTAACAAACTTGGAGAAATTATCTTTGTATTCTTCTTTTCCACATGTTACACACAGATCTAGAAATACATAGTTTGGAAATGACCAAAAAGAATATAGATATAGTAAATCTAAAAATAAAACAAAAACCTTTAAGCACAGATCCTGAAGAAGGAAGATAAAAATAAAATAAAGGAACTAGGTGTTTTATGCTTCTGCTGAGTGGGAATTATAGACTTGTCGCTGCACCGTTGATAAGTGTAAATTAGTGTGTTTATATAATAAAGGATTTGCATTTATGTTCTCTAGAAATTACATGTTTCTATACATAATTTCACCTATTTTCCTTACTTTGTGAGTTTAAGAGTAAATAAGTGGTAATAATAAATTTTCTAACTTTAGAAATGTATTTTCAGGTGTTTTTGGAAGCAAAATAAGAAAATCAAATTGCTGGAGCATATAAGAGGCCAGCGCACGAGCGCCATACCAAGGCTCGAGCGCTGGAAGTTGAGGAACATAGGATCTTTTTTGCCAGATTTATGAGTCTGGCGCTCGAGCGCCAGAATACGTTGAGCATTGGATCCTTTCTGCCAGAGTTATGAGCCTGGCGCTTGAGCGCCACACCAGGGCTCGAGTGCCAGACACATTAACCAGGCAATTAAGCTCATTAACCAGCACGTGTAAGGCTGGCGCTCAAGCACCAGGAGGGCGCTCGAGCGCCAGACCCCTGCCCAAAACACCTATAAATAAGCCCTTCAGAAGTTAGGAGATATATTGAATTGTATAGAAAAAAACCACAAAGTATAGTGCTTTAGTCAGAGTTCTAATACTCTTAGGTTTAGTTCTTAAAGTTCATGGCCTTGCTAGGCTAAGCTTTCCGCCAGGATTGAATGTAATTACTTCGTCTCTTGTTTCTTTCAATTGTTAGTGTTATATTATATATGAAATGGAGTTCTTCTTCTGTTTTTCTTTTCTTGGTTTAAGCTTGATCACCTTTTCCATGTGTTAGTTTATTTGCGCAGTTGAGAAATTGATTTATAAATGGATTTGGAGAAAAACTCTCATAAAACCTTCTAGTTTAGAGATAGATGGAAGTGCTTATGATTGCCAAAATACTCTGCTTAATGCAACACTTAGTACCTAGAGTGACAAGAGATTGGGTTCTAGAGACTAGTGTCTTAGAATCAAGTGAAAGATATTTGCACTTGTGACATTGAGTATGCATCTTTTCTTATAATATTTCACTTTAATTGAAAGAAACAAGGTTAAGTAATGAAACTCAATCCCAGGTGAATAGTTATCTTATTTGTTTATCTTTTTACCAAGCTTTTATTTTATTTTCCATCCACAACTTGATATGTTTTTGGATATTCTGTCAACTTAACTCTTAATCGAATAAATTCAAGTGCTCCTTGAGGACGATACACGTATAGTCACTATACTGAAACGAGTTAATCCTTTCCAGCACCATTAAAAGGTTAACAACCGTCGTGGGCGCCATCGGATTTTATGCTTCTGCTGAGTGTGAGAGTGAAGGGCTTTAGTTTGATACATGTGAGGAAGCTTCCGTGCGGCAGTGCGGGAAGGTTGGAACGACGGCACTAAAGGAGCTTCAACGAAAGGGGAGGAAGAAGGGATGTATAGCGGTGGTGGTGGCAGCCGTATGTTCACGGACAGTTGTAACCTCCTTGGACATGGATGACATGTTTGTATGGCGCGGCGATGACGTGTAAGTAGGCGGCAGAAAACGCCGGAGAAGAAAGCGAGACAATCAGGGAAGGGAAAGGGTATCGTAGAGAGGTAGGATGCGCAGGTCGACGGCGGCACAAGGAAGACATTGAAGAGCCCAAGTTGTTGGTGGTGTTAAAACTAAAAGAATATTGTAAAATTCTCTTTACCTTTCGAATGAAGTATGGTGAAGCTAAAAATCAATATATTGCTAGTAATAGTAAGGTTATCCATGATGTCTTGCTAGAATTACTCTTTCCCAATTGCAAACACACTCATGATTTTTTTAATTTTTTCAATTTCACGTTCAATGTTTCTTTGAAGAGAATGTGTGTCATTGTTCTTAATTCTCTATATTTTGATCCATGTGCAGATTCTAGCTAGATCTTGTCAACAATTTCTGGAATTTCAAAATTTGGTTCATCTACATCTTAAAGCTCAAAATCAACTTGACTTATATTTTCTTACCGATCGATTTCTTGAAAAAAGCCCTAAGCTTGAAATTCTTGATATTGAGCAGGTTTATTTGTGAATTTAAATTGAATTTCAATTCAAGTTTCAATTTCAATTTCAATTTCAATTTATTTTTCATGACAAAAGAGAGTAGTAGTTTTATTTGTATCATTCTTTGACAGGCAGTTGATCAAAATGGTGAAATAGAGTGGTCACACATTACTATGGATAAAGGCTTTTTACCAAGTTTAAAGTTTATTCTAAAGAGTAAAAAAATGTTGAAGAAGATCACAGTTCAGATTGCAAATTGGTTGAAGCCAATCAAGAAGATAAGAGGTGCCATGTCAAAATTGTGTGCTGCACCATGAGCCAAGAAAATTTATTGGACTAATTATTAGATTGAATTTATTTTATTTTCTTATTTTGTAGAATAAGTCAAACGAAACTACTCCGCATGAATTCGAGCTAAGAAACGATTGCTTAAGTTGTTGGGGGCATTATTTGATCTTTATGTAGGTCCTTGATTTATGTATGAATTCTGAAGTTTTATTTATTAGTGAGTTACAAATCAAATTAAGGCTTCGTTTGGCCTTTTATTTTTGGCTTATAAGTGGTTTTTAAATAAAAACTGAAAATAAGAGTTTTTTTAAAAAAAAATGAAAACTATTTGACAATTTTATTATTTTGTACTTTATAAGCTACTTATGAGTAAAAAGCTATTTGTTTAATAAAAGTATTTTGTGTTAATTTTTTTTAAGTTACTTATCATTAATTGTTACGTTTCTTTTATATACAAAAATAAATTAACAATATAAATATTTTAAAATGATAGTTGTAATAAAAAATATTTTTTTGATAAAACTCAATATTTTTATTTAAAATGAAACTAAACACAATATAAACGGCTTTTAAGTAAAAGATGAAAATAAGAGCTTTAAAAAAAAAGCTAGCTGTTTGACAGTTTCATTTTTTACTTACGAGTAAAAAGCTATTTGTTTAATAAAAGTATTTTGTGTTAATTTTTTTAAGTTACTTATCATTAATTTTCACATTTCTTTTATATACAAAAATAAATTAACAATATAAATATTTTAAATTGAAAGTTGTAATAATTTTTTTTTTTGATAAAACTCAATATTTTTATTTAAAAAAAAACTAAACACAATATAAATTTATCAAAATAATAATTTAAAATTAAAAATTTTTGAGTATGTAAAATTTTAAATAACAATAAAACTTACAGATATTAAAGTGAAATCAATAATTCATAAAGGCCAAATACATCTTTTGGTCCTTTATCTCTTATGTGCATTTCATTTCGGTCCTATATCTTTTTTGGGTTACATTTTGGTCGTGTATTTCTTATAAACGTTTTATTTTGGTCCAATCCATTAATTTTGTCACCCCGTTAACAGAATTAACTTAATAAGAACAGAGTCAAATTACGTCATTTATCTTCCGACCCAAAAAAATCATAGATGAATCCCAACAAGAACAAAGTCAAATTACCTTGTAACAGGGGTGACGGAGTTGACGAACTGGACCAAAATAAAACTTTTATAAGAGATACAAGACCAAAATGTAACCAAAAAAGATATAAGACCGAAATGAAATGCGCATAAGAGATACAAGACCAAAATGTTCATTTGGCCAAAAAGAAATTTATTCATTTTTATTTTTGGCCTTAAATTAATCCCTTTTTATAGAACAAAAATTCATGATTCATTTATGGTACCTAAATTTTCTTTTTATTTTTAGATTTTTTTAACTTGTACCCATTAGACACAAATTAATAATTACTAACTAATAAAATTTCATACAAGAGAAATATATTAAATAGTGGGTGGTGAGAGTTTACTAAGTGCACATAGCAGGTTGTTTTGTTTTTCATATTTTTTCCATTCTCTTTTTTTTTATTAAAAATAAAAAATTCTCGAATTAACAAATAAGACCAATTTGGATTGGTGGTCTGGTATCAAAAGATGTCAGTTTTATAGAAAAAATGAATGAACGTGAAACGCGACGGTGGAGGAGGTGAAAACTCTTTCTACACAGCATTCTCATCTTGCTATAATCCTCACCCACGTTTTTTAAAAAATCATAAGGTTTGGATTTTTACTCAATTCCTCCCATGTAAGAAGCCCAAGAGAAAATTTCAAAAAATTTAAATTGAAAATAACAACACGAGCATAGACAAAAAAATAATAATAATTCTAATCGTTGTTTCACGCTAACCTTTGTTCTAAAACATTTTTCATATTAACTCATTAATCACCGTATGTTATCCTCAAAAACCCACTTTCACATGCTAACAGTTCTTCTTTTTAGATGTTCCTTCATTTTCATCATCCCCACTTTTGAAGGTTCATATTGCGTGTTCCTAATATGTGTAACGAAAAAATTGATCTATTTGTGTTAAATTATGCATACTGAGTAATGAGGAAAACTAAAGAATTAAAATTATCTTTGTGATGGACTTTGAAAAATGTCTCCTTCAAACGTATGAAGGTCTTACACGTGTATCTACACCGAGACTGACCTTGTTGTGTTAACCCCTGACTAATAAAACTAAAATGAGTATACGTAACCGTGAATATTTTTCTCAAAAAAATATTTTCTAAATGGAGAAGAAGAACGTGAAAACAATTTTGCAAGTTCAACCATATATAAAGGCCTAACTACTGAGTCAGGCTATTGGCTCTGATTCTATCCAATAAAAACCACCTTGACCCACTCTTCTCAGTCAGTTGCTGATTGACAGAAATAATTGTTTTTTCTACAATTAAGTTTGTTTCAATTTCCAGCAACTACTTCCCTTTTATTTTATTTTATAAAACAATATTATATCAAATTCATAATTTGACATATATAAGTCACCTTCCATCAGAAATGCTTTGACCAAGTCTCATTTAATCAAATAACAAATACTCAAATTATATATTAATTATATTTTTGGTGCTAGCAAAAAATATAATAATATTTCATTTAGAGAAAATACATTTATCAAATAAAATTAAACTCTTTAATTTAATCAATAATATTTTCTCATCCAACAAAGATCAGAACACTCGTTAGTGGGTGACCCTGTAGGTTCATTACTAAACCGGTAGTAAATTAACTTATTAATTTACTAATCAAGGTTGGCGTCTAGCAACACTGCTTAATGGCCGGATAGTATGAAGTATCTTTTACTTTAGAACTACTAGAAGATTAATATAATATTTCCTTCCATCTTTACAGCTCTATGTTAACTCTAGAATATGGTATAGTTGTCAAATTCTAATAAGTTAACGCGTGATGAATGACTTAAGAAACTCCTTTCTTCTTTCATTCATTATACCCTGGCCAAAGTCTTTATTTTTATAGAGCTCAAACTCATTACCAAGAGTTGATGGATTCTTTCTTGATTAAACATTAATCCTACAAGTAATTAATCACACTTGATAATCATTCAACTAATGTCACAAAGCATTAGGTGTCCGATATCAAAGTATAATAAATATCTTGTTGATTACCATGATAATCTCAAGTCTAAGGAAATTATATATTTCTTCAAAAGAATTTCCTATTGACAATTCAAAGGTAATATTAACCATTAGGAATTCTCCTTTGAGTCAGTTCAATAGTTATATCTGTATATGCATCATTTATAAGTGTAATTTAATAAATGAGATCTATTAATCTTTATCTAATAAAGACCACTATACATATATTGATCGATCCAGATTAATGATATCCTTTCATCAATAATCCTATGATCAAGAACAATTTAGATTAAAATTATATAAGACTTATTTCTCATTATTATAATCTCTATTATAATAACAAGTCTTTAATTTTAATCAAGGACTTTATCATATAAATTAAATAAATATGATAATAAAATAATAATAATAATATTAATCATAACTATATTATTAATTACTAACTTGACAGATTGGATCTAGGGCATACCTCAAATCCAACAACTTTCACTCTTCAAGTCTTCAGTCCCACCATATTTGAACCCTGATCAAACAAAAACCATTTATTTGCTGATTCTCCTCTTTGTCGGAACCACCACCCTCCAAAAGTCACCCCATTTTGTTTGTGGTCGTCATCCAAAAGCGAACGAAACCCTAAGAGAAAATGGATTCCAGTAGAGAAAATAAAAGAGCAAGAATCGAAACAGAGGAATTTCTTTTTCTGGAGATGTTGGGAGAGCTGGTTTGAATCATTCTGAGTGGCAACGATGGTTTTTCCGGTCCTTATTCATCGGCGCCACCCTTTGCACCGATTCGTTATCGTCTGCATCTGAGAACAAAGGGTTTTCCAATGGGTTTGCGTCACGTCAAAATCGGTGATAAACACTATCAGCTGGGCGGCGTAAAAGCTAATCGGAAAGATTACTCCGATGAAATCTACGAGTTGGACACCGACAGCTACCGCTTGATTAGCACCACCGATGATTTCATCCAAGACCCTGGTTGATAGCTTTTCAATTCCAAATGGATAAACTACTGGAGAAGAAGAGAGAGCTAGGGTTAGGGAAGAGAGTAAAATTAAAATAACATTTCTTTCATATCCTCCAAATGTTCTGAACAGTAGAATTTATAGTCCAATAAATGAACTAATTTTAGGGAAAGCTAAAATAGAAAACATCTGAAATAACTATAACTAAGCCCATCACGATAGAAGCCCAATTTAAATGTTATCCTTAAATTTGACAGGGGGATTTATGGTGCGTTTGGGCTTTTGGTGGCGAGGTCTGCTATCATTACCCATGGCTTCAAGAGAGACCTTGGCCTCAAGGTCATAGTGAGAAGAATTTTCTGCTGAAGTTTGTGAAGCATGGGCCTAATTTTGGTAGAAGTCCACGTAGTATGTGGCTTGGGAGAAGAAAAAATCTTCTCATGAGATAATGCAAGATTCCTTTGCACATGGGTGGGGTCCATTGGCACATGAGTGTGGGTACGTGGCATTGATTGGGCGCATGGTTCAAGGAGTGAAGGAAGCTTGTTTTCATTTTGAATGAACGGTGGGGAATTCTCAGCAGAAGTACGTTGGAGATCCAACGGTGGTGAGATGGAATGGCCAATCTCACGTGCTGGCAGACTGGCGCTTCGAAGAACGTGCTGGTCAAGTTCACATGGATCACTAACAGCTTCAACGGCTGAGATTGAACATCGTGTTTTGGGAGACAGGAAGGGACGATCCGACAGTGGTAGTTGATCAGTGAGGGAATCCAAGGGAGAGTGAATTGGATACAAAGTACAAGGAGCCTTATTACTTTGTTCATTTGAACACATTTTGGAACTCAGAGAGTCCCCAAAACTCTTTCCCATCTCAGAGAGTTGTATTCCCTCTTCTTTACTAATAAATAATTCTTGCTTATCTTCGCCACAATCTTCTTCCTCCTGCGCTATTTCTGCATTTTCCAACAACTGAGTTGTATCTAAACTAACTTCATCTTCAGGAAGGTGAGACAAGGGAAGTGGTTGTAAGTGAGTGAGAGGATTTCCACCATAATAAGGCCGGAGTAGAGAGACATGTACCACGGGATGTATCTTTATAGAGGATGGTAACTCCAACTTGTATGCTACCTTTCCCACGCGTTTGCAGATGCGGAAGGGACCAAAAAATCACTTAGACAGTTTTTGTGATGATCTCGAGGACACTGTCTTCTGTCTATACGGCTGGAGTTTGAGGAGGGCCCAGTCTCCTGGTTGAAAGGTAAGGTCTTGTCTATGCTTGTTAGCCTGGTCAGACATGTGTTGACACGATCTCTCCAAGTTATCTTTCAAGTAGCTGAGGATCCCTTGTTTATTTTGCAGGCTGAGGTCCAAGGAAGGTATGAAAGTTGATCCTGGCACATAATCTGGCAAGGACGACGGAGGGCGGCCGTAGAGGGCTTCAGATGGAGTCATACCAATTGAAGAATGGAAGGTCACGTTATGCCAGAACTTAGCAAGGTGTAAGAACTTGAACCATAGTCTCGGGTAGTCGCTAGTGAAACAACGCAGATATGCCTCCAAAGAACGGTTGACTACTTCAGTCTAACCATCCGTTTCTGGGTGGTAGGCAGTGCTGAACTTTAAGGTAGTTCCTTGGGCTTTAAAAAGTTCTTTCCAGAGGTTACTTAAAAATAAGGGATCACGGTCTGATATTATGCTTTTTGGTATACCATGCAGGCGGCAGATCTCTACAGAGAAGCGCTGGGCCAAGGCAGGAGCTGTGAAGTGAGTAGGTAGTGCGAAGAAGTGCACATACTTTGAGAGTCTATCACATATTACCCATATGGCAGTGTGCCCAAAGGACGAAGGTAAATGAGTGACAAAATCCATGGTTAGATCTTCCCATACTTGCTGTGGAATGGGTAGTGATTGGAGTAACCCAAATTTCCTTGTTGGCGGGTATTTGTTGTGTTGGCAGATAGAGCAATAGCGAACAAATAACTTAGTGTCCCTATACATCCCTGGCCAGAAGAAGGATGCTGCCAGCCTAGCCAGCGTTGGTCTAATGCCAAAATGACCTACTGCAGGAGTAGAATGAAACTCTTGAAGGAGTGCCGCGCGTAACCTATGTGCATCTGGTACAAAAAGGCGGCTATCATGGTAAATGAGTCCATTAGCAAAATAATACGGGTATTTAGATTGTTTAACCACAGTAAGCTTATGAACTAATTCTTGTCCTTCTTTTTCTTTGCTGTAATTGACGAATGAGGGTCAGAACTGGGGAAGATACCACCATAAAGTGACAATGGGCATCAGAGTACTTTTGGGATAAGGCATCAGCCACTTTATTCGACAGACCCGGACGGTAAAAAGATGTCAAAACTGAAGCCCTGCAGTTTGCTGGCCCAATTTTGTTGCTCCGGAGTTTGGATTGTTTGACACAGTAAGTTCTTCAAACTCTGCTGATCTGTTATAATATGAAAGTGTCTTCCGATTAAGTATTGACGCGACTTCTTGATTGCTTCTGTAGCAACAAACATCTCATGGACATACACTGAAGCAGCCTGCATGCGTGGACATAATTTCTTGCTGAAAAAGGCTACGGGGTGACCAGATTGAGTAAGAACTGTGCCCACAGCCACAGAGGATGCGTCTTTCTCAACAACAAAGATTTTGGAGAAGTCTGGCAGAGTTAACACAGAAGCTGAAGTAATTTTTAATTTTAACAATGTAAAGGCCTGTTGTGCCTCTGTACCCCAATTATATGTAGTGGAATGCAGTAAATCGGTGAGAGGTGAGGCGAGTGTGGCATAATGCTGAACAAATCGGCGATAAAAACTAGTGAGTCTCAAAAAACCACGGAGTTTCGTGAGAGAGCGTGGCTCTGACGAGTCTAGGATAGACTTTATTTTCTCCGAGTCAGGAGCAATGCCTTGAGCCAAAATCACATGCCCCAAATAATTCACCATGGATACCCCAAAAGAACACTTAGATAACTTAGCAACAAATTTGTTAGTAGCAAGTAAATCTAAAATCAATTGTAAATGAACTAAATGGTCACACATAGAACGACTGTAAATTAATGTATCATAAAAAAAAAACAAGAACAAACCGCCTAAGGTGAGGACGCAGTAGATCATTCATAGCAGACTGGAAAGTGGATGGGGCATTAGTTAAGCCAAAAGGCATAACCAGAAACTCATAGTGCCCATCGAATGTTCTGAAAGCTGTTTTGTGTATGTCATCTGGAGCAACTCGAATCTGGTGGTATCCAGATCGTATATCTATTTTTGTAAATACCCTAGTTGACCCTAGTTCATCATGTAGCTCATCCACAATAGGAATTGGAAATCTATCTTTGATAGTGACTGCATTAAGGGCTCTATAGTCCACACAAAAGCGCCACGTTCCATCTTTTTTTCGAACAAGTAACACTGGGGAGGAATAGGGGCTTGTACTAGGAATAATGATGCCTTCCTTAAGCATGTCTTGAATTATAGTTGTCATGGCCTCTTTTTGTGAATGGGGATAACGGTATGGCTTAACTTTAATGGGTAGGGTATTAGGGATGAGGGGAATATGGTGATCATCTGGGCGGGCTAGGGGTAGGCCGTGAGGGGTATTGGAAACAATTGGGTATGAAGCTATTAGGGATTGTATTTCAAGAGTGACAACTGATGTGGTAGGTTTTGGGTTAATCGCCTGGAAGGATAGCAAATGGAAAGAAGCAACTGAGTTTGTATTGAGAAGGTGGCAGATTTGGTGATATGTGGCCTGGGTAGGTTCAGTAGGGGGTTCCCCTTGCAACGTTATGGTTTGCTTTTTATGGTTGAATGACATGCTGGGGATGGAGAAATCTGCAGTAATTGGGCCCAGGGTGCGAAGCCATTCGATTCCTAAAACCACATCAGCACCTTCGATAGGAAGTAGGTAGAAGGGGATCTCAAAGGTGTGTTGTTGGAAGGTGATAGGAACTTGGGAACAGATTCCCGAACAATAGATATGCTCTGTTTCCAACCATAACTGAAAATTTTGGGGTGGGTGAAGTAGGTAGCTGTAAATGGGTGGCGATGTGGGGTTGAAGGATATTATGGGAGCTCCTTGAGTCTACCAAAACCATTACTTGGAGTCCATTGATTAAACCATGGAATTTAAGGGTTTGGGGAGAGGGAAGGCCTGTCAGGGCTTGGGGGGAGAGTTGGAAATTAATGGTAGTGTCAGATAGTTCATGGTTTGGGTCATCAACAGATGCTGTTTCAGTTGTGTGGGAATCTAAAAAATCACCATCATGTAGCAGTAGAAAGCAACTAGTGCTGCAGTTATGCCCAGGAAGATATTTCTCATCACAATTATAGCATAAACCTTAGGCTCTTTGGGCTGGTGTTAGCCGTTTAATTGGTAGTGGTAATGGGGGTGGGTTAGGAGGGGGTGGTGGTGGAAATTTTTGGGTGGGCGGAGGGTAAGGAAAGGGTTGGCAGAATGGTTTGGGTTTAGATTCTTTAATTTTGGTCTCAATTAATTTAGCTTACCAATTGCCTCGGAAATAGTTGGGGGCGCAGAACTGCCAATTCTCGCCGTATTTCAGCATTAAGTCCCGAAATGAAACAATTAAGGATAGCATCAGGAGCCAAACCCACAATTCTGTTACATAATATTTCAAACTGGGCCTGATAATCAGATACGGAGCCAAACTGGCACGATTTGAATAATTCAGCTTGATGATTATCATAAGTAGAGGGACCAAACCTTAATTCCAATGCCCGAACAAAAGAAGCCCAATCTGTTAGATGGTTATTTGAATACATCCATTGAAACCAGCTTAAAGCATCATCTTTCATATAAAAAGCAATTAAGGATAAACGCTGCTCAGAGGGAATTTGATAGAACTGAAAGAATTGATTAGCTTGAAAGAGCCAGTCTAGGGGTGAAGTACCATCAAAAGTCTGCAGTTGTAATTTGGGTAGACGAAAATGAGGGGTAATAGAAGGGGAAAATTAGGAAGGTATGAAGTTGGGTGGGGAGAATGTTGGTTGGTAATATGGGTAAAACAAGAGGCGGTAGACGTGTTCAAATTTGGGGGAAATGGGCCCACAAATTGAGGAACAGGGATAGGGTTGAGGGGGGGGGGGGGGCGTAGTTGATTGGGGAGGAACAGGGTGTTGAGGGATGGGATTGGGAAGGGAAGTGGGGAAAGCAGGATGGGAAGGGGAATTAACAGCAGATGTGTGAGGAGGGTTAGGGATTGAGGTAGAGGTAGTATAATTAGTAGGTGGTATGGTTTTTTGATATCCTCTACTCCGAGGGGTTTTTTGATCCTTCCCATGCTTCTTTCCATTTCATTGTTGATGACAAGTTGGTCCTCTTTGGTGCATGGTCCGGTACGATTCAATTCTTCACTCCTCCTGATTCTGATTGTGATGATCGATTGGGCGGCCAGTGGAGCTCTCCCAAGTACCTTGATTATCATGATGTTATAAACTCTTTTTTTCCATTGGCTGGATCTGTTTCCCCTACTAGAATCTTTTTATCCGACTTCCACTATAATGATGCTAGTCCTGACTCATTGGGAATCTTGCTTTGTAGACAAATCATTTGTGAAGAAGGTCCCTCTGATTTGGATTATGGTTACGGTTTTTCAAGTGATCAAGTCTGTGCCTACGTAATTTCCAGAGAAACATTTAAACCTAAGTACTTCCAAAAACTCAGATGGAGTATACCATGATTTCTATGATTATCTTTATGAGAATTTCCGTTTGGCTTGGAATGTCAGAAGCCTCCACCATGTTCTAGATCTCGGTAAAGGTCCACAAGGTGCTAGGAGAATTTGTGCAATCTTGGTTGTTAACGTCTTTGAGGATGATTTTACCGATTTCACACCTTACCTCTTCGTATCCTTTTTCAACGTGCAATTGATTGAACCTCCTCCTAGCGGATCACGTCCTCTTGACAAGTTCCTAACAGTTTCTCCACCCATAAAAAAGCTTGTCTTCCAACTGGACCACAAGTGCAAACAAATTCTACTTGACGCCTTCCTTGTCTAACTAGGTAGTGCACGAGACTTTAAACTATCCTGCTTCGAATAATTTTGTTAATAGTTAATCATTTCATAATTTCATCATAACTATCCTGCTTCTTACGAGTTTCTGGTGTTGTTTTAATTGTAGATTTTAACACATTAAAAAAATTTCTAGAGGATTTGATAAATTCTTAGGAAGAACCTTGAGGTTTTGGTTCTGTCAAATATATATATGCAATTCGTTCCAATTTATTAAGATTTGGACAGTGTACATCCATTTACTACTGCTTTGTGGAAGATCTGCATCAAGGGCTCAAGGAGCTACTTTATAGTTTACTGTTTTGGTTATGGTGAACATCGATGTATTTCCTCAGTCACTAAACCTTGTTTTTTTTTAATTATTATTATTATTTAGCTTAAGTTAAGACCTAGTAGTTTCTTATTCTCCTCTTTAACCTTTTCATGGTTATTGTTTTACTCTCCTTTCCTTTCTACTTTCATATTTAAAGCTTGTTTTTCCACCTTTTGTGAGCCAAAATTTGTTATGCAAGAAATTGACAAAGACTTCTAAACAAAGAAAACAAGATATACCTCTCCCATGGGATTTTTTGGTGTTTCTTTTTTAGATTTCCTTTTCTGGAGGAAAACAAAAGTGAATGAAATTTAAGATGAAGATTTAGATAAAGCAGAGGTGTGAAAGTAACCCCAAATCAAATAATTGTGTACTTATGTTAGGTTTGTACTTGAATAATGTGATATTGTGATTGCCTCAAGTTATATACCGTTTCTGACCACCAAAACAAATAATCAGAACATGGGAAGAAATAATATTATGGCTTACTTGATTTGAATTGCAACTATGCTATAGACCTAGGGGGAGTGAATAATCAATTTTGTTATTGAATTAGTATATATGTGTTTTTTTCTATGGTGGTATGAGCCTTCAAAATCAATTATGGTTGGAAAAATTGTTGTTTGGTTATGCATTCTTTTTTTTGTTAACAAAAGCTTTCTTAAAAGTTGCCAAACATGCCCAAAAACAAATTTTGAATTACTGTTTGGGATCATCAATATTGTTATTGATATAAATAACAATAACAATATTGATGATTTTTTAATTTTTTTCATTTTCACGTTCAATGTTTCTTCGAAGAGAATGTGTGTCATTGTTCTTAATTCTCTATATTTTGATCCGTGTGCATATGCTAGTTAGGTCTTGTCAACAATTTCCGGAATTTTAAAATTTGGTTCAGCTACGTCTTAAAGCTCAAAATCAACCTCACTTATATTTTCTTATTGATGGATTTCTTGAAAAACACACCAGAATTCAAAGGTTGCATTCTCGTATAAAATATCAAATATAAGCCTCGATTTCTAACCTGTATCCTGAATGGTACATGAATGATAAAAACAAATCAAGTGCACTCTATTTTAAAGAATCGCCTCCAAAGTTTCTTTGATACAGTGAACGATGCTGATCGAGCTACTAGGTATAAAATTGGACATTTGAGGTAGTAGTAGTCTCACCATCTTTATTTATTATATATTCCTTCAATACTTTTCTTTTTCATCCTAGAATGGAATTTCATCACTAAACATCCAAATACCTTAGTCAACAACTTCACAAAAAGGTTTGTTCAAACTCATAATTTAAACTACTTCAATTTCAATAATTCAACAGATCATACTTCTCTAAACACCTTGAATTACATTCAGATATGTGATGGCAAAATGAAAAATGAGACACTCAATTACAAAGCCATATCTTTTTTTGGATAATCTTAGGTAGTGTTTGACCCAGTTTTTTTTTGTTTCTCTTTCTTTTATAAGTAAAAGCTGGGCCAAACAGTATTTATGACAAACCTCTTAAATTTAAGCTAGCTTTTTTTCTTGCGTACAAAATGCAAAAAGCTGGCTTTTAAGCTAGAAGCTAGAAATAGGAGCTTTTTTTTTAAAAAAAAAAATTGACTTATTTTGTGGGTCCATCATAATTAACACCTAAATATTCTAATTAATACCGAAAATCTTGAATATCATTTCCTTTTCTATTTGTAAAAATAAAAATTCACTAAAAATTTTAAAAAGTCTTCTTCTCATTTATGAAGTATTGGTTTCACTTTAATATTTATGAATTTTATTGTTATTTAAACTTTTACTTACTCAAGAATTTTTAATGTTAAATTATTATTTTGGTAAATTTATATTGTGTTTGGTTTTTTTTTTCAAATAAAAATATTGAGTTTTATCAAAAAAAAAATATATTTCAACTTTCATTTTAAAATATTTATATTGTTAATTTATTTTTGTATATAAAAGAAATGTGACAATTAATGATAAGTAACTTAAAAAAATTAACAAAATACTTTTATTAAACAAATAGCTTTTTACTCATAAGTAGCTTATAAAGTACAAAATAATGAAACTGTCAAACAACTTTCAGCTTTTTTTTGAAGCTCTTATTTTTAGCTTTTACTTAAAAGCCGCTTATAAGCCAAAAATAAGCCGGGCCAAACGAAACCTTAATTTGATTTGTAACTCACTAATAAATAAAACTTCAGAATTCATACATAAATCAAGGACCTACATAAAGATCAAATAATGCCCCCAACAACTTAAGTAAGCGTTTCTTAGCTCGAATTCATGTGGAGCAGTTTCGTTTGACTTATTCTACAAAATAAGAAAACAAAAAAAAAATCAATCTAATAATTAGTCCAATAAATTATCTTACCTCATGGTGCAGCACATAATTTTGACATGGCACCTCTTATCTTCTTGACTAGCTTCAACCAATTTGCAATCTGGACTGTGATCTTCTTCAGCATTTTTTTACTCTTTAGAATGAACTTTAAACCTTGTAAAAAGCCTTTATCCATAGTAATGTATGACCACTCTGTTTCACCATTTTGATCAATAGCCTGTCAAAGAATGATACAAATAAAACTACTACTTTCTTTTGTCATGAAAAATAAATTGAAATTGAAATTGAAATTGAAACTGGAACTGAAATTCAATTTAAATTCACAAATAAACCTGCTCAATATCAAGAATTTCAAGCTTAGGGCTTTTTTCAAGAAATCGATGAGTAAGAAAATATAAGTCATGTTGATTTTGAGCTTTAAGATGTAGATGAACCAAATTTTGAAATTCCGGAAATTGTTGACGAGACCTAGCTAGCATCTGCACATGGATCAAAATATAGAGAATTAAGAAAAATGACACACATTCTCTTCAAAGAAACATTAAATGTGAAAATGAAAAAAATAAAAAAAATCATGAGTTTGTTTGCAATTGGGAAAGAGTAATAGACACCATGGATAACCTTACTATTATTAGCACTATATTGATTTTTAGCTTCACCATACTTCGTTCGAGTTCTTGAACTTGGTAGTACAATTATTTTTAATTTCAAATAGGTTTTAAAATCCGAGTAATTTTCAAACTACTATGTAAGATTTTAAAAACCGGACGAAGTATGGTGAAAACAAAAATTAACGTGGTTCCAATAGTAGAAACCGGACACTAGCATAATCCATGTTATTGGTGAAAATTAAAATGTGACTAACTAAATTAAGAAGAAAATCCTATCTTATAATGAACCTTGTCTCAATTTCAACTGATGATAAAATGTGTGTTCAAAGTAGTTCGTTTCTACTTAATAGCATTTTTGATGCTAACCAGTTTTGTGAGGTCCACATGATAGGTGTTGCACTAGAGAGAAAGAAAGAAAGAAAGTTAACTGTGGATCCCGCAATTAAACTCTCTTTTTCTCTAATTCGACACCATACTATGACTCGAGATGATTTGATCTCCATTCATTTGTAATGAGAAAAAAGAATGAACTACTTAAAGAACCTGACCTTAATGGTAGAAGCAGATAGCCATAAAAATTTAGTCTTGCAAATCCCATTGAAAAGATTTTATAAATCTTTATCAAGAACAGTACAACCTATATCAACATGTGCTTCTGGCAAGTTATCCATGTCACCAACCAAATAGCAAGTGGCTTTGGATTCTTCTAGTTTGAAGTACTTCAAAGAAGGTTTGTCCAACTTGATTTGTTCATCATTACTCAGAACATGCAAATTCTTCAATGAAGGCATGCGAATTATGAACGAATCTGAGCGAGTAAAGATATATTCTTCATAAATGAGTTCTTCAAGAACAACACAGCCAGAGAAAAGCCTCATAATTGAATCATCATCCACATAGTGAAGTTGATAGAGATGTAGAACCTTAAGAAGAGGAAGATAAACAAATGAAGGAATCTCCACATTGAGTGATCCTCCTAATTTCAAAACCTTGATGGTTTGGGAAATAAAAAGGGTTTTGGGCAATGTAACCTCCATAGTAAAGTATGAGAGGTCTAATTCCTCAAGATTTTGTGATAGAGCATTGGAAACCAAAGTGGTGACAAAATGTGGTTGACAATGTCTCTAATAGGTTAAAAGAGAAAGGTTTTTGATGCACTTTGTTTTGCGTTGAGCTAAGACTTTGAAAACAACACTAGAAAAGGTGGTTTCATAGAAGCAAGGCCAATCATCTCTTATATTAATAGCACATACCTTAGTCCACAAAGATCTCCACCTTCTTCACAAAACACTAGTGGTGGCAGCTTGGTTGGTACCAAGGAATGAAAGGATGTGGCAAAGCAACTCATCAGGTAGACTACTAATCAAGTCAAAATCTTTTGGCTTCTCTTCATCTAGGGCAGAACTTGGGAGTTTGTTTTTTGATCTTTCATCCATTTTGGACAAAGAGAAGGATAATGAACTCAAAGAAGGGGGAAGAACACCTTTAGTTGGCATTGCTAGATGAAATACTTGTGAAGGTTTCTAAAGATAAGGATCATGTGGATTTTTTCCCCTTTGAAATTTTTATTTATTCAATTCATACAAGTTGAGATAAAGAAATTTATGAAATCACAATGCATTAAATACGATCATTAATGAGTTTTATATAATAATATTTATATTATTCAAAATATTTAATGCATACATACTACTTTCACTGGCGGTAGTCAACGACATTAAAGCATCATTTATAATTTGAGTTTGCCGATGCAACGAATGACGTTACGTTTGTTCTTCGTATTTCAAATAAAAATAAAACAATTTAGGGATGTCATATTCGATTGAGACGCGGTTGTTAGTATAGGTAACCTATTGGGAGCCTTTACGTGACAAGTATCATTCACAAGGATCGAACCTGAGACCACTTGAGCAAGCCACACCATGATGTGGATGCTCTTGACTCAAACATAGTCGATTCTCATAGAGGATACCTACAACTATACAGAATATGCCTATATATTCGATCATTGTTGTTAATCTTAAAATTCACATTCCTTTCCTTTGTGCTACAATCTTCATGTAGTCGAATTGACATAAATATGGTGGCAACAAAAATCTAGGTCAATGTAGTCTATGAGAAGAGATATCAAGTCTTTAACAAAAATTTTCAAGGGTGTTTATGAGTTATTGGGGCTTAAAATCTCCTTTTAACTAGGGTAGCCATAACTCCTTTTTCTTTATCTGCATCAGCTCGCTTATTGAGGCCGGGCATAGAGACATTAATATGGGTCGGCCCATAGAGGCTGCCCGAAAAGTGTAGGATTGGGCTTGAAAAATGCCCAAAAAAAAGGAATTCGGGCTTTTTGGCTCGGCCTGGTAGGGCTTTCCAAAAAGCCGGACTTGGGCTGGGCTAGTCCATTCAGGCTAGGGCTTAGGCTGACCCGATTAAAAACGTAGTTTATAAATAATTTCTTACATATATTATATTTAAAAAAGTTGGTTTTTAATTGATTTTTTTAAGTAAGAAAAACTTATGGCGAAGCCATTCCTAAATGCACCACCTAACAAAAAAATTCTGGTTTTATAAAACGACCTAGAAAATGAAAGCACAACTTTTTTTTTTGGTTCCTTAAAAAAAAGTTTTTTCCCCGGCCTGTCAAACCCGAAGCCCGCATAGGTTTGAGTTGGGCTATTCAATAAGATGAAAATTTTGATACTAGACTTTTTGTCCCAGCCCACAAAGCCCGAAATCCATATGGATCATCCTGGACCCGGCTTGAGAGCCCGTTTTACCACCTCTAGCCTGGCATCATCATGGATCCTTGATCCCGCTTCTCAACCTATATTCGTAGTTATAAAACTCGGCTCGGTCATTGACTTGGCCTATATATTGAATCACTGGGTCATTGGTTCAACTAGTGAGTCACTGGGTCACTTGCTAAACCGAATAATATATAAATATAATAAAAATTTAAAAAATAAAATATAAGAAATCCTTTTACTTAGAAAAAACATCATCACACAAATTCAAAGTTAAAAACCAAAAGTTAAAAATACAAAAAATGCTACAGAAGGTAAAAAATAGATTAGTATCTAATGCTCCACATCTTCTCACCACCACCCTAAAAGCAACCTAGTTTAATATATGCAAAATGAGTTTTGTTCTTAACCTTTGTTTGTTTCGCGTGAAAATGGAAGGAAAAAAATGATAGGAGAGAAAGTAAGTAGAAAACATAACTTTCTCTTATTTGGTTTATGAGAGAAAATAGAGAAGAAATGTCAAATCAAATATGAGTCTCACCAGAAAACTTTTCTCTCCAAAATGGAGAGAAAGTTTATGTTGAGAGAGGGGGTTTTTACTATTTATGGGTTCCACACATTTTTACTCTCATCTTTCTCTTCATTTTCTCTCAATCCAAACATACTCATTTTCTCTTATATTTCTCTGACATTTCTCTTCTCTCTATTTCCTTTCTTCACACTTTCTTACTTCACATTTTCTCTCCTCAATTCAAAGAAAGGGTAGATGTTATGCTTGGTAAATTCATGATTGGGTTATGTTACATGATTTTAAACTTTAAACTGTAGTGTTAGAAATTAAAAAACCTTATTGTATCCATTAGTCAAGACTACAGTTTGCCAATTGTAAAAGAAAAAAATAATACAATTTATCAATTTCCAAAATATTAATCCAATCTTTCAAGTATATCTTATTATAAATAAAACATTTCGATCATCATATTAATTATTTTTTGAACTTATCAATCATCATATTAATTGTATTGTTCATTAATAAACGATAAACATGAAAAGATATTAAATATATCTCAAACTTGGTTGGAAATTGAAAATAAATGCATAAACATATATAAATTTGTTAACGTACATCCAATTGTTAATATATAACCCGTCAATTAAAATAATAGACAAACAAACAAAATTATGAAAAACTATACTCATCTTTTATCTTTTTCTTTTACTATAGGAAAAACATGTATTTATGTTTGGATACATGTTCCGGTGCTAACACGTGTCTTGGATAGTTTAGTTAACTCCCCGCTAAAATTTGGACAGTTAGAAGTTTCATATCGGCTAGTGATATAGCTATTATTGAGTTTATAAGAGTGTGACAAACCTCATCCAACAAACTAACTTTTGAAATTGAGTTAAGCCCAAACCCAAAATTGTAAGATAGATTTTTTTTTGAGACTTATGTTGCTTTTAAAATATTTCAAATCTTTCCAAATTGTTACAGCAAATGTACAATACTTTTATCTGTTGGACATTAACTTTCTTTTTGCTTATTTTGTAAAATCATGTACCCTTCTTAGGTCAATACCTGCTGAGCGTTGCGTATCTTCGACTCAGGGAAAGAAAAAAGAACAACAAAGCTGATGATCTAATTTTTTCTGAGCTAATTTTGAAATTTTGAAAAAAAATGTGAAAAAATGTTAAAAAAAGTTGGTAAACTCCCGCCCAAGTTCAGCTGTCCACACCCTTTTTCTCTTAAATTCTGTTTTTTAAATTTTAAATTAATTCTCAGGATTAGTTCCAATGTTTATACGTTTTTGTTATGAATACGAAGAGTGTGGATGTCCATCTTTTCATGGAATCCAAAGAGCTTTTGTAACTTCTTTATAATTGTCCTTTGGTGTTATGGCTCATTGCCTATAAATAAAGGATACTTGTTGTTGTGGAACAGAATTAAGAGATATCCCGGTCGTGAATACCATGTCAGGCACAATATCATAGATATTATTGGAGTTGGGCTAGACTCTAAGACAAGGCCCATGAGGCCTAAAATATAGCTTGCAAACTCAAAATAATCCTTTATAAATACAATACATCATAATTATTCTGGTATGCTACTAATATACTAATAATTACTCAGACCCATACAGTCACTGACTTGATCATCAGAGTCCTTGTAGGTTCCCCCACCCGCCGTCGTGGAGCGCCGCCGGAGCACCTAGAGACTGGAGTTCTTCCCGTGATCTCGTCATTAGCACCTCCTTGCCAAGTACCTATATTCTATGTCGTTCCCTATTTTTAGAACACAACATTGGCGCCGTCTGTGGGGAACGCAACAAAAGTCTCGTTTCCATCCACCGTCAACAATGGTTGGCTCTACCAGGAATAGGGATTACAACGATCCCAGTGTTCAAAACCAAGGGGCAGGGCAGCAGGCTGGTGCGACGAATCAAGCGAGGGCATCCCAGCACTTTGATATTGAAGCAGAATTCCGCAAACTGCAACAGTTGATGCAATCACAAGCTAAAGAGATTGCAGATCTCAAAGAGCAACAACGAAAGGGGAAGCATGTTGTTATCGAAGATGATTCAGAAGAGGAAAGAGCTGAGAAGCATACCCAGGCAAACCCTGAAAATCAGGAAAGAGATAACGACAAGGCGGAAAAGCAGCAACGGAAATCCGTAATTGAAGGAGATAAAGAAGGAAATCCGAAAATTCAGGAAAGGCAACAAGAAGGACGGGTAAGTCGCCGACATGAAGGGGTCCCGCATCAATCCCGGGTTGAGGGGGCTAACCCGCAACCCGCTCCCCCTGGGGCCAGCAAGCCGGACAACCTACCGGCAACCAGGAGCACATGGCTGAGAATGTCCGGATTTCGGATACATCGACAATCCCTTCACGCCCTGGATAATGTCCGACGCTCTTCCCCATGGATTCCAGTTTGCAAAGAAATTGAAGAGTACGATGGGATCAAGGATCCCACTCTACATGTCAGCACCTTTGAAAGGGCCATGTACTTTCAAAGGGTGAATGAGGCCATTGTACGCCGTGCTTTCCCCCTCACGTTGTCAGAGGCTGCAAGTCGTTGGTTCTCAGACCTTCCACCACAATCCATCAGCAACTGGAAAACTCTCAAAGATAAGTTTATTTTTCATTTCACCAGTAGTAAAAGACAGTTCAAATCTGAATTCCACTTAGAAAATGTTAAACAAGGAAAAGATGAATCTCTACGAGATTATATAACACGCTTTAATAATGAAGTGTTAGAAGTTAGGAATGTTGAATCTAACTTGGTGTTATATTTCTTTGTAAGAGGATTAAAACCAGGAGCTTTTGCCAAGCAACTGGCAGGAGATAAGCCCACCTCCATGGATGACTTAAAAGTCAAGGCTAAAAAGTAGATCAGAATAGAAGAGTGGGAGAAGGCCCAAGTCGCCAAGAAGGACGACAAAGCGAAAACCACTCCTCCAAACCAATCCCGGGGTAAAGATGAAAAACCCCGGGATAGGTCCCCCAAGAAGCGCAAGGGTCTTTTCAACAATGATACCCCGTTGACTATCCCGCCAGCTTCAGTGTTGAAAGAAGTGATGCACTCTGAATTGAGAGAGCGACCACCACCATTGAAAACAGTGGGAAATCCCAGGTAACTGCTATAGCTAACCCAATATTATCTTTCTCAGATGCAGATTTCCCAGAAGAACGTATTCGAGATAACGAACCATTGGTCATAGCCGCCAATCTGAACGGTTTCGAAGTCCATCGAATCTTTATTGATCAAGGAAGTTCAGCAGACATCATGTTCTAGAGCCCTTTTGATAAAATGGGATTGGGATCCAAGGATTTAATCCCTCACAAGGGCAGTCTAATTGGCTTTACTAGAGACACAATCATCCCCAAAGGATACGTTGACCTCAAGCTGAGTTTTGGCAAAAAGTCAAGTACCAAAACAATCCCGGCTAGATTTATAGTGGTGGATTGCCCTTCAGCATACAATGCAATCATTGGGCGGCCAACTCTGAACAGCCTTGGCGCCATAGTCTCTACCACGACATGATAGTGAAGACCCTAGAGGACAAAGATCCGGTGGCTGATTTGCATGAAACTTTCCAACAGCTACGCATGTATAATTTAAGGCTAAATCCTAATAAATGTACTTTTGTTTCTAAGGTGTTACAGGGATCAGATTTGAACTACCAGCGGCTTGAGAAAGTCGCCTATACATTGCTACTGACATCTCGACGTTTGAGGCCATACTTCCAATGTCATCCCATCACGGTAAGAACTAATCAACCCATTAGACAGATTTTGCATAAACCTGACTTGGCAGGAAGAATGATGACCTGGGCAGTAGAATTGTCACAATACGATATCTCGTATGAACCACGTTAGGCAATCAAAGCACAGGCTTTGGCCGATTTTGTAGCCGAGATGACATCCCGGAGAAGAACCAAAAGGATTCCAAGAACGCTTAATGTCGCGGACCTAAGGCGCTACTATACAAACAGCTCGGAAGAAAGTATGGGAAGTACAAACAATCCGAGATTGAGATGTCGTCAACACAAAGAAACCGATATACACACAAGGCCAACAATGAGTCGAGATACCACGGGTAATTCTCTGCTACAGACTCAATAGGGGCCCTTCACGGGTTAACCCTGGCCATAAAGAAACATGAAGTACCGCCTTGCATGTCAGAAGAAACCCAAGCAAATAAATGAGTCGAGATACCATTACGGGTAATTCTCTGCTACAGACTCAATAGGGGCCCTTCATGGGTTAACTCTGGCCATAAAGAAGCATGAAGTACCGCCAAGGTCACACTTCAACTTATACTTAGAGAAAGTACAAACTACTTTCCCTCCTATTGAGGAGCTAAAAGGGGGACATCATTAATGTGCCCTAACAATTAAAAAGACATGAGAAATCTCCAAGTCAAGCGGGATGAAGAGGCACCTTAAATGGTCAAGCCTCAGCGACATACAGAAATGCAGTGAATAAAGCATGAACCCCGGAGCACAAAGAAAAGGAGGGACGCCTTCAAGGCCGACCCTCGTCACAAAGAACGAGGTGCCACTACGGTTAAACCTCAGCGACAAGAATCAGGAGGGACGCCTTCAAGGCCAACCCTCGTCAAAAAGAACAAGGTGCCACTACGGTTAAACCTCAGTGACAAAAATCGAAAGAAAAGATGCCTCTGAGGCTACAAGGCTACGACATAGAGATACAATCTCTACAGAAAGCATAAAGGCAAGCCTAGATTGAGACCGGGATGCCTTTCGAGGTTAACCCATAACAACGACAAACGAGGATGATAAAGATGATCAAGGCCTCTTAAGGCCACCTATAAAACAATGATGATCAAGGCCTCTTAAGGCCATCTACAAAGCGATGAAGTATGCCTCTTAAGGCTATCCACAAATGACGATCAACAGATATGCCTTTTAAGGCCATTCCAGAACAACAAGTCAAAAGCTAAGAAAATAGCTACGACTGCAAGTAAACTCTACAAAACGAGATCAACACTGCTTACGAAATGACATATCAAAGTTGGCCAAAAAATGCAGTGTAGTAATATAAGTTCTACATAAAGCACCAAGATGTAAATCTACAGCTATCAAGCAACAAATTAAAGGCAAAAGCCCGAGATGACAAATGTGGCGAGATTAAAGCAACAAGTATTCCACAGTGCATACAAAATACTGTTTTAAGGTTAAAAACTTGAAACAAGAAGCTATCAACACGGGACGCCTTTAAGGCTAACCCTCAACAACAAGATCAACAAAGGGATGCCGCCACGGGTAACCTATATAGACGACACCAGAACGGGATGCCGCCAAAGTTAACACACATCAACAAAATCAAAAGGCATTAACTAGGGCCAACCCGGTTCTACATTACGAAAAATCACGAGGACAACGATCCCGGCTAAATGCGCCAAATAAACACAAGCAAGAAGATGGTTGTCACCATCATAGCCAAATCAATCCTAAAGGAGAAAACAACAAAGAAGCCCAAATTCATTAAAGGGTAAAGTGCAAAATGCATAAATTGCCAAGTTCAACATAAATTAGAACATTATTCTTCAGATAGAAGTTGACAAAATGGCCTACGGGTCAATCCAAGAAAAATACTTGAGTCAAAGTCAAAAAGGCTACGACCTTTTCAAGAAGACAATCCTACGGGATACTAAAAAGGCCTACGGGTCATTCCAAGACAAAGTACTTGGACCTAATTCGACGAGGCTATAGCCATCTCGGGATGACAATCTCCCGGGATATCCCATAATAAGGCCGATGGCCATCCCGGGATAAAAGTATCCCAAAACAATATCAATTAGGTTACAAGCCGCTTCGGGATAAAAATTTCCCGATATAGTATGGAGGAGGCTATATGCCATACTGGGAAAAGAGTTTCCCGGAAAATAAGCGAAAGAATTGGTTAGTAACCAAAGCGTGAAAGAAGCACAAAGGTTCATCACGGAAGAAATGTAAGTAATTAGAAAAGTAAGTCAAGAGGCTTCGGATTCACTGACATCAGTGTCATGATCTTCTGGAAGAGAGTAAAAAATATATACATCAAGTCTAGGCAGAAATTCCGGGATGATGCTGATCTTTGGAAATTTCCGAGATGAACTGATATTCAAGACGACATCGAACGAGATACGGTTGCAAGAGCATGAGATGCCATCAATATCTGGGATAGCTTCAGTAATAAGAGTCGTCATAAATTTAGATCACCAAGGTGTAAAGCGCCTCCTAGTTTATTATATCGCACCTAACAATACCGGTGTCGGTAGAGTTAGTGAATCAAATCATTTAAATGATTCCGCTAAAAGGTGGATCGCAGCAGCCTTAACTTGGGGATCATAATCCCTTATCCATATCAGTGACGTGGAGGGTCATAGGCCCTATGCCAAGGAGAAAATGACTGAAACTTTCAGTTGTAAATCATGTGCTCATTAAGGGCAAACAACAACCTCAAGATAAAATTACGTAAAGTCTCAGCATAACGATGAGAGACAAAATATTTTATCCGACATGACATTCATGTCGGCCAAACTATAATAAAGTCAAAATTTTACCTTCAATGGAACATAGACTCAAGGACAGTTATAATATGATGAAGAGTTTCACTTTTAATAGAATATCGACTTGGAGCTTACCACTACAGTTGATATGTAGCAAGTCGGCTACAAAGGACATAACTTTCTAAGGGGCGTGAATTTTACCAGACTCTGAGAAAGACCGTAAAAGGATCACCAAACCCTGAGGAACTACAAGAACTAAAAGAATAAAAAAATTCATCTTACAAGATGAAATTAGAACAACATGTGATGCACTTGAGTCAGAATTCTACTCCAGGTAGAACACCATCATGGGGGGCTTCAACAAAGAAATCCGCAAAATGATCAGCCATGAAAATAATTCTCCTACTCACAAATGGAGGGCAATTCATCAAGTCTGAGCACGAGAAGTTCGACATTCAACATCCAACCCGGCATATGAACCGAGAATATGAATAAAGAGCGATAGAGCTGAATAACTTGAAATTAAATTAGATTAAGCCAACAAAGCAAAGGAGAATGCTTGAAATTCTATAAATGGACTTTTAATGAATAAAGAGCGATAGAGCTGAATAACTTGAAATTCCCCAGATTGCGGGATCGACAGTAATCCGACATGGATACTTAAAGTCGCCGACTTGCTTGCAGCAACTCACCGGCTTGGGGGGCTTCTATTGTGGACCAGAATTAAGAGATATCCCGGTCGTGAATACCATGTTGGGCACAATATCATAGATATTATTGGAGTTGGGCTACACCTAAAGACAAGGCCAATGAGGCCCAAAATATAGCCTGCAAACCCTAAATAATCCTTTATAAATACAATACATCATAATTACTCTGGTATGCTACTAATATACTAATAATTACTCTGACCCATACAGTCACTGACTTGAGCGTCGGAGTCCTTGTAGGTCCCCCCACCCGCCGTTGGAGTTCTTCCCGTGATCTCGTCATCAGCACCTCCTAGCCAGGTACCTATATTCTATGTCGTTCCCGTATTTTTAGAACACAACACTTGTAATGTAGTGACAAGGAAATAAGATTCTCCCTCTTCTCTCTATTCTTCTATTCTCTCTACTTTTGTTCTATTCTATTTTATGTTCATTTCATAACACGTTATCAGCACGACTCTGCTAAACGAGCGAGCGATAGCCGATTTAGTCAAGATTGAGGTTCTATTGGAGGAACTCATAAGCAAACTCTTTTTCATAGGTTTTTGAATCATTGTAAGAACTATCTTCATATGTTCTTTACTTTATAGTTTTTAATTTCTCATCGTTCGTTCTTTTGTTCTTCAACCGATCATTTCTATTTGTGTTTATTGAATCTTGTGGCTCTTGTTAAATTCTTCTAGAAGAATTTTTAATTTAAGCATCCCGGAAGGATTGCACAAAAACAAAAATTTCTTGATCATTCTTAAACGGAGATTTGTGTTATAGTTCCTGAACAACTACACCCTTATATTGTATCATATTTGAGGTCTCAAAGAACATATATGTTTAGCTCCTGGTTGGACTCATGATATCAATGGTTGTCATGTTAGACTCAAGAATGTATCTCCATTGGACTTATATAAAATTATGTTATAGTTCTTGAAGAACTAAATCTTGAGAAGTTCTTAAAGAATTCTCGAAATGCACATATATCGAAGGCGTATTTTATTTGGGTGTAATTGAAGCATCCTTGAAGGATTGTGTGGATGTATAGTTCCGGAAGAACTTCATTTTTAGCGCTATATATTGTGAACCAAAGCAAATGCGAAGAAAGTCAATTTTTAGATTATCAAATATAGTGCTACGGTAGAGAAAAAAATATAATTGTTTTAAGTGATGATTAGATTAATATTTACACATTAAGATATTGATCACAAGAATGAATAGGAATTAAATCAAAAACTCACAAAGATCACCCAATAAATTGAATTACATTCCTAGAAGTGAATGCGCGTAATTTTGAGAAATTTATTATATTATATTATTTGTTTAAGCGACATTTTTTTTTCATTCAATTTGTTCGTTGGGCTTAGACACTTGATGATTATCTCCATTATCTATGTATTACTTTTCATCCTTTATACATATTTATACTATGCTATTATGCTTTTGTTTGTTCAATTATAATTTTGAAACCAAATGTCATTCATTAATCTTTATTTATATTTATTTTAGCTTTATTTTTATTTTCAAAAACTCTCTAACGAATTAGTAATATACATGGTAGTGAAAAATGTGATGAAGTTACTTTCATATTCTTTAGTTCTTTAACTGCTTTGTATATTGTGTTTTTTTGTCTGGGTAGCTAGTATCAGGTTTTATATTTACTAATAAGCTCTTCACTATAGTGATTGAAAATCTTGTATAGTTTTAAGTTGTTTACCAAAGTATATATGCACTATATAATACTTTACATTGTACTTTATCGAAAGTTTATTGGGCTTAAAACCTATGTTAGTATGACATGTAAAGGCACAAAGTACATATATATTTTGGTTTAAAATGAGCTTATTTCTTGACTTAAATCGATTACGTCAAGTTTTGTGTTGAAGCATATTTCATAGTAACATTAGGCCCAAAGTCCCACAAATCCAAGATGCATTTGCTCCTACTGTCATTTTATGTATTTTGCGTTGAGTTTTAACATAGAAACGTGATGACTCAAGTCATGCCTTTTGAACACAAGCATTTAGAACATAATTTTAGAACTTGGGTTCAGTCATTTGCTCAATACATTAATTGAACTATAATTGCGTCAAATATCACAACCTTTTGGGGCATGCTTCAGGAAAATTAGATAAAATAAATTATAGTTAAAAGCAATCTAAAATCTTATAGTTAAAAGTAAACATGAATCCTATAATTAAAAGAAACTATAGTCATTTAAAAGCATGATTTGCTCAAGTCATTAAACCATAATTTGCTCCACTATAATTAATTAGCAAACTGAAAATCTGTGAGTTGTTTATGTATAATTAGATAAGTTTTACTCTTTCAAACCCCTACTTATTTCCACATTTACTTTCATGTGCTTCAAGAATTATATTTCTTTTGAAAAAAGGTTAAAAATAGCTTCTAATGTGTTGTTATGCTCCATTGCATGTTCTTTTGTTGTACAGAATCGAGTTAAATGCACGGGATTGAGTGGTGCTTATGTTTCAATACAATGAATTAGTATTGTTGTCATTGTTCGGTATGGTTTTGGCAAAAGAGGTAATATTTAAGAATGAGTAATACTTAATTCAACATGGGTTTTGATAAAAATGATTTAATTAGATTATTTTCAATGTGATATGGCTAGGATGTATGGAATGAGTACTTCTCAAATTGAAAACAAGTTTAGACAAAGTGATTTGATTATATTGTCCTTAAATAGTTTTTTAAAAATTATAATTTCAAACTAAATTACTTTAACCATATTGATGGTTAGATGTCCCTCATTTAGTATGGTCAATTATTTTAATATACTCCCTTAATTTCAAAATATTAATCACTTTAGTTAAAAATTTCAATTCTAAATTGTTTGTCACTTTTGCCATACTGCATTTATTATCTTTTTCCATTTTTGTTATTCTTCTATCCAATGAGCATCGGGTAACCTTTTAAGTCCAAGGTTAATTTAGACTATTCATCCTTTATTTGTTAGATTCAAGATGAATTAATTACTCTTCTTAATCTCCGCGCTTTTCACAAAGCGACTAATATTTTGAATGGAGAGAGTAATAAATTAGTATTATTGTCATAATTCAATAGGGTTTTGGCGAAAGAGGTGAGCACTGGTTAAATGGAGTATGAGTTTTGGCAAAATTAATTTGAGTTTTCGCAAAAGTAACTTGATTAGATTATTTTTAATCAGTTTTTCAATATTCATAATTTAAAACTAAATTAGGAAGGTGGGATTCATTGTTAGATGTCTCTCACTCATTTGTGAGTGGTGCTTATGTTCCAATACAATGAATTAATATTGCTGCCATAATCCAATATGGATTTTTGGCAAAAGAGATAATGTTTAAGAATGAGTAATACTGAACCCCTACGGGTTTTGACAAAAATTATTTAGAGCCCGTTTGTTTAAATTTAAAAATAATTAATTATTTTTATACGTAAATAATTGATTATTTTTAAACGATTATCATAAGAATCAGAAACTATGTATGTATGGCTACAATAAAAATAATAAGATAAGTAAAAACAAACAGACTAAAAATTTTTATAATTATTTTTTTATTAAAATAAGTACGTATTTTTTCAAATTAGCTGAAACAAACCAGCTCTTAGTTAAATTATTTTCAATTAGTTTTTCAAAATTTTGTAATTTAAAACTAAATTAGTTGAGAAGAATACTTTTCAAGATCAATTAAAGTTTTAATTTTTTTCAATTGTAAAGTTTCAATATAATTTGAGAAAGATGATGATTGTTTAAGTTAATAAGAATTATTATCTTAAAAATATTAATTCCTTATAGCTTTGTTACATGACTTTCTTCATTATTTCAGAGGCATACTCTCATTATTTTCAACTCATTATTTTCCTTATAGATGATGGGTATGTTTAGTCAAAAGGCTGAAAGCTTTTAGGTTTTAACTTTTAGCTGTGAAGTTGGGTGAAAGCTGTGGGATTAAGTCCATGAGATTATAGGTGTGTAATTAGTTTATTAATTAGAACTGTTTAGCGAAACAAGTTGTATGATTGATTGAAATATGTTAAATGACTAAAAAAAATAAATAATATTATATTAATTAAGGTAATAGGGTGAAAAGTTTGTAACTTAGGATAATTTAGGAAACAACATATTAAAAGCTAGATTTTGAAAGCTAAAAACTATCTTAGATAGCTTTTTAAAAGTTAGTTATAAAAGCTATAATCTCATAGGTTTTAATTTTGTAATTACCAAACAATTCTACAGGCTTTCTAAAAATTATAATCTCTCGAGAAAGCTATAATCGCGTTGCTAAACACACCCGATGTGTCATTACTATCATGACATGATATGTTTGATTTTTTGCTAACTATCAATTTCAAGTTTTTTGAATGTAGTGCCTATAATTAACATGGTATAGTTTTTTGCTACACTATTTTGGCTTAAATCAGATCTACCTAGACAATTAATTAAAAATATGAAAAAATGCATTTACTTCTTAGTTTATTTTCAGATACGTATTCTTTCTTATATATATTTAAAGTAGTTTTTAAAATTTATAATTTAAAATTAAATTATTTTGATTATGTTAACTGTTAAATGTCTCTCACTCATTTGAGATAATGGTGCTTATGTATCGATACAATGAATTATTCTAAGATGATAAATTAATATTGTTGTCATAATTTAGTACTGGTTTTGACAAAAGAGATAATGCTGTAATTTTAAATTAAATTATTTTAATTATGTTAGCCATTAGATGCCTCTCACTCATTCAAAAAATAATGGTGCTTATGTGCCAATACGCTAAATGATTTTATGATGATATTATTGTTATCTTAATTCAATATGAGTTTTGGCAAAAGTAATAATGTTTAATGAGTACTATACTCAAATTTAGTATAGGTTTTGGTAAAAGTAATTTAAATTAAATTACTTTTTTTTTTACCAAAAAACAAAATAAATTACTTAGATTATGTTATCCTTTAATAGTGGCCTAGCAAGAGTGCTACTGACATAGTGCATGGTTCAAATCCTATTAGGTGTAAAAACTCTTTCTCTCCCCTAAAAGAAATTGGCTACTAAAAAAATTGACTATGTTAACCGTTGAATGTCTCTTACTCATTTGAGATAATGGTGTTTATGTGCCAATACACTGAATCATTTTAAGATGATTAATTAATATTGTTGATTTAATTCAGTACAACTTTTGGTAAAAGAGTTAATGTTTAATGAGTAATACTCAAATTTATAATTCTAAACTAAATTAGTTGAGAAGAAATCAATTCCAGAAGTGTCATCAAACATAACATAATTTCAATATCATATGACATAATTATCATAAGAACTCACAACTGTCCACATATAATCCATGCATCGCACAAGTTTCTTGTATACATTGTTTTGTTAAAATACATTATGTATCATTATTATGATTATGATCATGTTATTTTTTTTTATTTTCATATATGAATTGCAAAACTGTGTATGCAGTTTTCATCATTATCATGATATTATTTCTTCAAATATTGTTTAAACTTTGGGGTCAGATTTTATTTAGTTTTTATGTCATTATATGATATTACATTATATATACCAGTCCACCTTATTGTAATGTTACTCATTCTTATATACTATTTAGTTATGAAGCAGAACAATTATTTCTCGTGGAACCGTACGCGTGTGCTACTAGTATAACAAATAAACATGTTTACTTCAACATCAATATCAATCTCGGTCTCCACTATCAACAGAAAGAAGGGAAGAAATACAAGAAAATTCATACCCAAAAGTAACTGGTTCATGTCACAGAAAGCAAGAACAATATTCAAATAAAAGAAATGTAATCAATCCGAAAGGAAAATCAAAACGCAGAATAGAAATAACTAAAAATTCAAAATCTGGAATTCAAAAACCCAGAATTAAAAAATACAAAAAAGAAATATCTTATTTTGCCAATCGACACCTCCATTTTGTGATGCTCCACCGATGTCCAAAACTACCACCTAAGCCATGAGATTCACACGTCTTTAACGGTCAAACTAAGCCCAGACGATAAGGTGGTACCAGAAACTCAAATGCGAAAAGAAAGAACAACAGATCTGAAACGACAAATTTGGATGCGGAACAGCGATGTTCATTAGGAACAGCAGGGCGAACGCCGTCACACATACGAACAGATCTAGAAGCTAAGAACGGTGGAGCTAACGTCTTCCAAGTGCCAGAAATGGATCTTAAGCAGACCTGAAGTGGAGTGATGTTTGGTGGGTACAAGAGGCAGAAACAGAGTGAACAACAGATCTAGATCTGGACGTGGAAGGGTGATGTGTGTTAGGAATGGTGGACGGAACATTGTCACATGCAAGAACAAAACTGGACGCTAAGAACGATGTAGCGATCGTCTTCAAAGCACTAGGAACGAATCTGAAATAAATTTGCAGCGGCATTTGTTGCTGTAATGTTCGGCAGGAACAGGAGGCAGAGTTGATGTTGGTTGAACCTCTTTCCCAAATTGAGTGAAGGAATCCTTAAATAAGACCTAATTTGCGAATACATATAATAACATATCTACCTGTAATCTTAGCCGTTTATTTATTAGTTGTATATCCAACGAACTACACTAATCAAATGCACAATAGCTGCAACTACATAAGATCTCAATTTTTTGGAGTAGGGTAGTCCACCGAGTAAGTGACCACCTTCGACAAAACATTCACAACATACTAACTACTTATGCTCCGCTTTAATCTTTTGGTCAGTGAGAAAAGTCTTTTGTTTGTTTAATCTTATGGCAACTATCTAGATTTGATTTTTTACAGATGATAGAGGGCAAATTAGCTTGAGACAGCATAGTTCTAGTCAACCCTCAATTAGATTGAATTCACCTCGAGTTTCCTGAAGTTTCTAACTGCGAAGAATGTGATCTACCGCAAAAATTGAAGTCAGCACACAAATGTTGGTACAAGGAGAAATGTTTGTCAGTAACGTACAACTCAATCTTCAGGTTCTGTTTCCATAACCGGGAGGATGCTTAAAGCTGAAGCACCAAGATGCATGCCCCTAATAATACCTCCATACCCAACCTTTATCTTATGGCACAAAAGCAAGATGGAATCCCAGAGTGCTGTTCTTCCCTGACATAAAAATCTCAAGAGCTATTAGGAAACCAGTAATAATAAAATAACCACTACTAGTTGACAAGGGATTCAATGACAGTAAGTAATGTGTCACTGCAAGCTCACTCACTATGTTGCACAGAATACTTATTTGAAAAGAACAGTATTAAAGGTCTATGAATCTATCAATATAAAAGGTTAAATTAATAATTTAATCCCAATACATGTCACACATCACACATTTTTGTCTTAAGTCTCTGCACTAAAAAAAATCTTGTTTTGATCCCTGCACATACCGACATTTACGTTTTAGTCTTTGTCATTTGATTTTGATCCCTATACTTGACAATGGTTTTTACTTTTGGTCCTTAAACTTACATTCTTTTTCATTTTAGTCTCTAAATGATGCCAAGTATAACGACATTTGGCTAAACATTAATTTTCGTTTAGGGACTAAAATGAGAAATGTTGTCATGTATGGGGTCCAAATTAAATTGTAAGGACTAAACGTAATGTCGATACGTGTAGCAACCAAAACGAAATATTTTTAGTAGAGACAAAAAACGAAAATGAATGACATGTATAGGGACTAAATTGTTAATTCAATCAATATTCATATTAATAGTAAATAGTAGTAGTAGAAAAAAACAAGGTTCAACAGTATTTGGTATAGGTTCATAATCTGCGGCTAGAGGCATTATTACCAACCTGAAGAGAAAACTGCAACTTCTTTTCCCAATACAAGGCGAAAATGGGGGGACCCTGCTTTCCAACTACAAATATAAATGCTCCTGGGTGTAGCACAGAAGGGACAGAGGATACAACAGCAACGTATTTCTCTGGAAACCTTTCCTTTGGGGGAAGGACTCCTAAGAATAAGGGATTTTTGCTACCCTGAGCTCCAGCATAAGACATGGCATCCGCGTGCAGCATCCACTTCGGATGTTCTAGGAAAGCACAGAACAAATACAATAGCAAGTGAGAATCAGAAGGTAGCTCAAGTGTCCACTTCTTATTCTTTTTATCATAAACTTCCCCGCTTCCAAGATACTCATAATTCTTCAAGCAGGTTCCTTCTGCAAGCTCTGAAAAGTTAGACATGTACTAAAGTTAGCATACATGGGTGAATACTGGCCACAGAATCAGTTTCAGATTAGTGAATCCTGTAATATCCCTAGTTTACTTAAAATAGCTTTTAATAAGTGAATATGTTTAATTGAAGAAAGTTTTCATTTTAGTCCCTAGAACTTATTTGTATATTTAAAAAGATTTCAAAATAGTCATAGGGACCTATTTGAAAAATTGAAAATTTGCCTCCAAGTGGGCTGACCCCACTACTCAAAGACAACCTTCTATTTGCATTTTCTTCAATTCTCTCTCTAGAAGCCAATTTTACAAGCTCTCCCTTCTCTCTCTATGAACTCTCCTCATCCACACCACTAATTCTCATGCATGTGAGCTCTATCTCTTCCCCTCTACTCATTCTTAATCATGGAGGACTGAAATTTTGGCTAGGAGTTAGAGGAAGCAAGAAGCAAGAAGATGGAAAAGGAAAGGGGTTGGTACAAGTGCAAGCTCAAGAATCTTCAAAGCAAGGAAATTGAAGCTTGACGGTGATTATCAAGCTTGGTGAAGTTTTTGGAGAAGGACCTTAAGTAACCACTCTTCTTTCTAGGGACTAAAATGAAAGCTTTCTTCAATTAAATATATTCACTTATTTAAAAGCTGTTTTAAGTAAACTAGGGATATTACAATCCTACTCCAATTTATTACAAGACGTCTGATGAAGCTTATGACTAATAAGAGCAGAATATCCCGTAATTCTGTGTACCCACCTCGGATCCTTTGCACGGTGTAATCAGCTCGGACACTGCTTTGAGGTAGCAAACCTTTAACCCACTCTCCTTTAACCAAAGCTTGAAGTCTCTGGTGCTCAGTGATAGCATCCACACAATCCTGCATTATAGGAACCAGAATCTGCTGTGGAGACTGTTGCATATTAGGTAGAACCAACTTGGCTGCGTGCAAATATAAACCAATTGGAATTTGTGTAAGAACTCAAAAGCTATGAGAAAAACTAATCAAAATGGGAAAACAGAAAACCGCACTTAATTGACAGGGTGAAACAACGTACATTTGGAAGCCTCTATGGCTTGCACAAGAGTAGAGTGTAACTGATGAAGTAATCCATCTTCATTGAGAGACAGTGCTGATTGCCAGTCTTGAGTTTTATCAATTGTTGGCATGTTAGCAGGGGTTCCATTAGATGGCATATCGCTGCCCACTTGACTGATTGTGATTGAAATGCCAAGTTTTGCAGCTGCTTGCATAACCTATGAATATGAAAATCTTAGGGCCAGGAGAAATCATTTAAATTAGTTGATGTTCCAAACATCTTAGATATTTTATTCTTCCAACTCAGAATTTTTGAAGTTCACAACTAATGAAAATCACCAAAAAAAACCTCAATGAATACTATAGAACTTGAACCATAGTATTGGAGGAGCACAAACTTCCAATATTTGAGGGATATTTTAGTTCAAAGTTTGCAAACCACGGTTTGGTTTGACGGAATTTTTTTTAACTTCTACTCAAACCATGGTTTGTAACCTAAAATTGTGTTAAAACATGACTCGGTAATTTTGCCAAACATGATATTTGCAGGCAAAAACTCTGCGTACACATTCCAAAGTATGGTCTAAGGTGTTCCAACGGGTATCCAAACATGCACTTAAAATGAGTACGAGCTTGTTCAGAGACAGTTCTGAAATGAGTTTTGACTAGTTTTGCTTAGTTTGGGAGGCTCATCCAAAACATACTTTTGGGCTGTTAGAGGCGTTTCAATTTCAGCTGAAGTAAAACAACCTTCTCAATGTCCAGTCTTTACAGGTAGTATTACCAGAATACCTGATCATATTAGTGAAATAATAACAAAGCATACATTTGATACCCTCTCTTCTTTGTAATTACATAACATACAATAACTATTCTTTTCTAATTACTCATAAATACTCCTTCATATAATACTTTTTGATAAACACATCCAGATATTAAACTCATTCTCTAAAAAGTAACTTCATCCAGAATTGATTCTCTCCTAAAGTGATTATACTCTAGTTATCTTTAGTCTAAACACACAAATTAGTGGTCCTGAGAGAGCAAGCATCCATGAAAATTTTATGCCAAGCATTATGTTGGAATTGAAGATTATTGCAGCTAATACAGATATTATAATGACTTTCACGGTCAGTATTTTACTTGGTTTCTTTGACTTCCTTTTCCTTTTAGCAGGGAAGGAGAGTAAAAGAATCAGAGAGATATTGTGTTTGTGCAAACAAAATTGATTTGAACATAGAAGATGAAATGGTGATAAACAAGAACCTGAACGTGACTTGTCTCAATCTTGTTAAGCAAAGGATTAAGCAAGACTGAAGAAAACCATTGCCTCAGGCAGTCACGCCACTGCTCAATTTGAGGATAGATGCCCAAATGTTCAAAAGCTTCAATAGATTCTTCCATGGACATTGGTGGAGGAAGGTCGCCCTCTCCCTTCTTAGGGGGAGTGTTAAACTTTTGGGATCCCGGAGACATTCTCACAGGCCTCAATGGTGTATGCCTTGTAGTTCCAGAGGTACTAGCCGAACCTGTAACGGTATTCGGGCTCACTATGCCAAAACCAGGAATGGAAGGCGGTGGGGTTGACAGCTTCCCAGCAGATTCAGTGATCCTCTCATCCACTTCAGCCAAGAACTTTTCCAGCTTTTCCTCTGATGTTATCTTATTTGCAGAGGAGGCTCGCTTGTTAGACCAAGGGCTAGAGACTACTGAATCCACTCCAGCTGAGCTCTTCGAAGGCGAAATAACCCCAGGAGAAAGATATAAAGATCCCAAACCCGGAGATCTGGAGGGGGTGCCAACAGAACGAATTGAAGCACTCCTATTAGAATTTGAACCATCTGTATCAATGCGAGAACGAGTAGGGCTTGGAATCGGCTGGTGAATTGGAACAAGCAAATCTGAAGAAGCCATTTGGGATTTAGTCTTTGGGGGTTTCTTTGATGACTCAGGTTGGGCTAAATCAACCTTTGGCTTCACTCCTAAAAGCTCTAATTGATGTTTAGTGAGAAGCATCTCATTTTTAGTATCTTTATTAAGATTAGGCACAGGTATAGCTGCAACAACACCTCCATTATATCTAGCTTTACGCAGAAACACAACTTTGAGAAGGGCCGAAACAGTTCCAATGAAGATGAAACCCAATAACGCTTGTACCGTCTTTGCTAGCCAATCTGAGATTCAAGAAATTAATGATAAATTGCCCCATAAAAACATTGGAAATATTAAATTGAGGTTGAGAACTTACAGGCTGAGACAGGGGAAAGATTCTTGAGTCTCAAAATGTCAATGAACCCGTTTTCCCTACAATGTGTGAAGGTTAGGGATGAATATTATAGAGAATGGGAAGCGTTGTTACGAGTGTAGTGTACCTGAAAATGATGGCGAGAAAAGCAAATGCGGAGGCAGAGAAGAAGGAGAAGATGCAGAAGAAAGTGTAATTGGAAGGTTGAATGCTACTGGAGGTGAGAACCGCAGAGAAATTAGGGTTTTCGTACACACTGAACTTCGATTTCGATGACGAAGGAGAAGCCATGTCTCGCTAGGGTTTAGAGTTGAGGTTTAAGCTTCAAAGAATGCAAAACCCAGTTCTAAACTTCAAGGGATGTTCTACATAGACTCGCAAGAGGAGCATTTTGAAAGTTGAAAAAGGGTAATAAAAAATAAAGCTAAAATACACATTTGTTCTTTTATGTTTTTGCTGAAGTCCAATTTTTGTTATGTTTATTTTGTCTCATTCCTTATGTTTGTTTTTTTTTACAATGTTGGACTTTTCTTTAAATTCGTTAGTCTACATACGTTTAAGAAAAAATTTCAATACAGTGTCGTTTTAGTCTGGAAAGCGATGACAACTAACGCCTTTAATGTTATGTCACGTATGCAGTTTGGTTAACTAGACTAACGGATGAAGAGACCAATGTTGGTCCAAAAAATAAACGTAAAGGACCAAACTGAGACAAAATAAACATAAAGGACCAAAATAAAAATTCGGCAAAACATAAAGGACAAATATGTATTTTAGCCAAAAATCAAATAATACTGGCAAATTTACTTATTTGAAGTTTTTAGTCTAAAAAATTATTAAAGTAAGTTAATTTCGTCTTATAAAATATTTTATTTTATTTTAATCCAACTTAATTTATTCTATTTTTATACGGACTGAAATAAAAAAGTGTTAATTTTCTAGAGGCTAAAAACTTATTTAAACCTTTATATAATATATAATCATAATTATATTATAGTAATAATAATAATAATTAAATATCAGGTAAATATATGTTTAATAACTAAATATAACCAAATCAAATTAAGATTTAAAAAAGGCTTTGAGACGACTCTAAGCGTTCTTTGAATGTGAAAGCATTTTCTATCTTAAATTATGACAACATCTATTCACGATAACATTTTTTAACAAAAAATCTTATAGGCCAGAATCTCGACCACAAGTTTATCCTCGAACATCGTTAGAAAAAGATCCCACAAAGACATTACCCATGATGTCTAATGATAATTGAGATGGGATATTAGGCTTACCTCTAATAATTAACCTCTCAAACCCAGCTAGCCTTCGATATCCAGGCTTAATGCCATAACCCAAGTAAAGCTAACAAGGTAGTCCTACTTTAATGCGGTCGTTATCTTGAAATTTAAGCCATGAGCCCCAAAAATGCAACACCACTTAACCCTAGGAGGCTAAATCACACTATACAAAGACCTAAGGCCTTCTCCATCCCTAATATTCACCATAATTTTTTAACCAATATAATACTATATATTTTGTGGGTCTCGTCTGTACACATTATTTACTCAATTTAAGTAACTCATACACTCTAAAACAAGTTTCTTATAAACAACTCATATGGGTCCTGCATACACCCCACAAATTAACTGTCTCCTATATTTTTTTTTCTAGTTTAAGTTTAAAATTCAATTTTTTTAATATTAAAAAATATCAAATAAAAATATTAAATTCCTAAAAAATTAAATTAAAAAATTATAATAAAATAATAAATTTATAAATAATAAAATGCCACATGACATTAAAAAAACACAACATTAGAAAAACTTGACAAATTACAACATTTTATAGCAACCTTCAATCTTCATGGAAGGTATGTCAAAAATAGTTCCAAATATATTCCACTAAATCTGCTTGAAGTTGATGATGACGAATCATGTCTCGCACGATGGCTCTCCTTTCTATGTATGCTTAAAAATTAGGATGAGTGTTGAAATTTGGCTCGACGGGTGGATCTCATTGCTCGATTGAACATACGAAAAATCCAAGTTAGCATATGCATGTCTTTTATTCTCAACAATCATATTATGCAATAGTACGCATGTATACATGATATTACTAAGTGTATCGATGTACCCAAATGCACATTCCACATCCTTCGTTGCCACCTCTTGATGTCTGGTGAACAATTTCTTTTTGTTGTCTCCTGGCATTGAGATGGTCTTGAAAAATGTAGCCCAGCCCAGATAAATATCATCTACTAGATAGTACCGATACTTATATTCGTTTCCATTTACATGAAATCGTACCTTAGGAGCATTCCCTTGCAAGACGTCGTTGAACACATTAGATTGAGTCAAGACATTGATATCATTGTTCGATCCCGCAGTCCCGAAATATGCATGCTAGATCCACAAGTCTTGTATAGCAAATGCTTCGAGTATGATTGTAGGTTTATTATGATCACCACGACGATATTGTCCTTGCAATGCGACTGGACAATTTTTCCATTCCCAGTGCATAAAATCAATGGATCCTAGCATACCTGGAAAGCCGTGTGCTCTCCAATCTGTAATAGACATTGAATGTCCTCGTTGTTGGGCCTCGCAAGTAATTGTCCCCATAAATCCCGAGCACACCCTTCATAAATCGCTGTAGACATTCAATTGCAGTTGTTTGACCGATGCGTACATACTCATCGGCTGCATTGGTAGGTGATCCGTAGGCCTACATACGAATAGCAGTTGTACACTTTTGAAGTGGTGAAAGACTCATTCTTCCGGTTGCATCTAGTTTCTGTTGAAAATAATCACCATGATTGCCAAGGACTTCTACAATTTGTAGGAATACATGACCCATAACGACTAAATATTTAAAAACTGACATTACATTTAAATTGATATTACATTAACACACATTAAAACTATTAATTGACACTAAACGTAATACATTGCAATAAAATTAGTAAACTAATGGCTTCATAACCCATATTTTTCCTTAATTTGAGCACATAACTTTTCATGAATCATGTGTTGGCTGTCAGGCATATTAGATGTATCCTGCAATAGCATCCCCATCTCTTTGAATTTTATTTCTTCAAGCTTTTAATCCTTGAGAGACATTAAATTCTTTAATTACTTCCAACTTCTCCTTATTGATTTCCTCTTTGGAAATAGAAGAATTCCCTTGAAATTGTGCTTTCTCCTTCTTCTTTGCAGCATTTCGGTCCATTGGACGAGTCTTAATAGGTGATGTCGGGGTGTACTCGCTAGCCGGTGATTCTGCATTGGAAGATGATGAGTATGCACCGGATTGATTAATGTTTGTTTTCTTTGCACCAGAATCGTATGTTTCAGTCCACTTCAGGTGATCCCTTAAGCGCTCCCATGCATGAGGGAATTTAAATGGTTTGTATGGTTGTGAACTTTCATACAAGTTGCGTGCTCGGGCCATAACATCAAGTTCTATTTCACCACTTTTCTTGTTCCTCGATGCTTTCTTGTAGCATCCCACAAACTTTTGAACTTCACCATTCATCTTTTGCCAATGGCTCTTTAGCTAGTTCTAATTCCTTCCTTGTAAGAGCCACGAGTTTGATTGTATGCATCTGCAACTGATTTTCAAGGTCCTTCAGATTTTTACGAATCTCCCCTGATTGAATCTCTCGAAGTGTTGAGCCACGCTGCAACGAGATTTACATCTTCTTCACTAGTGTGATTATCCTTGGACTTTTCTCTTTTATTTTTTTTCTTTGAACTACTCCTCAGGGTTGTAGTCTCTTCCAAATCAAGGTTGATATTTTCTAAACCCACTTAGGTCAAAAATTCTGGGACTTGAGACTCGTAAATTTCAATACTTGCTTGCAAAAAATTTGTGTTGGCAGAAAAGATGAAGGTTGGGAATATTGTGATGATGGAGGTGGGAAATTTTGTGTCGGTGAAAATTGAAAATTTGAATATGGAGGAAATTGAAGATTTGGATTTTGAGGGGATTGAAAATTTGAATTTTGAGGTGGTTGAATATTTGGGTTAGGAGGAACATGAAAATTTGGATTCATAAATTGCTGATAATTTTGCATCCATTGTTGAAACAAAGCATTCAGATTACTTTGATTGGGATCCATTGACTCAAAAAAAAAAAATAGAAAGAAAGACTGATAAAATTGAAGAAGTTTGAGTGTACAAAATGAATCAATATATCACATATATATAGCATTTGAACATACTTTACCGTTTATTTTTATTATTTTTTACAAATCTATCCGTTCTGATTCTTGAATGAATTGTCATTTCATATTTAAAAAAAAGAGTCTCATCAATTTACCGTTCTGAATTTTCGCTTTCACCATATATTTTTTAAAATAAAAATAAAGAAAGAGACCTAGACCCTTCTCCCATTCCCTTCTCTCAGTTTACACAAACCCTACCCTTCTCACCTTTCTTTGTTCCTATAAAATCCATTTTGTGCACTTAATGTTTTAAAACTAGCCATAAGACTTCAGAATGTTCTTTGACAATAAGAACATCCAGAAGAAAGAAGCCTAACCTAAAAGGATCCAAAGTAAAATGGATACCTAAAGCTACTTCATTCTTGTTGTAGAAATGCCTGACAATAACAAATAAAAATCAACTATAGGTATTAGATAGTGGTTGTTCAAGACACATGACAAGGAACAAAGGTAAGTTCCTTTGTCTTGAAATAAAAATAGTCGGAGAAGTTGCCTATGGTGACAATAGAAAAGCTCAGATCATGGGCATTGACACTATTAGGAAAGAAGGACTCACTCAAATTCAAAATGTTTATTATGTAGAAGTTTTAAAACATAATCTTTTAAGCATTAGTCAATTGTGTGATGGTGGATACCATTTAGGTTTTCAACCTGGATATTCTGAAATCAAAGATTCTACGTCTCACAAAGTCATATTCTTTGGTATTAGACACAAAATCTTATATGTTGTTGTTGAGCATTTTAGCAAGGCTAATGTGTTCAACTCGTTTCAAGTATAGGGAAAAATAGATATCATCCACAAGGAGCAACAACAAGCACAATTAAACAACTCTAGTTCAATGTCAAGCATTCAATATAATGAAACTTTGGTTATAAAAAATAGAGCATGAATTAAGAAAAACAATTAAAGGGTTTAACAAGTATAAATAAAGCACTTGGGATTAGGTTTCGCTCATCATATACTTGTCACTCATCTGCACTCAACTAAAAACTATCAAACATGTTAAATAATCGGCTACAAGCACTTAAATTCACAAACTATGGTATCTTAATAGCTTGATTCTAAGATGAAAATTCTAAGTCTCAGTCTCTTGAACACAAAGATTTCACATCTAGCATGAAGAATAAGCTAAAACAAGTAATCCACATTCTAATAACTATCTCTAGACTACTAAAACATGGAGGTTTTCACAATAAATCAGATTTCAAAGCAAAGATTATCATCTAATCAAGAAATCTAAGATAATGGAAAAAGATGATCAACCTAAATCCATATAAGCATAATAGAAGATAAAAACCCAGGTTAATTAACAATTAATAAATAGAAATTATATGAAGTTTAGATAAGTTTGAGCAATGAGAGTTACATCTAATCCCAAGCTAGAAGAGAGTTATCTCCTCATTCTAGAGATTACAAGCAAGTAAAGAAGAGAAAGGAGCTATGATAGCCCAAGAAACCCTAGTTCTCCTAGAAATTCTCAGCCTTACAAGCCTCCCTCTACAGATGTATTTCTCTCTCTAAAATTCAAAACTCCTCACAAATGAGCAAAAATAGCTATTTAAAGACCAACAGGACGTGACTCTATCGCCTGGGCCTTCAACTGGGTGCCTAGGCGCTAGAATGGGCGCCTGGGCGCAGACCTCTGTGGACAATGAATCACCCTTTTTCTCTTCAGCTGGCGCTTGGGTGCTAGAATCTGGACTTTAAAATCTTGCATCCAAGCTTGCCATTACCTACATATCAACAATTGGGATTAAAAGAACTCAAAATTCACATAACTCAACCAAATTACTTGAAGATCAACAAAGTCTTGATTAAGAGTGATTTTAGGTGCTAAAAGCAATTATTTGAAGGTAAAGAGTGCTTAAAAGAACTTAGTAAAAAGCCTCAAAACACACTAATGAAAACTCCCCCTAACCTAGAACTTTGCTTGCCTTCAAGCAATGTAAACATGCAAACACAAACTAATGTACAAACTAACTTAATAAACTCGTGACAATCGTGGTTTAATGGTGAAGTACTTAACATATAAATCACCATGGTGCACATGGGAAGGAGGGAAAAGACTCATGATCAACCAATCACCAAGCAATCATACAATTTATGACCAAAGCGTAACAGGAACAATCAATTAACCAAAGTTAAGAGAACCACTCTCAAAACCTCACATTGTAGGTGCTTCACTCAATTCCTCAATAAACATCTTAATTGGGCTTTTCCTTTTGTTTGCAATAAAACCAATTCACAAGATCAAGAATAAATCAAGAGGTCTTACTCAAAGGTTGTAATGGGGCTGGGCTACAAAGAATACTTGTTTTTCTAGTCGTGCAAAACGAGTTGGAGATTAAATGTCTACATACTCAACTCTGCCTCCAACCTATTCTACACAGCCATATATTAAGTCCCACCCCAAGCTTTTCTTAAGTGCTCATTTTTCTTTTCTTTGTTCTCTTAGGCACCTCCACTTATTTATTCTCTCTTTTTTTTAGAAGATAAATGGCAGTATACATACAAGAAAGAGCCTAAGGACATTTTTTACTTAGTTTGAAGGGAGCACTTATTTTGAACCCATTCTTTCATAGATTACACCATCACATTAACAACCCGAGTATGTTTACACTAATCTCTAACTCACTAGGTGAGGATAAAGCATTCATGCACAAAGGTGTAGGGTCATGAAAGGAAAATTAGCATTCAAGCTCAACTTGGTTACCAACAAAATGGATGCAAACATTTCAAGCAAGGAAAGCTATTTGGCTCAGGTTTAAACAATCAAAACTATACCTCTATCATCTTTATCCATCAAATGCTTCATGGCTATTGCAAACTTGGGAAAATCTTATTAAGAATGTCAAGGAGAACTCTCAAAATCTTTTTAGGATACACACAACACACAAGGCTTAAAAGGCTAAAGTCCCCTTAAAAAAGGTTTTTCAAAAGTTTCAATCACCCAAAACTCACTTCATGCACACTTACTTTGAAATCAGTATTTTTCAAGATACTATTCCCACAACCCATGTGACACCACAAGTCAAATCATGCAAGACTCCAACAACAAACCACACAAGCACAATCCTAACTACAACACTAATTACAGACTCAACTAAAAATCCTAAGCACTAAAAATCTTAAAGCAACAAAATGAAAGAAAAGAAATAAAAAGAAGAGTTAAAGAAACTCCCCTAAGCTCCCCCAAGCGGGTTGTCCTCCTCCGCTTCCTCCATCTCCACCGTCTTCTCCACCTTCTTCATTCATTTCCACATTGCCCCAGCATTTGTCCCTGGCCCCTCTGGATAACTTGGCCTGTCCTCGGGCCAAGCTACATGAGTAGCAAAAGTCTCGGGGGATTGGAAGATGCTTTGACTTAGCATTGTTGCATTAGCCATGTCATATTGGGCTTTGTAGAAGAAGTTGAGCCCACGATGAATTATACTGTTGGTGGCAATGAGCTAGTCTTCAATGATCTTAAATCTTGCCTCCCTTTCTTCATCTAAACAGGGGCTGGGAACATCAAAACCACCCCTTGAAGAGGACCTAGTCCTTTGCTTCTCCGAGGGAGCCTTCCTCTTCTTTCCTTGATCATGTTCCTTAGTAGGGACTTTTTCGGGATTCCTTGAACTGCAACCATCAAAAACAAATACACAACAGGAAACGAAGCAGTCAATCACCAATCATTGTCTCCTACACATGTAAATTTGTGGATTTTATATACAACACATGCCTCATGGGTTCTAAATCGAATTTTTCATGCATTACTACCCCAAGGCATTCAATTATCAACAAAATATATCTAACTTACTCAAACATGTTGAATCAACAAAGAAATTCCAATTAATGCACAATCATGAGCAAGAACCATGAGATATCCAAAACTCTCAAATAGAAACATCAATCATGCATAATAAAGTCACAAATCCCTAATTGCATGTTTCTACATGTATATCCAATCCAAGGTACCATCATGGAATCCCCAATTTCATGAAAAACACAAATGAGCAAAGTAGGGGATTCTAGAAAATATCAAATAGAGGAAGAAGAACAAAATCACATACAGGAGACTCATGATGATGATGCAACTTGATGAGAAATAAAAGGAATTGATGGAATATGGAGTGAAAAGAGAGAATTTCATGCAAAGGAATAGAAGCTCTACTAGGGTTTAAGAAGAGGGAAAGTGAAAAGGTTTGAAAAATTAAAGACATAAAACACACTTAAATAGACCCTAATCCTATCGCTGGGGCGCCAGTTCCAGCACCTAGGCACTGCGCTATTTTCTAAACCCAAAACCCTGGTGCCAGGGCGCGTAAACCAACACCTGGGCGCCAGAAACCCTAGAAAACACAGTTTTGCACACTTTCTAGGGCCTCCTCAATGCCTAGGCGCCAGTTCCAGTGCCTAGGCGAGGGGCTACGAATTTTGACCAGTAAATACTCATCTTTAGTGCCCGGGCGTCAGAATTGGTGCTTGGGCGCTGTTCCTAGACCCTCAGAACTTTGGTTTTTTTTCTCAAAACACACATTCACACTTATCAAAACACACTTAAAGGATGCAATGCTAACAAAGCTAAATGCTACAGAACTCAATCATATAACAAAAGAACTTGCAAATAAAAATTAGGTTGCCTCCTAATAAGTGTTTGTTTTATGTCATTAGCTCGACACCTTTCCGCTTATCATGGTTCCTTCAATGCAATTGTGGTGGTTAGCCGCTCGACGTTGCCACCAAGGTAAGGTTTTAGTCTCTGCCCATTTACCACTCAACTTTCATTCTTTGTTGGGTCTTCAATCTATGACACTATAGGGCTTTATCTCCTTGATCCTAAAGGTGCTAGACCATTTGGACTTCAATTTCTCGGGAAAAAGCCTTAAGTGGGAGTTAAATAACAACACAAACTGTCCGGATGAAACTCCCTCTTAATAATCTTCTTGTCATGATACAACTTCATTTTTTCCTTATAGATTCTTGAGGACTCATAAGCATTGAGTCTCATCTCTTCCAATTCATGAAGTTGCAATTTCCATTTCTCCCTGGATGCTTGATGATCAAAGTTGAGATATCTCAGGGCCCAATGTGCCTTGTGCTCTAGTTCTACCGGAAGATCACAATCTTTTCAAACACCAATTGGAATGGTGAGCATCCAATAGATGTCTTATATGCAATTCGGTAGGCCGATAATGCATCATCCAACTTCATTGTCAAGTCCTTTCTTGAAGAGCTCATGGTCTTCTCCAAAATCCTCTTGATTTCCCGGTTAGATACCTCAGCTTGGCCGTTGGTTTGAGGGTGGTATGCAGATGCTACCTTGTGTCTCACCTTTTAGTGTTGAAGGACCGTTTTTAGCTGTGCACTATAATAATGGGATCCTCCATCATTTATCAATACCCTAGGAGTGCCAAACCTTGAAAGTATATTCTTCTTGAGGAACTTCACTACGGTCTTGGCATCTGCTTTGAAGCAAGTGATTGCTTCAATCCATTTAGAGACATAATCAACTGCCACCAAGATATACTCATCGGAGAATGAGGAGGGCAGAGGGCCAACAAAATCTATTCCCCAACAATCAAACACCTCTATCTCCAAAATGCTAGAAAGTGGCCTGTCATTTCTTCTTGATATCCTTTCGGTTCTTTTGCATTGGTTGCAATGTTGAACAAATTGATGAGCATTCTTGAATAAGGTTGGCTAATAGAAACCGGATTGAAGCACTTTTGCGACCGTTCTTTCCCCATTGAAATGGCCACCATACGGAGAATTGTGGCAATTCCATAAAATGCTTTTTCCTTCTTCAAAGGTGACACACCTTCTAAGTAACCCATCAACACCAATCTTGAACAAATGAGGATCATATAACACATAATAAGTGGAATCTTTCACAATTTTCTTCTTTTTTTTTTCCAATTAAAGTTCTCCGGAATAATGCCCGCCGCTTTGAAATTGGCCAAGTTAGCAAACTAAGGCCTCTCTGCACCACATTGAGCTTTTCATTTGTGAATTCATCAACAAATTTAGCCTCTTGTGTAGTCACCTCATTGTTTACAAGCCGGGAAAAGTGATCTGCCACATAGTTCTCGCTTCCTTTCTTGTCCTTGATAACCAAGTCAAATTCCTGCAACAATAAACCCACTGAAGCAATCTCGACTTTGAATAAGCTTTTGTTAACAATTATTTAATTGTAGCATGGCCAGTAAAAATAGTGACTTTGGATCTAATCAAGTACGATCTAAATTTTTCCAATGCATAAACAATTGCATAGTTAACTTGTGCTTCATTCAAAACTTTGCTAGCATAATGAATAGCATAGAAAAATTTAGATTTTTTTGGTCTAACACAGCCCCTATTACATAGTCACTAGCATCACACATTAACTCAAAATCAAGGGACCAATTAGGAGCAACAATAATAGGGGCAGAAATTAATTGTTTCTTAAGATTCTCAAAAGATTGCAAGCTCTCCGCATCAAAGTTAAAAGGAGTATCTTTGTTGAGCAAATTTCTAAGTGGCTTAGCAATTTTTGAGAAATCTTCAATGAACCTTCTATAGAAGCCGACATGTCTCAAAAAGCTTCGAATTCCTTTCACATTGGTGGGTGGTGGCAACTTCTTAATGACATCTATCTTTACTTTGTCCACTTCTATGCTCTTGGAGGAGATCTTGTGGCCCAAAACCATATCTTCGGAAAGTCTCTCAAGCATTTGATCCATGAATGGAAATGACAAGTGGTCCTTCCTTGTGGCTTGATTGAGTTTTCGATAGTTGATGAACATCTTCCAACCCGTGAAGGTCCCAGTGGGAATTAGCTCATCTTTGTCATTCCGGACTACGGTCATCCCTCCTTTCTTTGGCACCACTTAAACCATGCTTACCCAAGAACTACCTGAAATAGGATAAATCATGCCTTCCTCCAAAAGCTTCATCACTTCCTTCTTGACTACCTCTTTAATTGTAGGGTTGAGGGGCCTTTGAGGTTGAGCAACTAGCTTGTAGTCTTGCTCCATGTGAATGCTATGCATGCAATAAGAAGGACTAATCCCCTTGAGGTCGGATAAAGTCCATCCTATAGCTCCCTCATTTTCCTTCAACACCTTGATCAATTTTTATTCCTCCAGAGGGGTGAAGGTGCTACTAATGACAACTGGCTTCCTACCTCATTATTTAAGAAACACATACTTAAAATGTGGAGTCAACATCTTCATCTCTAGCTTTTGATCTTCACACTTAATCTCTTATGGAATTGGCTCAAGCTTGACATCTTTAATAGGAATTTCCTTGGAAGACTCAAGATTCTTCAAATACTCTTCAATCTTCATTTCCTCTTCTTCCAAGAAGTCACCATGAGCTTCAATTAATGCTTTCTCAAGAGCATCTCCTTTGTATAATTTCTTTTTCCTCTCCACCAAGAGCTCATGAATAACATCTACCCTTAAGACTTGTTGCTTGTCATTACGGTGCTTCATAGCCTCAAAGACATCAAAATTGACTTCATCATCTTCTACCCTCACTTTGAGCTTTCCATTGTCAACATCAATCATCACCCTTGCAGTCTTCATATTCCCAAGAATCAAGGACACATCTACATCTTCTTCAATGTCCATGATAACAAAGTCAATGGAGAACACAAACATCCACCCTTACCAACATATCCTCCGCAATTCCATGAGGGAACTTCAAGGATCTATCGGCAAGTTGCAAGGTCGTCATTCTAGTTAGCTTGACCTCCAAATCCCCAATTCTTTTGAGCATAGACAATAGCATTAAGTTTATACTTGCTCCAAAATCCAAGAGGGCTTTTCCTACAAGCAATGTGCCAATAGTAATCGGGATTGTGAAGCTACCCGGGTCCTTTGTCTTGCTAGGCAAAGTCTTTTGAATAATGGCGCTACAACCGGCCTCTAACTCCACCAGTTCCTCTCTAAACTTCCTCTTATTTGTCTACAACTCCTTTATGAACTTTGCATACGTGGGCATTTGCTCCACTGCCTCCATAAAGGGAATATTGATCTGAAGGCGTTTGAAAATGTCTAGAAAATGAGAGTATTATCTCTCTTTGTCCTTCTTGGAGGGATGAAAAGGGTAAGGCACTTATTTGATTTGTGGAGGTTCCCCCTTATTCTTCTTGAACTCAATCTCTTTTTTATCCCTCCTCTTTTTTTCTTCTTTCACTATGTACATTTTTGTTCACATTATCAATCTCTTCTTCACTCACTTCCCTTGAATTTTCACTATCCACCCCAACTTCTTCTTGACCCTTTTTTTCAACTTCATTTTCCATCTTCAAATGATCTTTAATTCCCTTACTAATCTCATGCCCACTCCTTGTATTGATGGCTTTAGAATGCTCCTTTGGGTTTGTTGTGGTGTTGGCAGAGAATGGAGTAGTGGTAAGCTCCGAGAGTTGTTTGGCAAATTGACCCACTTGAGTTTCAAGATTGCGGATGGATACCTTGGTGTTCTTTTGAAATGCTTCATTGCTTTGTTGGTTTGCCATTGAGGCTTGTTTGAACTTCTCCAAGGAGTCCTCCAATTAAGTGGTCCTCTCCACCAATGGATTGAATACTTGATGAGTTTGCCTCATTCTTCCAAGCACTTTGATTTTGAACTTGAGGGTTCTTCCAACCTTGAGTAGAATCATTGGAAAAATTATACTTGAAAGGTTAAGGGAAGAAATTACCCCTTTGATGGTTGTTGACAAAGTGAAGCTCCTCCTCCTTGTGGCAACTTGCATGTGGGCATTGGTTGTAGGAGTGATGGTCACCACATAGTTCACAAACCACTTGTACTTGTTGAGGAGGCTTTGGCACAAATTGAGTTATGGTCTTGTTGAGAAGCTCAATTTGTTAAGCATGAGCTTGTTTTGGGCTAAGATAGCATCCGTAGTAATCAACTCCAACACTCCTAGGCTGTTGTCCGGCTCGACCATGGAAGTGATGATGGACAAGGCGGTTGGCCCATTAAGTTTTCATGGATCCCCCGACGGCAACGGTCAAGTGAATGGTTCATTCATGGTTTCAGCTAGTGCAAAAAAATATTAAGCATATCCACATCGATGAGCCAATGATTGGGGCGCTTCTGAAGCAATTGTTGAAATCTCTCTCAAGCCTCATGAAAAGCTTTATCATGGTCTTGCTTGAAGGAAGTGATCTCGGATTGAGCAAGAATCATCTTTGCAGGAGGGAAGAAATGTGTGAGGAATGATGCTTCCACCTCAGCCCATGTTCTTAAACTTTGACTTGGAAGAGTCTTGAACCACTCCTTAGCATCCCCTATAAGTGCCAAATGGAAAAGTTTCATATAAGCATCTTCAACTCTTGTTTCGTCTATCCCTATGGTGGCAGCCAAATCATAAAACGTCTCCAAGAAAGTGTGTGGGTCTTCATGGTCTTTTCCCGGAAGTTGGTTAGTGACGATGAGGTTTTAACAATAAGGCTTGTTTTTCATTTGTTGTGCTTTAGATGAGAGTACTATGGCCGAGAGATTCCTTGGACCTTGAGGGGCCACATATTCACCAAGCACTACTCTAGGACATGGAGGTCCCTTTCCTTGTCCATGTGCACCTTCCATGAGAGTAGGTTTCGAATCTGGAAATGAACTTGAAGAGATTGAATCATCTTCTTCCTCTAGTTTCTCTTGTTGGCGATGACTTGAGTGGTTTCTCCTAGAAAAAAGCTTCAATCTCATCCAAATATTGAAGTTGATCATTATTATCCTTGCTACGAGTATACATACACAAGAAACTAAAACAATTGTGAGAAATGTTAGGCAAAAAATAAACTAATTACAAAACAAAGAAAACTATTCACAAATTAACAATTGAACTAAAGATATATAAAGGGATATCGTGCTCCCTGGCAATGACGCCATAAATTTGTTGAGCATTTTAGCAAAGCTAATGTGTTCAACTCGTTTCAAGTATAGGGAAAAATAGATATCGACCACAGGGAGCAACAATAAGCACAACTAAACAACTATAGTTCAATGTTAAGCTTATAATGTAATTAAACGTTGGTTATAAAAAACAGAGCATGAATTAAGAACAACAATTAAAGGGTTTAACAAGTGTAAATAAAGTACCAGGGATCAGGTTTCACTCATCTTATACTCATCACTCATCTCCACTTCACTAACAACTATCAAACATGTTAAATAATCAGCTACAAGCACTTAAATTCACAAACTATGATATCTCAATAGATTGATTCTAAGATGAAAATTCTAAGTTCTAATTTCTCGAACACAAAGATTTCACATCTAGCATGAAGAAGAAGCTTAAATAAGTAATCCACATTCTAATAACTATCTATAGACTAGTAAAACATTGAGGTTTTCACAACAAATCAGATTTCAAAGTAAAGATTATCATCTAACCAAGAAATCTAAGATAATGAAATAAGGTGATCAAACTAAATCCATACAAGCATAACGGAAAATAAAAACCCAAATTAATTAACAATTAAACAGAAATTACATGAAGCTTAGATGATTTTGAGCAATGAGAGTTACATCTAATCCCAAGCTAGAAGAGTTAGCTCCTCATTCTAGAGATTATAAGCAAGTGAAGAAGAGAAAGGAGCTATGATAGCCCAAGAAACCCTAGTTCTCCTAGAAATTCTCAGCCTTACAAGCCTCTCTCTCTACAAATGTCTATTTCTTTCTCTAAAATTCAGAACTCCTCACAAATGAGAAAAAAAAAAACTATTTAAAAGCAAAGTGGATGTGACTCTGTCACTGTTAGGGTGAAATAAATTTACCCTTTTATTAAATTTAAGTCAGAAGCTAATATTCAAAGTATAACCTTGATCCATGAGAAGAGTCACAAATAAGCACTCATAATGTGTTCATGGTCGGAATGGAATTGATTATGAAATTATGTTTTGAGGAACCTTAAATTTCTCAAAAACTTCATTAGCTCAAAGGAACATGATTCAGAGTCACCTTGAATTTAGTTGGAGAGGTTTTCTTAACTAATAGATTCAGAATTAGAGTCCTTCTGATTTTAGTCAAAACGGTTCTTCTGAATTAATAGGCTCTGAATTATGAGTAATTAAACTTTGCTGAAGGCAAATTAGAGTCAAAAAGCTCTGCAATTAGTTATAAATAGTCTGAAGTTACTTTTACTAGCTGATTAGAAGGTCAGAACTCTAGTTAAAAGAGTCTGTGATGATAAATCAGAATGTCCGTAGCATAAAGCTGGAAATTTGGCTAAGTATTGGACCATGCACAGGGAGTCAGTACGGAAAGATTCAGAATGTACACATGTCAAGCGCAAAATGAGGCAATTACCATAACCCACATGGAAAATACAACAGTAATCTTGATAAAGTAAATGAGATTCTGACACGTGACATTTTCAATAATTAATCAAGCAAGAGTAACTGCTCAGGACACATGGCAGAGCACTATTGGAAGGCTTTATTTATTTTATTTTATATTTTTCTTTTATGTAACTGCTCTGACAAATTAGAGCACTATAAATAGCCATCATTATGTACACTATGAGGCGGGAAAAAGTAATACATTACAACAGATTACAATCAATAATACATGTTTTCTATTCCGTCTGAGATTTAGAGAGTTCTTACTTGCATTTTCATTTGTAGTTCAGAGTGACATATACCAAAGAAACCAAGTATTCTTCATAATGCAAACTAAGGTCATCTATCCTAAACCTTCTGACATCTTACCAACCTTCCTACATATGCCTCACACGTCCTCGATAAAACAATGGCTAACAATGGAAGTCTCACAGGTTATATGTAAGTATGGATTAACCCCTTTGAGCGTTCAGAGTCCTTGTCTGAGTCTTTATGTATGTTATGTTTGATTTAAAATAGAATCTGACTAAGTATTTCTCTCCACTCAGAATGCATGTTAAGTTAATTTGTTCTTTTTTCGATATCTTCTGAATTCATGTAATCAAAATAACCTATATTTAACTAAACACTTATTAAAACAAGTTTGTTTATGACTAAACTACTTAGAAAAGAACCTTTAGAGGAAGAAAATTTTCTTACCCGAATTGAGATCAAGGAATTATTTGTTTGGTAAAATACATGCTGAACAGTCGCTTAGGCCTTCAACTTGGCGCCCAGGAGCCACAAGGTGCCTTTTAGAATTCTTCTTTTGTCGCCCAGGCACTGGAATGGGCTCCAGGGCACTGGCCCCTGCGTACAAGGCAGTATGTAGACTCTGCTTCTCTGACTCCCTTCCCTGGGTGCTGAGACTAGCGCCTGGGCACGGCTTCTGCGTGCAGGACAGTGAATAACCCTTTTTCTCTTCAGCTGGCGCCTGGGCGCTGACCAGGGCGGCTGGGCACTGGAATTTGGACTTTAAAATCTTCCATCCAAGCTTTCCATTACCTACATATCAACAATTGGGATTGAAAATAACTCAAAATTCACACATCTCAACCAAATTACTTGAAGATCAACAATGTCTTGATTAGCAGAGATTTTAGGTGCTAAAAGCAATTATTTAAGGTCAAGAGTGCTTAAAAGGACTTAGTAAAAAGCCTTAAAACACACTTAGTCTCACATGAAAATGATAAATGGTTTTGGCATAAGAGAATTGGCCACGTAAATGGCATATCTCTGAGTGATGTTTCATGCTTAGACTCACATGAAAATGATCAAGGGGGAGAATTTGAGAATGCCCAATTCAATAAATTTTTTGAATCTCATGGCATATCTCATAATTTATCATGTCCAAGAACTCCTCAATAAAATGGAGTTGTAGAGAGAAGAAACTAAGAAATGGCAAGGACAGCGATATGTGAATCAGGAATTGAAAAGTACTTCTGGGCAGAGGCAAAAAACATTGCATGTTATATTCAAAATAGAGTCTCTTTTAGAAAAATCCTTAACAAAACTCCTTATGATTTATAGAAATGAAGGAAACCCAACATATTGTACTTCTATATCTTTGGATGTGATTGTTACATTCTAAATACAAAGGACAGTCTTAGGAAGTTTGATACTAAATCTGATAAAGGTATATTTCTTGGATACTCTCTAACCTCTAAGGCTTATAAAGTTTACAATCTAAGCTCTAAGACAGTTCAGGAGAGTACGCATGTGCTATTTAATAAGATTAGCCCTTCAACTGAGAAGGAAAAGGCTGTAGATGCTGAGGAAGATCAATCCGAGATAAATCTGAAGAAGAAAATCACTGACATGACTGATTCAAAGGACAAAATTGTTAAAATCTAACCTAAAAAACCCTCCGATTTAGGAAAATTAGATGAACATGAACCTCAAATTGAAGAAACAAGCTGACATGATCGTGCATCTGAACTTTCAAAAGGATTGAGACTTGTAAACTCTCATCTAAACAATAGATCATTAAAGACACATCAAAATGAGTAAGAACAAGATCACTTTTCATAAGAATTCAAAATATGATTGCTTTCATCTTAGAAATTGAACCTAAGAACATCCAAGAAGCCCTCAAAGAAGACTCACAAGTGTTTGCCATGGAGGAAGAACTTAAACAATTTGAAATGGACCAAGTTTGGTCCATTATCCCTCCTCCATCACATCAATCTGTGATTGACACAAGATAGGTGTTTAGAAGTACACTAGATGAGCAAGGTAAAGTGGTAAGAAATAAAGTTATACTAGTTGCAAAAGGTTACAATTAACAGGAAGGTATTGACTATGATGAAACATTCGCTCCCGTGGCTAGATTAGAAGCAATAGAATCTTTCTTCCTTTTGCTACTCATAAAGGTTTCAAATTATATCAAATGGATGTGAAAAGTGATTTTCTAAATCGTTTTAAACAAGAGGTTTATATACACCAACCTCCTAGATTTGAAGACTAAAAACATCCTAACTAAGTTTTGAGACTGAGAAAGGCTCTTTATGATAAGAAAAAAGCTCTTAGAGCTTGGTATGATAGACTAAGCACATTTCTAATTGAAAATGGTTTTAATAGAGGTGTCATTCAAAAAAGTGTCAAAGATGATATCCTGATAGTTTAGATTTTTGTTGATGATATTATTTTTGGGTCTACTAATGATTCTCTGTGTAAAGATTTTTCTAATCTTATGATAGGAGAATTTGAAATGAGTATGATGGGAGAACTTAAATTCTTCCTAGGTTTATAGATAGAGCAATCTGAGGATGAGATCCTTATCCATCAAGTAAAATATGCAAAGGATCTTGTCATAAAGTATTAGATGGATCAATCTAAACCCATGAGAATCCCTATGCATCCATCTTCATACTTGGACAAAGATGAGAAAGGAAGATCTGTGTCTAAAAAGACTTACAGACGAATGATTGGATCTCTACTATATTTTATTATTTTCTATTAATGTACAGATCAAAATATAGGACTGAGTTGAATTCGGGTCAAGAGATAGAAGACAACAAATATAGGCAAAAATATACTTTTTGTCCTTTAACTTTTGGGTTTAATTCATTTTAGTCCTCTAACTTTTTTTAATTCATTTTTATCCTCCAACTCTGGTTAGTTTCAAGTTTAAGTTAATTCTCGGTGTCGCTATTCAGTCACTATTTTAGTTGTTATCACTACAAGAAAAAGTGTAAATTGTGGCGGTTAAAAAGGGATTTTGTGGCGGTTCAAACCGCCGGTAAAAGCACGTCGCGGCGGTTGTCAAACTGCCGCTAGTTCTACCGCTGAGAGGTCATTTTGCGGCGGTTTTAGAAAACCGCTGGAATAACCGTGGGAAGAAATTTTGCGGCGGTTTACTTGGTTTTTGGGGCGGTTATAAACTGCCATTATTTGAATACTAGTTTATTATTTCTAAAATTTTGTGGCGGTTACAAACCGCCGCTATTTTTATATTTTTTTTCCTTTAAAATTTTGTGGCGGTTTTCAAATGCCACTATTAGTAAATTCACTATTATTTTTTTTTTTATTTTGCAGATTTTTCTGTTTGTTTTTATCAACAGAAAATTAACCTAGCTTGTGAAAAAAGAACGTAATATGCAAAAAAAATAAATTTTATTAAATAATAAATTTAATCCCTTACATAACATAAAATGATTACATAGAAAACCTATAAAAAAACAAAAATAACATATTCATTGGTTTTAGACACACAAAAAAACTAGGAGAATCTTTAGAATTCTTGAGGAAGAACGCCTTGCTTCTTCAAGTGACCTCACATCTATAACCTGAAATTGAATACGAAAGTAAGTGATTCCATATCATATTTGCAGTAACTTTCCAATTTAGAACAGAAAAACTATTGAAAAAAAATTAATGAATAAAAAGAATTGAATAACTATACATGTGAAGAGAATTATTAGTGCAGAAGAATAAAGCTCAATATATGTGCACAATAATTGGCAAATTAATAGAAAAAGCTAAAAAACAACAACTGCTATCTAAAGTCTAACAAATTAATTGTAGAACAAGTGACGAGTATTAAAAGTTAGATCCTCAAAAAAAAATGAATATTTTATTAAATCCCCATTATTCAAACAACCAGAACAAAATGAGGCAGATAAATGTGAAACAAAAAGACATATCAAAAACTAGATTGAGTTTGATTAACAGGCATCAATGGCTAAGTTGTAAACCTTACTTTTTTTACGGTAATATATGCCAAACATCTCTGAATACTCTCCAAAAGTAAGGGCCGCATTAGATAGAATAGGCTAGAAAAATAATGATGAAAATTCAAGGCATTTTTGACTAAAAATGTGGCTTACCTCCTTATTATGAAGAGTGCAGCAAGTTCAAGCCATGACATCCAGATGGACAAAATCTATGATAACCAATAAACATTTGCAATTTATATGTAAATGCTACCATTGCAGGAGCAAAATGTATGTGTAGCAAATAATCCCTTACATATATAAAAAAAATGAATGTTAGTCTCTGCAAAAGATATATAAGGTCTTTAGCTAGCTTAATGATCAAAATGCTGCATTAAAAGGTTCTACAATTATTATTTGATAAAAGGTACGAGTAATGGCTTTATATAAGGCCTTTAGCTAGCTGAATGATTAAAATGCTACCTACTTTTAGATCTTCAATTATCTTCTTAATTAGTTAGTCTAACTTGTACAATTAAATGAAATGCCATACTTTCCCTTTATACTAACTAATAATTTATGCAGACCCAATTCATGCTTGGCCAGCTTGCTGATCTCCACAACCAGGTATGCATGTGACTCTGCCTTCTTTTATTTTCTTCCTTAGCTTAGTAATTGAACTCCCATCTCAATCTCCAAGACTGTAACTTGTTGAATTTACTGATTAAATCAATGCAAGATTCAATAGAGCAGAAACAACATATGAGAAACAAAGCCTATAACAAATTAATCATTGATTACTTATTTCAAATTCCACGATAACAAAAGGCAAAAATAGGAAGCATTTGGAAGCAGAATAAAAATACCTAATTGCACAAACAACTCATTCAAAACAATAAACATACACAAATGATGAGAATTAATATATATAAGCATACTGAAGAACATGAGCACACCTCACAACAAAGAATACCTCACAGGAAAGTGTGACTTTCATTCTAGTATAACATTCAAAGAAATCAAAGCAGTGTTAATGACATTAATACATTAATCTATATAATAAATCAAAAACACATCCTAAAGAAGCTCAAAGCACATTGAACAATAGCTTAGAAGTACCACATATTGTTCAAATAACACACACACAAGGAAAAGCCAGAAATCCTATCAGTATGAAATTCAATGAGGTGCTTTGTATATACAGTACATGCTAACTAATTCCACTGGCTCAATGATCCATGTTGCATTGGCTGTTCCAAAAGAAGGTAAAAAGAAAAGAAAATAATGTATCAGTCAATCCAGGCTAATAATGACAAAGTGTAAATAAAAGACGTTCCTCCAACATCATAGCATCGTATATTACTTAAACTAGTATACTATAATATAAAATTTGAAATCCACTTGGGCATTGCTTATTACAATGTGATATGAATTCAAACAGTTTAACATAGAAACAAATAGTCAAGCAAAAGCACTGCATCTTTAGCGTGAATATGAATGGAAGAGCAAGAGTGTCATTTCAGATTTTATCTAAATCCTACCTATTAAAATTGATCTCACTCGCTGCTCTCTAATTTGATATATGGATTAGCCAAACTTGTGTAGATACATCTACCTATCTAAGAGTGTTTCTAAACTTTGGAGAAGAAACTGATTCTTTAGAAAATGAATTCTGAATCACAAATCGAGATTACAAAGTAGCTGCTTATATAGCAAAGCAAAAGGCGGGTAAAGAAGTTACAACAAGTAACAGATTTGTAACAAAATTAAATAGAAAAAGAAACAGAATACCCTATCAGTTACCAAGATGACAATTTGATCCCTAGAGGCAAGTTTTCTATGTGTGACATTTGGCACAGAGATAAGTCCAAAGTCCTTCAAACAGTAGTCACCAAAGGCTCTAGATATTGCAAGTTCTGAATTTTACCATTTGGCATCCAAAGCCTGTACGTTCCTGGTTCATCTTCCAAACAAAATACCTGCACTATTGATTGTGTTATGCGCTCTTCTTCCTATAGATTATTCAACAAAAATAATATTTAAATTTTTGACACTTTTCTGCCAGGAGTTAAATCTAAGAGAATTGGAATCTTTTCGCCAAACACTTTTCTGCTAAAAAATACAAATTATTGACTCTTTGTAGGATCATAGTCATATGAGGACCATGATTATTATCGGACTCCTACTTCATTCATGCAATTGAAAACAAAAATGAGCAAGATTAGGGAAAACAAAACAGGTGCATACCAAAGCAATCGCGCGTGTGGAGATGAGATCGAAAGACGACGAAAATGAGAGACCAAGACCGCAAGTGAGAATGAAAATGAAGACCCAACTGCCATAAAGGAGAACTAAAGTGAAGACTCAACCGCAATGCAGAACAAAAATGAATAGAAACCACGATTTAGGGTTTTGATTCAAAAGGGGGAAATGAAATTTAAGAGAGGAATCATACTTGAGCTTCGACGAAATGAACCTCACCGTGGAAAGGGGAATGAAATTTGATGACAGGAAACTAGGAAGAGATCGAACAAAAATGGAGCAGGGATATAGAGAGGAAAATTGAAAATTGAAGAGGTGATTCAGATAGGGAAATTGCAAATGAAAAGGGGATTCAGAGAAAGTGAAACAAAAAAATATATTTGTGTTTACTGAAATTGTGCGTAGCGTGAATGAATAGGCACACAATTAGGGTTTATTTCTTTTGAGGCTTGTTTGACAAAATAAAAAATAAAACTTAACCGCCGTAAAACGAACATAAACCGCCATAAATTAACGTATATCCGTGGCAGTTACAAAAACCGCCGACAATCTCCAAAGACATAAAAAGCGGAGGCGGTTCTTTAAAAACCGCCGTCATTTGCCCGCCGCCATTTTCCTATTTCCTAGTAGTGTATGTTAAAAAATTTCAATGTTATAGCAACCGACTAGCGACATTGAGAACTAGCTTAAACAAAAGTTAGAGGACAGAAATGAACCAAACCCAAAAGTTAGGGGGGAAATTTATTTTATTTTTTGTAATAAATAAATAAGGGCGCCTTTATGGTGCAATAGGAATATATGGGGGCAGCGATGAAACAAAGAGATCCAACCGTTAATTTATTGTAAAATATAGTAATGGCCTAGATTGCATCTTCATTTATCTTCATTTAAAGTTAAGAAACTTGTGTGTATGTAAACCTCTTTGTTGGTAACAAGTGTCCCCTAGAACTCATGCATGGTGGTGAATGGAAATTTGGGTCGGCCGGTTTTCGTTAGGCAATAACAGTCCTCGATTCTATTACAATGACCTATGGATCTGAACTACATGCATGAAAGGGGCTCAAAGCCTCTAGAACTAGCACCACACGATGTCAAAAGCTCGCTCATGCACTACCTTTCTAAATGTAGCATCTTTTGACGTTGCATTCCGTGAGACACCTTATCCGGACGCTGTTTCTCTCGTCCATCTAGTCTTGTTGCAGTGCTCCTCAATATGATCTTGGTTTGTCATTCTTAGGTGTCACTTCCTCCATCGTCGTCTTGCAGTGTGCTGTTAGAGTTTTCTTGTGGACTGCAATCAACTGTGGTTTTGTTTCGACAAAAATGGGTTAATATTGTGATCCATTTAATGACACTCAAGTCCAATTGATATTGGGCTTTGGGCACTTAATCCTGATCTGTGTGGGAGATAGAGTGGGCCAAACCACTAGGCCAGTGATGAGAGGTGCCTAACGGTTTTTATAAATAAGTGAGGCTAAGCTCCATTTGCCGTCACGGCTGAGAAAAGCTCTCTAGGTTTGCCCTATTGAAAACCTAGAATTGTAGAGAGGGTGATAAGGCAAAGGAAGACTTTTCTCTTTGACTCTACGTGTAGGCTAATTCCGAATGACGATATGTACAAGTAAGTGCTTTTCTATAACTTTCTCAATTGGTGTTCTAATTTCATATAATTGATCATGGACCTATTTAATTTATTGTTTAATGTGCAACTCCCTCTGTTTCAGATTGAATTTAGCATAAGCATAACAACATAGTTGGTACTCTCCCTTTCTTTCCGAACATGAGTGCATCGTAGAACTACTTCCGTTTCTGTTCGCCACTGTTCATTATCTTCAAGGTTTAAGCACAAGCAAATATTTACTTTTTATTTAGTGAGTTAGTTTAATATCTATTTTGAATTAATTTTCAAGCTTATATTTTTAATTTGGTGATCTGGGTGTAACCCCTATTCTCGTAATCTTGTTTTTTAGTTCTGAAACTTTTTGAATCTGCATATCCCTTTTCCTCTTTTGAATTCAATGGTTTTTGTTTTCAATTTCCTCTAACCCTCTCCCTTAATCTTGTTTTTTTTTCTAAAACTTGTTGAATCTTCATATTCCTTTTTTTGTTTTGATGTCTCTTGTTTTTGTTTTCAATAGTTTCTTTACTTCTACTTTTGGTTATTTGTTTCTTGCAATTGTCTGCGTTTTTGTTTTTTTTCTCAAATTTCAAACTTTGAATCTTCATATTCCAACAAACTAGTGCAAGACTTTAAGCGATGAAGAGAAACTAGAAAATGTGCATACAAAAAAAAATTAAAAAGAAAAAAAAACTTTAATCCCCTGCATACGCACCAACGATTACTAACACAATTGCTATAGCAGGTTCTACTAGGGGTGCACCTATGCATGTAAATTTAGGAGGTGTACGTTAAGGAGGTCTAGAAAATAAACTATATAATCCTTCTATTAGTTAAAATCAAATCATCGGATTGATTTAGAAAAACCCTAGAACCTCAAACGTGTCCTCCCTCTACCTTCCTTTCTCACTCATGCACGCTCATTCAAGTTGTCATGGTATGATTTTCAAATCTCTTAATTGTTGATTGATTTTGCATTCGTACATTTGATTTTGAGAATGTTTGATTAGTGTGATTGATTTTGCGCTTCATCCCTTTTTTCCTTTTTTTATTCAGCTCACCGATCATAAAGTAGCAGATTTACATTCATATTTCATCTAAAACCGAGTTCCTTTTCAAGTGGGTATTGTGACTGGATGAGAAATGTAGTGAGTTTCTGGTGCTGCAATTAAATTTATGTTTCATCTCACACTAATTCATATTTCATCTAAAACAGAATCCCTTTTCGAGTGGTTATTGTGACTGGATGAGAAATGTTGTGAGTTTTTGGTGTTGTAACTAAATCTATGTTTCTTCTCACACTAATGTCAATTGAAGGATTTCACAAGTCTCACTTGCAATATTAAAAATATAGACTTGTTACTAAGTTTCTATATATGGTTTTTATAGTCAATAGACACTTTTATGACTCACTGATTCTCAGTCCATTAATTTTTCTACTTGATTTAGATTGGTTTCAACTTTAGATTTAAGCTTCTTGTTTTGAGTTGAGCTTGTGCTGCATTAATCAATGTTTTTTTTTCTACCAACTTTTCAAGAAATGGATGGTGGCACTATCTTTGAGCTTTTGTCCTAGATCAGTGTGAAGCCCTTGCTTTTTTTTTAAGATGGTTTCCAAAGAATGGAACAAGACCATTTCTAGTGACTTGTTCGCCAAAGCTCATCTGCAAAAAAAGACCACTATCCTTACCCGGCTACATTTGCGAAGAGTATGAAAAAACTCATTAGTTAAATAAGAACTGCTATGAACACAAATCCATTTTTAGGTAATTTCATCCTGATAAGTAGCGAACTGGGAATGCATTACATGTTTTCTAAAAGGTCTAAATGAAAGATATGACATGGTAAGAACACAAATATTGTGTATGGAGCCTTTGCCTATTGTGGCAAAGGCTTTCTCTAATGTTTTTTTTTTGTTGATTGGCAAGGCTTTCTCTATTTTTGAGCAGCAAGAACATACTCAATCCTTTGATATGTCCGATGGGAAATTTGTTCATAACATTTATGGTAATTCTTGGAAATCTAATAATCAAACCAAGGGAAAATCAAAAACAAACTCTTGCCGCCCTAATAATGGAAAAATATGTAGCTTATGTGGGAAAGAAAACAATACTATAGAGACTTGTTTTTTTAAAAACGGTTTTCCTGCGAAATTTAAGTTCAAAAACAAGACTTAATCTGCTACTGCTGTGATCACACATGACTCCACTGCAACTTCTTCTGGTATTCCCTCTAAACCTTAACAAATCTTGACAAATGAAGATTATGCTATGCTTGTTGATCTAATTAAGAGGGTTAAAATGAAATGTGCTGAACACAATGTGAACAATATCACACATAGCACTTTTGAGACACACATCACAAGGTAATTCTTTTCATAACAGTTTTTGTGGCTTGTTGATAGTGGTGCTACTGACCATGTTTGCAATGATTTAAATTTTTTTCAATCTTATATTAGTATACAACCTATTCCTGTTACATTACCTAATGGTAAGATATCTTATGCTATATACCAGAAGATCTTCGAAAATGGTTTAGAAATTGAAAATGTTTTGTACATAAAGGATTCACATTTTAATATTCTGTCTGTCCACAAGATAGTTTATTCATTAAATTTGTTGATAATCTTTGACAAGAATGAGTGTTTCCTACAAGACAAGCAGACCAAGATGATGATTGGACTTGCTAAAGACTGGAAAAGCCTTTACATTTTTCATAATGAATCCTTACTGTTGCCTGCCTCTACATACACTACTTCTATTACCGCATCTTATTCTTTGTTTGATCTTTGACATTTTTGTATGGGGCACCCATCTGATGATGTTATGCGTGTTCTAGGAAAATAGTTCCTTTATGTCAAAAATAAAAAAATTCAGTATTGTGATGCATGTCAATTAGGAAAGAAAACCAGATTAACTTTCCCTAATGAAAATAATCGTAGTGACTCTATATTCTCTGTTATACACATGGGCATATGAGGGCCTCTTAATATTGAATGTGTTCATGATCACAAATATTTTCTTACTATTGTGGATGACTTTTCTAGACATACTTCGGTTCACTTGATGAAATCAATGTCTGAGACTAAAAATTTGATTGAAAAATTTCTTGCTTATGTTAATACTTAGTTTGCTGTGAAAGTAAAAATAATTAGGTCTAATAATGGTGCTGAGTTCACTCTTACTGATTTATATGTGAAACATGGTATAATGCATCAAACTTTTTTCATTGCTACACTTGAGCAGAATTATGTCGTTAAAAGAAAACATAGGCACATACTTATCGTTGCATGCATCATTCTCTTTCACTCAAATATGCCTCATTGTTATTGGTGCTATGCTATTTCTTATGTTGTCATAATAACAAATTGTTTGCCTAGCAGGTTGCTGAAACAGATGACCCCCTATCAGCTTCTTTTTGGTAAGGCTCCAACTTTGTTGGAGAATAAAGTGTTTGGGTGCTTGATCCCCGTGCTAAAAAATGTTGTTTTCTGGGTTTTAAACAAGGAACAAAAGGTTAGATTTTACTTGATGTAAATACCAAAGAAATTTTTGTTACCAGAAACGTGATTTATAAAGAAAATTGTTTTCTTTTTCAGTCAGGACAAACTAACATTGTTTCTCCTGACAACATAAACAATTATGATTTAGTATCCAAAGGTTTTTTTTATGACCTTTGTCCCATAGAACACAATGTTCCTAAATCAAATCAGTTGTAGAACACTGTGACTGAAACATCTCAAAATACTAATGATTCCTTAGTTGATAATGATACTAACCCTATCGGTGATGATGATACTGTTAATTCACAACCTTTTTGGAGATCCACAAGGCAGAAAACTCGTCCAGGTCGTTTCAGTGATTATGTTGTTTACTCTGTTGAAGGTAGCACAAATTCTGATTCTAAGACCCAAGGTATCCTCTTTCAAGTGTTTTTAATTAGAGTAAGCTTTCATCTAGCTATAAAAAATATGTGCTTAACATTGATAAACTCTGTGAGCCAAGTAGTTATACTGAAGCCTCCCAACAGCCCCAATGGGTATAGGCAATGAACGCAGAATTGTCACCCTTGGTTGCAAATAACACCTGGACTTTAGTTAATCTTCCAAAAAATAAAAAAGCCATAGGCTCCAAATGGGTTTATAGGATAAAATATAAATCCAACGGAGAGATTGAGCGATATAAGGATAGATTAGTCACGAAGGTATATAACCAAAAAGAGGGAATTGATTATTCTGAAATTTTTGCCGCCGTTGCTAAATTGACTACCATTCGTTTATTACTTGCCATTGTTGCGGTTGAAAACTGAAATTTGCACCAACTTGACATAAACAACGCGTTTTTACATGGTGACTTAACTGAAGATGTTTAGATGAGAATACCACAAGGCTTGAATGTTTCAAACACAAAACATGTTTGTAAACTAAATAGATCTTTATATGGGTTAAAACAGGCAAGCCAAATGTGGTTCCAAAAATTATCATCTTTTCTAATTAATCTGAAGTACAGAAAATCACATCGTGATCACTCCTTGTTCATAAAAAAATTTGGCAATCTGTTTACTGTTGTGCTTGTGTATGTCGATGATCTTATCATTGGGGGAAACAACATTACTAAAATAGAAAAGATTACTTGATGACAAGTTAAAAATAAAGGATTTGGGAAACCTTAGGTATTTTCTTGGTCTTGAAATAGCCTTCTAAAAAACGGGTATATTTCTAAACCAAAGAAAATACACTTTTTTTTTGCAATTGAAGAAAATACACTTTAGATTTAACTGAATCTTGCGGCCTGCTTACATGGAACCCAACAAACAGACCCATGGTGAAAGACAATATAAATAATGGTGAGAAAACAGAACTCTTAGAAGATGTTGAACGTTACTGAAGATTAATTGGACGGATGCTATATCTAACAAACACAAGGCTAGAGATTACATTTGCTGTGAAACAACTGAGCCAACACATGCAGAAGCCAAGGCAAGGACTACCAGGCAGCACTGCGCATAGTTCACTACCTCAAAGCTAATCCGGGACAAGGATTACTGTACAAAAGTGATTCAAAATTACGTCTAAAAGTGAATGGGCAACATGCCCAGTAACAAGGAGGTCAATTACAGGATAAGGAACCGTGTCAAGATTTTCCTCGGAGGCGGAATACCGAGCTCTCGCAAGCACAGTCTGCAAATTACAATGGATGACTTTTTTGTTAATGGATCTGAAAATTAATTTTACTTCCCTTGCTCTATTATTTTGCCACAGTGATTCTGCGAGATATATTGCACAGAACTCAGTGTTTCATGAAAGGACGAAACACATTGAAATTGATTGCCTTGTAGTCAAAGAACGATTAGAACGAGGCTTAATAGACCTTCTACCGATCAACGCCAGCCACCAAATTGCTGATCTTTTTACAAAAGCTCTCGAACCAAAAGCATTCCAAGTTCTTCTCGCCAAGCTAGGAACATACTGCATATATTCTCCAGCTTGTGGGGGATATTAGATGAAGAAATCACTTAGAACAAAGTGGCCTATTATTTTCTGTATAGACTTTTTCTTGTTATTAGGCCTCGAAGCCTTTTTTTTTGTATTTGGGCCACACTCTCCTCTGCAATTGAGTGAAGCCCACTTTGTATCTTCATATACCACGCTATCCGTCGATAGCAAACTAAATGAGAATTCATTTTTGCTTTCTCACAATTAATCTTTCTTAGCTTTCCAGTATATAGACTAGTAGTCCTATAATATACAAGTATTAGTATAGAAGTTAGATGACAGCCAACACACTTTCGTTGGGTTAAATTAAACATAGATGAGGCCTATAAAAGTACAACACGACATTCAGTATGTTGAGGGATATTAAGAAATTCTGAAGGTGTATGAACAGTAGGATTTACGTGCTATCTAGGAATTACTACAACTTTTAAAGCTGAACTTTTGGATGTTATTGAGGGTCTTCAATTATCTTGGAGGTTGGGTTGTAAAAAAGTGAAACTCCAGGTGGATTCAAAATGTGTGACGCAATTTGTTAGCTCCCAATGCTTTTATGATCAACTTCTAGTGTTTTCCTCACTAAGACAGATTAATTATCTTTTTGCTCAAAGTTGAGAAGTTGAAATTAATTTACCATATATATAAAGAGGAAAATTATTATGTGGATATATTGGAAAATTTAAAATGTTCTCCCCATGTGTCTGCTTGTTTATATTCCTCTCCCCTAATTTAGGCCCCGTTTTAATCAAAATAAAAGTAGGGTGATTTTTGTCAATGAAAAGAAAAGAAAAAATATTAAAAAGAGTGGAATAAAGCATAATTATCAATGTAACCTTCAAAAAGTAAATAAAAAAAATTAAAGTCTTAACTATGTTTTTTGTCCTTGAAAAATAACAATTTCTTTTCTTTTGGTCCTTACAAAGATTTTGCTTTGAATTTAGTCCAACACTTTCCAGAAAAATGTTGTTTTAGTCCCTGCTGTGCATTAATGTATTTTCGTCCAAGAAGACCTCTATTAAACTAATAAATTAATTAATTATTAATTATAAAAGTATTTTTTTAAAAAAAAAATTCTTTGCCGTAGGTTTCCCTTTCCCTTTCTTTTTTCTTCTTTTGCCTTCCTCACACACCCACCCACCCACCGTAAACCTCCATGACACGTCTTCAAAATTATATACTTATGATATATGTATTTAACACTGATTACAATATAGGAAAACAAATAGGAACCTTATCTTACAAGTTTAGAAAAGAACCTTCAAACGAGTCAAACAGAGTTGAAAAATAGTGACACTACTCAGTGAACCGGTCTAGAAAACTCGGCGTGTTATGGTTTGCTTCTTGTTCCACCACGGTTACAATCTCTGCTCGAATTTTCCAAACAACGAAGGAAAGCTTATCATCAGCACCGGGACAAGCAAGTAGCTTGGGAAGTTTGAAAACAGAGTTCACCGAGACAGATTTTGATTCGTTAGATCTCAGTTCTAGCATCGAAGCATTGAGATTTGCGAGGCTATTAGCGAGGAAGCCTTATTTGTATCAAAATTGTACATTGATGGTTTCTACGAATTGAGTGAGTTTCCAACCTACTACATGGGAGTGATCGGTGTTATATATCCTATGTCAGAGGTCTGATTCTAGATGACCGGAATATGTGACATCCTGAGACGCGGTGAGAGCGGGAAGTGTCGTCGGTGCAATGAGGCATGGCAAAGAGTGGCTCCTGGCAGGCTTCTAGGGATGGGAGACATGGATGAATCGAATATACACCGGAATGACAGGGATACAAAGGCTATATAATAAGTATGGGACTCTATAGTCAAGGATACCTTAAAAAGAAGTAATTCAATTCGCAGTACCTATACCAATAAAATGCATTTACTTTTTAATAGCTTATCACTTAACAACTCCAAAGTTAAGTGTGCTTGACTTGAGCAATTCTTATCCGTTAAAAACTAACGGAAGAATGTTCCCAACGTTAAAGTCAGACATATGTCTGATTCAGATTGGTTCGTTAATAAAATAATAATAAAATATTCATTTAAAAATAAAAATTAATTTTATAATTAAAAATTAATAAAATAAAATCTTAACCCTCTTCTTTAACTGTATCCCTCATAACCATCAACCATCCCTCCACCGCCAGCAGCCACCTCCCACCAACGTCATCTATTGGAATTGTATTTCCCCACTGTGAACCATGATTTCTCAAAACCAACTCCTTTTATCTTCTTTTTCATCCTCCTTCTCTCTTTTACTTTTTATTTTCACTTTGTGAATTCAGTTTGGTGCTCAATCAAAGGTGTTGGTGTTCTTATCTATATTCCTTTTCTTCCATTTGCTTAGTAAATTTGGTTGTGTCATTCGTTTTAAGTTCATTTATTTTTTTTCTCTTTTCAATTTTTAGCATCTCATTCTCTGCATGTTATTGGATTACACAACAACAAAAAACAGTGTGATCGAGGGAAAACGTTGTGTGGGAGGGCCTAGTTAGTGGGAGGGGTTGTTGGTGGTAGAGGCATGACACGACAGTGATAGGGGATAAGATTTGAGAAAAAGATGGGTAAATATTTTATTTTTAATTTTTAAATTACAAAATATTAATTTTTAAATTTTAAAGATATATTTTATTATTATTTTATTAATGTACCAATTAGAATATGACACATGTCCAACTTTAACGCTCTTAAATTCTTCCGTTAGTTTTTAACATATACTCCCTCTGGTCCTATTTATAAGACACCATCTAAAAAGTTTTTATGGTCCTTTTTATAAGACATTTTGTAGTTTCCATGATGCATTTATTGTTTCTTTTCTTTTTTACCTTCATTAAATGCATCTACTATTTTAACTCTTTAATTGTAATTGGCTAACACATTATTCAATAAAGGATAAAAATGGTATTTCATACACTTTTTGAGAAAACCAATAAAGTTAACTAAACTCAACTACTTTTCTTGGTATGTGTAATTCGGTTGAAAACGTCTTATAAATAGGACCGGAGGGAGTACTTGATACCAAGGACTAACGTGAATCAAAATTAGGAGATGAAGACCAAATTGAACTTTTTAAAAAAATATAAAGAACTGAGTCAAATTCAGGTCAAGAAATAGAAGACAAAAAATATAGGCAAAAGTAAGTTTTTTGTCCTCTAACTTTTGGGTTTAATTCATTTTAGTGCCTAACCTTTTTTAGTTCATTCTCGTCCTCCAACTCTTATTTCTGGTTCCAGTTAGTTCTTGGAATTGCTGGTCATTATTTCGGTCGTTAGTTTAAGAATTTTAGTGTAATAGCAACACTAAGGACTAACTTGAACAACAAGAGTTACAGGATGAAATTGAATAAAAAAAGAAGTTAGAGGATGAAAATGAATCAAACCCAAAAATTAGAGGAAAAGATTTTTTTTTCCTTAAATATAATTTTTCCAAATTTTGGTCCTAGAAACATATTTAAGAAAAAACAATAAGAGTGCCTTTACGATGCAATAAGAATATATGGGGGCACCACTGAATCAAAGAGATCCAGTTGTTAATTTATTGTAAAATATAGTAATATTAATGGCCCACATTGCATCTTCATTTAAAGGTAAGAAACTTGTGTTCATATAAACCTTTTTAAAGGTAACAAGTGTCCGCTAGAGCTCATGCTGGTGAACGATAGTTTTAGTTTGGCAGTTCCCGTTTGGTGATGACAGTCCTTGGTTGTGTCACAATGACCTCTGGATCTGAAACACCAACATGAAAGGGGATCAATGCCTCTGTAACCACCATTATACCAAGATAGAATCAGTCTAATAGTTGAAATCAAATCATGGGATCGCTTTAGAAAACCCCACAACCTAGAACGTCAAACGCGTCCTCCCTCTATTGTCCTTTCTCACTCATGCACGTTCATTCAAGTTATTGAAGTACTTTTTTTGTATTTTCATTTTATTCTTTTCAAATCATGTTGGTCTTTTCTGTTTTTTAGTGTGTTTGGCCCAATTTTGTTTTTGGGCTTATTCTTTCTATGTTTGGGCCACATTCCTAAGTCAGTGGGAGTGGTTGTGTTTGTTGTATATATGAGTGTAAACTTATTTATATTTTTAATTCAATGAAATCATTTTTACATTTCCCAATATGGTATGATGGAGCCTTTTGATCGCCACGCTCAACTAGGGTTAGGGTTTCACAATTTCTAACAAACCTTTCTTCTTTTTCCCTTTGCCCTGCGGTGCTAGGTTTCCTTCGATCACACATCTCCCTTTTCTATCATTCAATCATTTTCCTGTTTACCTTTATGATGGCTGACGCTGCTCTTGTCCTCTCCGATGTTCAAAATCCTTCTTCTCTTTTCTATTTGCATCCAAACGATAACCCTAGTTCAGTGGTTGCGACTCTGATTCTTCAAGGTTTGAGCAACTACCTTATCTGGTGGAGAAACATGATGAAGGCCATGATCTGTAAAGATAAGTATGTCTTCATCACAGGTGAGCTTCTGCGGCCACCTCCAAGCAATCCTCTTTACTCACAGTGGATAGAATGCGACACTATGGCAACTTCTTTCATTTCTCGTTCTGTTTCTACTAACATCACTTTGAGTGTTGCTTATTTTAATGCTGCCAAAGATCTTTGGCAATGTCTTAAAGATCGATACTCTAAGGTGATTACCATTAGTTCTATTCGTCAAGCAAATGTGATATTTCGCAATATTTCATACATTTGAAAGTTCTTTGGCAAGAACTTGACGTTTTGATGCCTAATTTTCAATGCATTTGTGAAACTAAATGTACTTGTACTCTTGCAACTAGTATGCGTGTCAATCGTGAAAATGAATACTATGTTGTTTTTTGAAAGGTTTAAATGATACTTGCCATGGTTTGATTTTCAAATTTCTTAATCGTTGATTGATTTCACATTCTGTTCATTTGATTTTGCGCTTCGTCTCTTTTTATGCTCTTTTAATTCAACTCAAAAAACATAAAATAGCATATTTATATTCATATTTCGTCCACACAGAGTCCGTTTTCATGTGGTTATTGTTACGGAATGAGAAATTTAGTGAGTTTGTGGTGTTGCAATTAAATTTATGTTTCATCTCACACTAATTCATATTTCATCTAAAAAAGAATCCCTTTTCATGTGTTTATTGAGACTGGATGAAAAATGTTGTGAGCTTCTGGTACTGCAATCATATTTATGTTTCATCTCACACTAATGTCAATTGAAGGATTTCTCTAGTGTGAGCACTTACAATATTAAAAATATCGACTTCTTACTAATTTTCTATTTATGTTTTTTATAGTCAATAGGCACTTTTATGACTCTGATTCTGAGTCCGTTCATTTTTTTACTTGATTTAGATTGGTTTAAAATTTGGAGTTAAGTGTCTTGAGTTGAGCTTGTGCTGCATTAAATAATGTTTTTTTCTACCAACTTTTTAGGAAATGGATGGTGACGCTCTCTTTGAAGATTTGTCCTCAATCAGTGTGAAGCCCTTGCTTTTTTTTTTAAAGATGGTTTCCAAATAATGGAACAAGATCATTTCTAGTGACTTGTTTGCCAAAGCCCATATGCAAAAGAGACCACTATCCTTATCAAGCTTCATTTTCCAAGAATATTAAAAGACTAATTGGTTAGATGAGAACTACGATGAATGCAAATCCATTGTTAGCTACTTTCTTCTTGATAAAATTTGTAGATAAAGGATTCAAGAGTGTCCCAAGTGACCCAGTTTTTTAGTTTTTTTCAAGGCGTTGTTGACATCTTAACACCATGTGGAACGGGAAAAATTCATCCATTCTCCTGAACTGTTGAGTTTCTGAAGAGAACAAATAAAACATCAAATAGTACACTAAAATCCTACCTCTAACCAGTATAAAATGGGCACTAGAATAGTTCGATGGGGCCAAAGCAAAGCCATCTTTCTTTCTAACATACACAAAAGGAAAATTTATTAGGATGCTCTTCCGAACTATGGGGTTGCAAACATAGAAACATTGTTTTTGGGAATGGAAACAACATACTAGCCCATTGCTTCATGATGTTAAGGTGTGAACAATTCCTTGAAGAAAATCATCCCTAAGTATCAATTTCCATCTTCTTTGGCGAACATGTTTCTTATTTTCATTAGTTCTTGTGCTTTCGTGATACTAGGTGATACCAAAATAACTCAATAAGCACCATTTAATTAAAGGTGATTAATTCTTCAAATTTCCAACGGTGCACACTTTCTTATTTAGGGCTATTATTTTACAGTAATTTCTCTTTACGATAGTCTAGTTGTTTAGATACATTTGCATTTTAAATATATGTAACACTAACATTAGAGAAATTATTTTGCAAAGTGGTGTTGACTCCGACAACTTAGTGCGGAGCATTGAACAGGATTCCACAACCAGCTCAAGTTGAGTTCTATTCTCCAAGAGCAACTAATGGTGAATTTCTCATTATTAAAGGTACCTCCATTTCTCCCACCTTTGCTGAGTAGATTAGTCTCTATTTTCATGTTTGTCCCTTTTACAGATCTTTGGTTTCATTTTTTTCTTTGTATTGTGGTTTACACAGACTCTATACTTCCCATTAATGTTTATCTGATTTGTTATTTGGCGCTAAAAATTTATGTGAGCAAGCCTTCCTTCGCGCTTGGTACTTGTAGTATGCATCACACTGATACTTATATACTAGCTCTTGAATTAATATCCTTTTGTTTATAATTCTCAACTCTATACTTTTGTGTACAGCCTTTATTAATGATAGAAACTTAAAGAAAACAAATGAAGAAATTTCATGTCTAGGCTTCATCATTTGCTACCTTCTTATTTTTTTTTGATAAGCAAAAACAATATCATTGATATAATTTGCTACCTTCTTATTAAGTTCACATTTTAAAGTTTCTTTGGTTTCTTTGCTATTCTTTCATGTGATTGCAAATAACTAGTGATTTCAACTAGGTAGAAGAAAGTATATAACTTCAATTGCATTATCTATGCCTGAGTAGGTAGGTGATGCATGTGGATTGATACGTTCTAAGTTTGATATGTACATATAAATATGATTCTAATTCATGTTAACATGAATTCTTGCTCTATTTTATGTCATGGCTATTACTAATTCACATGTGATTTTCATCTAAGGAGACAACAATCATAGCTACATAATCGCAGTCGTGGTCCTGGTCATCATGATCGTGCTCTTCATCTGAAACTGGAGCACGAATTTCAAGCTCCAAAACGTGGTTCAGGCAAGCAACGAGGTCAAAAACCAGAGCATGAGTTGAGGGGGTGAGGCAGTGGCATGAGCATGAGTTGAACATGGTCCTGGTCATCATGATCGTGCTCTATTTATTGTCAGTTTCTAAGCCGACACCCATATCAATATAATATTTACTCATTCAAATACTACTAAGCTTAGATATTGACTTTCTATTAAGCCGATGAGGAATTGCATTAAGTACTTCCGTTAAGGTGTCCTTAAAATTATAGACATGTCTCATCTGTAACCATTATTTGGATATAATAAGTTATTTTACAGACAGAGATAGGGGAGACGGTGGCGTCTCCGGCAGCAACTGAGGAAGCGAGATGCAACAAGCGTGAGGGAAAGAAGAACATAAAAAGAAAATTTAGGAGAAGGACAAGAGAGACCTAGAGTTAAAAGAAAGCACAAGAAAAAAGGCAATGGCATAAGAAGAAAACAAAATAATGAGGATAGAAATGTCAATTCACGTTTTGAATAGTGAAAATGAACTAAACAACGTAAGTTAGAATAGTTTGGTATTTATATGATTTATTGATTTTATGTGAATTTAATATAATTGTAAATAAAATATATAAATGCAATATATTTATAATTTTTAAATACTTTTTTTTTGTCAATATGATAGCGTAGCCCCATGAATAGAAAATTCATAAGTAACTAATTAATCATTTGTAGCCGAAAACGAAAAGTTGTAACATTGATGCTACTAATCCAAGCCATTTGGACTTGGCACCTTTTGAACTGAACTTGGTTCTCAAATCCAAATTTAGTGAAATACCAAAATAACATTGCTTGTCTTTAACATCAAGTAAACAACAAAAGCAAAGAAAAAGTAATTCAAAAACCCAAATAAACCGTTGAGGTTGTTCAACATTCATGTTTAACACGAACTTACTCACGAACTGGTTTCAATAGTTGCAGCAAATTCAGTTGGCACATGGATTAAAAAGCATCAACATACACATTCTCAATTTGAATCTTCATTGACTCGATAATTGGATACAACACCCTCAGCTGCGTGATCTCCTCAGAAAAATAAACTTTGTTGTTATCTGCTGTAACATCCCGAGAATCCATAAAAGAGGTTTAGGACTTAAGGGAATTGGTTACAAATTACAAAGAAAAGGAAAGAAGGATTAGTTGTAAGTAGAAAGATTAAAAGAGGGACAAAGATAACATAAATATTTGAATATGAGCTGTCATATTCGAATATGCTTTGCCATATTTGAATAGTATTCGAATATGCATGTTAATATTCGAATAATATTCGAATATGCAGAGTAATATTCGAATAGTATTCGAATATGCAAGTGAGGAACTGAATACAGGAGCTTTATATTCGAATATATATTCGAATATGGACCCCAAAGTCTATAAATAAGGGTGCCTTGTCTCCAAACTGGTTGTTCTTCAGTTTCCTCGCTCTTCACTCTCTCAAAACCTCTGTCCCGAACCAACTACGTCACAAATCCTTAACCTGTAGGCTTTCATCTCCTAAGACTAAAAGGTTCCAACGATTTGATTCAGATTCAAAGGCAGCTACGACAAAGGAACCGAAGTAGGAGACTTAGGAGAAAAGGATTCAGGGAAGTTCCAGGTAACCCTAAAAACCCCAAATCCCTAATACTGTGCATTTAGGTACATGTGACTATGGGATGCTAGGAACATGCTATTAGGGAAATAAAACTAATATGTTTTGTTTAAAGTTTGATGTATGATTGAATTATGCATACCATGTTTGATATTCGAATTAGTTTGACATGATCTATGTTGATTTGGAATATATGTGATATTGTGAAACATGTTAAAGGTATAAATAAGGTTTTCCATAATTAAATGTGACACTAACTGAGAATTTGATATTGAGTTGGTTTCAAAATAGACTAAGTTCCAATATTAGCATATTCAAATATGTATTTGAATATGAAATGTCATGTTCAAATAGATATATGAATATAACACATCTGTCACATAGAATCCGAGCAAATGAGTGTTTGTAATCGGATAAGAGTATACTGGAAACCCTTATTTATATGCTATATGCTTAATATGAATGTGTGGTGCATTAGAATTGAAAAATGGAAATGTTAAAAGATGCTCTTTCCCATTCAATAGAGAATTGAGCAAGAGGGTTAAGTTTCACCGGAAGTAGACTGGGTAAGAGGACAGAGCAAGAAATGGAAAAGATGAAAATGTAGGGTTATCTCGAAAGGGGCGAAATAACCTGAAGTACTGGGCTATCTTCACGAGGTAGGTAGTCTAGTACAAAGGGAGTTATCTTCACGAGGTAGGTAGTTCCCTGGGCTAGCCCGAGAGAGAGTTAGTAGCCCGGCAGAAGGATCTTGGGGGGGACGCTCGCCAGGACCGTGATGATGATGAGCTCAACTACGTGTTACTGCCACGTGCTTTGGTGGATTCCCAGTGCACAAGGTTTTCCGTTAAAAGAGGAAAGAAATGAAATGGAAAATGATCATGCATGCATATCTATGTGATTGAAATTATACCTGTTGTATGTATGTTTGGTAGGGCTTGGATTTGGGACGGTTTTCCAGTTAGACTGGCTATAATACTGTATAAAACTATTTTCACTGCCGATTGGTTACTCAGTTATATGTCGAGCATATAACTGACGGTTACAGTATTGCAGGTGGCTCGGACTCGGAGGGTGTCCGCGCGTGACCAGTTTTGCAGCCCTTTCCTGTTACTTAGGTAGTCATTAGTGTCTTTGTATGGCTACCTTAGCTGGACACATGTATATTCTCTAGACTAAAAATCTAGGTGTTACGTCTACCCTAAGATTAATCCAAAAATGAATTCCCATCCCATGCATAAAAATAAGCTTTGTCAGGAAAATTCTATTCATCTCACATTTTACGCATCTGGGTTAGAATTTGCAATTCATCCTACAACATAAACACCGTTAAACAACCATTAAAAAAATAATTTCTACTCAAAATTAAGAGTTGAAAATACAATATATGGTGTCACTTAATTAGGTCCAAGCTTGACCCACATCTCAAAATCTAGAAAATTTTAATCAACATCCATTATAGTAATCTAATCACATCAATTAATTCAATTCATCACATTAATGATTATGCTAAGTAGACTACAAAACAGTCCAACAAAGAAAGGAGAAAAAAGGATGTGAAGTCTTTACTTAAAGTTAGATGGTTAGAAGATTACTATAATCCAAGCAAAAAAGAGAACAACATAAAATGTAAGTGCTTCTACACTCGGCAAAGAGAACAAAAATATAGACCTAAATATAGCAACTAAACCTGTGTTGGATATTTAATCTCACAACGGATACATATTGTTGAAGTATAGTGTTATTGGTTCATTGACCAAATAATAAATTCTCTATTGACTAGATGAAATTTACAAAGTTTAAAAAGTCTGGAACTAAGTTAATCTAAATGCTTTAAAAATGTTATTGGAAACTTCAGAGTTCAAGGCATCCAAAACGGGATATATGGTACCAGCACAATGTGTAACATTCGCTTTTCTAAGAACTTACCACCTCCCTAGATCCTTTCCCTCTTCTAATCTTGCATTAACATCATTCAATATAAATTATAATCATAACACCAACTTTGAAATTTTTGTAACTTGGAAATGATCTAAAAAGTAATAAAAAAGAAATCTGACTACCACAACTCTGTTTCCATATTACATCACCAATTCATCATCATATTTATACACGAATTAAGATTATAGAACAATTAAAACAAATTGATGATGAATGCATGCCACACTTTTTATACAGGAAACAGTTATCCGACTTCCAACTCTTTCCATATCACATAACATATATTATTGGTATATCATTTTATAAATTTGTATAGCATATTTGAAAACGTTACTCAAAAACAATACTATCAGACCTGCATATCCCACAATCATTACAATGAAACAGTTGTTTCCTGTCTGCATAATGTGTAAACAATTGTCAGCATCAAATATTAAACAATAAGATCAACTACAACACGCCTGTTAGCCGAAGTATAAATAACAAAATCATATGAGGAAAAACAAGTTTGAGGACATGTTTTGGCTCTCTCAAAGGTCAATAAGTAAACTTTAAACACAATATGAATCATGAATGGAGTTAGTTATATTAGGAATCGGAAAATATCATGAACAATAATTCAGAAGACTCTTACTGTCGAAGCATCAAAATAAATGATAGGAGTAACATTTTGGATTTAAGCAGTTGTTAAACTAAACATATTTAACATGGTTGGGCTGTTCAAAAATTTTATGATACCATCTTCAACGCAATAGGTGTAAATAAAAAAGTTTGAATTCCCCAAAAAAACCATTAGCTTGGAATTGCTACACCTAATACAAACAATGTACAAAACTTAGAAAGGTTTCATAAAGAGACCTAGTCATTTCTAATTCCCTCACGTGACTGATATTTGGAATGTGTATAATAGATAGATAAACAAATGAAATTTTAGTACATACTATGCGTCCTTTTCCTCCTGAAAAAAGGAATAAATCCACAGCCTCACTCGATGCTGCACTGCACCCTCTAAATTTGAAGGCAAGCAACTAAGACAAAAAAACCAAAATGTTAATAGGTTTTTATACCCATTAGAGTGCATATCTAAATTCATTGTTCTACAACTTTTTTTTCTCAGTCGACTTCAAAATACGATATGAGTGAAAATTGTGACTCAAATGGCACAAACTTTTCTAACCAATGATATTTTAGTTTCAATACACCATACATAAGAACAAAAGAAACCTCCATAAATCAAAAGCTGTTAAATCAGGAATTGGCTAAACTCAGTACCAGAAGAGGCCTTGAAATACCTTATTATGGCCATGTCCCTAGCTGAGGTGAGACTTAACTCAACACATAAACCAAATATGATATAAAAAAACAGAATAACAAAAAGAGGAAGGTGATAATAATACGTATCTATTTAGTCTATTTAGAGAAGGAAAATGTAAGGGATAAAAACAATAGAAGGAAAATGTTAATTCATATTCATACTCAGAAATTGCAATGACTTAGTGATTTTTAGTTCCAAAGAATATTCTCACACATATTAGTATTATTCACTTTTTCCCTTCCTAACCCAACTCAACCAAAACACTTATCTTCCTGTAATTTGTGCCTACTCCTTTCCCCCTCCCAATCCAACTCCTTTGAGTTTGGCCCTTTCACCATCACCAGACAAAATCATCATTTGAAGTTAGGAACTTTCTCTTCTAAATATACAAAACAAATTAAAATTAAACTAATCATGAGAAGAAAATGCAATTTTCGGAAAAAATTACTTTAACTAATAAAAACCTAAAACATGAAAATAAAAGTAAGCCACATAGCAAAATACAAACCTCACGAGAATGTTTCCCAAAAGACAGGGATTTAGATAACACAAAAAGCAGTATGTTTCCCAAAAGCATTCAGTTTCCCGTTATCCCTCCTAACACATATACTCTTTATATGATCGTATAAAGGATCCATTACATCAAAAGATGGGAAAAAAAGTGGAGTGCTGGGTTTCATATGAGTAGAGAAACCACTTGGTTTAGAAAAAAAGTGATTTGTTGGTGTGTGTATCAGTCTCAGCCAGATTAGGGGTTAATATAGCAATCTGTTTGGAGTCTAATTTTCAAAAAAGTACCACACAGATGATACCCAAGTAAGCCTATGAATTGGAATCATACTATTATCCCTTCAATCCCTAATTAGTCAAAATCACATATGAAATCGCATAAAATTGAAGATCTCTGTATTCCAACTAATATTGCATAAATATGAAATTGAGATCGATGTGGCTAATTCTTGCAAATGAAGAAATTAACAAAAACATGGTCTAATAACCCAAATTAAACCTATGGTTAAAAGAGAACATAGGTTCCGACCTGCGAAGAACCTCTTAGTGGTGAAGCAAGTACGTTTTCCAACCTATTCCTGTGCTCCTTGACGGAAAGTGGCGAGGATGTCTACAGACTTCCCATCAAAGTAGGTTCCAAGACTATTATTCCCTCGAAGTTGGATTCACAAACGTAGGATGAGTACAGCAAAAACGCCATGCTTTCCGATGGCTCGGGATGATAAGGTCAAGCAAGCATTTAATGCATAATAGAAAAAGCATTTTTTATTCTTCTTTCCATCAACAACAGCTAAAAAAACATCCGTCGTGTCCAATCCTTAACAACTCTCAATTGTTAAAATACATTCATGCCCTTCCTTTGAATGAATGATCAGATTATTTTGTAAGGATACTCAAGTAATTTGGCTTAGTTTACACACAACCCCAGTCAAAGAATCCATCCACAAATCTGTCTTAAATCATGTTTTATTTTTTAAAAAAATAATTAAAATATGGTGTAGCAGGTTCAATAACAATTAGGATAAAAGATGTTTTATGTATACCCATTAGTGTGTATAACAAATTTACACCCTTGAGTTATTGATTTTTCGCAAAATAACAAATTGATAATAAAATAATAAAATTAATTTCACTGATATTTGTTAGGTTGTAAATAAATTATATACCCAAATAGATGTATACCTATCACTATTGATTATTGATTAAAATAGGACAACAATGTTATGTTAAATGCCAACAAATTTTGTGGTTATTTAGTGATGCATATTAGTTGTCTCCAATTCATGAATCATCATTAGCAGTACATACATTTACAGTATTGTGATTTTTTTGTATGCATAATTATCAATTACAACCCAATATTATCTATTGAGTTGCACAAATTATCATTAATGCCATTGAAGAAAACCCAATATAGTAATTTCACTAATTGAATAGTGACAAATGAAATAAACAACATAAGTTAGAATAGGTTGGCATTTATAAAGTTTATTGATTCTATAAATCATCAATATTAATCAGTTGTTTCAAGCAAATATTTTTTGTAACACTTCTTTGTAGACAACACTTTTGGTGACATGTGAGCACGGTTGACTATCATCAACAATCAATATCTTCAATCTTTCCTTTGAACTAACCCTAAAAATGGCAATGTATAGTTGACCAAGAGAAAAAACAAGCTTCTTTAGGTAAAGTTCAACTCGTCTTAATGTCTGACCTTGACTTTTATTAATTTTCATCGCAAAACTCATGACTATAGAAAACTTTCGTCTTTGAAATTTGACACCAATAATAGAGTTGGATGGATTGATATTCATTCGAGGTATAAACACTCTTTCACCAATATTGGTACCAGTTACTATTTTTGCTTCAATAATATTCACACCGTAATTAATTATGAATAATTGTGTGTCATTTCATAAACCTTGTGATTGATCAATATTTCCCATTAGCATAACAGGAACTCCTTTATTCAAGACTAATTTATGCCTCGGTAGATAATAAGTGCAAATTAGAGTGTTCATTCAATAAAGGATTTGCATTTATCTTCTCTAGAAATTACATGTTTTATACATAATTTCACCCTTTTTCCTTACTTTGTGAGTTTAAGAGTAAATAAGTGGTAATAATAAGTTTTCTAACTTTAGAAATGTATTTTCGGGTGTTTTTGGAAGCAAAATAAGAAAGTCAAGTTGCTGGAGCATATAAGAGGCCAGCGCTCGAGCGCCACACCAGGGCTCGAGCGCTGGAAACTGAGGAACATAGGATACTTTCTGCCAGTGTAAATGCTTTGGCACTCAAGCACCACACCAGGGCTCGAGCGCCAGAATACGTTTAGCATTGGATCTTTTCTACCAGAGTTATGAACCTAGCGCTCGAGCGCCACACCAGGGCTCGAGTGCCAGACCCCTGCCTAAAACACCTATAAATATAGCCTTTCAGAAGTTAAGAGGATATTGAATTGTATAGAAATAAACCACAAAGTATAGGCTTTAGTCAGAGTTCTAATACTCTTAGGTTTAGTTCTTGAAGTTCATGGACTTGCTGGGCTAAGCTTTCCGCCGGGATTGAATGTCATTACTTCGTCTCTTGTTTCTTTCAATTATTAGTTTATATTATATATGAAATGGAGTCCTTCTTCTGTGCTTCTTTTCTTGGTTTAAGCTTGATCACATTTTTCATGTGTTAGTTTATCTGCGCAGTTGAGAAACTAGTTTATAAATGGATATGGAGAAAAACTCTATTAGGGAAGCAAGAATTGTATAGTGCTTGCGCTTTAGAAAAAGCTCTAGTGTAGTCTCGTGCAAAATTATATGACTTGGAGGAAGTCGAAATTGAAAAATGTTTGAGGGACCTAGATACTCTGAAAGAGGACCCCATGATAACATTTTTCCCGGAAGACTTATCCAAGGAGGAAAAGTCAGAGAAAAATAAGTTGGATTTGAAAGTGTTGCCATCCCATCTTAAATATGCATTTTTAGATGAAGGGGGAGGCAAGCCAGTGATAATTAACAGTTCACTATCTTCTGACCAAGAGGCACAACTCTTGGAGGTTTTGAAAGCCAATGAAGGGGCAATCAGATGCGCATTGACAGATTTAAAAGGAATAAGTCCTTCTTTTTGTATGCACAAGATACATATGGAAGAGGATTTTAAACCTGTGGCCCAGCCTCAAAGGCGATTGAACCCAACGATGAAAGAAGTAGTGAAAAAAGAAGTCCTTAAGTTACTTGAAGCTGGTATGATTTATCCCATCTCCGATAGCGAATGGGTAAGTCCAGTTCAAGTGGTTCCAAAGAAAGGGGGAATGACGGTCATTGAGAACGAAAAAAATGAATTAATTCCTACAAGGACAGTGACCGGGTGACGTATGTGCATTGATTATACAAGATTAAATCAAGCCACCAGGAAAGACCATTTTCCTTTGCCTTTTATGGACCAAATGCTTGAGAGACTACTTGTCCAAGCATATTACTGTTTCTTGGATGGATATTCTGGGTATAACCAAATTTTGGTAAACCCAGAAGATCAAGAAAAGACAGCCTTCACATGTCCATTTGGAGTATTTGCTTATAAGCGTATGCCGTTTGGACTGTGTAACGCGCCTGCAACCTTTCAAAGATGCATGCTCACCATTTTTTCGGATTTGGTTGAGAAATGTATTGAGGTTTTCATGGACGACTTTTCTGTCTTTGGGAAAAGTTTTGAAGAATGTTTGAACAATCTAAATATTGTGCTAGGAAGATGTGTTCAAACAAATCTAGTACTTAACTGGGAGAAGTGCAATTTCATGGTAGAAGAAGGGGTGGTGCTTGGTCATAAGATCTCGTCTAGAGGGATCGAGGTTGACAAAGCAAAAGTGGAAGTTATTGAAAAACTTCCACCACCCGTGAATGTTAAAGGAATAAGGAGTTTCTTAGGACATGCCGGTTTTTACCGGAGATTTATTAAAGACTTCTCCAAGATTGCCAAGCCATTTAGTAATCTTTTTGTAAAAGATGTGGAATTCAATTTTGATGCTAAGTGCTTGGAGGCATTTGAGAGACTAAAGGAAAAACTGATTATGGCCCCAATCATAGTTGCTCCAAATTGGTCTTTGGACTTTGAGCTTAATTGTGATGCAAGTGACTATGCGGTGGGTGCCGTATTAGGCCAAAGAAAAGACAAAATTTTTCATCCAATACATTACGCTAGTAGAGTACTTAATGATGCACAGGTGAACTATGCAACTACAGAAAAAGAATTACTAGCGATTGTATATGGGTTGAAAAAGTTTAGGTCTTATCTTATAGGGTCAAGAGTTATTGTCTATACTGACCATGCAGCCATAAAATACTTGGTGACTAAGAAAGAGTCGAAGCCAAGATTGCTTCGTTGGATTCTCTTGCTGCAGGAATTCAATCTAGTCATCAAGGACAAAAAGGGATGTGAAAATCTTGTGGCTTATCATCTTTCCCGACATCATAACACATAGGGGACCAACGAAGCAGAAGAGATTGTCGAGGAATTCCCGGATGAACGTTTGCTGCTCATTCAAGAAAGGCCATGGTTTGCTGATATGGCAAATTTTAAAGCAGCAGGAATCATTCCGGATGGGTTCTCTTGGCAAAAAAAAAAGAAGTTCTTAAAGGACTCTTCTTACTTCGTTTGGGATGATCCTTACCTATGGGGAACGCGGAGGAGATGGTCTTCTGAGACGGTGTGTTTCCCGTGGAGAATCCAAAAGCATATTGTGGCATTGTCACAATTCACCCTATGGGGGACATTTTAATGGGGAACGCACTACAGCCAAAGTATTGCAATCCGGTTTCTATTGGCCAACAATTTTCAAAGATGCCCACATCTATGTGAAGCAATGTGATAAGTGCCAAAGAACCGGAGGAGTGACAAGGAGAAAGGAGATGCCTCTGATAGTTATGCAGGAGGTAGAGGTTTTTGATTGCTGGGGAATTGATTTTGTTGGTCCATTTCCACCCTCTTTCACCAATGAATATATATTGGTGGGAGTGGACTATGTTTCAAAATGGGTAGAGGCAATTCCCTGTGCAAGAGCTGATGCGAAGATGGTAGTGACATTCTTGAGAAAGAATATATTCTCAAGGTTTGGTTCCCTGAGAGTACTCATCAGTGATGGGGGTTTGCACTTTTGCAACTCCCAATTAAAAAAGGTCTTGGAACATTATGGGGTGAGACATAAAAATGCTAGTTCTTACCATCCCCAAACTAATGGTCAAGCTGAAGTCTCGAATACAGAAATCAAGCGAATTCTAGAAAAGACCGTTAGTGTTTCAAGGAAAGATTGGGCCATTAAATTGGATGATGCTCTGTGGGCATACCGGACAACGTTTAAAGCTCCTATAGGATTGACTCCTTTTCAGTTAGTCTATGGGAAGTCCTGTCACTTACCGGTCGAATTAGAACATAAGGCATATTGGGCTTTAAAGTATTTCAATTTTGACCAGCAACTGCTAGAGAAAAACGAAAAATACAACTTCATGAATTGGAAGAATTGAGACTCCAAGCTTATGAGTCTTCAAGGATATATAAGGAAAGAATGAAGTTGTATCACGATAAAAAGTTGGTCAAAAAGGTTTTCAGTCTTGGGCAATATGTTTTACTCTTTAATTTTAGAGTAAAATTATTCCCGGGAAAATTAAAGTACAAGTGGTCTGGACCCTTTCGGGTTAAGGATGTAAGGCCTTATGGAGCTGTGGAGATTGAAGACCCAGTGAAAAATGAAAGCTGGGTGGTCAATGGTCAATGATTGAAGCTATATCTTGTTGGTGATGTCGAGCGGCTCACCACCATAATGGGTTTGAAGGAAGCATAACCATGCTACAGGCGTCGAGCTAATAACGTTAAACAAGCGCTGATTGGGAGGCAACCCAATATTGTGTGTTTAATTTTTGTGTTTGTGTAAATAGAATAAATAAATTTGATGGATTTTGATAGAATTTTTGTGAGAAAGTTGAGAATTTGAGCACTTGAAGAAGCCTTCTTGACTGTCTAGTTTTTAGACCTGGCGCTCAAGCGCCAGTGGCATTTATTTGGCGCTAGTTTCAAAAATTTTGGGTCAGATGTTGGCGCTCGAGCGCCAATATCAGCGCTCAAGCGCCAGAGACAGCTGAAAGGTTTTCTTCACTACCATGTATTTTGGGTTGGCGCTCGAGCGCCAGCTGTGGCGCTCAAGCGCCAAAAAAGCGAAACGGTTGATCTGCTCATCAATGCACTAGCGCTCGAGCGCCAGAAGCAGCGCTCGAGCGCCAGTCATGCCCTGGCTTTAAAAACAGCGCAGTAGCAGTTTCTTTTCACACAAATCCCTCTTTTCTCTCAACTGTTACGAAAAATCCTCACTTTCTCACACGAATTCTCTTCAAAATTTCATCAAATTTCTCATGTTTTTCATCAATCATCATCATGTTCAGGTATTGTTCATCATTTCAGTCATTGTTCATGTTTTCATTTCCATATACGCTATGATTCTGATTTATTAGAGGCTGATGAACATGAACATGAACAGTTTAGGCATTCTTAGTACATTGTAAATTTGGGTTTTTTGCTCAAAATGTGGTTACATTGGGCTATTTTCTGTGTTATTAAAATTCTGAAATTGTGAAGGAATGGAGGTACTATGTTGAAATTCTGAATGGTATTTTGAATGTAACGAAATTTTGAGTTATGTTTTTCATTTGGAAATTTAGTTATCTGTGATGAATAGTCCATTTTTTAAACCCAAATGCACATTGTACTAGTGAACATGATGATGTTGATGATTTTAGTGTGTTGTAGCTAATTTTGGAGTTTTGTTTGAATAATGAACAGGAACCGAGGAAAAGCACCCACTCATGAGCTAGAACGCGCTTCCAAAAAGCGAAAGGAAGGCCCCCAAAGGAGAAGAGGAGGTTCCTCATCCCAAGGTGGTGGTTCTGACCACCCCTAACGGTTCATTGACCGGGAGAGGGCTGAACGGTTCCGGGTCATTGATGACTGGAACTTCATCACGGAGCGCCGAGTGGAGTTGCGAGATGGAGAATGCCAAGAGTTCACCGGCATGCTCACTCTCTGCAACTAGTGGTCTATTGCATCGCTCCCGGAGAAGTTCGACCCGAAAATCGTCAAAGAGTTCTATGCCAATGCCTTTGGGGGTAAAGACACCAAGACCCGTGAGAAGGTGTCCACTGTCCACGGGATACGGGTACCATATGATGCCGACTGGATTAATGAGAAGATCGGCGGATGAGTCATTTCACCTATCTCAGCCTATGAGAGAAGTGAAGGAGTGGTTGATGACTTCACAAGAATGCGGAATCAGGGTGATTTGGACCTCCAAACGACTTTGGAGAGGATTTGCTATGAGGACCAGAGGATTGTGGAGACGACTCGGAATGGAGTCCCTCACAAGGTTCTCTGGGGCAACATGACTGTGGTCTCCAAATTGTGGATGACCTTTATTCTCGCCAACCTCCGGCCAAAGTCACATCCCTCTGATCTCCCACTTGAAGAGTGCCATCTCCTTGGGTGTATCAAGACTCCCGGCATCACGGTCGACTTGGCTATGGTTATTTCTGACATGATATGGGCCAATGTGCACAAGGGTGGCTCGAAACAGAGCTTGGCATTTCCGTCTCTGATCACTAGCTTGTGTGAAGATGCGGGGGTTCCAGTCCTTCGTAGCCAGAAGATTAGAGAGCCCATTGACAAGAAGTATTTCCGGAACCATTGTGCGGATAGGGATCCGAATGCACCACCTGCACCACCACTGCAAGTTCCCCCAAGAACTATGGAAGATTTGTGGGGCCGTATCAACACGAGGCTTGATCACCATGACAAGCAATTTGCTGCCCTACATCGGGTGATGACTAGTCTTCACCTCTCCCACTACTCGATGGCCCAACACTCTATGCCGGGCCAAACATTTTTCCAGCCACCGGAGGCGTTTGCCACACATTTGGATTGGCCTGGGGACCAGCCAATTCCACCGGGAGAGGCAGTTGGAGAGGAAGGAGAAGAAAGTGGTGGTAGAAGTGGTAGCGGGGAAGATGATGGGTCTGGTGGCGATGGGGACATCGACATCAATAATTTTTTGGAGGAGGATGACCCACTAGTCTGATAGGGAAGTTTCTGTCTTGTGTTTCTTGGGATGTTTGCTTGACTTTTATTTTTTATTTTTCTTTTTAGAATAAAATTGTAGTTTTTGTTTCTTTTAATGAAAAAAAAATGAAAAAATATATATATATATTAAATAAAAAGTTGTTTGTTTCAGTGGTAAGTGTTGGTTTTTAGTGGTGTGATGAATGAAAATTCTTATGATACTGCTTGGTTTGAAAAAAAAGAGTAATTGTGAAAAATACTGATTTGAAAGTTAACCAATCATGAGATGATTTTTGTGCATTTGGAGTTGTGAAAAATTATTTTCAAGGTTAAAGCCTTTTTAGCCTTGTATGTTGAGTGAATCCCACAAAAATGTATGAGAGTCTTCTTTGTTAACTTGAATGGGTTTTGTTTGATTTTGTAATTGCCATGATCAATTGAGACTTGAAAATGATAGAGGCGTAGTTTTCTTAATTGAGTTTGAGCCAAAAAGCTTACCTGTGAAATTACATCTTTTGTTGGTACCCACTTTGAGCCATGAATTCTTTCTTAAACTCTAAGATACCTATGTGAATGTTTTATCCTTACCTTTGAGTTGGAGAAAAAATATTTATATGTTCAGGGGGAAATAATGGGTATACAAATGATGTATGATTTTGTTGGCATAGACAAAGGAATCAAATGTTTCTAGTAAAAATCCTTGGGCAGCCTTGTGTATATATGTGAAAAAGAAAAGAAAAAGTAAATAAATAAAGAAAAGAGAAGGTGCCTTCAAAAATAAGAAACACTTGAAAGGAAGTTTGAGGTGAGCATGTTTTGTAGAATAGGTTGGGGGGAAATTTGTAAATATATGAAAATATTTTCTCCAACTCGTTTTGCATAACCAGAAAAACAAAAATTCTTTGTAGCCCAGCCTCATTACAACCTTTTGAAAAGACCTCTTGATTTAGTGTCGATTTTGTGAAATGGTTTGATGGCAAATGAAAAACAAAATTCAAGTTAAGTGACATTGAGGAATGAGCGAAAATGAAACCATGTAAGGTTTGAGAGTAAACCTTTGTTAATAATTGATTACAATTTCCTTTGCACTTAAGTCATAAAATGGTCCGTTGCTTCTGTAAATTAGGTGATCACAAAATTTCTCTTAACTCTTTCCATGCATATCATGAGGATTGAAGTTTGATACACTTGCTCTAACCCATACTTGCCATGTTTCTTTTGTTGTTTTTCTTTGTTTTAGGATACATTGATTGAGGATAAGCAAAGTCTTAGGTTGGGGGGAGTTTGATAAGTGCAAATTAGAGTGTTTATTCAATAAAGGATTTGCACTTATCTTCTCTAGAAATTACATGTTTTATACATAATTTCACCCTTTTTCCTTACTTTGTGAGTTTAAGAGTAAATAAGTGATAATAATAAGTTTTCTAACTTTAGAAATGTATTTTCAGGTGTTTTTGGAAGCAAAATAAGAAAGTAAAGTTGCTGGAGCATATAAGAGGCCAGCGCTCGAGCGCCACACCAGGGCTCGAGCGCTAGAATACGTTTAGCATTGGATCCTTTCTGCCAGAGTTATGAGCCTGGCGCTCTAGCGCCACACTAGGGCTCGAGCGCCAGACCCCTGCCCAAAACACCTATAAATACAGCCTTTCAGAAGTTAGGAGGATATTGAATTGTATAGAAATAAACCACAAAGTATAGGCTTTAGTCAGAGTTCTAATACTCTTAGGTTTAGTTCTTGAAGTTCATGGCCTTGCTAGGCTAAGCTTTCCGCCGGGATTGAATGTAATTACTTCGTCTCTTGTTTCTTTCAATTATTAGTTTATATTATATATGAAATGGAGTTCTTCTTTTGTGCTTCTTTTCTTGGTTTAAGCTTGATCACCTTTTCCATGTGTTAGTTTATCTGCGCAGTTGAGAAACTGGTTCATAAATGGATATGGAGAAAAACTCTAATAAAATCTTCGAATCTAGAGATAGATGGAAGTTAGATTGAAGAAGAATTTCCTATGTAATCTAATCTAAAAAAATCCAACAAGATGTGCTTCGCTAATAAACAAAATCTTCTAAATATCTAATGAGTTAAAAATAGCAATTCAGCAAATTTCATTTGTTAAATACAAATCTTAACGTGATCCATTAGATATGCTTCGATCCTCTTCATTTTTTTCAAATTCAATAAATGTCTCCAATGCCCAATAATATCCTAAAAAATAATATCAACTTTAATTAGCTAATAAATCCAATTTAACTCACTAATGAATAATAACCTAATTTAACTCAATCTAATAAAAACATATCAAATCAAATTAATTAGGCATCATCATCATATAATAATAACTAAATAAAGTTAATAAGCGTGAATAAAATGTGACTCATCATCACCAAAACAGTTATGAACCAAACGCTTAAATGAAAGACAAGTGTCCCACTTGTTCAGAAACATGGTAATTTCTCCTAATCCCTTAACCTTCTGACCTACTATGAACTTTCCATCTTTTGTCTGCAGAGGAGTTGGTAGAGGTTGGACTATTCCAAACTGCCTAGTTAGGAAGTTGGGATGATAAGGGTAACAAGAAGCCTCCCCATTTATAGTCGGCACACAGAAGATGAACCTAGGGCATAAGATATTTACAAAGCAGCATAATTGGAAGAACAGTAAACCAAGTAGGGCCTAGTCTTCTCAATGCAAAAGGAGCTATCGCAAAACTACTTACAATGACACTTTTGAACCAAGAAAAATTGTTCCTAAATTGGTCTTCACAAGGAAGGTCTACAAGGATAGAACTGAGGTACACTAATCTAAAACCCACTACATCAGTCTTCACATGATTAAGAATGTTGCTTTCGATGGAATTTTTCAATAAGGGATTAAGCCATAATTGTAAAAACTAGAGAGGACCAGCAAAATTGGTCAAGGTTTTTTCTCTCTGAGTTGGGTATAAGCTTAATCCAAATTCTTATAGAGGTAACCTAACAGCAAGATACCAAGACAAAAGAGTTTTTCCAAATGGAGAGACATGGTAATTGGAAGTAAATTAGCAGCAAGGGCTACTGATGTAGAGCAAAAAAGATAATTATAAAGCCAATATTGTAAAAAAGCTACATGTTCAAAAGTAGAGATAGGCTCTGACCCTGTTTTCATATTCCTTTCCAAGAAAGTGTTGAAAGCATAAGCAGAAATGGGCCTCAAGTTAGGATCTTTTTCCTTGACAAAACAGAGATCTGGAAGAGGACCATTAGGCCTAATGCCAGCAATAGTAGCAAGATCAAACGGGAAGGGCTGAACATGCCTATGAAATGTGGAGGTTGTCACATGCCAAAACATTAGAGCTGCCAAAAGCATTGAGCAATCATATTCGATTGTGGTGGAACTAAGCCTAAGAGCATTTTATATGCCAATTATTTTCCAAGGGTTCTTTTTGGTCCCTCTAACGTAGTTATCCATTTAGGGAAATCATCCTTTTTTGAAGAATGCTGAGTTCTAAACATAGTCATTAGAGGATGGGAAGCAAGGTCTATGCTTCTCTATGGATTATAAAGGTTCATAAGGGCCTAGACAAGCATAATTATGACCATTGTGATTTAAAGGGGTGAATACCTGACTTTTCATAATCGTTAGAGTCAGAGGATCTTGAGGCACATTTGGAGTCATGTAGGCCTCTTCCTCTGATGAAGTTAGAGGGGCTTTGCCTTTTCCCTTGGAAGAACCTTCAGCAGAAATTTTCTTGGAAGAGCCCAAAGCTATTGATTCAGTTAAGGGTTTATTGTGAAGAAAGTTCAAGAGAGAGTTTCGAGAAAAATAGGGTTTTATCCGAGAATGAAGGATAAGTGTTGGTGAAGAGGGTAAAGTGCTTTCTGGGCGGTTTTGTGACCTATTTATAGTTAACAAAATTCATTTAATAAAGTAAACGTTATCCAAGTTGAATAATTAAAATTCATTAATAACGAATAAAGCAGTGGAAACAGGGGGCTATCTCGATAAGAATAACCGCTTAACACATGTTGCTCACAGTAATTCAAGACACGTATGCAAAGTAACATCAAAGCAAAATTGGTCAAAATACATAAAATTTACACTCTTTAGTGCCATCAGAGAGTAAATTTTGGGTCGCATCTATTAGGGTGAAAATAAATTTCCCTTTTAATTAAATTCAAGTCAGAAGCCAAATTTCATAATGTAACCCTAATTCATGAAGGATCACAAATAAACACTCAAAATGTGTTATGGCCCGGGATTAGTGCAACCCAGTACCTATACAAATGTCGTCAGAACTTTATTAATTATAGCCCGTCAAGTAATTAATAGGACACTAGGCGAGATACACGTAACAATGTGGACTCATCGGTGGGCCTCCAACATGATAACCAGGCCTAGAACGATACAGGTTTAACCCTAATAAATCAATATAAATACCCACATGCATACTCTATGCAAGGTACATTCTCATCCAATTCACTACTAAAAACCTAGATCCCATATTGACTTGGCCGTTGGAGTGTTTGCAGGTGGCTACACCGCCGTCGAGGAGTCATTACACCCTATCAGGCCTCATCCCAGATTCCTCAGGTACAATCACAACATTGGCGCCGTCTGTGGGGACCGCGACAAAAAGTTGTGTTCTCTTCATTATCAGCGATCCAGAGCAAGGCGATAACGATCCAGAACTTGAAGATCTGGGAGATGGCCAGCAAGGCGAAGGATCTAATCAGCCACCAGAGCAGCAACCGTCCTTTAACTTAGAAGTAGAATTCCTTAAGTTACAGAAACTGGTGCAAGCACAGGCAAAGGAGATTGAAACTCTGAAGAAACGAGAACAGGTTCGGCAGGGAAAGGAGAAGGTGGTAGAAGCAGGCCCTGTGCAAGAAATTGAGAAACAGCCTCAACGCGCCGGGAGAAACGGCGGAGAGGGGCAACCAAATAACCCTGGTAATCCGGTGATTGATGGCAATCCGGATCCGCGTAACGTGGAATGACAATTGGAGATCAGGGTAAATCACCAAAAAGAAGATGCGGCTCAGCAAGATCTACGGGCGGCATCACGAATAGGGGGTGCCAACCCGCCACCAGCACACCCGGTCGGGCCACAAGAACACATAGAAGAGAACATCCCAAAGTTTGGCTACATTGACAACCCGTTCACCCCATGGATCATGTCTCATGCACTACCCCATTGTTTTCAGTTTGCAAAATAGCTGAAAGAGTATGACGGGACTAAAGACCCGACCCTACATGTGAGCACTTTCGAAAGAGTCATGTATTTCCAAGGGGTCAACAAGGCCATTGTATGCCGGGCCTTCCCTTTGACTTTGTCAGAAGCAGCAAGCCGTTGGTTTTCTGACCTGCCACTGCAATCTATCAACAATTGGAAGACTCTTAAAGATAAGTTTGTTTTACATTTTACCAGTAGCAAAAGACAGTTTTAGTCTGAATTTCATTTAGAAACAATTAAACAAATGAAAGACGAGTCTCTAAGAGAATACATCACCCGGTTTAATAATGAGGTACTGGAAGTTAGGAATGTTGAACCTAACTTAGTGTTGTATTTCTTTGTCAAAGGTTTGAAACCAGACGCTTTTGCCAAGGCCTTGGCCGGCGAGAAGCCAATGTCCATGGACGATTTGAAAGCCAGAGCCGAGAAATAGATCAGAATTGAAGAATGGGAAAGGGCTCAAGCAGCTCACGCCGCCAAGAAAGACGACAAAGGGAAGAACCAGCATTCGACGAACGAGTGCGTTCAGCTGAGAGATGCCATTGAAAAGCTAATTCTCCAGGGAAGGCTGGAAAATTATACTCAAGAGTCTAACGATAGAAGAGGCCGCAGGCAAAGTCCCAAACCCCAGGAGCATAGGCCGAGATCACCACAAGCTAACCGACATACGGTGCCCGAAACCCGGAATAGATCCCGGAGTCCTAGGTGCAACCAGGGATCCCCACAAAGGGGAGTGATACAAGTTATAGCAAGGGGAACCAGCTGGAAGGGATTAGAAGACAAAAAATGAACTCATGATACCAGGGATTCGTGTTCACAGATAACCCAGGTAAAAAACCCAGTTTTATCTTTTTCTGATGTTGATTTGCCACAGGAGCAGGTTAGAGATTATGAGCCATTGGTGATTGCCGCAAGTATGGCGGGATTCGAAGCCCACCGTATCTTCGTAGACCAAGGAAGTTCAGCGGACATTATGTTCTGGAGTTTGTTCGACAAGTTAGGCCTGGGTACCAAGGACCTAACTCCCCATAAAGGTAGCTTGATCGGTTTCACTGGAGACACTATCATTCCGAAGGGATATGTCGATCTGAAAGTCTCGTTCGGGCAAAAGCCGGACATCAAGGCGGTAATGATCAGATTCATCATCGTAGATTGCCCCTCGGCCTATAACACCATACTGGGTCACCCGGCTCCGAATCATTTGGGCGCGATTGTCTCAACTGTACATTTGGCTATGAAGTTCCCTGGAGAATAGGGATCCGTCATTACGGTAAGGGGAAAGGGCAGTGACACCATGCGATGTTACTAGGAGAGCCTGAAAATTATGAAGACACCCATACAACCTGTTGAGATTCCTGAGGGAAAAGGTAAGAAGAAGATGGAGCGCCGAGACTCGACTCAAGGGGCCGGGGTAATGATGACCAATCTTGATCCCTGCGTAGATTTCGAAGAACAGAGGCCTCAACCAGAGGGAGAACAGATTTTGGTCCAAATCGGCCAGAATACAGATTAAACAGTGAAGGTAGGAGCAAATTTGCCCCCAACCATCAAGGGGCGACTTATTGAGCTTCTCAAAAGAAATATCGATTTATTTGCTTGGGTCTCATCTGACATGCCGGGAGTAAAGCCAGAACTAGCATGCCATCGCTTGTTTATCAAACCGGGATGCAAACCGGTAGCTTAGAAAAAAACGAAAGATGGGGCCTGAGAAGACAGAAGCCATTGAGAAACAGGTAAAGGAGCTCCTAGAAGCTGGTTTTATCCGGGAAATACGCTACGCGGAATGGCTTTCAAATGTCGTAATGGTGAAAAAGGCCAATGGGAAGTGGCGAATGTGTACAGATTACACGGACCTGAATAAAGCTTGCCCAAAAGATCCCTTCCCGTTACCATGCATTGACAAGTTGGTAGACAATTCAGAAGGATATAGGTATCTCTCCTTTATGGACGCTTACTCGGGGTACAATCAGATACCAATGTATCCCGATGACCAAGATAAAACCGCCTTCATCACCGACATGGGAGTATACTGTTACAACATGATGCCATTCGGTTTGAAGAATGCTGGCGCGACTTACCAGAGAATGATGAGTAAAGTTTTTAAAGAACAAATTGGCCGGATCTTGGAAGTCTACATTGATGATATGATAGTCAAAACTCCAGAACTCGGGGACCTAGTGGCGGATTTGGAGGAAACCTTCGACCAGATACGCAGGTATGATCTCAGATTAAATCCAAATAAATGTACTTTTGGCTTAGAAGCCGGCAAATTTTTGGGATTTATGTTAACTAACCGGGTGATTGAGGTCAACCCGGACAAGTGTAGTGTTGTTCTAAAAATGCAGAGTCCAAGAACCATAAAAGAAGTTCAGTAATTGACGGGAAGAATAGCGGCGCTAACCCGTTTCCTGCTCGCCTCCGCCAAAAGATGCTTGCCTTTCTTCAAGACGCTTCATAACAAAAAGAACTTTGAGTGGAATGCAGATTGTGAGCAAGCTTTTCAAGAGCTAAAGGGAGTTTTAACCTCGCCTCCAATATTATCAAAACCAAATCCCGGCCAAATCTTGTATGTATACTTGGCGGTATCTGATGAAGCAGTGAGTGCCGTTCTGATCAAGGAGGATTCCCGGTCTTAGAGTCCGATATACTTCGTCTCCAAAGCCTTACAAGGATCAGAGGTAAATTATAAAAGGTTAGAAAAAGTGACGTACTCTTTGTTATTAGCATCAAGACGCTTGCGTCCATATTTCCAATGTCACCCTATCACGGTTCGCACTAACCAACCAATCAGGCAAGTCCTGCACAAACCAGATCTCGCTGGTAGAATGATGGCTTGGGCAATTTAGCTTTCACAATATGAAATCACTTATGAGCCAAGGCAAGCAATAAAAGCTCAGGTCTTAGCAAAATTCCTAGCTGAAATGACTCTTCCTGGGGACCAGAATCAAGGATCTTTGACGATATATGTAGATGGTTCCTCAAATGTTAAAGGATCCGAAGCCGGGATACTAATTGAAAGTGATCAGGGAGTAGTGATTGAATATTCCCTCAAATTCGAATTCCCGACTTCAAACAATCAAGCAAAATATGAAGCATGCCTGGTGGGAATAAGGGCAGCCAAGGAACTGGGAGCCACAACAATGACCCTGTGTTCAGATTCTTAGTTGGTGGTATCCCAGATCAGAAGAGACTACCAGGCAAAAGAACCATTGATGCAGAAGTATCTTTCCTTGGTCAGAGAGAACTTAGTGGGGTTCTCAAGGTTTGAGATCAAACATGTACCACGTTCAGAAAATAGTACGGCAGATTTGTTATCGAAACTGGCAAGTACAAAGTCGGCTTCAGTCCTACGTTCAGTAATAGAAGAGGTCATCCCAGCCCCGGGGGCAATTCTCCAGGTAGAAAGCAAAGATTGGAGAACTCCGTTGAAGAGTTATATCACCAAAGGGATACTGCCCCAAGATCAGAAGGAAGCCAAACAGATAGTCCAGAAGTCAACCAGAAATGTCGTAATTGAAGGTCATCTCTTCAAAAAGGGTTTGTCCACCCCGTTACTAAAATGTATCGGACCTTCTGAAGTCTGGTACGTATTAGCAGAAGTACATGAAGGAAGCTGTGGACACCATATTGGCGGAAAATCGTTAGCAAGAAAGTCTCTGCGGGCGGGATATTTTTGGCCCACAATGAACTCAGACTCGGCGGAATATGTTAAGAAATGTCAGAAGTGTCAAGAACATAGTCCCCTCACTCACATTCCCGCCGAAAATTTGCACAGCATCTCAACACCTTGGCCCTTTCATACTTGGGGCTTGGATCTCCTGGGACCATTCACACCCGCGGTAGGTCAGTTAAAGCATTTAATTGTTGCTGTTGATTATTATACCAAATGGATTGAATTGGAACCTCTGGCTAGCATAGCGTCTATAAAAGTACAAAACTTTGTTTTCGAACAAATTATATGTCGCTTCGGTATCCCAGCAGAGTTTATCTGCGATAACGGGACTCAATTCACAGATAAGGAGTTTCGAGAAATGTTAGCAGGACTCCATATAAAACAGTATTTCGCCAGTGTGGAGCATCCCCAGTCTAATGGCCAGGCGGAGTCAGCCAACAAGGTCATTTTGAATGGCTTAAGAAAGAGGTTTGAAAAAGCAGGAGCAAGTTGGACAGAAAATTTATATCAAATGCTTTGGAGTTATAGAACTACAATCCACAATACTACCGGGGAAACTCCCTTCAGGATGGTGTATGGATCAGACGCTATTATCCCGGTAGAAATCGGCCAACCATCTTGGCGAGTGATGCATCCCGCCGAGAACAATGAACAACTACTCCGAGAGGATTTGGATATGATAGATGAAGTACGGGAAGTCGCCAGGATTCGAGAATTGTCAAGGAAACAACAGATAGCACAAAGATACAACCACAAGGTAGTTAAAAGAAATTTTCAGGTAGGTGACTTAGTCATGAGAAGGGCCAGCATTGGTAATCGAAATGTCAAAGATGGCAAGCTTAAGGCGAACTGGGAAGGCCCATACCGGGTTAAACATGCAACTAAGAAAGGGGCCTACCACCTAGAGACCTTGAAAAGCCAGGAGTTACCTAGAACTTTGAATTTCGTCGATCTACGGTGGTATTATAGTTAAATAATCATGTAATTTTGATTCTGTAATAAGGGGTACTCTTTTTCCTACAGCAGGTTTTATCCCTAAGGAGGGTTTTTCTGCTGGAGGTTTTAATGAGGCCCCATTTAATAAAGTTCACACAAAAAGTGATTGATTTGACATTCCCAACTTTGTTATTTTATGTTCTATCGAATGCAGGAATCATGATTATCCCGTTTTTGAACATCCCGGGAAACAGCCACGACGACATTAAATGACTTACAAAGCCGAAGGCCAAGGTCCCATCAAAGAAGGTGATAAAGGCCACAACGACATTAAACGGCTTATAAAGCCGAAGGTCAAGGTCCCTTCAAAGAAGGTGATAAAGGCCACAACGACATTAAACGGCTTACAAAGCCGAAGGCCAAGGTCCCTTCAAAGAAGGTGATATAGGCCACAACGACTTTTAACGGCTTACAAAGCCGAAGGCCAAGATCCCTTCAAAGAAGGTGATAAAAGGTCACAACAATATTAAATGGCTTATAAAGCCGAAGACCAAGGTTCTTTCAAAAAAGGTGACAAAGGTAAAAATCATTCCGACATAACAACCCAAAAAGTTACTTAGAAAATAAATGAGAAGCAATTAACGCAAAGCGAGTTACAAGTCGAAAGCCACAAAACAAAAGTTAAAAGAAGTGCGAAGGCACAAAAAGGGGGAAATACAAAACATCAAACTCCCGTCCCGACATCCTCCACGATTCGAGCGGCTTCGCCTTCTTCCACCAGAGGAGGAGAGTCGCAGTTAAAGGGCTCCAACTTCGCGGGATCCAGCAAAACGGGATTTTGATGGTCATGGAAATCCAAGAATTGGCCATCTTTCACCCCATGGAATGGATCCAAGCTCCAAAGATTGAGCTCCACCCTGGGATTCAGAAAGACGATAGATCAGACCGCTTCACGATAAGCATCAAATGCCGCTTCCATGAGATCACTTAACATCTCGTCATCTTTCGCTTCCAGGGCGTTTTGCAGCTCAACAACTTGGGCTTTAAGTTGAGCCACCTCCTTAGACGATTGTGTTAATTTGGCGGCATTAAAATCCGCCTTCATCTTCTCGGCCTGAAGCAACTCATCCTTCTCCGCCAAGATCTTATCTTTCTTCTCATCTCCGCCCGAAGGGATGTAAGTTGACCTTCCAGAAGTTTGGCATCTTCTTTAGACTTCATTAAAAGAGTCTCCTTCAGCTCAATGTCGTCTTGAGCATCTCGGAGTTCACCTTTAAGCCGAGATACCTCCTCAGAATGGTCCGCTTGTTCCTGGACAGATTGGAGCATGGATAAACCCATGGACATCTAACCCATGAGGGATCGAACTTGTCCCTGCAATAAAAGAAAAAGTCACAAGTTAGTACACTAACAAGGAAGCTTCAACGAGATCAAAACATAAGGTGGTATATTACCTTCCGGGTCTCAGCACTACCCTGTTGAAAGAAATCCCCATGCCTAAACTGGATACTAGGAGGTTGAAAGCCTTCCCAGGCTTGAGGTGGGTGAGAAACCAACGGGATCAAAGACATGGGAGATTCGTCTCCAACCGGCACTGGTTTAACTACACGCAAACAATCCACCAATACAAAATAAAAACCTTTTGGCGAAGAAGGCATGCAGATGAGGAGATGCAACAAGAAAAAGCAATTCTTACCCTGGGTAATCCGTGCTCTTTTTATTGGGCGGGTTTCCCCTCTTTTCTTAGCAGCTGAAGCCACCGGAGCCTTTCCCGCTATGGGCGGATCCTGGGTAGCAGATGCCGCCTTAATTCCCCCACCGGCATTGCTCCCCGTCGCCGCACCAGCTACATCCTGAGAATGGGTACTAGGCGGGTTAACCTTGGCTTTCCCCTTGGCATCCTTGGCAGCTTTGGCGTCATAACGAGCAGAAAATTTGGTCATGATCTTGGCTGCGAAACAAAAAGAATGTTAGACCACCAGTTAAAAAAGTCGAAATTAAAAATGGTCAAAGAGATAAAGCCAATACATAAACAAGCGGCGGGACTAGCACGAGAAGACCCAAGTACATCACAGCAATGGATGGCCATCCCTGGGCTAGTGACGAAGTCGTGTAAGTTTTTAAAAGTCTTCTCATCATCATCATCATCAAGAAAACCACACTCCAACTCCTCGCAAGTAAGCAACTTGGAATAATGTTTAGCCGGCCAATAAAGGGGAAAAAGCGGTTCACGATCAACCCTTTCCCAAAAAGCAACAAAATCGTCATCCCGGGTTGTCACCTTCACAAATAGATCCCGGCGTACCTTAACCGAATCATCCCACGGAATGCACATCTGAGAGACATTTTTTCGATGTCGGAGAGATACCCAAGACAAAACGGAAGACCCCCGATATGGACCAAATAAATATAAAAATAAGCTAGAGGAGTATTTCCACTCGTTAGCCCAGCAAAAGACTTCAAAGGCTTGCAAAAAGGCCCAACCATTGGGATGGATCTGAGAAGGGGCGAGATGAAGGTTATGGAGAACTTCTATCTGAAGGTCAGAAAAAGGAAAGCGAATGTGAAGTTGGTCAAACAAGGCGGTATACGTCATAAAAAATGCTTTGCTTCCATCAGCAGCATAAGAGCAAATCTGCTCATCTTCTCCGGGGATCCCTTGTTGATAATCCATAGCGGGATCCGAGGTATAGGAATTGTCGGGTGAATTGGGCCCGACATGAAAACACTTTTTCCACTCCTTCTCCACAAGCTCTAGTTCCTCTGGAGAAGAGATGGAACTAGGTTGGCTAAGCCAGGTAGATGGAACCCATAGCAAATTGCGGATACCTCTAATCCCAAACCACTCTGTCCTCATTGCTTGAAGATTAAAATTAGTTCCAAAAGGACCGGCTTGCCCTCCTTGTCCCCCTTGCGCATAAGTAACTTTGGTAGTTCGTCGGCGGGATTTCTTTGGCGCCATATCTACAAGGTTAGAAGGAGAACAGTTAGAGCCCGGGTATGGCGGACTGGGGGGAGGAGAGAAAGAAGGTTGGTACGCCGGGTCAGATTCAGAATCTACAGAATTTGTCATAGACAATGACAGTTCATCCACATCCTCTACATTATCCCCGGGATCAAGACGGAGAAATTGGCTTCTCACTAGTTTACACCTGGGAATAGATTCCTCTTTGGACGAACTAAGGGGTCTTTCTGGAGATTCCCTAGTCGCTTCTACATATACCGGAGGTTCAGGATTTAGAACTCTAGAGGGGTCATTCACAGTTTGGGTAACAGACTCTCCACTCTCAGAACTTTGAGGTGAATAAGCCCAAATAAAATGAGGCTCAGAGAAATGAAGATTATTGGCAGAACACATACCTCTCACGAGGTCGTAATTTAGAGGCTTGGAAGGATTTTTGAGTCCCTTGGCGTAAGCCATAAGGGCTTCAGTGTCACAGGAATCAGAAGAAGAATCAGAAGAAGAGCTGCTGGAAATGACAATGATTTGCTCACCCATGGAAGGAAAGAACCACACTAGAGAAAATAATACAAAGGACCTAAGAGAAACCCTAAAAACAGTCTATACCCCCACCGTAGAAGAGAATAGACAAAAGGAGCAAGAAAGGGTTAGGGGGAAGAAAAGAAATACCTGAATGCAGCAGAAGAAGCACGCAGAGAGAGTTGAAGAGTAGTCTCTTCTTCACGAAAAAGGAGACTTCAAAAGGGGAAGAATTGCAGCGAAGGTAGGAAAGCAGGAGACTATGCAAAATTTTCCTTCTCTGTGAACTGAAACAGGAAAAGGGAGTGCAGCAGATAGCAGAAGTGACAAAGGAATAATAACCGTCTCTTCGCATTAATAAGCGAGTGGCTCAAGAAATCCCTCAATCATAACGCACGACCCCCCATAAAGGCGCGTGGACACACGTTCCTCAAAGAAGATCAACCGTGCACACTTTAAGGCGACATTGAAGCCTGAAGTTAAGACGACATCCACCAAATGCAATTCGCCGACTTCACATAGGAGAAGCCGACGACTTGGGGGGCAACTGTTATGGCCCGGGACTAGTGCAACCCAGTACCTATAGAAATGTCGTCAGAACTTTATTAATTTTAGCCCGGCGAGTAATTAACAGGACACTAGGCGGGATACACGTAACAATGTGGACTCATCGGTGGGCCTCCAACATGATAACCAGGCCCAGAACGATACAGGTTTAACCCTAATAACTCAATATAAATACCCACATGCATACTCCATGCAAGGTACGTTCTCATCCAATTCACTACTAAAAACCTAGATCCCATATTGACTTGGGCGTTGGAGTGTTTGCAGGTGGCTACACTGCCGTCGAGGAGTCATTACACCCTATCAGGCCTCATCCCAGATTCCTCAGGTACGATCACAACAAAATGTGTTCGTGGTCAGAAAGGGATTAATTCTTGAATTATGTTCTGAGAAACTTTAAATTATTCAAAATCCTTGTTAGCTTGAAAAGAACACATGTTCAAAATAAATGAACATCACTCAAAGTCATTCTAACATCAAAGAGATTTGCTAGACTGACATATTTTGAATCAGAGTTCTTCTAATTTCAGAAAAAAGGTCCTTCTGAGTTAATAGCCTCTAAATTACGAGTAATTGAACTCCGAGGAGGGCAATTTGGAGTCAGAAAGCTTTGCAATTAGTTAGAAATGTTTTCTAGTTACTTTTACAAGTTGATCAGAAGGTCGGAACTCTAGTCAGAAGAGTCTTTGATCACTAATTAGAACGTCCATGGCATAAAACTGAAAATTTGGCTAAGTATTGGGCCATGCATTGGGAGTTAGTAGTGAAAAGATTCAAAATGTACACATGTCAAGCATAAATGAGACAGTTACCATAACTCGCATGGAGAATATGGTAGTTATCCTGATGAAGTAGATAAGATCCTTATACGTGGCATTTACAATGACTAAATAAATGGAAATCAAGTAGAAGTAGCCGCTCAGAATACGTGGCAAGAAACAATTGGAAGACTCCATTTATTTTATTCTTTTATTCTTTTTTCATGTAACTACTCTCACCAATTAGAGCACTATAAATAGCAACCATTATGTACATAACGAATATGCAAAAATAATACACTACAACATATAACTATTATGAATACATGTCTTTTTATTCAGTCAGAGAATCAAAGAGTTCAGCGTGACATATACCGAAGAAACCAAGTATTGTTTAGAACATAAACCAAAGCCATCTATCCTAAACCTTTCTAATCTTCCTATATACACCTCACACGTCCTTGACAATGACTAGCAACGGAAGTCTCACAGGTTATATGTAACTATGAATTAATCCCTTTAAGTGTTCAGATTCTTTGTCTGAGTCTATGTATGTTATGCTTGATTTACAATAGAATCTGACTAAGTATTTCTGTCTACTCAGAATGCATGATTAAGTCAATATGTTCTTCTTTCGCTATCTTCTGAATTCAAATGATCAAAATACCTCACCGATAACTAAATATTTCTTAAGACAAGTTTGTTTACGACTAAACTACAAAGAAAAGAACCTTTAGGGGAAGAAAATTCCCTTCTCCGGATTGAGATCAAGGAATTATTTATTTGGTAAAATACACGCTAAACAAGTTCCTAATTCGACCGATTTTCAGCTTTGCATTTGCTCATTTAATCTCATCATTGACTTTTCCTAGATAATTTTGTGTAGGGCTATTTTTTGATAATAACGTTGGCACTATTTATATTAGTATGGTTTACCTTAGTTATGGTTATATACTAAACTTTTTTTTTTACTAGAAAAAATAAAATGCAGTGAGATAGAAGTTCTCCACACAATGTATACATAGCGAATTATTCTTTCATCTTTTACTACATTTTCACTTGTGATTTAACTTTTTGTTACAACATTTTCTCTCCTATCTTTGAAGTTTTTATTCTCAATATAAAAATTTCTCTCCTTAAAAGTTTTTCCTCTAAACTATTACACCATAAATTTTTTTTATCTAAAATTTTCTCTCTACAAATTTTATCTCTAAAATAGTTTTGGTGTTTTGTAAGATGAGGATAGTTCAAAAATGACAATGATGGGGATGTAAAAACTAACTTACTAGCTAGGGCCAGTGGAGGGGGGAGCTATGTTGCGGTCACCCACACAAGGTGGCCCACATTTTTCAAAATTCGTATTCATATAGTATACTTCTATATAAATTTTCTGTTAATAGAATGGTATAATTGCATTTCTGTGGTACCCCAATTCTTAGTGCGCTTAGCCTTATAAATTTTTTAAAGGTCTTCTAAAACATTTGCTTTGCTTTCTTGGACAAGCTCTATTATAAACAATATAATAAAGCTTTCTTTTATGTGTCTTGCAACTTCAAAGAATTTCTTTTATAGTCATGTGAATAAGTATCATAAACTTATTAGTGAAGGTGCTATCAATATACCATATTCAATACTTTGAATTATTTTTAAGAGTGCATTTTTAATGATTTTTCAGCTTTTAATGTAGTAAATTATTTCAATCCTAATAAAAAAGTAATTCGGGGTGTATCCTTAAAAAAGGCCTTAAGGATATACCAACAAGGGTATTGGTATAGTGGTACAGACGCACTACAAACAAAGAGGAGAACTACGATTCAAACCTTGGAGAGAGCGCCGGTTGGGAGGACAAACATACATATTTATGCCCTTTCATTGAGGATTTGAGTTTTAAGGATCTTCGATCTAATTTACAATTTAATTTATCAACCATGAAGAATTTTATATATAAATAGAGCATTAGGTGATTCTCAAACCTAGTACATCAAAGCGATGAAATACAAGAAATAGGATTAATACACCAATTAGAAAAGAAAAAGAGAGCCAACACCAAAATCATATTTAAACCACTCCAAGGATAAAACTTTAACTTGATCGAGAACCTTCAACCAATCCACCAGAGTACCTTTAAACAACTACACATTTCGATAAAGCCATAAAGACCAAGTAGTAGCCCACCATATAGCTAAGATTTGATGCCGCTTATTGATCGACTTACTGAAAGCTAAAAGTTGGAGGATGGAAGCTAACGGAGAAGAAAAAATAGATTCAGCCACATTCAACCACAAAAAAATATTTCTCCAAACAGTAGCAAGAAAGGAACATGAGAAAATAGATGAACAATAGTCTTCTTGGATAACCTACAAATTGGACAAATATTGTCACCCTTGGGGATTATAGTAAGCTGAAAAAGCCCATCTCTAGTTACAAGTCTTCCATGCAAAAGCAACCAACCAAAAGACTTAACTAAAGGAGCAACAGCTGACCACAAAAAATTATAGCTAACCACAACAAATTAATCCCGGACAAAATAACGTCATCAACGTGTGAATAGTCTCCTACTAAATAAATCAAGAGATTATAGCCAAGTTTTGGCATGTAGACGTTAGAATACTTATAAAGCCAAGAACAACGATCATCCAAAGATTGACTTGTAGCATTAGGCCCAAGAATATCTAGGAGAAACTCTACTTGCTCCTCCTCCCAAGAAAATAACAAGTGCCTCCAAGATAACCGCCAAGTCCACAGCCCTTCCAGCCACACATAAACGACGCCAATGGCTATGAAGGACTACAGAACGGGCTATATGTATGTCTGTATAGGAACAACCCCCTTATCACCCGATCAAAACTCTTTGTATTCTATGTTCATCAATACTATTGTTATTCAGTAATTTTTCATCTTTAACTCTTTTTATTGTTTGCATAACCATTGCATTTTTTTCTTCTTTGAATCCTTCTCATTGTCTTTGTATTTTTGTATTTTGCATTTTGTCCAATAATATGACTTAATCTGTTTTCATGTCATTGTTATAAGTTCTAGTACAAATTGGATTGTGTTTGTAGAAGTATGCGTGCTTAAATGTTTAATAGATTATGTTTTGATGATGACAAATACAATAGCAATAAGTTATGTGTAGTATGTTTTGATGTTAACAAATGTAAGATTAAATTAGGAATGAACATGCTACTATATGAGCTTAATGAAGTGCATGATTATATGTTCTATGTTGTGATATACAAGTTGATAATCATGCAATGTGTACATCAATGCTTGATAGACTAACTAGAGTTATATATTTATAAATCAAGCATATTTTATTTTGAGTTTAGAAGTTTGGACTAACTATGATTATTTTCAAGTGAGAAATATCTTGTAGATAGTCCAAGTATTAAGAGTAACCAATGATCAAGAAAAATGAAAAAATCAATTATGCTCAACTCAAGAAGGAGAATGACAATGATGGCCAAGCGCTTATGATACTATGGAAGATAAGCTAACAAGATTGGATTGCATCAAGAAGCCTAAGGACTTAGTTTGGTATATTTCTTTTCTAGGCTATGTAAGTGTAAATTTGAGAAGCCATTACTTGATAGAGCTTGTCATTCACCTTGCATTAATAGCATCATTTTAAACCATAGCCTTCAAAATGTGTTTTTCAAAGAAATTGGTTACAAAGTGTTTTATCATGAGAAAATTGTTTTTCAATTAGATAAGGATTTGAAAAGTGAGTTTATGTTTAAAAGTACTAAAATATTTGGTTTGAATTTGTTAATAAGCATAAACAAATATCTTTTCAACAATAGTCTTATATGGAAGCTAATATATGTTTACCGTTTTGATCATATCATTACGTGTATTATAAATATTGAGCTAAACCTTATTTCATTTGAAAATAGACTCAATAAGCTTTCTAATGACTGGTCTTTTGCTCTAAATGGATCACAAATAAAGAAGTTATGAACTTTTGAATTCAGCCTTTGTTTTTAGGTTTTGGAAAATGACCTTTGTTTACTATTTTGATCATATCTTTAAAAATACTTTGAGTTTCGATCTAAAACTTATTTCTTATGAAAGTAAACTCGAAGAGATTTCTAACAACTAGTCATTCGCTTGAAACGGACAAGAAATGAAGGATTTATGATTTTTCAAAGTTAGAGATTGTCGTCAAGAATTTCATATCCGAATACATATTCGAATATTTAAGTGCATATTCGAATACATATTCGAATATGGCTTTTGATATTCGAATATAGTTATCTAAGCGCCAGTAAGTGCATATTCGAATACATATTCGAATACATATTCGAATACATATTCGAATACATATTCGAATATGGCTTTTGATATTCGAATATATATTCGAATATAGCGTTTTAAGCACCAGTAAGTTCATATTCGAATACATATTCGAATATGGGTGTTGATATTCGAATATATATTCGAATATAGCTTTGAAAATGTGAAAAATCTGCTTCCAAGAGTGTCATATTCGAATACATATTCGAATATGAGATTCTATATTCGAATATATATTCGAATATGGACAGTGCAGAGCTAAAAATGGCTAGTAACGACTAGATTTCAATGGAGGGCTATAAATATGAGTTCTTGGACCATTCTAAAAACAAGAAGCAAGGTTTTCCACTCTAGTATAACACTAGAATCATATTATCTCATTTCTAAGCTTCTTCTAACATGAATCAAATGCTTTAATCTTGGTCTTTCATCTTGAATCATTCTCATCATTCAAAAAGCTTTGATATTCAAAATTGCTCTATCTTGCTAAAGGCTTGCTCAAATCTTTGTGCTTCAAGTTGTATCATTTACTCTTTTGAGAGTTTCATTGTGGTGAGCTTATTTTTAAAAAGAGTATTGAAGGTGAGGTATCCTTCAAGGTTGTTTGAAGGTGAGGTATCCTTCAAGGTTGTTTTAGGGTGAGGTATCCCTAGTTGAGGCTCTTGCACATTGGTGGGGTATCCAATGGTGGGGAGTGCTCTTAGTTTGTAATCTTATTGAAGATTGAATACAAGTATTTTTGCGATGCCGTTTTGAAGACTGGACGTAGGTCACAAGGTGGTTTAGTGACCGAACCAGTATAAATCTCTGTGTTTGATTCTCTCTTCCCTACTCTTTCAACTCTCATATTTGTTACTCTATATTTTTATTGCTTATCTTGCTTCATACTCTAATTCCTCATAATCTCATTATATTTGAATTGGTTGTGCAAATTGAATTTTTTATAAACTTGGTCCGCTGCTTATAATTGTTAATTGCATAAAATTGTTTAAATTTCTTGAAAGTGTTTTAAAGTTTTAAATCACCCAATTCACCCCCTCCCCCTGGGTGATGGTTGCCATGACCAACAGTGTTCATTCAAGTTCTGTTTTCACTACATTTTGTTCAGACAACATTCTATTTCGTTCTCATTTTCATTGTATAACTACATTCTGTTTTGACTACATCTTGTTTGTTCTTGTTTTCATAACATAAAAACTCTAAAAAGTATGTCTTGACAAAAATATCTAATGTATATAGAACCTAGAGTAAGAAAATTCTCTATCCCGAATTGAGATAAAGGAATTATTTGTTTAAAAATTGATTATACAGGAGGCCCTGACCATTTACCATATTGATAGTTTCTCCTAGGATGATGATTCATGAACCCATCCATCTTGAATGATTCATCCCTATATCTTTCTTCCCTGGCCTACCAATGTCTAACCGCTATTTTTTCACAGTACTTCTTGAATTCAGAGTTCTCGTACTATTTGGCAGCATCTCCATCATAAAAGACACTGCACCTTAGGCATGGAGATACATGCTTCCCTTCTCTTTTCTTCCTTCTGAGGAAGTTGATCAGGGGCTCCTTTGACTATGGATAAAGTTGCTTCTGATATTTGTCAAATTGATCAATCACATAATCCATATTAGTTGGGATGGCTACCTTTTTGCCAGACAGTTTCTTAGAATACAAGTTCTCTTCTTGTTCGACTCTATCAGCCAATTGTGCCATATCAATGATATAATGATCGAGGACCTTTTTCTTAACTTGGTAGTCAAGGACATTGGTTTCCATTTTGACTGATTCAAATTCTAGAATATGAGTGTTGCATAGCCAAATTGAGGTTGATAACAATATTTACCCACAAAATTGCAATAATCACCATGATATTGGTTACCTACACAAGCACTTTGAAAACTTTGTTTTTCGAATGGTCCAAATTGAGCCAATTTAATTTGCAAACTCAAGAGTTATAGTTGTTGCGAAATCAAGCTTTGTTTTGCTAAAACAATGAGACTATTTGGCTTTCCATGATTACACACAAAGAGGTTAGAAATAATAAAAATATAGTAAACAACAGAAAAAAAAAATAGGGCAAAAGCAAACTATGGTATTAACAAGTGTGTTAAGAAAACAAAACAGAGATAAAAACAGTGAAAAACAAAAATAGAACAAAGTATGAGTATATACAATAGAAATGAAGTGTCCAATCTAGCAACCGCCTAGGGACTATCGATATCTAATCAATAGTCCCTGACAACGACGCCATAAACTTGATAGCCTTTTGTAATGATAGCAAGTGTACTATGTCGGCTTAAGAGTAGAGAACGAATACAAATGTTGATTCCACAAGGACTATGTATTAGAATACCACATTCCCAAGGAAGTCGTTATTTGGACAATCAAAATGTGATGAGAAGCATATTTTATACTAGAAAATTGAATACAATTAAAGATGCAGGAAAATTCTAAGAGAGTTTTGTAACAAATTCAAACAATGTTAGGGCTTCGATTCAATTGATACCTTCCTCCAAGTATTCAAATCTAGATTAATCGAAGTTCAACAACACATTTGAAGAATGAAATTCACCAATTATAGGCTAATTCTATTTCTAGAGGTTTAGCCCCTTTGTTCTACCTCAAGTCCCCTAATGTCTTAGGAAAAATTCAAGTAAAAACAAGTGCAAGAGTGAATTCTACAAATTCTCATAACCTTCTAGTTCTATGTCTAGAATCAAGTCAAGTTATGGTGCATTACTCAAATTCCAATCCAATTATCCATTTTCCAATTTCCAATTGAATCTAAATGAATCCCCAATTTCACCAAATCAAGAGAAGCATCAACATTGGATGCAATTACTCAAATTGAATCAATCAAATCAAGAAAATCATTAATCATATAAGCAAACACTCAATTGCATCAAGAAAAACCTTCAATCAATCATAGAAGTTCAATACAAGGGTTCAAGTATCAATTTCTTCCAAATCCCTAACCTAAGACCTTGCCAAACATCCTAGGAGAAGAAGAGAAGAAGGGAGAAGAAGAGAGATACATGGTGGAAGAGTTCAAGAATTACCAATTGTGTGTCCACAAGGTTGGTTCTCAAAGACTCCCCAAGAAGAGAGAAAATTAGAGAAAAACCCAAAAAACTGCGCCAATAATCTAACTCTTTTAACCAAAAACTGATTTTCGCAATATACACTGCAGGGAGAGCGTGCACACAACCCACAGAACCTGTGCGCACGCGTAGGTACAGCAGGGGAAAAGGGACAAGGCGTTCGCACAACTCTGAAGGCTGTTCGCACACGCATACTGAAGCCTGACAGCTTTTAACAGCACTTGACAGTTTTTAACAGCACTTGCCAGCTTTTAACAGCACTTGATAGCATCTCCAAATCTTCATGTTTTTGCTATTTTGGATCCTTTTCTTGGCTTAATCTTGATCATTTGCATCCAATCAACCTACAAACACATCAACACAACAAGAAATAAGATCAACCACATTAAATCTAACAAAAACTAAGATCAAATACATCAAATCAAACCCAAAAACTATAAAATTCAACAAAAGACTCAATCTAAACAAAGATATGAAAATCTTCTTAAATGAATACTAAAATGGAATAAAAACACTATAAACACTACAAAACAATCTAAACTAGACCTCTAAAACATAGATAATTGGACACTTATCAATGAGTTGAACATCTAGATTTTAATTCTTTGAACCTATATAAATACTCATCAGTTGATTCATTATACCTTCTCTTTATGTTGGCCATATCAGTAACTGCTATTCTGACCTCACCCCTATAGAATTGTTTATGGAATTGTCTTTCTAATTAGACCCATGATCTAACACTATTAGGTTTCTGAGTGGTAAACCAGGAATAGACATCCATAGTCAAAGAACTTGGGAGGTATTTTATTTTCAGAACTTCAGAACCCACAAGGTCCCCACATTCAAGTTTGTATTGAGCAGTATGCTCTACTATTGATTCTCCCAGTTCCCCATGAAACTTAGTGAATTTAGGCATTTTATAAACTCTTGGTAAATCCATTAATTGAACGTCATCGTAAAATGGGGATGCAAATAATATTCTATTAGTAATGCCTATGTTAAATAAATTACTAGAGCTTTTGCCACCCCCTTAAGTGGCATATCCCCCTACGAATAATATCCATTTATTCCAGGATTCGGGACCTCCTGTGGATTCAAACGCAACTTAGTTGGTAGTGGATTTAAGGAACTTAAGACTATATCCCTTTGGTCTTAAGTTCAAACCCACAGGTGGTCCCGAATCTTGGAATAAATGGATATTTATTTGCAAGGGGATATGCGATAAGTGCTAAATTTTAGTGAATTTGGTCATCAATTTGAAGCACTTATTTTTTCGATTTGTATAAATTTAGGTATCAAATTTCCCTAATTTAGAATAATTGAATTCACATGCATACTTTTGTTATATGAATGAAAATCAAAGCCATTTAATCCCAATTTTACTTATTTTGTAGGTGGATTAAAGTAAGGAAAAGAGCCAAAGTTGAAAGAATTGAATAAACAAGCAAAAAACTGAAATTTTAAAAAATTGGGTCATTCTGTTCTCTTTTGGCTACAGGGAAAATGTTTTGGCTACAGTGAAATTGCAGCAGCTTGTTAGATTTCAACCACCATAATTTCGCTGCAGCGAAATATTTTCGCTACAGCAAAATATTTTCGCTACAGTGAAAATAAGTTTCCTCGCGTTTAAGTTTTCCTTTTCGCTACAGCAAAAAAGTTTAGTTGCAGCGAAACACTTTAGTTGCAGCAAAAATCCACTTACACAAAAATCTATTTAAAGATGTTCCATGCCATCTTGACGGGAGATCTTCCATTCTTTCCTTAGTTTCTCTCTCTAGAATTAGTTTTCCTTAGTTTAGGTCATTTTGGTGAAGGAGAAGATGGCAAGGGGTTTCATGAGTCATATTTTATTCACACTTATTAATTTTATTTTGTTATTATTATGTGATGATGATGCCTAATTAATTTGAGAAGATGCCTAATCGTGAATTAGTTTTCGCTTAGTTAATTAATTCAAATTGAACTAGGGAATTGATAATTAAAGAAAAGTGTTATCTTTTGTAACCAAGGATAGGATCAATTACAATGAACCCAAGGAAGTCAATCTATCTTTATTCAATGTTTTCTAATTAATATTTTAAATCTCTTTTATTTTATTGCTTAATGATCAAAACTCCCCCCTTGAATTTTGCGTGTGCGTAATTAATTATGTCGAACCTTCTAATTTGTTGTTCCTTGAGAGACGGCCTAGGGCTCACACCCTAGCTACACTTATTTTTTAAAAAAGTTTAATCTGATCGAGTATGGCACCGCATCAAATTTTGGCGCCGTTGCCGGGGATGAACAATACTTAGTAAGGTTCATAGTTTAGTTTAGATTAGATTCTTTAGTTAGTTTAATTATTATTTTTTATATCATATTTTTCTGTTAATTTTTTTTCTCTTTCTAGAGTTTTGTTTTGTAGCTTGTGTTCTAATACACTGGATTGAACATGGCATCATATCCTTGGAATTTCAATACTTTGAGCAATGAATTCATGGTTTAAGGGTTCAATGATATAGAGCATTCATATGTTGCACCTCCACATGCTAATTTTGTGCATCCTTTTGATTCCTCTAATATTGTTCCTACTATGCTTGATTTTTTGAACACCGAATCTCATGACATGATTGAGAGACGTGATAAAATATTTGGAGAACTTGAATTTTATGGTTTAACATGTGAGGGTTTACGCATTTGACATATTGATGAAGTTTTTCCCTGCATTCATGGAATCGGATTGATACACTTGTTGCCTAAGTTTCATGGTCTTGTAGGTGAGAATCCTCACATGCATTTAACGGAAGTTATTCTTGTTTGCAAAACCATGAGGCTAGAAGGATTTCATGAGGATCTACTTCATCTGGAAGTTTTTTATTTCACATTAGAGGGTGCTGCTAAGGATTGGATGAATAATTGGGCACCATTTAGCACGTGTTGGGGGGACCTAGAGAGGATGTTCCTAGAAAGATTCTATTTTCCTTGTAAGGACACTTATCAAGCTGCACCAGTACAACAACAACAACAAGTGCTGGTTTCTCCTTATGCCTATACCCACCACAAGTGGTCCTACCTTAAAAGAGTTGGTGAGACAAATGGCTCTATAAAATGCAAAACTACAACAAATGACCTTGGAGCACCGGCAAAGAAATGATGCAACCATTCTAAATTAGAGTAATCAAATTGGGCAATTAGCTTCATCATTGAATCAAATGGAAACTCAAATTTCCGATAAGCTACCATCCCAACCGGTTGCAAATCCAAGGAATGTGAATGCTATCCAATTGAGATCGGGCAATAATATTGAAGTGCCTACACCTAAGGAGCTCGAGAAGCAACACCATGACTTGGAGAGTGAGGAAAATTTGGTTCTAACAAAAGGTAAGGAGCCTATGCATGTGGAAGTTGAAAGAACAGTACCCTCTTCAAGTGCAAGGATTAGTGCATCACAACCACCTTCCATTCCTCTTCCGTTCCCTCCAAGGTGTACTTCCCTAAATCAAATGTTGTCTCAAAAAGTTGATGAGCTTCATACCCAAGTAGTGTTGAACCCAATAAATGTTAAGAGTCATGAGGGTATTGAGAATATGGATGTACTTGAACTTGAGAAGGATGTATCAATTCATGAAAATAATGATGTTACCATGGTGATAGAGGTGAATCAACCTGTGCAAGAAGTGGTAAAAGGTCATAGTGGATAAATCCATGCAAGTGAGCCATCTTGAAAGGCACCAAGTAATGAGCAACAACATGTTGTTCCTCTTCTACTTAGTTAAGAAGAAGCTGAGAAAAAGAAGGTGGAAGATGCAGGAGCATTCTCCATGGAGTTTGAAGACAATGTTGCCAATTTTTAGATTCTTAAACTAGTGAAGCATCCAACCAGGGAGAATTCTATTTTTGATATTGGTTTACTTGATAATTTGATTGATGATAATTTGTCTGATTTTTTGAATGATATTGATTTTCCATCTTTGACAGATTTTGATGATTCTTATACTTGTGATGCATGCACTGATTTTGAGATGTGAAATTTTTGTATTGAGGAATTCCTCCATATTAATACTGACTCAAATGTTATACATTCTGAGATTTTAGATCCACCTATTGATTCAGTTGAGACAGAATATATTGATTTGATAACAGGAATTACACACGAATCTGACTTACTTGTTGAGGTGCAGGTTGCAAGGCCATTATCCACTAGTTTGGTTCCTTCCATTGTGAAACCATCTACGTAGGAGCTTCGACATCTATTTGAAAACCTCAAGTATTTGTACCTTAAGAGTTGTGCTAGACTAGTGAGGCAACTTCAAAGACGACTCAACCCTTTGATTATTGATGTTGCGAAGAAGGAGGCAACCAAACTTTTTCAAGATGGTGTCATATCTCCTAATTCTATTAGTCATTGGGTGAGCCCAGTTTAACCAATTCCCAAAGGTTCTCCAAGTCACTTTCGAATCTTCAAACCATATGAGGATCAAGTTAGGACATTCTACAATCCCTCTAGCTTTGGTCTCAACAAGTGGTGGTTCTTCAAGTTATGCAATCATCACCTCAAGCGCTTTCTATGGAGCCCTTCATTTGTGGATGTCACATTGCATAGCTTTCTCCGAAGGAACTTGCCTTTGATCCACCGTGATGCGGGAGTTTTTCTTTCTTTACTCTACACTTTTATTTCACTTGTCCTATTTTGATGATTTGGTTGATCTATCTTGATGATATGATTATTGTGCTTATGATTGTGTTCACATTGGGACAAAGTGTGATGTTAGGATATTAAGAGTAGGATTATAGATTTTCATTGAAAATAAAAAATAAAAAATTGGCATGTTTTTCTTTGAGTTTTTGGGTTTTGTTTGAGTTGTGGGAAATTTTTCTTCATGCTTGGATATGAGTTTCATGATATCTTGTGTTTTGAATCCATGCATTTTGGTGTGCAAGTTTGTTTTTGATAATTGAGAGGTTAATAATTTGTGATAAATTTTTCCTTGGTGAGATTTTGAGCCTTATTATTGGATGGAGAATTGTATGCCATTCTCTTTTCTTTCTTGTGTGATTTGACTCTTGATTGCTTGTACTCTAGAACTTGACTTGACTCTTTTTTATGCTACTTGATTCACATGCATTTATTGAGGTGATTTAGGCCTTCTTTGTTTTAATAAGCTACTAGCCATATGAACCCACCTTGAATAATTTATCCTTTGATAGCCCCTTTGAGACTAGTTAACCCTTTCTTTGTTCTTTAGCTCATTACAAGCTTATAAGTGAAAAACAATGATTGTCCCAACCATAGGGAATTTAGGAGCTTTGAAATTGTTTTGGGAATGGGTTCTTAAATAAGTGTGGGGGTATGTCTTATTTGTGATAATTCTTGATTATGCTTTATCTTTGTATATGTTTGGATTTTGGTTAGTACTTCATTTAAGAAAAAAAAAAGAAAAAGCAAAGAAATATATAGAAGAAAAAAAGGAAAAAAGGAAAAAAGGAAAATAAAGAAAAAAATGTCGATTGAGGCAAAAAGAGGATTGGAATTAGAGGTTTTTGAGGTTTAATTCTCATGCTTATTTTTAACATATTCCGCATTGCTTCTCTATTCTCTTTGATTTTTTAGCTATTTATCCACAAATTGCATCATCTACCTTGACCTTGGCCTCATTACAACCTTGAAACGTCCTATTGATCTTTATGTGCATGTCTGTTGGGTGCGGATGTTAGAGGCTTGTCAAGCCTATGGTAGTGTTTGCTTTCATGAAGTGCCTTGAGAGTAAGAGAGTATGTCTTGTGAGGTTCTATCACTTGTGGTTTGCCTCTTGGTTTGACTGGCTTCTTGCACGCTTAAGTGTTTGGATGATTTTCGTGTGTGTTCACTAGTATGTTTTTCCTTTTGGTTTCTATTTAGTCACTTGAGTTGAGCTTTTGATGTTTCCTAGGAGTGCAAAAGGTTAAGTGTGGGAGAATTTGATGAGTCATATTTTATTCACCCTTATTAACTTTATTTAGTTATTATTATGTGATGATGATGCCTAATTAATTTGAGTTGATATATTTTTATTTGATTGAGTTAAATTAGGTTATTATTCATTATTGAGTTAAATTGGATATATTAGCTAATTAAAGTTGATATTATTTTTTAGGATATTATTGGGCATTGGAGATATTTATTGGATTCGAAGAAATTGAAGAGGATCAGAGCATATCTAGTGGATCATGTTAGGATTTGTATTTAATAAATAAAATTGGCTGAATTGTCGTTTTTAACTCATTAGATATTTAGTAGATCTTGTTGGATTTTATTAGATTATATTAGATAGGAAATTATTTAATTAGGATTTGATAAAATAAATAAAGAAGATAAGAAAGAACGTGAAGCTATCTTGTTGGATTTGGATCCAATTTATGTCCTATGTGCCAAGGCTATATAAAGGAGCCATAGAGACGTGATCAAGCATCAATCCATCACTTATCATCATTGATTCTTTCATCACCATTCCCTCCCTTCTCTTCTTATTTTTAGTTTCCTTTTCGGTTATGTCTTGTGTCCTTCCATCCATGGAAGGCTAGACTCTTTGATTGACTTTTCTTAGGAACTTGTAATATGATTCTTGAGGTTTTTATTCTTAATTAAATTCTTTTCTTTTCTCTTTTAATTTCTTCATAACCTCTACTCTTCTCATTTAATTTCTTATTGCTTGATTGAATTGCATGCTTAATTGGTTTAATTTTGCAATTTGGATTGAATGAGTTTTGTCTAGGGTTTGATGTGATTATATTGCATGCTTAATCAATGTTTTCATATTAAATTCTATGTTACTTGTGGTTTGGTTAATTCCATCAGTCTAGCGTTAGATTATGCATGCGGACACTTGCTCCTACATGAGTTCAATGATTCCTAGGGTTTATATTCTTGTTGATGGTGCTTAATAGTATACTTGAATAATATGCTCGTTAATTCTTTAACGTAAGTAGAGGAATCGTGAACTAGTTTTCACTTATTCAATTAATTCAAATTGAACTAGGGAATTGATAATTAAAGAAAAGTGTTATCTTTTGTAACCAAGGATAGGATCAATTACAATGAACCCAAGGAAGTCAATCTATCTTTATTCAATGTTTTCTAATTAATATTTTAATTCACTTTATTTTATAGCTTAATGATCAAAACTCCCCCCTTGAATTGTGTGTGCGTAATTAATTGTGTCGAACGTTCTTAATTTGTTGGTCTTTGAGAGACGACCTAGGGCTCACACCCTAGCTACACTTATTTTTTAAAAAGGTTTAATTTGATCGGGTACAGCACCACATCAGGGTTGGATTCACACGTAAAAGCTTAAGAACCCCAGGTGGGGTTCTTCATGGAACGTGAAAGAGGAAGAAGAAATATATTTCCACCAACTTCAATCCACTTCTATGGCGTTCCTTCTATCCATCTTCTCCTTCCTGTATGCTTTAGTGTATTTTTTTAATTGGATCTTGTATTATTTCGTTTATGATGTTTGACCGTTGCTAAATTAATCTATGAAGTATTTTTTCCTTATTTGAGTGTCTATGCTATTCGTAATTCTTTTGGATGTCTGATAAACATTCAATTGTTTTGATTACTCGTATTAATACTGGGAACATTGAGATATGAGTGCGTTTCTTGCATATGATATAACGTGTATTGTAGATCTAGGAATAAACTACATGCGCGTGTGGTCTTGTTGAGTTGTTGTTCTTAATGTTTTTTTTTTGGCTTAGGAGAGTCAAGGAATTGATCTCTTAAGTTAAATCAAACGCTAATGAGTCAAAGAATTGATCTTTAACTAATCCAGCGAACTCGACGATCAATAAGGAAATACCGAGTAGGTTAATGAGATTTCAGCAATTCAAAATGGATTTTGTCTATGAAGTCTCACGATATATAATCAAAATATATTAAATTCTAAGTACCTTTTAGGATAGATTTATTTATTTCAGTTATTTATTTTCATTGTTAAAATAAATCATCATCTTTGTGTTAGTCTGAATAGTTGTGTAGGTCGAGAAAAAGGAGATTGGACATATTCCCAGAGGACAATATTCCAGTACTCACCGGATTTTATTACTTGCAGCAACGGCAGTACACTTTCCGTTTGTCCCCATCAATATACCACTTAAGGGGGTGGCAAAAGCTCTAGTAACACGGTCGGGGATAGTGGTAGCGTCGCGCTCGGGGTGTTACACATCTCGCAAGAAGGCCAACTAGGTGCATAGTACAAGGTTAGGCATGCATAACACAGCTGTCTGCCCCTTTTTCCAAATAGCACACAAGTAATTTTCTAGGGATTTTGACCTGACCCAAATCAACGGTTGATGAGTCATACTTTACCCATGTTTTCTTACCTTATTGGACTCATATTATTTGTTGTTTGTGCCTAATTTTCTATTTCTTTGCATGTTTTAGTGGTTTGGGATTTATTAGACTATTATTTTGAATTAAAGCTAAATTGGATTGAATTATCCTAATTGAGTTCATTATGATTTCCAAGTCATATTTGAGGCATTTTGGGCATTCTAGAAGTCAAGGACATTGAACTTGAAGTAAAGATTGCTAGTTGGACTATCTTAGGAGTTTTATTTTGAGTTGGTCTTGTTTGGGCCACATTGTTACTTGGACCCAACTTATTCTTAGGGTTAGAGGCTAAATTGACCTTTTTTCTCATGTGATGTTAGATGAGAGAGTAAGTAGCCACCAACACTACACACTCTCTCATTTGCATTTTCATTTTTCCCTTGTATCTCTCTTATAGGTTTTAGTTTGTTCTTCTTCTTCTTTCTTTAGCTTCCATTTTCGTTTGCTTTGATTCTTCTGCAACCATGGAAGGCTAAACCTTGTGCTTAACTTTCTAGAGATACCACAATCATGTTCTTAGGTTTCTGTTTCAATTTCGTTTTTTGTTCTTCATGTGTTCTTCATCTTCTAATCTCATTTTTCTATTTTATGTTTAAATGTGAATTCTTTTTTGTATGCTTAATCGATTTAGTTTTGTTTTGAAATTAAACTCGTTTTCATAGTTTCTTTAATACTGTAGTGTAGGGATTTTAAGATGCATGCAAGATGCTTAATCATGTGTGAATTCAATGATTTCCAAATTTTATAGTCATCTTAGGCTTTAAAGATGCTTAATTTCTAAACTTGTTTTGATGAAAATATCTGTGGTGTACTAGAAGTGGAGAATCACAAATTAATTGATGCTTAGTTAGTTGATTCAAAGTTCAATTAGGGATTTTGTTGGAATAGAAATTTTGTTTTTGTAACCAAGGAAGGAATTGATGGAAAATGAATCAGGAAGTTAATCTACTTCTCTTAACGTTTTAGTTCATTTTTTTTATAAGTCAAAGTTCGTCCACACAGGTTCCAACTGGAGAGCTGCTACTTAAAGTTTCACTCCCAAGCCACTAGACTAATCGTTTTACCTCATTGATTTTTGTTACTATTTCTATTTGCTTATAAAGTCTGTCCACCCCCCCCCACCCTTTTGTGTGCATACTATGTGTTTGAGGCTTTATATGAATGATGGTCCTTCATAAATGACCTAGTTTTGCTTCCTAGTACTGCATTTTATTATTTTAATTTGATCAAATACGTCTTCGATCAGTGGTCTGGCCCCAAGAATCCTAACTACCTATTACTACTATATAAGGAAAGGGGATAATCCATTCCATGTAAGTATTTTATCATCCTCAAGGACCCCTTCTTCTCCCATAGCAGACTTTAGCATCGGAGTGACCTTGTAGGTACCCCTCCCCCTCTAGTGGCTGAAGGATGCTAGAGCATAGGATTCTCACCCTCGTCACTCGCATCTGTAGAAGTATGTGTGCTTAAATATTTAATATATTATGTTTTGATGATGAAAAATAAAAGAGCAATAAGTTATGTGTAGTATGTTTCGATGAAGATAAATGTAAGATTAAATTAGAAATGAATATGCTACAATATGAGCTAATGGAGTGCATTATACCATGCTTGATTATGTGTACTATATTATGATATACAAGTAAATTTTCATGCAATGTGTTTACTTAAAGGCTTGATAGACTAACTAGAGTTATATATTTATAAATCAAGCATATTTAATCTTGAGTTTTGAAGTTTAGACTAACTATGAGTTTAAAGTAAGTCATTTTTGTAGGATGTTCAAATATATCAAGAAAGAGAATGACAATGATGTAACCAAGCATTTATGAATAATTTCAAGAAGCTTGGATTTGGTCAAAAAGACTTCACCATGTTATGGATATAGGACCTAGGCTAAGTAAGTATGGAGCTAGTAAACCATCATTTGATAGAGCTTGACTTTCGCCTTGCATTTATAGTCATCGATTTGAACTGTAGTCGTTTAAAACATGTTTTTCAAAGAAATCGATTACAAATTTTTTATCATAATTGTTTTTCAATTAGATAAGGAATTAGAAAGTGAGTTAATGTTTAAAAGTGTTCAAATATTTGTTTTTGATGTGTTAATAAGCATAAAGAAATATAATTTCCATAATTGTCTTATATGGAAGCTTATATGTGTTTAATATTTTGATTATAACATTATATGTGTTTTAAGTATTGAGCTAAGACTTATTACATATCAAACTCGACTCAAAGAGCTTTCCAATGACTGGTCTTTTGTTCTAAACGGATAACAAATGAAGAAGGTATGATATTTTGAATTCAACCTTTCTTTTTAGGATTTGGAAAATGACTTTTATTCACTATTTTGAACATATCATACAAACTACTTTGATTTCTGATTTGAAACTTGCTTTATAAGAAAGTGGACTCAAATAACTTTCCATTGAGTGGTCATTTGTTTTAAACGGATGAGAAATGAACAGATTATGGCCTTTTGAAGATGGTTTTTGGAAAGCAACCTGCGTATTCGAATATATATTTGAATATCTTAGCACCAAGAAGTGCGTATTCAAATCTGTATTTAAACATTGTGACTAGAACACTTATAAACAGCTAGTAACACCTAGATTTAGGTGAAGGGATATAAATATGAGTTCTTAGGTCATTCTAACACAGCAAACAAGGTCTATTCACTCTAGTATTACACTATAATCATATTATCTAATTTCTGAAGTTTGATTAAGATGTGTTGCTCTATCTTGTGAGAGATTTACTAACTCTAGTGCTTCAATTTGTAAATTGTTCAACTCTTGTAGAGAGTATTCAAATTTCATCTCTAGTCTTTTTTAAATCTTGAGTGAGGGTGGTGTATCCCTCTAGTGAGTAAAGGGTGACGCATCCCTTGATTGTATTTGAGGCTCAAACACATTGGTGAGATATCCAACTGTGTAAGGAGTGCTCCACCATTGTAAAGGTTTTTCAAGCACCTGTTGAAAGCTTGATTATAGTGGAATAATTTTGAGCAAGTAGCTTAGGGACTGAACATAAGACACGAGGGTGACCAAACCAGAATAAATCACTGAGTTTGATTCTCTCTTTCAATACTCTTAATTATCTCATTTATTGTTATATATCTTTTGATTGCTTATCTTGCTTTTTATATTGTTTCCTGACAATCGAATTTATATTTGTGTGATTTGTGCTAATTAATTCTTTATAAACTTGTTCTGCGGTGTATAAATGTTATTTGCTCAAAATTGTTTAAATTTTTTAAAATTATTTAAAAGTTTTAAAACACCCAATTCACTCCTTCTTGAGTGATAGTTGCCATGACAGCATGACTAATAGCATCTTCTCGGTAGTACCCCTGCTAGAATCCAGGAACCCACGAAATCTCATTCAGATGCATCTTAAACAAACATGGAAATCTCGAACAAAACATATAAATTTCTCAAGTGAGAGTTTAGCAAGCAATTGAATCATAGATTAATTCCACGGATTCGTTCACAAAAAGACAGAAAAATAATCATCAGTCATTATATATGATTGTGACTTTTCTTTATTATATGAACAATATATAGCAGGATCATGTATATATCTACAGGGTTATGCATACAAATATACAATCAATGATTTTGATTTTTCTTTATTTAATTTTAATTGTTCAAAAAATTTCAAAAAGCTTTCTACAGAGCGAATAAACATATGACTGCAGTTTTTCTTTTCAATTTCAATTCTTTTTCAAATAAAGGTTAATTTATCCCAATAAAGTATGATACTTAAGTATAAAATTGAGTCCTACCTCATATAATCATGGCTCTAATACCACATGTAAGAGATCAAGATTAATTATATGAAATTAGAACATCTATAAAAACTAACAAATCTTACTTGTTGAAGACATCGTTGTTCAGATCGGGATTAGCCTACGCATATCATTGAATAGCAAAGTCTTCCCTTACCTAATCACCCTTAACACTTCTAAAGAACTATGAAAAACAGGAAAACCGGTAAGAAGATGGGATTTTGAGAAGTATTATTGTTTTACAAGGTTGAGAATTTAATTACAAAACTTCACTAACTATTTTTCTGAAAATTAGTTTCCTAATATAGTAATTTAGCTACCTAACTCACTAACTAGCAGGAAGGAAACTAAGTAACTAACTTAGGTCCTTTCAATTATCATTATTTACACTCAATGCATCTAGTTCAAATTTGAACCCGCATCAATGCCCCACACTTACAAAATCCTTGGCCTCAAGGATGAAAATTTGGTAATTTCCAAAGTAAATCATAGTAAAACTCACATGTCGAATCTTCAGGCAGTTGATGTTTCCAGTTCACAAGCACCTTGGTGACAGCTTTGCCACGTCATTTTACTGTCATTCTGTCAATTATTCCTCAGGCTCCTTCTCTATAGTTGAATCAGTCAGTGCAAGTAGGCAATTGGATGAAGTGGTGGCTTCTCCAACATGTTTCTTGAGCTGAGACACGTGAAACACATTGTGGACCTTAGATGAAACTGGTAACCCCAACCTTTAAGCTACAACACCAATTCGATCAATTATGGGGAAAGGCCCAAAGTACTTAGGAGCTAACTTAGCATTTCCTCTAAAAGTCACCTAAACCTGTTTATAAGAATGAAACTTCACATAGACCAGATCTCCAATTTGAAACTTCATATCAATTTTGTGCTTATCTACCAGCTGCTTCATGTAGTTCTGTGCTCTTCTCATGTAAAACCTCAGCAGTTTAAGCATTTCCTCCCTCTTCTGAAGACTCTTATTCACCATATTTACTTTAGATTCACCAGGTAGATAAGGCAGGAAGACAGGTGGTGGTTGACCATAAACAATCTCATAAGGATTTGCCTTAATAGTGTTGTGGTAGGTGGTATTATACAACCATTCAGCCAATGCCCGCCACTTGGACAATTGCAGAGGAGTGTCTGCACACATGCACATGAGAATGGTATGTCGTGCAAAGTTCAATCTTAAGTCTTTGACAAGCCATAAGTTCCTACCCAAACTGACATATGAATATAGGATCCCTATCACTAGTTATAGAATCATGGATACTTTACAATTTAAAAACATTATCCATGAAATACTGAGCCACTTCAATAGCATAATATGGATGAGATAAGGTCATAAAGTGAGTTTCCTTACTCAGCCTGTTCACCACAACAAAGATAACTTGATTTCCAAAAGAATAAGGTAGCCCATCAATGAATTACATTGTAATATGTTGCCAAACATGATCAGGAATTGGTAAAGGTTGCAAAAGACCAAGGGAAGCTAACGTTTCATACTTACACCTTTTATAAGTACTACATTCATCCTTGTTCATTCCTTTCTAATAAACCATAGATTTCATCCTTTGAAGAGTAGCATTCCTCCCTGAGTGGCTACCAGAAGCTGCAACATGTAGCCAATAAAAAATATCCTGTCTTAATTTCAGATCCTTGCCAATTATCAGCCTTCCCTTCGTTCTTAACGGTTCCTTGTTCCAACTGAAATGTTTATGTGAAGTAGCATCAGTTTGCAGTTCTGAGATCAATTTCTAAATATCAACATCAACTTCCCAAGAGTGATTCTAGTCAGTAAATTAGAACCCAGTTGATAAACCTGCATAGCAAGACAATCTATTGTTCCAAGTTTGGAAAGAGTATCAACAACAACATTTTCCTGACCTTGTTTGTATAGTATGGAGAAGTCAAACTCTATCAATTTAACTAAACATTTTTGCTGAAATGTGGTAATAAACCTCTATTCAAGTATGTATTTGAGGCTTCTATAATCAGTCCTTATGATGAAGTGTCTGTTCAACAAATAGTGCCTCCTTTTTGAAACAGCAAACACCACTGCCAATAAGTCCTTCTCATTAGTAGACAAGAATTGTTGTTGCTGATTCAAAACTCTAGTAATGAAGGCAATAGGGTGTAGCCACTGCATTAACACAACTCCAATTCCATAGCCAGATGTATCTACCTCCACCACAAAGGTTTTGGAGAAATCTGGCAATGCTAAGACTGGTGCTTGTACCTATTTCTCCTTCAGATATTGAAATGCTTACTTTTCCCCCAATGACCAATAGAACCCTTCTTTCTTCAATGTGTTAGTGAGTATTTTAGCTAAGCTTCCATACTCTTTAACAAACCTTCTGTAATATCTTGCTAAACCTAAAAACCCTCTACTGCTTAATAGATTGAGGTAAGGGCTAATTCTGAATTGCTACCAATTTACTAGGATCTGTTGTCACACCTTCCTTAGATATGTAATTGCCTAAGTATTCCACCCTAGAGACCCCAAAATAACATTTCGACCTTTTTTCGCAAAGACTGAATTTGCCCTCATAGTTGACAGTACATGCTGCAAGTGATTAAGGTGTGCTTCTAAGCTGCTGTTGTATATGAGAATGTCCTCAAATAAATCTTAATCATTCATAAGGCCTAAAATATGGCACGAGCATTGGTGAGGCCAAAGGGCATTCCCAAGTACTCAAAGTCACCATTGTGAGTTTTTAATGCAATTTTGTGGATATCAATTGGATCCATCCTGACTTTGTTGTAGCTTTACCTTAAGTCAATCTTAGACAAAATCTAAGAACGATCCAACTCGTCAAGAAAATCATCAACTAGAAGAATTGGAAATCTGTCTTTCACTGTATTTTTGTTTAACTCTCTGTAGTCTACACACCGACTCCAAAACCCATCTTTTTTCCCTACCAAAACCATAGGACTTGCATAGGGACCATTACTAGCTTGAATTATACCAGATTGAAGATACTCCTTAACCAATCTATCAATTTCATTGTTTTATTGCTTAGCATATCTATAGGGTCCTTTATTCATTGGATTAGATCCCTGCAAGAATGGAATCTTGTGATCATGCCCTTCTCTCCAAGGAGGCAAACCAGAAGGCTCCTCGAAAAGATTAGCAACTACATTAGCAATATGTCAACTGATATTGGTAATTCAAGTGGTTCTGCACAAGTTGTCAAAGAATGCAACAACTGATATGAACCCAAACGGAGAAGGGTTGAAGAAGGATCTTTTAGGGTTGGAAATGAGAAGAAATAACTCAGAACTTTTAGGAGAATAGGCTGGAATGTGGCACACAGAACTTTACAAGTTGACTAGAATTTTAATTTTTATTTTTCTTGCTTTGAATTTTGGCTTAAGGACACTTAATGAGGGATAAAGGCTGAGTTAAAAGAAAATTAAAGTGGTTTGATTAGGGGAGAAGGACTGCGCAAAAATGAGAAGAAAGAGAATGTATGTGGACTGAATTTGGGCTAGCTAGGATGATGTGGAAATGAGTAAGATGGAGACAAGGAGTTAATGGACGGGAGAAAATATGGAATTGTGTTTAAGGCTTGTAATTGCACAGGGACAAGGGATGGTTTGAATTTAATTATTTTAGAATATTTTTATTTAATAATTTTAGGCTGAAATGAGAGCCTTAAAATGGGAAAATGGATTAGTGAGACTTAGCAAAAATTTGGAGACTTTTGGGAGGAAATGTAGTTTGGACAAAGACCAAGAACAATGGACAGAAACGGTTAAGTTAGTAACTAGGAGCTTGTAAGAATAAGATGGAAGATAAAATGGTGGATGAGGAAAACACATGAAAAAAGAGATAGAATAATGGAGGAAGAATCACTCTTCCGGTGATAGGCGTCACACAAAGGAGGTGGAAGATTCCTTTGATAAGCCAAGCTCTTGAATCACACAAGAAAAATGGAGAATCACACTCACACTTTGAGAAATATTTTTCATGTAAAAATCTGGTCTGCTTATTCACATAGAGATGGCGCCATTTAGAGTGAAGTTTGGCCGATTTTGTGTTACAAAAATAAAGAGAATTGATGACCACCACTTAACACCTATTGATGGTATCAATTAAGTCTACATAAAGTGACATAAAAAGGAATTATCTAGCCCTAAAAGCATGGAAGATGGAGCAGCCTTGCTCAGCCAAAGAGTTGAGCAAAAACCCTCCAATTTAGTCCTTATTACAACTTTGACACTTAAAAAAAGAAACTAGACCCAAAGCTACCAAGGTTGACGCATAATAACAAGGTTTTGGGCTTTTATTTGCACTTAGAAATATTGCTAAAAACACCACTTGAATCAGCCTAAAAAAAGTTGCCACTTCAGTCCTCCAAGTCCTTGAAATATTTTTTTTGGTCCTAGGTCATGTCCTCATCGACAACCCTTCAGTATGATCACAGACCTGTAATACTGACCAATGCGCCCCCTCTTGCAAAACCCTCTAAGAACATGCCTCTTACCTTTGACAATAAATTCCATAGACAACTTGTCAAAGTTCCAAATGATGTCTCCCAATGTGTCCAACCATTCAATACCTAAACCTAAGTCAAAACAACCTAGTGGTACCAACATCATGTGTGAAGCAAAATTAGTTTTTTGAATAGTCTAGCGGAACTTCTTGACCATACAAGTGATTCTGACCTTGGATACATCATAAAAGACTACACTCATAGGCCTCATTTGTTCCATAAAGCAACCCAACTTTTTAGCCACTTTGACATCCAAAAAATTGTGGGTTCTACCACTGTCAATGAGAATATGCAAAGGCCTTTTCCTGTAATATCCAGTTATCATTATGGTTTTGAAACTAGCAATACCGATCAAGGCATGGACATATATCTGAGGCTCAACCAACTCTTTAGAACTATGTTCAACCTCATGCTTCTCTAACTCTTCATATTGTTCACCCTCATCGACCTTGATAACATGAATTTACAGCATTTTATGAGTGAGACCTTGTTCTAGAGTTAAAGGTTCATCACAAAAATAGCACAACCCTTTTGCTCTTCTCTCATTTATGTAAGTTGGGAGTAAGGTTTCTATTGTTTTTTGTTTGTGGTTTAATGGCAATAGGGGTAGGAAGAATATTATTGGTAGGTTTATTTGGGATTAAAGGTTTATATAGTATAGCATTTTTTCTAGCTTGTGCGTCAAGGTACTAGATCTAGATTGTGCATTAGCTGCTTCATACATCTTGGCTAATACATAAGCTTTCCGCACAGTGGTGGGTTGAAACGTGTACCATCATTTGAACCTTTTTCTTGAGTTCCCCCACAAAACAATTAAGAACATTGGTTTCTGATAAATCTAATCTATTGATTATAGCATCAAATTCATCATGAAACTCAGTGACTAAACCCATTTGTTTCAATTTCATCAACTCGATCATAGGATCATCACAAATCACACCAAAACATTCAAGGAAGATTCCAGTATATTTATTCCAAGAAGGCAAAGAATTCGTATTAAAAGATTTTGAAAAATTTCATCAACTCGGCCATAGGATCATCACAAATCTCACCAAAACATTCAAGGAAGATTGCAATATATTTATTTCAAGAAGGTAATGACTTCGTATTAAAAGATTTTGCAAAGGCAGTATGCCACTACATTGCTTTGCGCTCAAAATGGACAACAACAAGTTTAACCTTGAATTCTTTAGGGGTAAAAACAATCGAGAAATATGTTTCACATTGGTACAACCATTGTTTAACATTTTTGCCGTTGAAACGAGGGAAATAAATTCGCACCAAATGAGTAAGACAAGAATAAGTCGAAGAAGAATGATTTCAACCACTGGATTCTATCCGAGAAGTATTATTGATTTACTACGTCAGGAATTTGATTACAAAACTTCACTAACTGTTATCCTAACAATACATTTATACAAGGACAATGTTGCATGTGTTTCTAAGCTGAAAGAAGGTTACAATAAAGGAGATAGAACAAAATATATTTCCCCAATTATTTTTCGCTCATGATCTCAAAAAGGAAAGCAAATATACATTCAACAGATCCGCTCTTGCGAGAGTTTAGAATATCTTTTTACAAAGTCTTTATCAACAAAACTTTTTCAGCAATTAGTGCAAAAGATCAGTTTTTGTCTTAAACATGATTTTCTAAATGAGGGAGAGAAATAAATAAATTTGTTTCTGCACTCTTTTTTGTTTCCTTCATCATGGATTTGTCCTATAGTGTTTTCTTGACAAGGTTGTTAATAAGGTAGTATCTAATACAGTATCAAAGAATGATGTACTCTTTTTCCTTCACTGGATTTTTATCCCATAGAGTTTTTCTTAATAAGGTTTTAGCAATACACTTTTTGAAGTTATAGACACCCAAGGAAGAGTGATATGAATATTGTAAGGGTGTTATCTAACATGGAGACCAAATTTTTATGCCCATGATGCTTCTTTGTTAATAAGGGAACCGGTGCAAAAAAAAAATAAAAGCTTTTGTTATTGCAAAATAGTTCTTTGCTTTCCAAGCAAGCAACATCGTCTTTGTTCTATGGCCTTCACTAAAGCAATTAATTCCAAATCTCCCTTATATTTTCACTTGCAAAACTTCCATTGATGATAAAAGTATGAGAGGTAATTAACGAATCTATATATCTATTTATCTATATATCTATGAATATCTATGTATAATATTAAAGCTTAAGCTTAAGCCAAAATTATGACACATTAACCATATACTTGCACTCCAATTCGCCAAATCTGCTTATCATCCTATGTGGCACATTTTAGAAGAAGCACTATTGTTGCTCATATTCTATTACCACAACATCACATGAAAACAAAATAATTTTTTTTCATCACTTCCATCATAATTACATGAGTTTGTCTCTATAGTAATTACATATAATTAATGTCATCATTTTTCATCACCATAAAATTGAGTAAATCCATGGGATGCTCCCATGGCCATCCAAATCCTGGATTTCTATTAGAAATTTATTTTAAATTAGTTTGAAGACACCGCAAGAAATTCGATTGTTTTAGTCTCTTACTATCTGTGAAAGATATTTTGTGTTGTGATCTACTTTTTCTAGTTGTTATATAGTAAATTTCTATTATTTTGGATGGAAGAATACAACTTTTGAAAAAAAAATACAAGTGTAAATAATGAAAAATGTCATATAATACATTCGTTGTCATTGTCAACTTTAAAATTCCATGGGGTGTAACCAACTATTTTGTATGATTTGTGCTTCTTCTATGTCATTTACAACATAGATATTCCGCTAAGATGAAAAAGACATTTATGAAATAAATTATTTGGTATGTCCAATTCTATAAACTTATTTTATTTTTTAATTTTTTGAAATATCTCAACTTATTGAAACATCTATCCCGCACAACGCGCAAGGCTTTTTCTAGTTACAAATTAAGATGAAAACAAAACAAGTAATTATGCTTAAGAATAGAAAAAACAACAAATTAGAATGTCCTATTGCAGTAAAACAAAAGCATAAATGATTATCAACATAAGTTCTCCTTGTTACAGAAGCTAGACATACAAAGAACTGGCTACAGACAAGCTATGGGTCAGCACACCAACAAACTAAAAGGAATTGAATTGGAAATAGGGAAAGAGATTTGTTGTGGAAGCTGTGAAGTTGTAGAGAGAGTTACTATTTACGATGGCAGTGATAAAGGAGAAACCATGAATTGTTGACAAAAAAATTGATGACTTGAAAAACATGCTTTTGAAAAATAGAAGCTAGCGTATCTTTGGATTTTCAAATTTCCGATCTACAATAGAAGCAAATCTTTTTCATAGCTTCTTTATCTTTTAGACGGAGATAAAGGTAAATTTTTTTCTCGATAAAAATCTCTCTACGCCAGCATCGCAACTTGGGTAAGCACTAGTATGTTATCTTTAACGGTTTAAATAACCCTCACATTCTCTTATTAACCCACTTCAAGAAATTTGAACCAAATGCTCCATCTCGTTTAGATTTAGGCTCTAAAAAAGAAGATTCTTGCAGTTTGATGTTTGATTTGGGTCTCTCTTTTCTAGCCACCAATTTCTTTCTCTTCCTTGAAGAATTTGGGCATGGATGTTGAAGGAGCATTCTCCATGTTCTGGATCAAGAATTGTGATTTTAGAGGTAGTAGTTGATGCTTAAGTTTCAAGAAATTAAAGTGGGTTGCGTGCTGCTATCACTAAAAAAGAGAAATCAAGAATGTAATGTCATTGTTCACGTAGAGAGGGTGAAGCTATTGTTAACAATGCATATCTCACATCTGAAAATGTTGTATTTGGGTTCCTGAAGAAATGCCTGCTCTAAGATACAATAAGAGCATAAAGTTATTGCTAAACAGAAGTTAATATTGGTATCGAAATAGATATTAATATCCGTATTTTCATTTGACTACCCATACAAGGATTAATATCTGAGCGAGCATTCTTATACATAAATTAATATCTGTTTGGCTTAATGCTGGATCTATAAACCTAACTTTACCAAAAAATTCAAACACATATAACCAAATCAAAATTTTGACACACTCCATACCTAACTCTACAAAAAGAATTACCAAAATTGTTCCTAGTGTATCACAGTTGGGATTACTTTTTGGATTTGAAATTCTTATCATTGGTAAGTAATCTCATTGTCGTTGGTCTTTTTTTCCTTTTCTTCTTCGTGATACATGCTACCTAGAAATGATGAATTGCAAAAAACAACTAATATTTGTTTTGATATAAACATTAGTTATTTGCACAAATACTAATATATGTTTCCATATAGTATTAATTTCTATTTCTACACAGATATTAATATTTGTTTCCCTGATGATGGAAACTTTTATATGTTGATTGGTTTATAATATACCTTATGGGAATCTAACGATCGTTATTGTATGGTTCTTTCATGGATAACATAATCTCATTCGAGTATTGGGTCAAGCAATTAATTGGATTAGAAAATAATAATTCAAAGGCCATTTACGGTGATGTTGTGATGGATGACCTTTCGACTTCAACCCAAATGGTTGATTGTCGTGAAACTTTTACCACTAAGTAATTGACATTGAATATTTGCTAATTAACTATTGTAATTTGTTGGTCATACATTGTACCTGATGTGATTGTTTTTGTTGTATAGGTTTTTTCCACTAGAGAGGATATGATTAACTAGGCTAGAGAAACTGGAAAAAAAATGCGGGATTTATGGTTCTTACATGTAGGACAGACATGGGTGTTGTTGGAGGGAACCGGAAGACATTTGTCACATTGGAGTGTGAAAGGAGCAAGACGAACAAACCTAACAAAAAGGGGAAGAAATTGATGTGACCGGAACTAAAAAGTGTGAGTGCCCTTTCAGAATTAGAGAAAGACTTATTTCAAGTGATGGAACCGAGGTACTTGTTGGAAATCCTTATCCTAGTTGTCTCAAACCCCAACAGAAGTTAGTTGATGCGGACATGACCCAAAATCAAGTCAAGTCAGGACCTATATTGCTTGCAATAAAGTAGCATGATCTAAAAACTGTCAGTACAATAAAGAAAATATACAATGAGCGGTATGCGTATAGGAAATCTATAAGGTTTCCTTCGACAGAAGTGTAACACCTTATGAAGATGTTGGAAGATAACAACTATACATACTTCCACAAAACGGATGAAAGGTCTAATGTAGTGAGAGACATCTTCTGGGCACATCCTGTTTCTCTTAAGTTGTTCCCACTACAAGAAAAACGGACATTTGCGTGGGCTTTTAGCCCTCGGAAAAGCAGAAAAGCCCTCGCAAAAGACATATTTTCGACGGCTTTCTGACGGCCACGGGGCCGACGGAAAAATGCTCGAAGTAAACACATTTGCGACGGTCTTTGGCCCTCGCAAAGTTTCCCGCTGCTAAGCCCTAGCAAATCCGACGGTAACAGGCGCCAAAATTTCGCGCCAAAGAACAACCTTTGCGAGGGCTTTGGCCCTCGTAAATTAGCAAGGGCTTCTGGCCCTCGCAATTTTGCGAGGGCTTCTGACCCTCGCAAATGTCAAACAAAACAGGAAAATTCTTGCATGCACTCTAGCTCCTGTCGTTGGGTCTCTCACATGTGCTCAATTTCTTGCTTTTGGGTCTCTATCTGCTGTTTTTGTGTCTCTAACGGCTGCTTCTGAGCCTCCATCTCCTGCCGAAGGCGCAAAGACTCATCTGAATCATGGGTGGTGGATGATTCGCGAGGGCGTGCACGAGACTCCATGGTGTAAAATGATGAAGCCCCTAGATAAAAGTTAGAAGACAAATCGCCAGTACCATAAACTCGACCCCTTGTCTTACCTCCAATAGTCTCCTGCCAGGTGGACATCTCCAATGTCATGTCATCTTGATCCTCAGTATCGTGAGGAGTCTGAGATCGCCTCTCATCAATGTTCCACGTATACGCAGCCTAAGTCATATAAAACACATCATTGTCATTAACAAAACTAAAACACATATTTTAATGAACTTAGATGGTAAATCAATTTGAATTTCAAACTTACATATGTTTCCTGAGAGCGCCGGTCCACCCATTCCCCATTTGCCCTCGTATGTGTCACAACGAATGACTCGTCCGGATGTACTGGACGCCCATATGTCTGAGTCTGTCAAACAATCAAACAAGTTTAATAACTAACTTAACATTTTATATATATAGAGAGAGATATTAATAGTTAATATCAAGTAACTTACCAACGTGTCTATCACCTCATGATGTGGGACCCGACCGGTAGTGTGGAGTGCCCCACCTCTCTCGGATGCCCGATTTCTCCGGTTTTGGGCAGATATTGTCTGAAAAGCAGGTGAAGTCCAATAACTCTGTAAGGTCGCCCAGTCCTGCTCTCCAATCCAATCCTCTCGCTCTCCCCTCAACTGTGCATTGTTAAGCATATCAGACAAGCGTTTCGAACCAGCATGGTTGAAGTTTTTCCTCATTTTTCCCTCATCTCTAGGATGAAAAGTCACTTTCTTCTTCCAAGCATTGAACCAACGATCACGATGGTCCTGAGGGATCTTCGTCCAAGAAGACCATGGACCCGTGAAATCCTTCTTTATAATCTCTACAAGTGCCTCTACCCCGGCCTGTTTAGGCGTCCAGCTACAAAAGAATTGCAAAAATGATTTATGGATGAGATAATATAAAATCAATAATTAAGTACATATAAAACACGAAATTAAATATGTTACTTACCTATTTCCTTTGAGAGTAAGGATATACCGCCCGGTACTCTGCTTTGCAACCCATGTAGAACGTGGTGGAGCCTGTACGCGTGGGCGACGCGGCCCACGTTGGTCAGGCTGACCTATCTGATCAGTCTCCTCCATCTCTTGCATGTAATCTCGCTCCTCCTGAACCCGAGCGTGCTCCTCCTTATCATCATCAGCATCATGGTGCTGCTCCTCATCCTCCTCACGTGGAGGGTCCTGTGTGGATGCCCATGTGGGGTGCGGGACCTCCGGGTGTGAAGATGGCACCAACTGTGGAGTTGGTATCATCCTGATCCCACCATCTGGCTGGGATGACTGAGTCTATGATGCTATAGACTGTGATGATGCAGGTCGTGATGATGGATGACGTGACAATGTAGGCTGTGATGATGGGGGCTGTGATGTAGAGCTCTTAAGACTCTGACTCTGCCTCTGACGATCACGCTCCACAGACAACTCCCCTGATCGCAAATAGCGGCCACCCCTGCCTCTACCCCTGCCTCTATCCTGGGAAGACATCTATAGATAAAAAATATATATGAGTTAGATATTAATCAAATATGAGTTAGATATTAATCAAATATAGTAACAAATAAGTAGTTATTAGATAATTAGTGCAAATTTAACTTAACCTAATCATGTCATGATAAGTTGGTAATATTATCATTGTCATCATCATACAAATTGTCATCATCATCATCATTCATATTCTCCTGAACTTCATCATTGTCATCATACACAACTTCTTCAAATTCTTCAAAAATATCATTAGCAGCCATCGATTCAGGAATGGGATCAACAACTTGCTCAAACGTCTGAACACGACCATCAACTAACCTCTCCATTTCTTCAACTTCCATGGTAGGCAGAATAAGTTCATCAGATTGAAAAGGTGATTCTTCAAGTTGTGCATCATCAATGATGTCATCAACCTCTATGTGACCCCTTGGCTTTGTTGCAATAACAACACACCAACCACGTAAGTCCCTACATGTGTTCGGATAATTTACATAGTATATTTGTCTAGCCTGTTGAGCAATAATAAATGGATCATACTGTTGATATCGTCTGGCCAAGTTAATTTCTACTATCTTATATTGAGTGTGTACTCTCATGCCTCTGTGTGACGGATCGTACCATTGACAGTAAAAAAGGGCAATCTTATGAGATAAATCTTGATACTCCAACTCATAGATATGATCCACGATACCATAATAATCGTCCTCACCACTTTGTGTAACACCTTTTACGCATACTCCGCAATTTGTGGTTTTTTTACCATGACTCCACGCTCTTGTGTGAAATTTATACCCATTCACAAAATACATAGGCCATGATAAAACTTGTCTGTATGGACCCCAAGATAATGACTTTAAGTCATTATTTGTGACTCTGTTGCTTGCGTCATGAACCTGTAAATTATAGATTTCCATATTACAAAACTTTAAGTCATTGAAACTAGAAATTTGGTGCATGACGAAACCAAGATAGTACTTACATACGCCTTAAACCATGCTGGAAAATCTGAGTGCATGACACTATCCCCGTGTATCCTTAGGTACATACTGGATTAATGGTTTGAATTAATTGAATTAATAAACAAGTATATAAGAAACAAATTTTTTTTGGTTATATGGATGTTTCCACTTACTCTAACAATGGTTTGACTTCGATGCAGTTGATAAGCACATGTACATGAGCTGACAAAAATTCTTGATCACTTAGCCAATATTGTTGGCACTTCCCACTTGGACGTCCTACTTTGTTAAATATCGATAGTGAAGTACGTGGTACAGTACCACCATCATATGGGTTATTCCTGAGACCAGAACTTGAGACCAAGTTAAAAGTCTTAAAGTAGTGGGAGCAAAAATAGCTTATCTCACGACTAAGATAGTCAGAACAGATAGATCCCTCCACTTTAGCCTTTTGGGTCACTGCCCTCTTATATGCACCCATCATCCTAAAGAAGACAACAATTATTAGAATACATGAGTAAAACATATTAAACTTTAAATTGAAGAAAGACATTGAACTACCTTTCAAATGGATACATCCATCGATATTGAACCGGACCACCAAGTCTTGCTTCATTGCGTAGGTGGATTGGGAGATGCTCCATGGAATCGAAGAAACTAGGTGGAAAAATTCTCTCTAGTTTACATAGAATCAACGGGATGTCTTGCTCCATTTTATCTAAGTCACTAACTTTTAGTGAACTGCAACATATATTCTTGAAAAAGCAGCTAATCTCAGTCAAAGGTTTCCACACAAGGTCAGGTAATGCACGAAACGTAATAGGAAGTAGATTTTGCATGAAAACATGACAATCATGACTTTTCATTCCAGATAGGACTCCCTTATTCACATATGCGCATCGAGCTAAATTGGATGCATAACCATCTGGCATTCTTAACTCTTTCACCCATTCACAAACAGACATTGCTTCTGCTTTGGTTAATGTGTATTTTGCTTTAGGCATCCCCATTTTGCCATTGTGCAATGGAACCAATTACAAGTCCCTCTGTGCACAGTGCTTTTCTAAATCCTTTCTTGCCTTCTCGTTGTCCTTTGTCTTATTTGCAACATTCATCACAGTATTAAACACATTGTCAAAGAAGTTCTTCTCAATATGCATCACATAAGGTTGTGCCTTAGCAAGTTATCTTTCCAGTATGGAAGGTCCCAAAAAATGCTTCTTTTAGTCCAGTTATGAATGGTCCCAAACCCTGGCAACTTGACAGGAACTGAGTCAATTACCGTTGGGAAATCATGTACGAATTCCCACACTTGAGAACTACTCAACATACAAGGTGGATCATCTTGCACATCTTTGTTCCTAGTGAAAGATCTCTTACTCCTTCTAAAAGGATGATCCTTCGACAAAAACCTACGATGACAATCAAACCATGAATGCTTTTTGCCAAAATCCAACCAGAAAGAGTTTGTTTCCTCCATACAATAAGGACATGCTAACCTCCCATGTGTGCTCCAACCTGACAACATCCCATAAGCAGGAAAATCGTTAACTGTCCACATTAAACAAGCTCTCATTGTAAAGTTTTGCTTTGTGGATACGTCATATGTCAATGCACCTTGAAATCACAACTGTTTAAGTTCATCAATTAACGGCTGCAAGAACACGTCTATTTTGACAGTAGGATTACGTGGACCAGGAATGAGACAACTTAAAAACATATACGGTTTGGTCATGCACATCTCAGGAGGGAGGTTATATGGCACAAGAATAACAAGCCAACATGAATATGGGTGTGCAGAAGCTTGTATGTATGGTGTGAACCCATCGGCACATAGACCAAGCCTAACATTTCTTGGCTCGTTGGCAAATTCTGGATAACACTCATTAAAATGCTTCCAAGCTTCGCCATCTGATGGATGGCGAAGAACACCATCAACGGTCCTGTTCTCATGATGCCATCTCATTTGACTTGCAGTTTTCGAAGATGCGTATAGTCTTTGCAACCTAGGGGTAATAGGGAAGTAGAACATTTTCTTCAAAGGAACATCTTTATGTCTGCCTATCCCAGGATTACTAGAAACAAACCTAGGAGCATTGCAAAATTTGCAAGAGCTTAAAGTGTTGTCTTCCTTATAAAACAGCATGCAACCATTTGTACAGCAATCTATAATTTGAACTTGCATCCCTAACTTAAAAGTCAACCTAGTTGCTTCATAATAGTTCTTGGGTATATTTTCCTTTGCGGGTGATACATCGGCAAGCATTTGTGCAAAATAATCGACACATCTCTGAGGAACATGCCAATTCGATCTTGCTGCTAACAATCTGACTGAGAGTGACAATGTAGATTCCGAACAACCTTCATAAATTGGTTTGTTAGCATCCATCAACATGTTATAAAATCTTTGACATCCTGGGTTAGGCTCTTCATCCTCATGTGCTATTTGGTCTAATATTGGCCTAAACACATCACTTACCATATGCTCCATCATGTCAAACTGATCATCCTCATCCCAATTTACATGACTTGATTGTCTTCCTAAATGAGACGATTCGGGCTCATCTTCACCGTGTTCTGTCCAAATCCAATACTCAGGTTTGTACAAGTGATGTTTGACTTCATACTCCGTCAAAAGTCTCATGCACTTACATTTCACACATGGACATCTAATCTTTTTTTCAGACAAGTAGTAGGGCAGTTCTTTCGCCAACCTAACAAACTCATCAACCCCGTTAAGAAATTCAATGTTCAGACCCCTCCTATTTGCAGGAACCCTGTTATACATCCATCTACGATCCATATTCTGCATTCAACTTTAATTTGGACAGCATAACAGCTTAATTATTGCATTCCCAAAAAACAAATTCATAGGAAAATAATAAACTAAATACAAACCAATCATCCAGAGACCTATCCACTAACATATATTTCAATTTAATTTCGGCAGCATAACCCCTAAAATTCAAACAATCCCAAATTTTGCTAACAAAAATCGGACAACATAACATTTTAATTATTGCATTCCCAGAAAACAAATTCATAGGTAAATAATAAACTAATCACAAACCAATCATCCAGAGACCTACCCACTAACATATATTTCAATTTAAATTTGGCAGCATAACCCCTAAAATTCAAACAATCCCAAATTTTGCTAACAAAAATCGGACAAAATAACAGCTTAATTATTGCATTCCAAGAAAACAAATTCATAGGAAAATAATAAACTAAATACAAACCAATCATCCAGAGACCTATCCACTAACATATATTTCAATTTAATTTCGGCAGCATAACCCCTAAAATTCAAACAATCCCAAATTTTGCTAACAAAAATCGGACACCATAACAGCTTATTTATTGCATTCCCAGAAATTCAAAGCAATTATCCAGAAACCTATCCACTAACAAAAAACAAACATATTCCTAGGGTGTATTTTCATTTATACTATATTTGAAACAGAGATTAGCATTTATTTACACTATGGACGTACCTCAAACTCCTAAAAATAAGCTCTAAAGCCCAAGTTCCAATATACAGCCCCAACTCCAAACTGCAAGTCCAAGATAGTAACTACATTTAATACACTTCATAGGCAATAGGTTCTCAAATCCGAACAGGTCGTGGAAATAAACTGAAGTTCATATTCATCATCAAATTAATGATTTACCTGTAAACTTTAGTGCAAATTACTTGTCGAAGAGAGTCGAGCAAACACGTAATGAGGTAAAACAGCAGCAACCTATAGAAAGAAACAAAACTAACTTTCAAGGTTTCTAGCCGACCCACTTATTCAATCACAAAACTAAGCATGTGAACAATTATTTAATGCACAAACCTATAGAAAGAAACAAAACTAACTTTTTTTAAGATTAGAGACAAAGTGAAGAAGTAACTAATTTAGCTTGAATGCATCTAAAATGACACTAAAAGCATATATATTAATGATTTGAGTTCATCCACATACACGTTGGGCACACCTATGTATATTAATAATCTATGTATATTAATCATATATGCATCTATCTATGTAAATTTTTAATGAAAGTTGGTTAATCTAATTCATGGTTAAGGATTGAAAGTACGGTCTAAACACAAAAAATTAAATTAAGGATTGAATGGAAAACAGAAAAATGTAGTTTAACCTTCTAATTCTTCAAGATACCAAGTGCTAACTAATATCTAAATTTGAATTAAAGAGAAAAAAGACATGAAGTCTAAAATTGGATTATTATTTTCCCTCCGGTAAACATAAACACTTATATGAATTATATATATATATATATATATATAGAGTGTGTTTCAAGTGAGAAAATGACTTATTGTGAGAAATGAGAACACTCATTAATAACCGTTAGATCTAAACCAATAGTTCAGATTGCATTTTAATTAAAATGTCTCATTTACTCATTCCCACACCCAATAAACTCCCAACTCATCTCTAACCTCTAATTCCTTGACTGTTTTATGAAAAATGCAAATCTGTAACAAAAAAAAATTCTAAAAGTCTTCCCACCACATCTTTAACTTCTCAAATATTGAATACGTTATAATTTAGTTTTCTTTTCTAACATTTGAAAAGGTAACAAGTAGGTATATGTATCATTGGGTCATGATTTCATCCAAAAATAATAATAATAATAATAAATTTTGTTCCATAAAACCCATATTACAGCTGATCAAAAACAAAAAACAAAAAAACCCAGATTTTAGATAAATCAAGAGTCACAGTTTCATCCTTCAGCCTTTCAAATAAACCCAAATTTCAAATAACCACTCGCACACAATTTCTCTTATTGTCTCTATTTTCAAATAACCACACGCTTGTTCACAAAACTCATAACTCATAAATAATTAATTACCTCTAACAATAATAAGCATAAACCCCTTCGAACATTCCAACATACATGGCTGCCAGGAGAGAAAGAGAGGAGGGATTAGAAGACAAGGAGGAAAACAGCGAGGAAAGGGGGCGTTTGACGGCGGTTTGGACGGTGAGGAAGGGGGTGTTTGATGGCGGCAGTTGGGATGGCAAGGATACGGCGGTTGACGGCGACAGAGCGTGAGCTTGGAGAAGGTTAAGGAAGAATTGGGAAATTTAGGGAAAATGTAAGTGCTGGAAAGGGAAAGTGGATCTAAAATATTTAAATTTGCGAGGGCTTTTTCCGAGGGTTAAGGCCCACGCAAATAATTACACATGGCAGTCCCATAAACGCGTACCGTACTGAATTACCGTCAGTCTAGCCGACGCAACATGGCAAAAAAGTAGATATTTTGGCGCTATGTTTTCGGCGGCCAAGCCCACGCAAAATTTAGCGTCGGCCAGGCCGCCGCAAATTCCTTGCTGTGATGTTTTTGTCGTTTCCGTCAGCATTGCGTGGGCTAGGCCCTCGCAAATTCCATCGGCCTCGGGCCCTCGGAAATTATTCGCAGGTAATTTGACGTTTTTTAGTAGTGTCCACACCTTCCCCATTGTGATTGTCATTGACTTGACCTACAAAACCGAAAGTTACCGATTTCCTTTGCATGAATTGATCGGGGTCACTTTTACAGATCTTACGTACTCTACTGCATATGCTTATTTTGAGTCTGAATAGGCAGGTAACATTGTTTGGGCTTTAGGGTGTTTAAGAAGTATGATTGCTACTGATGATGGAGTCTCATAAGTGATTGTAACTAATAGAGGTTTGGCATTGTTAAATGCGGTGAAAGATATTTTTTCCAATGTTAACACGATTGTTATGTCAATTTCGCATAAATAAGAACGCCAAAATAAAACGTAATGAGCTGGTTAATAAGAAAAACATTTGGGACACGATAATGAATGGATGGCAATTCCTTGTGGTTTCACTAACGTTAGAAGACTATGAGTTCTGCCTTGAAAACATTCAGGTTTTATGTAAAGGCTTTCAGAAGTCTGTCGACTATGTGTCGAACACTTGGTTGAATCCCCACAAAGAAAAACTTGTGGCAACATGAATTAACACAATTATGGATCTTGGTAACACTACAATGAACATGTATGAGTTATTTTGCTATGCTTGTGTCTAATGCGGATTTGTTGAGTTACTTAAGGTATAATTTGGCTATATTTTGGCTTAATGACACAGGGTTGAAGGTGCTCATGCAAAACTAAAAAGGATGTTGTGAGATAGTGTCAGTCACTTTTGCAAGTGTTCGGATGCTATGAATAATCTTGTTGAGTTGCAACATAATGGGATTTGAGCATCATTTTAGCAAATCATTATTATACTTGAGCACATGTTTAATATTAAGTATTATATGAAGCTTTAAGGATTTGTTTCTAGATCTGGGTTGGCTAAGATATTTGAGGAACATGAAAAGATTAATACAACAGGAGCCGACAAATTCTCCTATGGTTGTGTTATTAGAAGGACATATGGTTTACTATGCGCTTGTGAGCAGGCTATGTGGACAACTAGTGTTAGTAGCATTTTGTTGCATGAAGTGCACTCACATTGGAGGAGGTCGTCCATAATTGGGGAGGCCTAAATACATACACAGCCTAACGATCAAGATGTGCTAGTAGAGAATGCATCTGTAATGAACAATGCGGTTGACGCATTGTGGCGTCATTATTAACGACTTGATATCATTGGCAAGGATGCTCTAGTACATAAAACAAATGATCTGGCATTCTTAGACACAACATCCATGTGTCCACGTGCTTCAAAGGTGAGGACAAAAAGGTTGAAGGGTAAGGCATTGAGGAATAAAAATTCAACAAAACGTGATATACTATGCACATGGGAGAAGCTTGATGGTGATATGGTTAAAAGCAATCCTTTCGTTGTCAAGCCACATAACAGTCAAATCAAGCATAAAAAGATTTTTCATTATTCAGGTGAGCTCCCTATTGAGTTGAAGGAATATATTGATGAGGTGACCGACGTTCTAGTTGATGGGAACTGTGGATATAGGGTTGTTGCTTTAGAACTTGATGTGGGACAAGACAACTGGAACATGGTTTGCATGCAGCTATATCAGGAGATGATTAGGTGCAAACAATTATATTATGACATGTTTGGTGTTAATATATTGTAGCTATTGATTGAATCCACAATAGTTAACACAATCACGGGGACCCAACCAATCGAATATTGATTAATACGTAACCGATCGAACACTACTTGAAAACTACTATTCTTCTAAAAAAGGAAATGGTCCAAGTGTTGGAGGAAATTCTTGCTCCATTTGGACCATTTGTATCTACATGCATTAGGATCCTAATTCATGGATCTTTCGGTTTGAGAAATCAAAATAAGAGGATCAAACCATTTATTCTTACTCTTTTTCAAATTTGATAAATTTTGGTTGATCGTGTATTTCATTATAGTTCCATGATTCAAAGTATCTTTTCGTATTTGATACCTTTGAATTCCATATTCAAAAGTGGATGACCTTGCCTAATACGGGACACATGATAGCCACGAGGTATCAGCATGTAGTTGTATTTTTGTCGCCTATGGATAGCAAAATATTTTTCCCACCATTGGTTTACCATCCCAACAACATCCACCTATCATTACATTAGGACTTGTTTGAGGTTTACATTTTGTCCAAGTAATTACATAGATAAAACATTAACAACATCATTGATGATTCCAATTGTCACTAGTGGAAAATAACCCTTTTTACATCGGCTATTTTTGACATTTTACATCGGCAACGGAGCCGATGCCTATCCCGCCGATGTAAAAACTAGGTACTTTTTACATCGGCTAAATAGCCAATGCAAAAGCTTATATTTATATCGGCTAAATTAATTCTTTTACATTGGCTACTTGTTAATAGCCGATGTAAACTTTGACTTTTTGCATCATATACATACTAAATAGCCGATGTAAAAACTCCCTTTTTATATCAGCTTTACTAGCCGATGTAAAATGTATTTCTTTTTTTGCAAATTCTGATTTGACATACATTTTTTTTAATTTACTGTGACATATCTTAAATAGAAAAATTAAATTTGATAAAAATAAATTTGCAAACATAAGACAATAATAAAATCCCATAACTTCAACTTAATTTGCATACATGAAATTCATACAAATAAGTTTTATGTCCTAGCATGAATAAAAAAATAAAAATAAAAGTAGCAAACAATTATCCATATAGTATGGTAGAAGATTAAAAAAAAAACACATAACTCTACTCAAGAAGCTCTGCAACATCCCTTAATATAAAGTATAATATATACAAATGGGCAACTTCTATAAAATACGAATGTTCTCAATTTCTTGTTGAAAGAGTGGCTCCAAATTTTCAAATGTCTGCAAAGTTTGAAGGAATTAACTCGTCAATTTTTTTTCTTAAAAAAAACATAATTAACTAAGATTCATATTCGAATAAACTTTAACACCAGAAACTAAATATACCTATAATTAGTTAGAGGCACAAAATTGGCAAGCTTCCTACAGTGAGGATCATCCTCAAGACTCTGCGTGTCAAGGGCAATCCTCCAGAACTCTCCATCATGCCAAACAACAGCATGTACGATAGGCTCTTTATCATCATAGCTCTAAAACATAAAACATCATTCCCCTTTCAAATTATGGAATTTTAATCGACAAAAATTTTGGGTGGGAGCACAAATAAAAGTGGAAATGCTTCTCTTTTAACTTGAGTATTTGAAACAAGAGTGAGATGGAGAAAAAACAAGAATTTTGTTGTTTCTGCAGGGAAGGTGTAAGGGGTGTTTCCGACATTATTTCATATGGTAACAATGATTCTATCAATATCATCATCTCAATACTTATGAGTACTCTGTTAATAAATCATCCATTTCCTATTTCAAGGGACTGAACAAGACAGAAATATCAAAAGAGCAATAAATGAAAATGACATGTTTATTGTTTAGCATGCACCTCTGATTGCTTTCTCAAAAGGTCAATCCTATTATGGAGATCCTCACGATTCTTCTTAGTTTTGCATCCTCCAACTTGATGTGTTGCTAGAAAATGCATCATGTTTAGAGTTATGAGAAATAAAAAAGACATAATAATATAATAAAATACAAACAACCACATCAAGGATGTTGTGACTCACTGATCGGCAAAGAAAGTGCAACCAAAGTGTGTCTTACATCATATGTAGTTAAAAGTTACAACAATACATCATGCTGTCTAATAAAGTAGTCTTCTTACTTTGAAGAGCTACAACTATACACAGGAAGTGAATTATTGTGCAAACATAGCCCCGCGCCCCCATCCCATGAAATCTAATGAGATCACATTACACGGGAATTCAATACTGTGTTGGGAGTCTAGTTAATTAAATACATAACTTATATTCAATGAATTTCAATAATATATGTTTTATAAATAACTATAATCTAATCCTCTAATTATTGTAGAAAATTTCTTTTCAGCACAACCATATCTCAACTAGGTGATAAATGAGAAGTTTCAATAATTATTTGGAATACCTTGCATTCATTTGAGTCCACGGTTTGTTGAGCAGAGTGTAATAATATAATTACTGTTTTCGAATAGGATTTTGATGTCATCCACAACCATTTCAACTCAACTCAAATAATAAATAAATAACTTAAAACTACTAGTAATAAAAATTATTTCTAATAGAACTAGCTAGAAACTCAACGTACCAAGGTGAGCATAAATCATTGAATTGTTACTTCATTAAGATTATACTATGTTCATTAAGATGAAAATTCATTGAATTAAGGTTGAATTAATTCCCCCTTTCTGCTTCTGTTTTCTTACGCTAGAAATGTTATTGAGATATTAAAACAAACACTTACCACTCACAGTGACTAACATTACAAAATAAATTAATAAGATTTTAGTCCTCATTTGTATCCTTGTAATTTTTTTTCATTCTTTGGAACATCAGTTCAAATATGTTCACTCATTTAGGTCTTCTAGAGTTAAAATCAAATGTACAAACATGCAGTCATAATCCAAGGGTTGATATGAGAAGAAATAAAAAATGAAGATGATATTTGAGCTATCATCATGACCATTAGATTAGAACTTCACAAGGTACATTTAGACTTTATACTCTAGAGGATCCGGAATTCCGGAATCCGGATGCTTTACCAGAACATGGCTTCTTTCAAGTAAAAGCTGTTCAAGAATTCTGAATCACTTGGTCAACAATCGAAAGTCATGAAAGGGATACCAAACATGGTTACAAGACATTTCAGAAACAAAACTTCCATCGAAGTTCATAGTGATACATGGTATATGCTATAGTAACAGCCAAAAAACACAATTGGAGAACTTACGTTTGCAACCAATCACGTATAATTTGAGCTACTACTGGGTTGACATCTTTTGGAATTTCCAGCCGTTTATTCTGGAATCCAACAGCTCCAACAACCTGCACTAGATTCAAACTTTTCCATTGGATTTTTGCAGTAGTAAACTCCCACAAGATTGCACCAAAACTATACACATCACACCTGCACCAAACAATCAGGTCTCCTTTTCACCTGAAAAACGGGCACAAGTTTATCTATGTTAAGAATTAGCCAATTCTTGAGTGTTTCAGAACCAATTGCAATTTAAATGTCTAAGATTGATTGGAAGCTGTTTAAGAAGCAGTTTGGGTGCTTGCGTTTGATGTGATCAGGTTTTGAACCTGTAGTCAAATAGGTACTTGATCAACCACTAATGCAATGAATCACACCAAATTGTGAAGCCATTACCAAGACAGATCTATGGTGTCCTCCGGGATTGTCCCCTCATGATATAATCAACCAAGGGAGTCCTCCAATCAGTGTCTTGCACCTGCACAGTTAAATTGGGAGAGGAGAGTACCTCTTCTACAACGGAATGATAGTCTGATGCCTTCTTAGTACTAGCGAGCTTAGAGAGCAGGTCGGCATGAGCATTTTCTTCTCTCGGGATATGTTTGATCTCAAACTTGGATAACCCCATCAGTGAGTCCCTTTGGCGAAATACTTCTGCATGATAGGCTCCTTAGCTTGGTACTCCCCTTTGATTTGTGAAACAATTAGCCTTGAATCTAAACAAATTGTAACGGCTGTTGCACCTAATTATTTGGCCATTCTAATACCAACAAGGCAAGCCTCGTATTCTGCTTGATTTTTTTACGTCAGAAATTCAAACTTCAGTGAATATCCAACTGCTACTCCTTCTGTGCTTTCGAGTATCACCCTTACCCCACAAGCTTTGGTATTTGAGGAGCCACCGACATAAATTGTCCATTCCCCGGGATGTGACTCTCCAGGGTGAGTCATCTCTGCTAGAAAATCTGCCAAAACCTACGCCTTGATTGCAAATCGTGGTTCATACGAGATGTCATATTTAGTTAGCTCGATGGCCCACAGCATCATCCTCCTAGCTAGGTCAAGTTTGTGAAGAACTTGTCGGATAGGTTGGTTTGTTCTGACTAGGATTGGGTGGCACTGAAAGTAGGGACATAGTTTCCGCGAGGCGATCAACAGAGCATAAGCCACTTTTTCTAATCGTTGATAATTTATCTCGGCCCCTTGTAAGGCCCTCGAGACAAAGAAAATAGGTAGTTGATATTTGCCTTCTTCTCAAATTAAGATGGCGCTTACTGCCTCATCAGTCACTGCAAGATATATTATTAATGTCTCGCCCGATATAGGACTGGCCAGAATGGGTGGAGAGGCAAGTGACGTCTTAATTTCTTGGAAAGCGACTTCACATTCTTGGGACAAGTTGAACAAATCTTGATATTTAAGAATAATTAACATAGGAAGATAGCGTTTAGCTGGTATTGGGAGGAAGCGGAAGCGAGATAACGCCGCAATTCTTCCCGTAAGTTGCTGCACGTCTTTGACGGACCTAGGGCTTGTCATGTCAAGTATTGCCCGACATTTGTCTGGATTAGCTTCTATCCGACGACTTGTGAGCATAAACCCTAGAAACTTTCCTGCTTCCATCCCAAAGGTGCATTTTAAAGGGTTGAGGCGTAGATCGTAGCGACGTAAACGTTGAAACACGGTCTCCAAATCTCTGATCGGATCTCTCCCTTCTTTGGTCTTGACGATCATGTCATCAATATATACTTCCACTTTTGTACCTCGCATCCCGGCAAAGACTTTGTCCATCATCCTTTGAAAAGTCGCCCCTACGTTCTTCAACCCAAAGGGCATCACATTATAACAAAATACCCCTAGATCAGTGATAAAAAATGTCTTATCCTGATCATCAAGGTTCATAGGTATTTGATTGTATCCGGAATAAGCATATAAAAATGACAAGTACCGATAACCTGCAGAATTGTCTACCAGCTTGTCGATGCATGGCAGTGGAAAAGGGTCCTTGGGGCAAGCTTTGTTTAAATCTGTATAGTCGGTGCACATCCTCCATTTGCTGTTGGCCTTTTTTACCCTCACGACATTAGAGATCCATTCTGAGTATTGAATCTCTAGGATGAATCCCGCGTCTAGTAGCTCTTTTACCTTAGCTTCAATCATTGTCGTTCTTTCTGGGCACATTCACCGCTTCTTTTGTACGGTGGGCTTCACTCCTTCTCATACCGCAAGTTGGTGGTAGCAAAATTTGGGGTCCACTCTCGGCATGTCAGATGCTACCCATGTGAATATATCCCTATTGGCCTATAACAATTCTACCATTTCTTTCAGAATGTTCGCCGGTAGGCTTTTTCCCACTTTCACAACTTGTTCAGGCCTACTGCCGACTTGGATCTCCAGGGAATCGCCCTTAGGTTTTGGGCGTTGATGTTGAAATTCTCCTCTGGGGTCAAGATCTGTCATCATTACTGCCGAGTCTCGCCTTATAAATTTCTGTTTGCCTTTGGACTCTTTGTTTTATCTCACCTTTTGGTTCTCCTGGTTCTTGCGAGGTAGTCGTTTTTGTGATTTTCAAGCTTTCTAGGTAATATAACTGCGATTCCAAATCTTTTCCCCTCACTGTAACTATATCGTCCATGTCACTCGGGAACTTCATGGCCATGTGTAAAGTGGAGACCACTGCCCCCAACGTATTCAATGTCGGTCTTCCCAATATGGCGTTATAGGCAAAAGGACATTCCACGAAGAGGAAGTTTACTTCGACGGTACGACTCCCTCCCCTCCCGAGAAGGTTACATTCATTTTCACATAGCCTTTCGGAGAAATGGTGTCCTCTGTGAAGTCTATCAAGTTTCCTTTGTGTGCAATCAGGTCCTTTTCTGTCAATCCCAATTTCTGAAAGGGGTCCCAGAACATAATGTCTGCTGAGCTTCCCTGATCCACAAATAATCTCTTGACTTCATATCCCACCATCCTTGCTGAGATGACCAAGGGAGCGTTAGACCCTATGCCATCCAACGACAAATCATCCTTTGAGAAGGCCAGAGAAGGCCAAAGTCATTCTTCTCATGGCACTGACTACCAAGCAATAATCTCTTTCCTCCCTAGTTCTCTTTTTCGACGGTGTTGGATTTTCTTCTTCATTTATCCCGCCGGCTATTACGTTGATGAAGCCTTTGGGGGCAACATTATTATGTCGTCGGGAACTCTTGGACCTCGACCTTAGTCACTCATCTCGACCTTGAGGGCAATGGGCTCCTACCACGGGATGGACCTTCATCTGATCTTTGAATAAACTGCTTCAGTTTTCCCTGTCTAATGAGTTTTTTGATGGCGTCCTTAAGGTGGATACACTCATTAGTGTAGTGTCCGTGACCTTTGTGGTATAAATAGAATTTGTCCTTATTTTAAGACTATGTTCATAGTGGACGTGGTCTGTCCTTCAATTTTGAGTAACATTATTTCCTTGTACACCCTCGAGGGCGGCATCGTGAGCCTCGTGTAACTGAAATAAACCCCTGGGAGGTTTTCCTGACCTGTCTGTTGACCTGTCATCTCGCGGTTTGTTGTCATACCCCGACTTCCCTTTGTCTTTTCTATCTCGTGCTTCTTTAGCATGGTTATTCCTCATCTATTCCTCTATTTGGATCCACTTTTCGGCTCTCTGCTTGAGTTCTTCAATGGTTTTAGGCTTCTCTCCCCAGCTAGGTGCTTCGCAAAACCTCCTAGTTTTAACCCCTGTCGCAAAAAGTAAAGAATCATATTAGGGGCTACATCTCGAACTTCCAGAGCCACCGTATTAAAACGGATGACGTAATCTCGCAGAAGTTCATCAAGCTTCTACTTAATCTGCTCAAGATGAGGCTCTGTCTTGAATTGTTGCTTGCTGCTGGTAAAGTTCAGTATAAATTTCTCCTTAAGCGCCTTCCACCCCGAGATGGATCCCGCTGAAAGAGAGGAAACCCATCTCCTAGATGTGGCTTTAAGGGTTAGCGGGAATACGCAGCATATCACTGCTTCTCTTGCCCCTTGGAAGACAATGGTTTGCTGGAAGATTTCCACATGGTCTTGAGGATCAATGGTACCATCGTAAGGGTCTATCTGGACAACGAACTTAAAGATTATCGGCATCTCATATTCCATAATCCAAGTCACGAACCGATTGTTGGAGCCATCAACCTGCACATCGTTCTCGGCTACCCTTTCAACGACATCATTCCCGGGTTTAACTGGCGGGATGGTTGCGGGATTGGTTGGCGGGGTAAGGGAGCCACCATTGAAGCCTGTCTCTCCTACTATGGTACTTGTTGTTGGCTTTGGTTAACCGGGACCTGTTGTCCCACTCCCAAGGCAATGAGCAATTGCTGAAACTCTTGTTCTTGTTTCTGCCACTCGGCCCTTTCTCTGGCCATTCTGTCAATGTCTTCAGCCTATTTCTTGATCATTTCTTTCAGGTCATTCATCTTGTCCTCTATCGTAGTCATTCGTTGTTCAAAAACAGCGGGTTCAGCTCTCTTGAGATCCTCCTGTTAAACCAGCAAGGGTTTGATCACCAATGGTTGATCCTCCATTTCCCTTCCTGCTTAAGCAGCAGCATTCGCAGCCTGAGTCTTCTTTCTCGTAGTAGCCATAATGCTACATTTTATACAATTCACCAGTTTTGGCAGCTTTTAAATGTGAAAATAACTAAGTTCATGATAGGCTTGGTTCGAAATTTCAAAGCAGGAAGAAAACATCCACATAAGAATAAAAGACTTGGGCGGATAATTGCAACTTCCGATAATGAGACATAACAGCTGATTAGAACGATGAACAAGGCATATTTCATCGAAATTCAGAGAAATACTCGGTATAAAATGTAACAAAGTCCTGATCCGTTTGATCAATCAGTGGGGAACTTCATCTCCATTGATTAATCATTCGAAAATCACCTTCATTGATAATAGATTTCTCAAGTCAACAGTTGAAAATGGTATCAGAACGTGCAATCGAGCGTAAGGTTCCTGCAAAACCATCCAAGAAACCAAAATAGAGGATTAAGAAAAGAAGATAACAGAAGAACTAATTCTCCCCACAGACGGCGCCAATGATCCGTCATGAACTCTGGCATGGTGATCATGACCTCCGTTCTGGCTTCCGGCACGGTGGTGTTGGATCTCCGGCCACTCACCTAGCGGTGAGGGTGGGGTACCTGTAAGCACTCCGACCATCAAGTCAGGTATATCTCCAAGTGGATATAGTTCAAGTATTGGATTGAGTAAATGTAATGAATGAACGTGTGCACGTAGTATTTATAAGGGTTACATGGTTACAAAAGTCAAATCTGTCACCATCAAGGCTCCTGAATTTGCGGCGCACTGGATGGGTAGGTAACCATTTCCTCTTGCCGGTATGCTGGCGGAGTGCTATGTCGAGGGTTGATTCTGACATGGTGCTTTCGATGTGGCTCTGGGCCCTTTTCCTACTTGTGATCTGCACGTGCTTGTTCAATGGGTTCGATCCATAACAAATATTATATAAACATAATGTCATAATGTCAATACTGATATATAAATAATAAGTTAAATACTAATATATAAACAAAAAGTCAAACACTAATATATAACTAATAAGTAAAACAGTAAAGCACAGAAATAAAAATAATCAAGCAACATGATTGATAAGTGCAAATTACTGTGTTTATATAATAAAGGATTTGCACTTATCTTCTCCAGAAATTACATGTTTTTATGTAAAAGTTCACCTCTATTCCTTACTTTGTGAGTTTAAGAGTAAATAGGTAGTAATAATAAATTTTCTAACTTTAGAAATGTATTTTCAGGTGTTTTTGGAAGCAAAATAAGAAAATCAAGTTGCTGGAGCATATAAGAGGCTAGCGCTCGAGCGCCATACCAAGGCTCGAGCACTAGAAGCTGAGAAACATAGGATCCCTTCTGCCATAATACGTTGAGCATTGGATCCTTTCTGCTTAATGCAAGTGCTTATGATTGCCAAAATACTCTGCTTAATGCAAGACTTAGTTCCTAAAGTGCCAAGAGATTGGGCTCTAGAAACTAGTGTCTTAGAATCAAGTGACAAAGATATTTGCACTTGTGACTTTGAGTATGCATCTTTTCTTATAATATTTAACTTCTATTGAAAGAAACAAGGTTAAGTAATGAAACTCAATCCCAGGTTAATTGTTACTTCATTTGTTTATCTTTTTATCACGTTTTTATTTTCAATTCACAACCTATTATGTTTTTGAACATTTTATCAACTTAACTCTTAATCGAATAAATTCAAGTGCTCCCTGAGGACGATACATGTATAGTCTATACTGAAACGAGTTAATCCTTTCTAGATCTATTAAAAGGTTAACAAATTTCTTGCGCCGTTGCCGGGGAGCACGGTTATTTATTTCTTTTAAGTTTTAAGTTGACCTGTAAAAATCGTGAATAGTCATTCTTTTTGTAAGTATTTGTATATTTGCACCTAACTCTCACTATTGTTCCAGTATTTTTGTATGCTTACTCGCAACAAAAGCCAAAGAGAAAAGTTAGTATATATTGACGAAATCGAGGCATTTGCTAGACGAAAGTCTGCAGATAAATACCGTAAACAAAAGGAGGGAGAAAGTTCCTCAAATTTCTCTTGTAACTCTAAACATTCTGCTATTTTTGATATGGCTGCTGAAGTTCCTAATCCAACGAGGGTTGTAGTCCTTGGTGACTATGTGATTCCTCAAGGTCCAAGGAATCGGTCCGCTATTGTTTTGTCCCCCACTGCTCAGCAAATGGAGATTAAGCCATATTGGTATAATCTCATTCTGACTAATCAGTTTACGGGGAAAGATCATGAGGATCCGCATAATTTCTTGGAGACCTTTTATGATCTTGTAGCGACTATGGGCTTGGATGAAGCAAGTGCTGAAGAAGCCTATATGAAACTATTTCATTTAGCACTTATTGGAGATGCTAAGGAATGGCTCAAGACTCTTCCGAGTCAAAGTTTGAACACATGGAGTGAGGTTGAAGAGGCCTTTATAACAAGGTTCTTTCCTCCTTCTAAAATGATCCAAGTGCAATCTGAAATATCTGCTTTTAAGCAAGGGCAAGATGAAACATTTCACGAGGCTTGGGAAAGGTACCAAAGGTTGTTGCGAAAATGCCCAAATCATGGGTTGACCGATGTTGCGAAGCTTAATATATTTTGTGCGGGATTAAACCATCAATGGAAAATCCATCTTACCGCAACTGCTAGACGGTCACTGAAAACCATTGATTTACCTACTGCAATGGAAATTATCACTTCTATGGAAGCAAGTGATAGAGCTGGGCATCAGCCCAGAAGCCAAGTCTCAAAGCCCAAGGGTGTCCTGGAATTAAATTCTTCTGATGCTATTTTGGCACAGAATAAGCTTAGGACTCAATAAATTGAGCTGTTGAGTCAAACTATTACTCAATTGGTGCCAAAGCCGCAACAAGTTCAAGTAGTGAATCAACAAGCTCAAATAGGAGCATGTGAATTGTGTGGTGAAGCTCATTCATACATTCAATGTCCACATGCTTCTAGCCAAAAAGATGAGGAGTTGAATTTTGTAAATAATCAATCAAGAGGAAATTTCTTTTCTTTACCCTTTAAATCTAATGTTTCCAACACTGGAATGTAAAGGTGGAAGAATCCTCAAGGATAGAGTCAAACGAACTGGAAAAATTCAACAATTTCATCCAATAGGCCGCCATTTGTTCCATTGGTAGAGAGGACCATTAAATTGGAAGACACCTTGGATAAATTTATCCAAGCTTCATTGGCTAACCACCAAAGTAATGAAGCTTTCCAGAAAAATACCGAGGCGTCTATCCGAAATCTTGAAACGCAAGTGGGTCAAATCTCTAAATAATTGGCAGAGCTTACCACTACTCCATTCTCCGCTAATACCACCATGAACCCTAAAGAGTAATGCAAGTTCATTGTCACAAGGAGTGGTAAGGAGATTGGTAAAGGAATAGGGGATCATTTGAATGAACCCGAGGAAGGTGAAGGAGAAATTGAAAAATTAGCATGAAGGAAGTAGAGAAGGAAAGTGAAAGTGAAAGAAGTGAGGAGAAAAATAATGTAAATATTGAAAAATAAAAAATAAAAAAATCAAAAAGAAGGTTGAGGTCAAAGAAAAGATGGATGGAGTACCTCAGGTGAAGGAGGTTCCTTATCCTATTCATCTATCAAAGAAGACAAAGGAAAGGCAATATGCTAGGTTTCTAGACATTTTCAAAAGGCTTCAAATAAATGTACCATTTATGGAAGCTATGGAGGAAATGCCCACATATGCCAAGTTCATGAAGGACTTGTTGACGAAAAAGAGAAAATTCAAAGATGAAACTGTGAAACTAGAAGCCAGGTGTAGTGCCATAATTCAAAAATCCTTGCCTCATAAGACCAAAGATCCGGGTAGTTTTACTATCCCTGTTACTATTGGTGCTCTTCTCGTAGGGAAGGCATTACTGGATCTTGGTGCAAGCATAAACTTCATGTCGTTATCCATGTTAAAACGGATTGGTGATCTGGAAGTGAAACCCACTAGAATGACCCTCCAGTTGGCGGATAGATCATTAAAATTTCCTTATGGAGTAGCGGAGGATGTTCTAGGGAAGGTTGATAAATTTGTCTTTCCGGTTGACTTTGTCATCATGGATATCGAGGAAGATTTGGAGGTGCCTTTAATTTTGGGGCGACCTTTCATGAAAACGGCAAGAGTCATCATTGATATGGATAATGGACAACTCAAGGTACGAGTTGAGGATGATGAGGTAAAATTTGATGTGTTGGAAGCCATGAAACACCCAAAGGAAAAACAGTCAGCCTTTAGGGTGGATGTCATCGAGGAGGCATTTCTATTAGGGAAGCAGGAAATGTACAGCGCTAGCCCTTTAGAAAAAGCCTTAGTGCAGTCTCATGCGAAGTTGTATGACTTGGAGGAAGTAGAGATTGAAAAATGTTTGAGGGACCTAGATACTTTGAAAGAGGACCCCATGAAAACATTTGTCCAGGAAGAGTTACCCAAGGAAGAAAAGTCAGAAAAAATTAAGTTGGAGTTGAAAGTGTTGCCGTCTCATCTAAAATATGCATTTTTAGATGAAGGGGGAGGCAAGTCAGTTATCATTAACAGTTCACTATCTTCTGAGCAAGAGGCACAACTCTTGGAGGTTTTGAAAGCCAATGAAGGGGCGATAGGATGAGCACTGACGGATTTAAAAGGAATAAGTCCTTCTTTCTGTATGCACAAGATACATATGGAAGAGGATTTTAAACTTGTAGCCCAGCCTCAAAGGCGATTGAACCCAACAATGAAGGAAGTAGTGAGGAAAGAAGTGCTTAAGTTACTTGAAGCTAGTATGATTTATCGCATTTCCGATAGCGAATGGGTAAGTCCAGTTCAAGTGGTTCCGAAGAAAGGGGGATAACAGTCATTGCAAATGAGAAAAATGAATTAATACCTACAAGGACAGTGACCGGGTGGCGAATGTGTATTGATTATAGAAAATTAAATTAAGCCACCAAGAAAGATCATTTTCCCTTGCCTTTTATGGACCAAATGCTTGAGAGACTGGCTGGCCAGGCATACTACAGTTTTTTGGATGGATATTCTGGGTATAACCAAATTTTGGTAAACCCAGAAGATCAGGAAAAGACAGCTTTCACATGTCCATTTGGAGTTTTTGCTTATAAACATATGTCGTTTGGACTGTGTAATGCGCTTGCAACCTTTTAAAGATGCATGCTCGCCATTTTTTCGGATTTTGTTGAGAAATGTATCAAGGTTTTCACGGACGAATTTTCTGTCTTTGGGAAAAGTTTTGAAGAATGTTTGAACAATCTGAATATTGTGCTAGGAACATGTGTTCAAACAAATTTAGTGCTTAACTGGGAGAAGTGTCATTTCATGGTAGAGGAAGGGGTGGTGCTTGGTCATAAGATCCCGTCTAGAGGGATCGAGGTTGACAAAGCAAAAGTGGAAGTCATTGAAAAACTTCCACCACCCGTGAATGTTAAGGGAATAAGGAGTTTTCTAGGACATGCTGGTTTTTACCAGAGATTTATAAAAGATTTCTTCAAGATTGTCAAGCCACTTAGTAATCTTTTGGTTAAAGATGTGAATTTGAATTTTGATGCTAAGTGCTTGGAGGCATTTGAGAGACTTAAGGAAAAACTGATTATGGCCCCAATCATAGTTATTCCAAACTGGTCTTTGGACTTTGAGCTTAACTGTGATGCGAGTGACTATGCTGCTGGTGCCGTACTAGGCCAAAGAAAAGACAGAATTTTTCACCCAATACATTATGCTAGTAAAGTACTTAATGATGCACAGGTGAACTATGCAACTACAGAAAAAGAATTACTAGCAATTGTATATGGGTTGGAAAAATTTAGGTCTTATCTTATAGGGTCCAGAGTGATTGTATATACTGACCACGCAGCCATAAAATATTTGGTGACTAACAAAGAGTCGAAGCCAAGATTGCTTCATTGGATTCTATTGCTGCAAGAATTCAATCTAGCCATCAAGGATAAGAAGAAATGTGAAAATTTTGTGGCTGATCATCTTTCCCGACTTCATAACACAAAGGGGACTAGCGAATAAGAAGAAATTGTCGAGGAATTCCCCGATGAACATTTGCTGCTAATTCAAGAAAGGCCATGGTTTCCTGATATCGCAAATTTTAAAGCAGCGCGTATCATTCCGGATGGGTTTTCTTGGCAACAAAAGAAGAAGTTCTTAAAAGACTCTTCTTACTTCGTGTGGGATGATCCTTACTTATTTAAAATTGGAGGAGATGGTCTTCTGAGACGGTGTGTTTCCCGTGAGGAATCAAAAAGCACATTGTGGCATTGTCACAATTCACCCTATGGGGGACATTATAACGGTGAACGCACTGCAGCCAAAGTATTGCAATCTGGTTTCTATTGGCCCACAATCTTCAAAGATGCTCACATCTATGTGAAGCAGTGTGATAAGTGCCAAAGAACCGGAGGAGTAACAAGGAGAAATGAGATGCCTCTGGTGGTAATGCAGGAGGTAGAGGTTTTTGATTGCTGGAGAATTGATTTTGTTGGTCCATTTCCACCCTCTTTCACCAATGAATATATATTGGTGGGAGTGGACTATGTATCAAAATAGGTAGAAGCAATTCCCTGTGCAAGAGCTGATGCAAAGACAATAATGACATTCTTGAAAAAGAACATATTTTCAAGATTTGGGTCCCCGAGAGTACTCATCAGTGATGGGGGTTCGCACTTTTGCAACTCCCAATTAAAAAGGGTTTTGGAACATTATGGGGTGAGACACAAAATTTCTAGTCCATACCATCCTCAAACTAATAGTCAAGCTAAAGTCTCGAATAGAGAAATTAAGTGAATTCTAGAAAATACCGTTAGTGTTTCAAGGAAAGATTGGGCTATTAAATTGGATGATGCTCTGTGGGCATACCGGACAACTTATAAAGCTCCCATGGGATTGACTCCTTTCCAGTTAGTTTATCGGAAGTCTTGTCACTTACCGGTCGAACTGGAACATAAGGCATATTGGGCTTTAAAGTATTTTAATTTTGTCCAAACAACTGCTGGAGAAAAATGAAAAATACAACTTCATGAATTGGAAGAATTGAGATTCCAGGCTTATGAGTCTTCAAGGATATACAAGGAAAGGATGAAGTTGTATCACGATAAAAAGTTGGTCAAAAAGGCTTTCAGCTCCGGGCAATATGTTTTACTCTTTAATTCTAGTGTGAAATTATTCCCGGGAAAATTAAAGTCCAAGTGGTCCGTACCCTTTAGGGTTAAGGAAGTAAGGCTTTATGGAGCTGTAGAAATTGAAGACCCAGTGAAAAATGACAGCTGGGTAGTAAATAGTCAAAGATTGAAGCTATACCTTGGTGGTGACGTCGAGCGGCTAACCACCATAATGGGTTTGAAGGAAGCATAACCATGCTACAGGCGTCGAGCTAATGATGTTAAACAAGCGCTGATTGGGAGGCAACCCAATTTTGTGTGTTTATTTTTGTGTTTTTTGTAAATAGAATAAATAAATTTGATGAAGTTTTGAAAGAATTTTTGTGAGAAAGTTGAAAATTTGAGCACTTGAAGAAAGCTTCTTCACTGTCCAGTTTTTGGACCTGGCGCTCAAGCGCCAGGGGTATTTAATTGAGCGCCAAGATCAGCGCTGAAGCGCCAGAGACAGCTGAAAGGCCATTCTTCACTGCCATCTATTTTGGGCTGACGCTCCAGTGCCAGCTGTGGCGCTCCAGCGCCAGAAAAGCGTAAGGGTTGATCTGCTATTCAATGCACCAACGCTCGAGCGCCATTCACGCGTTGGCTTTAAAAACTGCGAAGATTGAGTTATCTTTTCACAAAATCTTGGTTCTCTCAACTGTTACATGCACATTTCTCTTTTCTCACACGAATTCCTTTCAATTCATCAAGTTTTGCAAGTTTTTTTTTTGGATTTCTGTTCATCATCATCATCATCATCATCATCAACATGTTTAGGTAATGTGCTTCATTTCTATTCTTCATGTTTCTCCATACCCATTTATGATGATTTTCTGATTTAGGAGGGTTCATAACATGAAAAGTAGCGATTTTGGTGTTTGAAAACATGTATGTTTGGGTTGTTTACTTACATTGCTTTGATATTGTGGACTGTCTTCATTGATTAAGTATCATGTTGAGTTAAAAATTCTGAACTACATTCTCCATAAAAATTATCTGAAATGTGAAGTTTGGAGTTGTCATGTTCTTGTGTTTAAATAAAGATATTGAAAATAGTCCCTTCCTTGTTAGAACCCAAATGCACATTGTATACTTACACATGATGATGATGATGATTGGGTTATTTTGTTACTAATTTAGGAGTTATGTTCATAATTTGTACAGGAACCGAGGAAAGGCACCCGCTCATGAGATCGATCGGGCTTCGAAGAAACGAAAGGAAGGCCCCCAAAGGAGAAGAGGAGGCTCCTCATCCCAAGGCGGTGGTTCTGACCATCCCCAACGGTTCATTGACCGGGAGAGGGCTGAACAGTTCCGGGTCATTGATGATTGGAACTTCATTGCGGAGCGAAGAGTTGAACTTTGGGATGGAGAATGTCAGGAGTTTACCGGCATCCTCACTCTTCGAAAACCGGTGGTCCATTGCATCGCTCCCGGAAAAGTTCGACCCGGAGATTGTCAAGGAGTTCTATGCGAACGCCTTTGGGGATAAAGACACCAAGACTCGTGAGAAGGTGTCCGTTGTCCGCGGTATTCGAGTACCATATGATGCCGATTGGATAAATGAGAAGATCGGTGGAGGAGTCATTTCACCTATCTCGTCCTACCAGAGAAGTGAAGGGGTGGTTGACGACTTCACAAGAATGAGGAATCAAGGGGATTTGGACCTCCAAACGACTTTGGAGAGGATTTTTTATGAGGATAGAAGGACTGTGGAGACAACTAGAAATGGAGTTCCTCACAAGGTTCTCCTAGGCAACATGATGGTCGTCTCCAAGCTTTGGATGACGTTTATTCTCGTCAACCTCCATCCGAAATGCCATCCCTCTGATCTCCCACTTGAGGAATGTCATCTCCTGGGTTGTATCAAGACTCCCAGCATCACGGTTGACCCAGCTCGGATTATTTTTGACATGATTTGGACCAATGTGCACAAGGGTGGCATGAAACAGAGCTTGGCATTCCCATCTCTCATCAATAGCCTATGTGAAGATGTGGGAGTCCCGGTTGTTCGTAGCCAGAAGATTCGAGAGCCCATTGACAAGAAATATTTCCGAAACCATTGGAGGACAGGGATCTGAATGCACCACCTGCACCACCAACGCAAGTTCCCCTGAGAACAATGGAGGATTTGTGGTGCCGTATCAGCACGAGGCTTGATCATAATGACAAGCAATTTGCTGCCCTACATCGGGGGTTGACTAGTCTTCACCTCTCCCACTACTCGATGGTCCAGCACTCTATGTCGGGCCAAACATTTTTCCAGCCCCCAGAGGCTTTTGCTACACATTTGGATTGGCCTGGGGACCAGCCAATTCCACCAGGGGAGGCAGCTAGAGAGGGAGGTGAAGGAAGTGGTGGTAGCGATTGTGTGAAAAAATATATATATTAAAAAAAATGTTTGTTTTGTTTCAGTAGCAAGTGTTGGTTCTGGTTGTGTGAAAAATGAAAAGTTCTTATGATGTTGCATGGTTTAAAAAAAACAGAGGAATTGTGAAAAATACTGATTTGAAAGTTAACCGATCATGAGATGATTTTTGTGCATTGGGAATTGTAAAAAATTATTTTCAAGGTTGAAGCCTTTTTAGCCTTGTATGTTGAGTGAATCCCACAAAAATGTATGAGAGTCCTCTTTGTTAACTTGAATGGATTTTGTTTGATTTTGTAATTGTCATGATCAATTGAGACTTAAAAATGATAAAGGCATAGTTTTCTTGATTAAGTTTGAGCCAAAAAGCTTACCTGTGAAGTTACATATTTTGTTGGTACCCGCTTTGAGCCATGAATTCTTTCTTAAACCCTAAGACGCCTATGTTAATGTTATATCCTTACCTTTGAGTTGGAGAAAAATATTTATATGTTTAGGGAGAATAATGGGTATATAAATGATGTATGATTCTGTTGGCTTAGAAAATGAATCAAGTGTTTCTGGTATGAGTATAAATCCTTGGGCAGCCTTGTGTAATATATGCGAAAAAGAAAAGAAAAAAAAGTAAAAGTAAATAAATAAAGAAATTGGAAGGTGCCTTGGAACATAAGAATGAGAAACACTTGAAAGAAAGTATGGGGTGAGCATGTTTTGTAGAATAGGTTGGGGGGAAGTTTGTAAGTAAATAAAAATATCTTCTCCAACTTGTTCTGCGTGACTATAAAAACAAAGATTCTTTGTAGCCCAGCCTCATTACAACCTTTTGAAAAGACCTCTTGATTTATTGTTCGATTTTGTGAAATGGTTTGATGGCAAATGAAAAACAAAATTCAAGTTAAGTGACATTGAGGAATGAGCGAAATTGACACCATGTAAGGTTTGAGAGTAAACCTTTGTTAATGGTTGATTACAATTTCCTTTGCACTTAAGTCATAAACTGTTTCGTTGCTTCTGTAAATTAGGTGATCATAAGTCTCTCTGAGCTCTTTCCTTGCATATCATGAAGATTGAAGTTTGACACACTTGCTTTAACCCATACTTGCCATGTTTCTTTTGTTGTTTTCTTTGTTTTTAGGGATACATTGCTTGAGGACAAGGTTGGGGGAGTTTGATAAGTGCAAATTAGTGTGTTTATATAATAAAGGATTTGCGCTTATCTTCTCAAGAAATTACATGTTTTTATGTAAAAATTCACCTATATTCCTTACTTTGTGAGTTTATGAGTAAATATGTAGTAATAGTAAATTTTCTAACTTTAGAAATGTATTTTCAGGTGTTTTTCAAAGCAAAAGAAGAAAATCAAGTTGCTGGAGCATATAAGAGGCCAGCGCTCGATCGCCATACCAAGGCTCGAGCGCTGGAAGCTGAGGAACAAAGGATCCCTTCTGCCAGAGTTATGATTCTGGGGCTTGAGCGCCACGCCAGGGCTCGAACACCATAATATGTTGAGCATTGGATCCTTTCTGCCAGAGTTATGAGCCTGGCGCTCGAGCGCCACACCAGGGCTCGAGCGCTAGACGCATTAACCAGGCAATTAAGCTCATTAACCAGCACGTGTAAGGCCAGCGCTTAAGTGCCAGGAGGGCGCTCGAGCGCCAGAGTCCTGCCTAAAACACCTATAAATACAGCCCTTCAGAAGTTAGGAGATATATTGGATTGTTAAGAAATAAACTACAAAGTATAGTGATTTAGTCAGAGTTCTAATACTCTTAGGTTTAGTTCTTGAAGTTCATGGCCTTGCTAGGCTAAGCTTTTCGCCAGGATTTAATGTAATTACTTCGTCTCTTGTTTCTTTCAATTGTTAGTTTTATATTATATATGAATTGGAGTTCTTCTTTTGTTCTTCTTTTCTTGGTTTAAGTTTGATCACCTTTTTCCATGTGTTAGTTTATTTGCGCAGTTAAGAAACTAGTTTATAAATGGATTTGGAGAAAAACTCTCATAAATTCTTCTAGTCTCGAGATGGATGGAAGTGCTTATGATTGCCAAAATATTCTGCTTAATGCAAGACTTAGTTCCTAAAGTGCCAAGAGATTGGGCTCTAGAAACTAGTGTCTTAGAATCAAGTGACAAAGATATTTGCACTTGTAACTTTGAATATGCATATTTTCTTATAATATTTAAATTATATTGAAAGAAACAAGGTTAAGTAATGAAACTCCATCCCAGGTGAATTGTTATTTCATTTGTTTATCTTTTTATCACGTTTTTATTTTCCATTCACAACCTATTATGTTTTTGAACATTTTATCAACTTAACTCTTAATCGAATAAATTCAAGTTCTCCCTGAGGACGATACACGTATAGTCACTATACTGAAACGAGATAGTCATCTGTCCTCTTCCACTGCCTCCTCATGTATGTGTAATGGGACGGTAACCATCTACCACTGCTCGCAATGATATGGATTCGTCGTAGGTGATCATACAGTGGGTGTCCCATACCCATCTATGTTGTCATGGAGCTGGCCAACTCTAGCACCTCGGTCCACATCGAGTAATGGCTTTGATTTATCTCTAATGTGGCTACTCTGCATGTGGGTGGTGCACTAGATGTGGCTCCTCCGGCTGTGGCAATGGCTCATCTGGCTGTGGCTCCTCTAGGAAGTACCGTGTAAAATACTTTGCATATGAGTTCGGTGTCATCCACGGGTGTGATACTTGTAGATACCAACAAATGTAATCAGGTGAACATGCCGCATGGGAATCACCAACAGGGGGAATGTCCTACAAGTATGCAAAATGGCATAATACCTTCTCCGGTCGATAGCGATAAATGACCCACCCATGATCAGGAAGTGCATGATGTGCTCTGTCATATGACATCCATGTCACACGCTCAGGTGTAAGGTCGTCAACCTTCATGCGGAATGGCTTTGTATCAGGTGTAGCACCACGTCCCTCATGCCATCGAGCTGCAAAATGCATGTCCTCCATAAAGTTTCGTCTCACCCTATTTGCTGTCAACGAAGGGAAGTGCTCATAAATCCAGCATTGAAACAAAAAACAATATAAGTTACGACATTTAAATAATTATAAAACCAAATTAGAGTAATTGAAGTTAACCGTGCATACTTGTAACAACAAAGCAAATGATTCGAACTGGCAAACCTTCTGCATGTTGGTATCCTTCAGCTCCTCATACATGAATTCCATTGCCATCAGCCCCATGCAAATCCCCCCACTGGGCTCAAATCGTAGAGTAAGGGATGGTACTTGACCTTCACTGCCCACCATGTCTTGTCAACAAAGATCGTCAATCAAAGGAGCAAAAGAAGGTAGTCTCTGGCAGCATGTACAGCTTGACCGACCGCATGCTCCCTAATAATTGCGGCCAAGGTACCAAAACGAATGTGAGAGCCCCTTGCCCTGTCAACCTCAACTCGAGTCGCATAGTTTGTCATGCCCAACTCTAACTCCAACATACCCCATGCTTCATCCTTCAAAAGCTTCACAAACGATTAGAACTGACCTTCGAAGGGAAGTTGGTGATGGCCTCCACGTAATCTAGAGTGACGATCATCCCTTCTACAGCAAGATGGAATGAGGATGTCTCATAATGTCACCTCTCTATAAAAGCAACTACCAAACCCCTCTCCACCTCCTTGTAGCAACACCGGACAATGGGAGCAAGGTCAGAGGTCTCCAACACCACTCTTGCTCTCATGACTGACCACTCTCATATGCTTAGGGATCTTACCGTGGAATACAAACACGATTTACAGTTTCATCAAAACAAATAAGAAGAATTTCATAAAAAATAAATGCAAATTTATAAATTGTTTAATCATTACTTGTCCATGTCAAACATAGTGGGCCTTGTGTAGGCGATAGTCCACTTGGCGCAACACCATCATCTCCACAGGACCGCCAAGGAATGGAGCATACTCCTCAGGAATGGCCTCTATCTGCCTAGCCATGCTCCTCGTCCTGTGGTTCCTCGTCGTCATCGTCATCATCCTCACCATCATCATCAACCCATGCTGCATGTGGGTAACCCAATGCAGGGTTTTCTGGTACATCAGGTTGTTGAACCTCAACATCAGCAAACTAAGCATGCTGAAACTTAGCAACGTCAACAACCTCAACCTAATCATGCTAGTCCTCTATGGCCTAAGCATGAGCCGCCTCATCATGCTCTACATGATCCTCTACAAACTGGCCGAGGCTCCTGTTGCTGCTCTTGTGCATGGCGTGCGAATGCATGTGAATTCCTACCACGAACCATCATATCTGCACATTAAACTCAGACCATTCAAAATACAACAAACGGAAGTTAGGTAGAACAACGGAAATTAACATCTTATTCTAAAACTTGTTAGTCAAACTAATATTAACTTCTGTTAGGCAACAGAGGTTAACATCTGTTTAGTGTTCATACGGAAACACAAGTTGAACAAAACGGGCATTAACTTCTTATAGATCCAGAAGTTAATAAATGTATCACATTCATTCAGAAAAAAACAAGTTGAACAAAACGGATATTAACTTATGTATGAAAATAGAAGTTAATATACGTTTCACATTCATTCAGAAAAATAAGTTACACAAAACGAATATTAACTTCTGTATAGAAACATAAGTTAATATTTGTTTCACATTCATTCAGAAAAACCAAGTTACAAAAAATAGATATTAACTTCTGTATAAAAACATAAGTAAATATATGTTTCACATTCATTCAGAAAAAACTAGTTGAACAAAACGGATATTAAATTTTGTATACAAACAGAAGTTAATATCTATTTCGTATTAATATCTGCTTCTTATTCATTTAGGTAACATGGATATTAAATTCTGTATGTATATAGATGTTAATATCTATTTCGTATTCAGATAGCAAAAATTTAAACAAAATGGATATTAACTATTGTATCAATATAGAAGTTAATATCTGTTTAGCATTCATCTAACCTTGGGTTTGCAAACACAAAATATTCCACAAAATGGCCCAAAAAATACCTGGATAGGTGCGTAATAGGAAGACAAAGACACTTCCAAGGTTGGATTCTTCTTCTCCAATGAAATAGTGGTAGTTTCGGTTGTTCTTGGTGTTTGTTCACGGTGAAGAGAGAGAATATCAAGGGAGGAAAGAGAAACAAAGTGGAGTACAGGAAAACAGAAATTAATCTCTATTTTGAATTGGATTTAAGTGACAAAACGGATATTAATATCCGAGCGAGGAAGGAAACAAATGTTAACTTTTATTTCAGGGTATTTTTAAGTTGAAATACAGATATTATTATCTAAGTGAGGAGTCACGGTATTTTTTAGTTGAAATTCAGATATTAATATCTGAGCGAAATAAGAAACAGATGTTAACTTCTGTTTGTAAATGTGGTGTGTCTTAGAAGGCTTTAGGTTGAAAAATGAATGTTAACATCCGAACACGGGGTAAAATTATAAAAAAAATAACGTCGTGTGGTGAACTAGAAAAAAAGGTTAGTGAGCAAAATAACATCATCATGGTCTTCAATCTTCCGTCTCCATCCTACAAGCCACGTATTTTAAGTAAAGTGGATGTTTATATTGCTGATATATTTACCATCCGTTGTAAGGTATCAATTACATAAGTAGAGAATAAATTCGTTGATTCTCTCAACTCTCTTTGCCTCTTCTTCTTTCATTTATTTCATTTACTCTCATCCTATCTATAAGATATTTTTAATTAAATCATTAATACCAACAAAAGTAGTTAAATATAATTAGTTGTCATAAAAATTAATTGATATGTCAATTTTATCCTTAAAATATTTGCATTAATGACCTTAAGTTTATAATATGAAAAGTAGATATAAATTGAATTATTTAATAAGGGTAAGGAAGAGAAATTCATATTAAATGCTTTATAGAATGTTATGAGTGCCTTAAAAAAGGACCACTAAAACTAGTGTTAGGTATACGGCCAGCGTGCACCCCCCACAATGGCCTGCGGATTAACGGGCTAATCTGTGTAAGCCCGTGTCTTAAATGGACCAATAAAATTATGGCCCGCATTCGCACCGTAAATTCGTGGGCTACCCGTCCCACATAAGCCTCTTTTTTCCATTTTTTTTTGTATTAAGTCTATTTTTCAGTTTTTTTATAAAACAAAATGGTTTTTTTCTTCTATGATAAAACTGAATGTGATTTTACTTACTATTTCTATTTGCCTATTTCTATTATTATCTTATTTCTCTATTTCAAATTTTTAATTTCTATTTACAAAAAAATTTAAAAAAAAACCAGGCCTAGCTGCATCTCTTTTGGGCCCTTAGGCCTAAAAACTTCATTAAAAAACTCAGTATTAAAGTACGCGGGGCCCGCAAATTTTATCTGTTTTGCTCGTGCACAAACGGGGTGACCCGCATAAGCCCGCAATGAAAATGGGTTGATTTTTTTGTAACACAAATCCGCGTAACCCGCGAGCCCGCAGATCAGCCCGTGGGTCCCAATCCGTAGACCCAGCTCTAACTAAAACCCTCTAAAATGTGTCTTATAAATAAGACAAGAGGGAGTTGTTATTTTATAACAGATATGGTTGTTTTTCTTCTTAAATAGCTGAAATCTATATGTATATTATATACTAAAAGAGAAGTCAAAACTAGGAGATTGATACATCACATATACTCTTTCATAGCAAGTTTCCATATAAGCTTTTTCACACACTTGACACAACTCAATCACACTACTATACTCCCCTACAATCCACTCTCATTTTCTCTCTCACCATAATTAATAACTTCTTTAAATCAAATTTAACTATAAATTAAATTCAAAGAAAATTTAACAAAACAATTATAGTACATTTTTTTAAAAAAAAAAAAAATCAGTTACAACTTTTAATATATATATATATATATTATCATTTAAATTAATGATAATTTACATAATTAAACTTAAAATATTATTTTAAAATATGATTATAAATATTTTAAAAAATTAAGAAAAAGCTAATTAAATTATTTAATTATTAAAAGAAAATATTTTATATCCAATCAAACTAATTTTATAGTACTTAATATTTAACATTTTAATAAATTTGAGTACAATACCAATCATTAAATTATTTACTACATATTATATTATTCATTCACCAGTTCATGGTCAACTTTAGAATTTATAATTTATTTATTATAGAAATTAAAGATATTACAAATTTAAAATTTCAATTATACTTTGACAAAAAAAATTATAATTTATTTGCCACTATTTAGTTTATTATATATATACAAATAGATACTCTTAATTTAGATTATATATGCACCTCTGTATTTACATCACTTTTTTTACATTTTATATTTTTTAGAAAATTATCATGTAAAGCCAAATTAACATGAAATATCATAACATTCAATAACCCAATAATAACAAGATGATTATATTATCAAAATTCGAGTTATCCGGCTATAACATATCTTCATTCTAAAAAATAATCAATATCCTATATATTTCTCCATCAATCTTAACTATTTTAATATTATATAATTTTTTAAATAGTATCTAAACACCAAAATACTTTATGTATTTACCTAAATCTATTTTCTTTTTTTCAATTTAATTCATGTAAATGAATTATAATTAGTTTTATCTTTTAATACCAAGAAATTATCTAAATGATAAAAAAAAAAGTAAATTGCACTAATCACCCTTGAGGTTTTGTTAAATTATATTTCACCTCATTCTTAAGGTAAAATTGCACTCCACCCCATTTTATTAGCCGATATTAAAGGAATCTATAAAATGCTAACGTAATATTCTATGGTAAACTATGGTTAATTATTTTATTTAAATTTTTTTTACATTGAAATTATTAAATCAGGCTAAATAACTTTTTGTCTCTATTTTTTATTTTGGTCTAACTTAATTAAAAAATTTTATTTTTAGTGCATAATATTATATTTTTCATGACATTATTTATTTTTCAAGCAGTCAAAATAAAAAATTGAAATTATAAGACCAAAATAAAATGGAGTGTTGCTATTTATTGAGTACGAAAAATAACTTTATGAAAGTGAACGAAACTGAAATTAATGAATGGGATCTTATAACACACAAGGGATGGTAGAAAAAATGAGCGTTGTGAAAAATATTCATGGTTCTATTTAATTGAGAATTTTGTGCAACAAAACATTCGTACTAATAAGTATTTTTGAATAAGAATATTTTTTTAAAATAAAAGAATAACTGGGACAAAATAAAAAAAAAATTGAAAATTTTGCCTGAATTAAAAATTTATTTAAACCTATTTTTTATTCAATAAAAATAATTTATTGTCACCATTTCAAAAATCATTATCAATTCCATGATCTTAAAAGTTTCTTTTTCCACCCATTGTCCATTTCAATTTGAGATAATCATCACAATACTATAGTTACTATTTTTATTTTCCACCCCCATTATTTTTCTTATTTTGGTCCTGCAGTTTATTTTTTTTTTCTTATTTTGGCCCCCTAAAAAAAATCCTAAAAAAGTTAACATTAAGGTCTAAAAATAAATGTTTTCAAATAATTTAGACCAACATTGAAAAACAATGTATAAGGACTACAAATTTATTTAAGCCTAAAAAATAAATATTTTTATGTAAAAAAATAATTAACCACTAAAAAAAGAAATTCATTATAGTTAATCATAGAATATTTTGTTAGCATATTTTAGATTCCGTTAACTTTCATTAATAAAATTGGATGGAGTGTAATTTTATCAAATTTTAAGGGTGGTTAATACAATTTACTATATGAAAAAATTGGCTTATGAAACTTTTACTACAATTTATATTTTAAATTGTTATATAACACTTTCATTTTACACGAATATTTTACATAAACAACATATTTACTTGCATAACTTATTCACATCTTTTTAAATTAATATTTAGTTTAACAATTTCTAAACAATATAATATATTATATGTGCATTTTGACATTCGCGTAGGGGTGAGTTTTTGGTTAGGTCAATTCGATAACCTGACCAGTCCAAACTAATCTACACATTATTTTGAGTCAACCCAATCCAATCGAATTAAAATGTATCAAACCCAATGAAATCGATGTGATTTCGTTCAATTCTCGGATTTTCATTTATGAACCAAATCCTATCCAAACGAAATCGATCAAAATTAAAACTATGTAGTTTTGATATATTGATATATTTGATATATATAATTTTGAAATTCAAATCTGAGGCTTAATAATGAATACATTAAAACCTAAAACTAAAAGTCCAAAACCTAATTTCAACAAAGCTGCGCCTCAACTCCATCCTTGGTAAATATTGATATGTAGCTGCTGTTAGTTATTGCCTTATTGGTATATTTTCAATGATTTGGGACTTACGTGATGTGATGGCCGGATGGATATGCTTATCAATGTATGTAGCCTAGCCTAGCCTATTATTGGACAGTGACATATTTTGAGAACTATGATTGATTTGTTTGTTTTTAATTTTGTGATGTATGGTGACACTATGACTTATGAGTTTATACTATTACACATTATGAGTTAGATTTATACGTATGGGTTTATGTTGTTTATAATTATTTCTGTTTATTTTGTATATTTGCATAGATGAATCACTAAAAAATAATATATAAGTGATTTCATAAGCTATAAGTAATATAAATTTTTAAGAATTTTCAAAATGGTTTTAGAATTTAATAAATTTTTTATTTATCAACTTAAGACCCAACTCAACCCAAACTAAACTTAGTCGAGTTGGTTTAGTTTGGACGGAAGGATTTTTTTTAACAATACCAAACCAACCTCAACCCAATGAAAATTGTTTGGTTCAGATTTTAAAATCCTTCCAAACTAAACCAAATCAACTTGAACTCACCTCTATCTATCTGCGCATCGCGCGAGTCAACCTTTAGTTTCATTAAAAATTAAAAACCCAGCCTAATACATTGAGTTAATTAACTAAATAAATTAGAAGATAAATTTTTTAAAAGAATTAAAATAACAAATTTAACTATAAAGTACATGATGGTAGTTCATTTTGTTTCTTAGTCACATGTGTGTGGATAATGAAAAATTGTGTTTTGGATTAAAACATGAACAAAAAATTGATTGGTTTTCCACTTGTAATTGAAAAGTGAAAACTGACAAATTCAATACAAGAAAACTATTCAACTCTTTCTGGGAATGGTTCCGTAATATGACAGCATTCCCATTTCTGAAGGGGATCCACCATAGCGATGAGCTTCATCCTTATCTGAACTGCCAATAAAGTACTTCATAATTTATTTACATTTAGAAATATTATTATATATTTTTTTCCCATAAGTTTCTATAATTCTTTGCATTTGCACCAAGAAAATAAAAAACATCTATATATATGAATTAGAGAGTAGCAGCAGCTAACTAAGAAAGCAATAATCCAATCATTTTTTCCCAATTCGTTGTTTCTGCTACGATGCATAGAATCAACACAGCAAGGTCCATTTTTTCTGCGGTTTTCAGAAGGAAATTTCAGTCTCAGTGTGCTGCTTTCTCCACTTCATTGCTCTTCGATGAAACTCAGATACAGGTTCCTAGTTTTACCTTGAATTTTTCTGTGATAACTTCGTCGAAATGATTGACCTATTTTCTTCCCTAAAATAAAATAATAAAAAAACCCTATTTACTAGTACAAGTACTTCAACTTGGTTTACCTTAATTTTTCTGTAGAAAGTGTATATGATCAATAAAATTAGGGAAAAAAAAAACGTATTTTTCCGTAGAGAAATGGCACCCTCTCAGTTTTTGCTGGTTTATGATTCTTCTTCACATTAGCTATTTCAATTATTCTGTCAAAGATGTGGAAAAGTAAAATCCAAACATAGTTGCCATTGACGCAGAGTTCTGTATTTTGGCAACTTACAGAAGCTAGCTTGAGATTTTTCGTTTAGTTGGCTGAAAAATATTCATCTAGTTTACAATGAATTGATGATCAACAGGGTTGAAAATATTGAAATCCATTCATTTTGTAATATTGGCTTAAGTGTTTGGTTTTACAACGTGAGATCCTTTTTCACTTTGAAAACTGTTATCTGAGTTAAAACGTTTTAAAAAATATTTTATTTCTGAAGTTGATTTTCTTAATAGCTTCTCAAAAGATGAACTACATTATGCTTTTAATGATTTGAAACTTTTGTTGCATGATTGATGATACAGTTCAAAGAAAGTGTTGCTCAGTTTGCAGCGGAAAATATTGCCCCTCATGCTTCAAAAATAGATCACACCAATTATTTTCCGCAGGTCTGTATGAACATCTATTTTTATCGTGTCGATGAACATGCCTCATAAGCATTGAACATTCTGATTGTGTTTTCATCTAATTTTAGGAGGTTAACTTGTGGAAAAGCATGGGAGATTTTAATCTCCATGGGATCACTGCACCAGGTAGTCTTTTATTTTTTGTTTACTTTTTTCCTTTTCCCCTTGCATTGCTGCATCAAGTTTCTGTTATGTGAAAAAATTTCCTTCTGAAGTTGTTGGTGTTAGCTGCCAAGGTGATTTCAATTTGGCAATTTTAACTTTCCCCCGTAGATTGCTTGGTGATTGTAAAAATAACATATGCTAATAACTCTTCCCTCCTTATAAAAAGGGTGGATCCTATTTTATTTTATTTTTTTTCAGATGTAGAGTAGAAATTAGTCATCTATTCACATATAGTTTTCCTTCAGTTTTATCCAAGAAAATGGTTCAGTTTTATCAGTTTCATTCCACAAATGGAGTCATATGTACTAGAAGTAGAGCCTCATTCTTTATGAATTGTTTTTGTTGGGTGTCTGAACTTCAGATTAGTATAATCTACATGTTTTATAATAAGATCATGTGCTTGTATGCTAACAAACTTTTCAATTCTCTTTCTGCTTATTTGCAGAGGAATATGGAGGACTTGGTTTGGGCTACTTGTATCACTGTATAGCAATGGAAGAAATTAGCCGTGCTTCAGCATCTGTTGGTCTTTCTTATGGTGCTCATTCTAATCTGTGTATCAATCAGCTGGTAATTGTGGGGACTTGAGTCTCTTTCATTGTATATTTGGTGAACCTCTGTGAGTCTTCAGCATGATCGATCTTCTGTTTTGTTTAGGTGAGGAATGGAAGTCCTGCTCAGAAACAGAAATACTTGCCAAAGGTTCTAGTTCTTCTTTTTTTAATCTTCTTATTTTCAGTGCAATATTTACTGCCTTTCCCTATTCCTGATGATTTGTGAGGATTGGCGTTATCATCCAGTAATGCTTGTGATTAGTCTTATCTTTCCACTCATTTCTTGTGGTCATTAGTAATCTTTTGTAAACTTTCTTGTCTGTCTGTCCATCTGTCTATTTGTGGGCTAAGTTATTGTTTCTCTTCAAATTTGTAGCTTATCTCTGGGGATCATGTGGGAGCTCTGGCAATGAGTGAGCCTAATTGTAAGACACGTGAAATTGAATAACGGTATGCTATATATTTAGATATTACAAGGAATTCTCAAGTTGAAATGGACTTGTCTGCAGCTGGTTCTGATGTTGTCAGCATGAAATGCAAGGCTGATCGTGTAGAGGGTGGCTATGTACTTAATGGGAACAAGATGTGGTGTACTAATGGGCCAGTTGCTCAAACATTAGTATGTTTCTTCGAATTTCATTGCCTTTGCCTCTAGATATTTTATTGACTTTGTTATTGTTAATTGTCCTTAAGAACATCAAAAGGCAATGTTTCCTCAACTTATAATTTCAATGGATCATATTTCCATGTAACAACAACATATTATTATCATGATATGTGGACCTGATTGCAAAATAATGAAGAAAATGTATGTTTAAACCATTACTTTTGTGCTTTAGATTATTTGCATCCATCATTTTAGTCTCAAACTTTAACCTTATGCTGCAGTCATCGATTTTAAAAAACAACATTCATAGTAGTTCTTAATACCTGTAAAAAATCAAGTAAAAGAAGAACTAATGTGAATGACGTTATGCAAAAATACTGCTGGGTTCCAAGTAAACCATCTGTTTAGATATTTAATGTGGATCGCATATTTTATTGCATGCATTTCACTTCTGTTTGATATGGCAGAACTAAAAGGACTATTTTTATTGTTGTTGACTAATTTATTTAACTATGGCTTACATGGGGAAACAGGATACCACTTGGTAAAAGAGTTGATTTAATATTTAGACATATGGTGAGAATACATAGCTCATATTTGACTCTGTTGAACTGAATCAGGTTGTCTATGCAAAAACAGACATAGCAGCTGGATCAAAAGGAATCACTGCATTTATCATTGAGAAGGGAATGCCTGGGTAATTTCACTAAAACTTGACACAAGTTATATGATATTGAGTGGACAAATCTATGTAATTCAACTTAGTCAATTCTTGGGCAATAATGTTATAAAATGCTATGGCCAATCCAATTATGGGCTGTTAATCTTTGCTGACATCACATGATTTTGAGCTATAATTTCACTTTAACAATTGATGCTGGTCAAGCTATTGGATGTTAAACCATACCTTACACTAAATTTCTCTCTGGTGTCATTCAACTCTAGACTCATGTAGTCGCAGTTCACATGTGCTTATAAGGAACGGAAAATAGTTTTAGGTGAAAAAAATACTTTCACATTTTTTCATCAAATAGTTCGAATTGTTTTATTTTTTATGGATAAACCAAAGAAACATCATTAAGGAGTACAAGACGTACTAAAAATAAAACAAAAGAGTTAAGAAAAAGCTAAAAAGTCAATCCACTTCCACAAGGAGGAAGAGATAAAAAACCTCAACCCAAGGAACACAATCCATACAGAACAAAAAGAGCTAAGAATTAATAATACATGTAGATGGGTCTTTATGCCACTTAAAGTATAGACAAAACAGGAGTTGGTCTTTTTTGTCCATAACCAAGAACGAGCTTTGATCGAGTCTATAGCCTGGTGAAAATCCTTCTCTGAAAATTATGGAGGAGAAATAAGTCATGATCACTCAGAATAACATCCATGTAATATAAGAAAATAAAAACAAAAATCTTCTCACACAGTTTATAGGCTGAATTCAGCCTTGCCTAAATAACAAATAATTTGATAACAGTGAGAAAATAGCGAAAGATGAAGATCTGACATTTTTTTGTTTGACTACAGATTCAGTACTGCACAGAAATTGGATAAACTTGGGATGCGAGGAAGTGATACGTATGTGTGTATGCTTATGAGAATTTTCTATGCTTAATCCACTGCAACCACTTCCCTTTCTTCTACTGATGATATGGAATTGTGTGGGCAGATGTGAGCTTGTCTTTGAGAATTGCTTTGTTCCAGAAGAAAATCTTCTTGGGAAAGAAGGGAAAGGTCTTGCAATTGCTTTTGTAGTCTTCTCTATTATTTTTTGAATTAAAATCACCTTAGGTTATTTGGCAGTGCTCGGATGGACTTGAGAAGAAATAACCGATATTTTTTTTTAAATGGTAAAAAGAAAAGAACCTATTTTAATGTTCTGTTTACAAATATTTTTTGCTAGCTATAATTTTTCTCTGGGATACAATATTTAAGAAATACTTATATTAAAAATCACTTACATTTAAAACCACTTCTGCTTATTTCTGAAGCTGAGGATCTTTTGCTTCTAAAATAGGTGGTAACTCCAATTTTGCTCCCACCTTCCCTGGGGGAAAATTTAAGTATTTATATATATATATTTTTCTGTAAAACTGAATCCAAAAGGCTTCATAGCCTGCAAAAGTTTGTTGCAAGACTATGATTATTCTTAACATAATATGCTCACATTAATCAAGAAAAGAAATATTTTTGGTCATGTTCTTATCTTTCTTCTGAACCAGACTTTTTTTATTCTAAAGGCAGCATTTTCCAAGCGCACTTAACAAATAAATTTGTGGAAATTAAAAGAAACTCTCCAGTGAAGTAGGGGCATTAGTTCTTGTCACTTTTTACAATTTAAACGCTGATAAAAGAATCACTTTTGTTATTCATTCTATTCTAAGTCAAGTGTTAACCATAGACAGGTAATAATACCACATTTTTCTTCTAGTTCAGGAGTCTATGTCATGATGTCTGGGCTTGATCTGGAGAGACTTGTTCTGGCAGCTGGTCCCTTGGGCATTATGCAGGCATGTCTTGATGTTGTCCTTCCTTATGTTCGACAAAGAGAACAATTCGGTCGTCCTATTGGGGAGTTTCAGTTAATTCAGGTTCATAATATGAACAGCATAATTTATTTTCTGCAATTATCCTGCCTGTATAATTGTGTCTGAATATTTACGATCACACCGTCAATTGATATTTTGGTTGCAGGGGAAACTTGCTGACATGTATACTTCTTTACAGTCCTCAAGGTAGAAGATTCTAATGTCATTGCGTTCTTTACTCTTTCCGAATGAGTTTGCACTGTAGTAGACTAGATAACATTCTGTATTTCAGGTCTTATGTGTATTCTGTAGCACGGGACTGCGACAATGGAAGAATTGACCCAAAGGTGCATCCACATACCTTTATCTTATGGTTGTATTATTGGTGTTATTATTATTTTAAAATTTTCTTGAAACTTGAAAGTATAGCTTTGTCATTGGGTCTTTTAAATCAACTGTATTGCATGACATACAACATTAACCCTAATATTTTTATTTTGTGTTTGTTTTCTTTTACCCTGTATATTTTGTTTTGGGTCCATTTTTGAATGGTATAGAATGAGTGCAACGTGCAGGGGCATCAGTGAATTATAATTTTATGACGCTGTCATGATATACTATAAAATGTTTCAAATTATCATTGTTCAAATGTTTATATTATATTTCTGCAATTGTTTTGAACTCAAGCATAAACATAAGCTAGGATATTGGTTCATTATGATTCTATTATCTGCAACTCTCAATTGTTTAGCCATTATTCAACGAAAATCATAGTGTCTTGTCTACTGTTTTCAGGATTGTGCTGGAGCTATACTTTGTGCAGCTGAAAGAGCAACCCAAGTTGCTTTTCAGGTAAATAAGTTGCTTTAGGGTTGTAGAATTGCAATTGTAACTTTTGTTCTTTTAGAATTTGGATTCTCTCACGTTTCTTTAGGTCATGTTACGAGATGGATTGACATAACACTAAAAAATAATATGATTGGTTGTACATAAATAATAGTATGTAGATCCCGCAATTATTGTGTTTTGTCAATCTCTCTCCTAACGGTATAAAAAGGAACATGAAAAGATTCAAATCCGTTCATCAATCCACAATTCCACATGTTACGGTGCCTCATTATCTGCACCAAATTTGCAGGCAATTCAATGTTTAGGTGGGAATGGCTATGTAAATGAGTATCCTACTGGTCGTTTACTGAGAGATGCAAAACTCTACGAGATTGGAGCAGGAACTAGTGAGATCAGAAGAATGATCATTGGACGTGAACTCTTCAAGGAGCAATGAAAAAATGACAACTTTGGATTTTGGCTAGTGCTGAGACCCTTGGAGATTTCTTTGCAAATATCTGTAAAACTAACGTTCATTCATCAAATGAGAATTATAGTCATGTGAGTGATCATTAATGCAAGTAATCAAAGCTTCCATGTCATATTTCTTTATTCTTTTGCTGTGAAAATCTTCAAGGCTATCCATTCTTCTCCAAGAAAGATATTTCAGGTCTGTCTTCCAATAATTTTTGTGCCTAAAGTCATGTGTGAATGTCTCCATCATAAGTATTTTCTTTTTCCAAGAAAGCTTCTTGGATAACTATAGCAAGAAAATCTAGTCATTTTGTAGCTGTAATTTCATTATAAAACCCTTTAAGGTTTATGTTACAACCAACTTTATTGCAAATCAACTGCTACTAATAGCATGATAATCATGATTCATAACAATAGTAGTATAATTACACCATTGTGACAGGAAATCTGAAGACCATCATCAGATCAGATATCATCATTATTACATAGACTAACCCTTATTTAGCTAGCTTGGTGCGCTTAGTTGCAAATCTTTTTAGCGCTAACCATGCAACTTTTGCTGGGCTTACAGGTTCAAAATACACGTAGATAATTAAATTTGTACATAGACAATACCAAGATAATAATGCTTAAGAATACCCTGAAACTTAGACTCTAACAACTGTTGGAGAATAATCAGGTTGACCCACTGAGGAAGACTTTGAAGGCTCCATAGTCACTGGTGCCTCTTCCAAACAGCTATAAGTATCATCACTGACTGTCCCAATTGTCATTTTCTCCACTTCTTCTTTGGTATGTATATGGATCTTGGACACCACATCACAAAACTCACTGTAGCCAAATCAAACATGCATTTATTTAGTATAACCTAGAAAGATGCAATTAGTTTGACATTTTAGCTTACACAGTTTGATTAAATAAGTTAAATTAATAATATAAAAAATATTACTTTGTCCATGTGATGTGAGTTTTATGATGGAGTGGACCCAGTAATTCCAAACTTAAAGTAGTCCCTTTGAGAGGTGGTCCATGTGATATGAGCCGTTTGATTCAATAAATTAAAGCTTTTGCCAATGCGGTGTGAGCTACCTGATGGAATGGACCATCAGTAGTATCTGACTCAAAGAGACCACTGTGTAATGACCCATAGAAATAAAAGAGATATCAGGTTCTATCCTATCAGTGCATGTAGGAAGAAGAATACTTACTGCCAAGGGTCATCTCCCACAACCATAATGTCATTCTCACTGTCAGTGTAGATGATCCTCCATCCCTTGTTAGGGTCTCTTAGAAGGCCTTCCATGCCAAATAGTATCTCTAGTTCAGTCATCAGGTCATTGTAGCTGCTCAATCTTGATAAATCAATGGCTCTTCCAACTAAGCTCCCTTGCTTGTGAACCTTCATTGAGTTTGTTATAATATGGGTAGGTAAATCATCAAAGAGAAACAAAAAATTCTATTAATCATCTAAGAGAAAAAGGCTCATCAAAATATAACTATGTTGTTACCTTCCCTCACCTTTGTGCAACTCCTTTTAGCAGAATTCTGTAAATTTTGGTTTGTAGTTTCTCCACACAAAGGAAATCCAAATAATATGCAGGAATTTACCTTCTCCTTCACATTGTTGTCACTTGAAATCCTCATACTTGAAGCTTCTAATGAGGCTGAAGCATAAATATTGTTCTGCAGCTTAAGCTCATTTGAAAGATCTGATTGCTCAACTTCATTCCTAATGATGGATGGTGTGTTAAATGGAACATCATTCTCTCTCTGGAAACTGGTGGTTTTTGAGCAAAAAATGCTCTCTTGACTAGCTTGGTGAATATTTATATCCCCATGAGGGAAATATGATGATTGGAAGTTGGGTTTAGTTGCTTGAGGTTGAGGGTTGAGGTTGAAATTTGTGAAATTTAGATTAGGTTTTCCCCAAGAACCAAGGTTGTTCAAACCAATTTTTCCTTTGAGGGATTTCAATGGACATATTTCTTGACCTTGCAAGACCCTTGGAAAAAACCTCTTGTTATTGGTTTCCATGAAGCCTGCTGCATAACTGAAAGGGTGGAGATTTCTTCTTAATCCACCAGTTGATGAAAGATTTGGATGAGTTGGAGAAGAACTCATCTCAAAACATGGCTGGTTTGTTGTTACTGTGTCACATCCATAGTAGAGTGACACAAAACCTGCATTTTCTTGACCTTGCAAGACCTTGTTTGGTGATCTTACTGACTCCTCAAAGCCCACCAATCCACTGCTTTCTCCTGCTGCTACCCCACCCACCAAGAAAATCAAAGAACAGAATCATGATTAGGAAGGAAAGATTAATAACTTAGCAACATGGGCACAGAGTCTTATAGACACAACCAATCAAAAGTTCAGAAGAAGAAATTGAAACAGACGTTTTAATTAAGAATTTAGTCCTTATACTTTACTGTTGACACCCTTTTTTGGTTTGGTTCTTATGTGAAAAACTCTATCTTTTGGTACCTTCATGGAATGAATTTAACAAATTAATCTATATGTTCCCAATGGTGATAAATTCTGTTGACATTTTACCCTATACGACATCATGCCATCTCAGCAAAGATGCTGGACACTTAATCTCACACCGTTATAACTTATAACAGGAACTAATCAATGAATTGATTTTACATACTACATACAAAGACCAAAACGAAATAACGATTTTAAGTATAGGTACCAAATTCCCAATTTAACCTTAAATTGATAATACAGTTTGCATTGAAATTTGATTTGAATAACATCAAGATCTTTTAGCTGGTTTGCTCACAAACAAAAAGGATTTATGCTACTTGAGTTCATAATAATCTCAGCTATAGAGCAAATACCAGTGATGAGGTGAGTGGTTGAGTGAACTGTCCTCAGTTTCTTGAGTCTTTGGGAAGACTGAATGCTCAATGGAGGCAGGGAAGCTAAAAGATCAATCTCCCATGGAGATATTCTTTCTTCATGATCACTCTCAATATCCTCATCCCATCTCACCTGTTGTTACATGTTAAATAAAGCTTACACTATTAATGAATACATTATTTATTTACTATATTCTCATTAACTCAGTTCAGAAACATTAATTAGCTTTGTTTAGGGGTTTCATATTGCAAGGCTCAAATCAAAGATCTTCTTTGGATACAACCATATGCAAAAGACTCTTTAGGAGTGTAGCATGAAGTTTGAAGAATGTTCAAGCATACATTATGCAGAAGAGTAGGGAAATAGGGTTAAGATCAAATGAGAAATGCTCTTATATTCTTGTGAGAATCATAAATCTTGAACATGGATGGTGAAGATTGATAGAGGTAAGGCCCACAAAATGAAATAAGAGTATTAGGATATGGAATGTTTATTCTTGAAACATGGTAGGAAATTAAGACAATTAGGATATCCGTAACAAAGGTAGGATTTTCATACTTAGGGAAAGTAGGATACTCTTTATATAAATACGAGATGGGATTACGAGATTGGGAAGGAGATTGGTATTCAGTTTAGTAAGATTGGGCTTAGCCCTTTGTGGATGGAGAAATCCTTTGTAGCGGGTACCGGGTAACCCTCGCAGAGAATTTATCTCCTTTGCTCTATTATTTCCGTTTAATATACACACCTTTCGTTCTTGTTCTTTATCTTTGTTTTTCGAGTTCCTAACAAAGATTGATTTTGCTCAATTTTAATCTCGACTATCTATGCTGGATTGTGTGGTCAAAATTTGTGGAAACACTTCTCACTTGGTATGTCTGCTATAAGAAGAAGGTCTTTAAGTAGAATTTTTAACTTTTTCTCAGCAGAAACTTTTCTTTTCCTTTCTATGTACATAAAGAACTCCACCATCAGGTAACTAGAAACTACAGTTAATAATTCTTTAACCTCATTTCTGAAAAATTGCAAATTACAATACAAAGAGATAAACATGAATATATATACTTCAATTTAAGTATCTGGTTAATAAAATCCAGTTAAACAGAGAAACTCAAAGTAAATTCAATGCTAGATGCATAAATATGGTATAAATATACTGCACAATAATAAAACAAAATTGCAAATGTACCATCAAGCACCTCCATTTTGATTTTGGCCATCTGTAAGGATCCAAATCACTTGTTCCAATTAATGTGCCACTGCTACACCTGCAAGATAGTAAGATGTTAATTATGTCACTCGCTATTAAACTTTTTTTGAAAGAAGACATTGAAGTGAAAACATATGATTATGTTTGTGGTTAAAGTTTACCTTCTTACTGGAGATTCATCCATTTCAATTCTCATTTGGAATCTTGTTCCAATGGTCAATGGATTCTTGATGCTTTTGACATATTTTTGGTAGGGAATAACAAATTCCGCATGACTTGCTCTGTGTATTATAGAAAATCAAGATTTGATTAATGGTTGAGATATATTAATGCATAAAAATCAATGTCATATGATGAAAGTTAGTATTTCTAGCTTTTGTCAAAAACGATAAACAAAATCTTATACAAACAGACCCTTAATTGTTGAGTGATCTTATCATCATGACATACATGAAATTGATTGAAATAATTGGAACCCAATGTTTTATTTCATTTAAATTGCCACAAGAAAATCAAAATCTAAGGATAAAGGAAACAATAGCAGTGTGAATTTCATATATAAATCTCATTGAAAGCAGGAAAATGTGATCAATTAGTAATAGTACCTTGGACTGTAGAAAACATGATATGTGCTTTTAGTGGACATTGCATTTGCCACAGAAGAAAGAAAATTGGGATAAAGGTTTTGGTTACCAACAATTGATTCAGGAAGACCATTTCTAGGTCTAATAGCTCTTCTGATTCCCAATCTCAGTTCTCCATTTTCACCCCTACATAGAAATTTATTAGTAAGAAACTGAAAGATAGTGAGTTATTTCTTATGATGTAGAGTATTAATTGCTTATGCTCTATCGAAAAGTCCACAAAAAGTAAGTTATTTCTTCAAATAAACGCACACAAGATTCTTAGATGCAGATAGAGATTTTAAGTCACAACATATAATAAAAATACTGTCAAAGTGGGAAATAATCAGCTGGTAGATAAAAGAAACACATTTTATATATATGTATATATATATAGATATATTATACCTTAGAAAGAGCACAGCATCACCAGAAACAAGATTCTTTTTGTTTACAAACATACTCCAGCCAGTAGTGAGTAGATGCCGTCTTGGCTGGCCTGACAAATCACCACATCCATTTTTTTTGACAAATTTGTAAGTATTTTCATTTGGACGAGCTTCATCAGAAATGCTTATAGGAGTAGGAGTAGAATTTCGTCGTATAAAACAAACTTCATAAGATGCTTTTAGATAAAGATAAGAGGTCTGTTTCTCGAATAAGCTTTCTCACTTTTTCAGAAACTATCCAAATAGGTGTTTATATATGGCAAATTCTTCTCTTACAAGCACTTCTGGAGAAACTTATCCAAATAGGCTCCATCCGAAGCGGCGCCTTGAGTTTCGTGTACGTTACCTCTATAAATATGGCGAAATTTCCACTCTACACCATGAAGGTCTTTGGCAACAAGCTCTTGAGAAGGTCTCTGCTGCTTATAATCCTAGTCAAAAGAATAGTTCACCCATTTGAGAAAACTGTTTTGAAAAAATTAATTTTTTTTTTTTTTTTTTTTTTTTTTTTAAATTGAGTGAAAGATGTGACACCAAAGGAGGAAAGCAGTCTTCAGCAGCTCTTCTAGGAACAGAAAAGCCACCATGAGTGCTGGTATCAGAAGCAGTTAGTGTTTTGCAGAACATGTGAGAAGTTGATTTTGTAATTGATCTTTCATCTCCCTCTTCTTCTTCTCCTAATTGCTCAAGTTCTTTTCCCTCTAAATTCATCCTTGACAACTGAAATCAATCCGATATATAGAAATTTGAGCATCATTTATCATTTCAAGCAAGCTAATTCCAAATTAGAGACAAGAATTCTTTGTTCTCATCAAGGTTTCATATTAAGTCCATTCCGCGACATCACGCTGCCACATCAAGGTTTGGACAGTCATTGAAATTGCATACGACCATGATTTTCATCCGCGATGGCCACATCCAACCCCATTTAACACAACTCCACTATAGTCGTAACGTAGCCGTAACAGCAATTTGAAACCTTAGTACTAACTACTTGTAAAAAAAGCTCAAATTCATAAAATTTAAATTAAGTAGAAATTGTATTCGTCTACATCACTCAAAGAAGAATCAAAATTCAACAGGAAAAATAGGAAATACACCACCAAAACATAAGAAAATTTGAAGGAAAAACCAACCTCAGCCAGGGGAAGCAAAGTAACTTGTGTATAAACCTCATCATTCTCCTTGTTGGCCTGTTCAATATGACAATTTAGCCAAAAAATAAATAAATAAATAAAATAACAAATGAATAGCATAGAGCCAACAAGGAAATGGAAGCTTATAATTACTTGAATTTGGATAAGAAACTCAAAATATATGAGGAGAATTGATTACTCACAAGAAGTTGGACATTGACAACCTTGCAAAAGATCTGTGGTTGAAGATCAAAAGTTGGAATCTCCAATGGTGTGAAAGGGGAAAAAGAAGAAAATTGTTCTAAGTGACCTTGTGGGAAATAAATCACCACATTTCCTTTCTTAGGCAGTGAAGTTAAAGGGCCAGAACAAGCATGCCAAAGCTCAACATAAGAATTAGAAGAAGAACAAGAAGAAACAGAAGCTGAAAAACAGGAACTTGAAGATGAAGAACAGCAAATTGAAGAGGATAAATTACAAAAAACACAAGCACCTTTCTTCTCATGACATTCCCTATCACAGAACACATTCTTCTCAGCCTCAGTCACTTCATGGTTCAGATCAATTTCCATGAACAGCTAGTGTTGTGAGACTCAAATTGAAGTGAGGAAGAACAAAAATTCACAATTTAGAGGAAAAAAAGAAGAGTGTGAGTGAATTTAAGAAAAATTGGAAGGGGCTATAACAACATCATGGAAAAAGAGGTGTAATCATATTTGGAGGGGCACCACAGGAAAATGGATGAACAGAAAAGAACAAGAAAGTCATGTTTCAGAGGGATTCCATGACAGGGTTTAAAGATGGGGAAAAGAAAAGAAGAAAGAGAAAAGAGTATCAAATCAAAGAAATATCAAATAATAACAAGAAATTCAAAGTATGATTCAACACCCATTTGCAGGTATTACTGAGAAGAGGGAGCAGAAGCAACAGACATAGACAATTGCATAGGAAAAACAAAAGGCAAGAAAAAGATAGTGGTTGTTTTTTTTTTTTTTTTGGATTAACATAATAGTGGGTTTTGGTTTAAAGAGTGTTAGAGACTTTAGAGTCATAGAGATAGAGTGAGAAAGAGTGTGTGTGTGTTGGGTGGGGGGACAATACAGAACCCACCCTCATTCTCCTTTGCTTTGTCTTAGCTTTTTATTTATTTGTTTTTCTTTCAATTTTATTAAGAGAAATTATAAAGTGTACATTGTAATTTTGGAGTGTAAGTGTATATAGGAAGAGATTGATAAAAGGCAAATGAAAAAAGGAGAGAAAAATAAAAATATTAACAATGATGTAATAGATAAAAGGAGATATAGAAGAAAAATGAGTCATAAAATGAGTGTAACGAATAAAATTGGTTCCTGTTAAAAAAAATAAAATAAAATAAAATTGATACATGAACAATTACTTATTATTATTAATAATAATAATAATAATAATAATAATAATAATAATAATAATAGGTAATTCTTCAAATAATAATAATAGGCAATTCTTCAAAAAAAATAAAAAAATAATAAGGGTAAATTACAATAACCCCCATGAGATTTGGGGAAACTGCTATTCACCTAAACTTCATCAAAATTAGCACTTCATCTCATTTTGGTCGGTTAACTAGCATTTTTGGCCCGTCAATCTATCACATAAGTATTAAAAATAACTTTTAATGTTAATAGAGGGTCCAGAACTTGCATATGTGACAAACTGGCATGATAGAACGGTTAGCAGTTAACTAACATTTTTGCCTCGTCAGTTTGCTACATTAGCGTTAAAAATAATTTTTAAAGTTTACAAATGGATATCTTTGTAGATGTGACCTATGGAAACGACAGAAACGTTAGCTAAGTAAGCAATCAACCGTTAACGGTTAAAGAAATGGGGTGAAGTGTTAATTTTAATAAAATTTAGGATGAAGTGCAATTTCTCTAAATCTCAAAGGGGTTATTGCAATTTATCTTGATAATAATAGGTGATTAGATTTTTTGACACTTCTAATTTAAAAAAAAAGCAAGTATTTTTTATATAAGCTTTAAAATGTCATTCCAATGATCTCTCTAAATTATTATACTTATTACACTGATCTTTTTCGAATTATAACACTTATTTCTCTGCTAGCTTTTTTGAAATTAAGAGAAATAATGTAAAAAACACAAACTTAAATCAGTGTAATTATCTCTAATAATAATAATAATAATTTCTTTCACTGTGATTGTGGGGTGAGAGAGTGATTGTGGCCCTCTATCAGTCTCTAGACAACATAAGTTAATGAATACGATAAATGTTCACCTAAAAAAAATGTATAAGATAAACAAACAAACATTCAGTGACAAATTGACAATTTCTTTCTTTTCTTTTTCCTTTGTGAATTTGCTGAACATATCATGAATGAAGACAATTTCAAAGAAAACCCAATCTGACAACTCATCAATCCACACAAAATATAGATTGGTCATTTTTTTGTTTTTTTGTGTATAAAAAAAATCACCAACCATTGGCAACCAATATTGTTGAATTTTATTTAGAAGGTATGTGTTAGAGTCTCTGATCAGGAGATAAAATCTAATATTTTGCTTAATACTAATTCTGGGAATAAGTCTAGTGCTCCTTGGATAGTCTATTATAGAAAGAAGAAAGGAATTAGGAAAAGGCAGTTAGTTGGTTGTTATAATTCTGTTATCTCTCTAACTTGTCCAAATACTAGGGAGAATAGTTAGTTGGGCATCATTCTTGTATAAGTTGATTTGGCAGAGATTATTCCCTGAGAGCTAAGCTGTGGGGTTCCATTGTACAAATTCATGAAGGTAATAAAAGTGAATTCCTCTCTTTTGTTTCCTAGTTCTAATATTGGTCCGACCTATCGGATCTTCGTCGGAGGGAAATCAAAACCAGCTTGTTGATGACAAAGAAAAGGAAGACGAATACTGATCAAAAGGTAGATGCTTTAGAGGAACGTATGGAATTATTAGAGGGTCATTTCGTGGCGATGAGTGATGATATGGCAGAAATTCGTTCTACTTTGAAGGCACTCGCGGTGCATTTGGAGAAGAACTGGAGCGAAACCCATATCCGTATCTAATTGTGGGAAATGGCGCGCATGGCATTGGATTGTCGCATCCCACCAGAATAGTGGTGTTGGATGAGTTTCAGTTGGCGACGAAGAAAGTAGAACTTCCGGTATTCGATGGAGTTGATCCACGGGGATGGATTAGGCGCGCAAAAGCATACTTCGACCATCGGAGAATCTTTGAGGGAAATAAGCTCAAACTTGCGAGATTGAGCATGGAGGGGAGTAGTTTTCTTTGGTTTCAAACATGAGAGGACTCACAAGATGTCCCTTCTTGGGAGGTGTTCAATGTAGCATTGGGTCAACGTTATGGTGGTTGCTATTTGGACGATCTGTTAGAGGAGCTCGTGGATTTGAAATAGACTAGGTCAATGGAAGAATTCATCAACGAATTTGAATTTCTCGCTGCTCAGATAGGGCAAATTCCTAAGAAAATATTCTTGAGTTTCTTTATGAAAGGCCTCCGCAATGATATCCTATTGAGAGTTCGTACTCTGTGGCCCAAAAATCATTTGGATGCGATGAGAATGTCCCAATGTGTGGAGGCAGAGATAGTTGGGGTTCCCTCGAAGGCCTTGGTTCCTAGCAGGAGTTGGAACAGTGGTAGTAATTGGCAAGGATTTAAATCTAATGCATCAAGAAGAGATGGATCTGTTGAACAAACCACACCCTATGCAAGAAGTAACACCGAAGATGGTGGGTTCTCATCGTTTGTAACCTCTACTAGTTCTTCAAACATGGGTACAAAGATGATTGAAGGCTTTGTGCTACGAGATAGGGGGTTTAGGCATATGTTTGAAAGGGAGGTAGAGGAAAAATGAGCTAAGGGCCTTAGCTTTTGGTGCAATGAGAAATATCACCCTCTTCATCGCTGTGTTAAGTGGAAAGAGTTATTATTGGAAATTTTCTTCTTCTAGGTTCTATACATTAGATACATCAAAACATAATTTTTAGAGTTTTTATGTTATGAAAACAAGAACAAGCAAGATGTAGTTAGAACATAATGTAGTTATACTATGAAAACAAGAACAAAACAAAATGTGGTATGAACAAAATGTAGTTAAAATAGAATTTGAATAAATACTTGCCAATTTGTACTAGAACTTATAACAATTATATGAAAACAGAACAAAACCATTACTAGACAAAATGCAAAAGACAAAATACAAAGACAATGCGAAGGATTCAAATAAGAAGAAAATGCAATAGTCATGCAAATAATATAAAGAGTTAAAGATTAAAACTTAATCAATAACAATAGAATTGATGAACATAGATTACAAAGAGTTTGACGGGTTGAGAAGGAAATTGTTCCTATATATACTTAAATATAGCTCCTGCGTAGTCCTTTGTAGCCGTTGGCGCCGTTAATGTATGTGTGACTATAGGCGTTTTGGATGTAAGTAAGGCGTCAAAAATTTTTTAGGAAAACGGTCCTTGTATCATAAAACCCATTTTCCTTGACTGGAAACTATCTCTAATACTTTGGATGGGAAAAATATGAAACTCTTGTGATGAGAAATGAAACTCATCGTTAACCCATATCTAAACTAGTGCCTAAGGGTCTCTATTTATAGAGTTTGCTATAGCAATTACACGAATAAAATTAAAATAAAAGAAATTGTTAAGTGTGGCTCAAATTTGTCAAAATACCTAATTTTGATGCTCAAAGTCATGATGATTAGTTCAATCACCAAGATTGTGTAGCAACATTTTTCTTTATTTAGGTGAAGTAGTTTAACTACTTTGCTGGACTTTGGCTTCTTAATTTACCTATAAAAGGTAACCTTAGCACCTTAGGAGAAATGGAAGTAAATACTTCACTTAGTATCCAAGTTTGGATATTTTTGTATTAAGTTTTGATACTTTGTAGTGAGCAAAATTTGAGGGATTGTGAGAAAATATTTGTACCCCTTTTTTCATTTTGAAAGAGTATTTTGTGAGAAGAAAAATAGAGAGAAAAATTATTTTTGTCCTCATTAATTTTAGAGGACTTGTTGTACTTTCCTTTTTACTTAGTGGAATTATTTTGCTTGTGATTGTCCGTAGTTTTTTCTCTCTACACTAAGAGAGTTTTCCACATTAAAATCTTGTCTCCATTACTTTTGCTTCTCTTTGTTCCCAATTGATTTCGATCCTACGCTGATGCCCTAACTGACCACTACCTAAGATGATGACAAGTGTCTTATGCAATTATCGGTGCCTTCTTTGTCTTTTGTTTCTCTTGTCTTGCGCTTAATTATGCTTTGAGAATGCAATGTGTCTTCATGTGATTTGATCCCTTGTATGTGGAAAGGAAAACTGCTGACTTGAGTCACTATTGTGCGTCTTTTTTGTGCACTCAGAGTCTAACCTGTATCTTTTATTGAGTGCTTCTTCATGTATCTTCATTGGATAACATTTTGCAATTTTTTTTAGAATTGTCAAAATGAAATTATGATATAGTAATTGTCATTGCAATTGATTAAAACTGTCAAATACTAACTTTCTTTTGACCATACCCAAAGTCAATTTACAGTTTTTCTTCACCTCTAACTTGGTCTTTAATTTCTTTCTGACTTGTGCCAAAGTTTCAGTATTAATCATTCATTCAAATAAAGGATGCTTCTTTATCTTTCTCTCCAACTCCTATATTCTTCCTTTCTCTCTTCCCTCTCTGTCCTTTGAAGGTGAATCTTCATCTGGGGTTTAGCAGGTCATGAATTTGGATTTCAATTTGATTTTTTTTGTGTTTTCATTTTGCGTGGAATTGTGTTGTGTCATATCAGGGTCACTCTTTTTCATTTATTTTTGTTGGAGGTGTCAAACTCTATTTTGAATAGGAGGTTTTGATGAAAGCCCAATTTTTTCTTCAGTGTTACGCTCTTTTAATGGTGCTTTGCGGATCCAATAAAATTTTTCGAGGTCCGATTTCTTTCATATTAGATTATGAATATTGAGATTCTGGAGTTTTTATTTTGTTTAGGTGATCGTCTCACCTTTATTTTAAAAAAAAGAGGCTTTTCAATTATTTGTTTTCAGTTGTTCTATTTTATGAAAAACAAATGTGATATAGTCATAAAAACCAAAAAAACAAAGGTGATATTATTTGTTTGTGTGAGTCGGTTTACTTTATTTATATATATATATATATTATATATAAAAGAAATTAATGAGTTTTCTTGAAAATTTGTGTCATGGATCGGATTTATAATAATTCGGTCCACGATCACATATCGTCGAAACTATGACAGAGCTCAACCCGCCTACCATCCGGACTAGTAGACGGGATACAAGACACAGGCTACGGGCTGGGCCAAGATAACACGTCTCAAGCCCATTATGACCCACGGTCAACCCTAATGTACCTAATATAAATATACATACAAACACATCATGCAAGGTACATAGCATTCTGATATATCACAATAACCTAATAGTCATACTGACTTAAGCATCGGAGTCCTTGCAGGTGCAACACCGCCCGCCTTTGGAGCTTGGACGCCGTGCTCATCACCCATTGCAGGTTTGGAGCTACATCAACCTTATTAGCCCGATAACTCTTTCATGTACGGTCTCAACAAATTGATAATTCATTTTTTGGGTTACTTCTGTTTGGAAGTCTAGTACAGATTTCAATATCAATTTATACTTGGGAATAAATGTTAAATTTAACAAATTATATTTATTTTTTAAAAAGACCCAACATAACTCTAATTTTGCAAAATAGGAGCTGCATGTCATGAGACCATGATGATCCAAGAAAAATGTTGACCACCTTAAAAGCCACCTATTTTCTAATGGCCCCATCTTAATTCCTATTTGGTTAACATTCGTACCTCACATAACAAGTTTAAGTCGCAGTGATTGAATTCCAATATTTACTAGTTACTAATTTTTTTCCTTTCTTCAAAATATAACCAATTTCTCTTATAATAAAAACTAAAACAAATAGGCTCTTAATCTTCTAAGACATCCTCTTCATGATTAACAAAAATAGACCATATCTATCAAGATTTTCAATCTTTATCTAGATTCAATTTTGATTTTTGGCCAACTAAAATTAGCCAATTTTTGGCTAACTGAATATGATACTAATTTATATCCATCTCCTGGTTTTTATTTTTAATTAAAAAAAGCCAAATATTATTATTTTAATCGAGTTGGCCAACAATTGGCCATTTTGAGTTGGTTATTCATTTTGATCTAGATTTCCAAAGCTGTAGCCCGTATCTCTGGGGTCCTCCTACAAATGACGTAGTCTTAACTCTGTTCAAAAGCTAATACGCAAGGAGATGGTTACCTAAGACCTTATAAGGGCTATTATAGCTCTTATATCCTAGGCAATATGAGATTTTTTCTCTCAATCTTCCCTCTCAAGTCTAATTAGTTTTTTTTTTTCTTTTATTTTTTAGTCTAGTTGTGACTTGCCTTTTCTTTAATAGGCCTTTTTTGTTTTTTAAGTTATGGACATCTGTCTTAGGTCTCTTTTATTTTGACTGGACTTTGTGCTACTTTTTTTCTTGAATTTTTATTTTGCCTTTTTTCTTTTGAGTAAGCTCTAATACTATCTTAGAAATAACACAGACCTAAGTCACTTAAAATGCTAACTCACAAGGAGATGATTGTCTAAAACCTTATAAATGTTATCATAACTATTATCCTAGACAATGTAAAATTTTTTCTCTCAACACGTCTCAAACAGAGGAAGTAACGTAAAAAAAAAAAAAAACAAAATGTGAGGAGTTTTTAAATCTTTCACAGATTAAATTAATGATAAATTAAAAGTTTTTTAGTAGCGATATTAATGACATATATAAATCTTTTAAAATATGCACACATGGATATATATATATATATATATATATATATATATATATATATATATATATATATATATATATATATATATATATATATATATATATATATATATATGAGTTGGGTTCAAATGACACCAAGGTATCAAAGTTTTTAAATAACATCGCGCATAACTTTTTATAAAAAACGAATTTCGCCGATCCAACCAACCAATCAATTGAAATTTTATATGACGTAGATCAACTATGCAAAAATTCATACCATTTGAAATTTTGTAGGGTATCTAATCTAACAAATGAAATTTACTTGTATTTTAAATAATGATTAGACGTTCAAGCAAAACATTCCGATAACATATCAAATAGTTTTCAAATTGTATGAGTTTTTGCATAGTTGATCTACATTATATAAATTTTTAATTGATTGGTTGGATCGGCAAAATTCGTTTTTTATAAAAAGTTATGCGCGGTATCATCTAAGAACTTTGACACCTTGGTGTCATTTGAACCCAACTCTCTATATATATATATAATATACTATTTGATCTTAAATCTGATGTTTGTTTATGTAATTTTTTTATTGAAAAAATATAACAATAATTATAATTTTTTTTTGTCTAATCACAGTATTCTTCATAGAAAATAATATTTTATGTTATTATTATTATTATTTACATTTAAAATACACGCGTCAATGTGGATAAGCTAGCTATAGCAAGATATATAGATAATTAGTAATGCAAGTAAAATCATCCCTTTTTTTTGTTTTTTTTAATAACAAAGAAAAAATCCTCCCTTTTTAAGATTACATTACTAATTATTAAAGTAGGGAAACTGTGTAAGTTTAAGGAATCTTATATTGAATATCAAAAAGAAGAAAAAAAGAGAGGAATCTTATATTGCATGTGATTATGTTTAGTATTCAAGTGACATTCTTCTCCTTTTTTAAAAAAGCAATCATCCTTGTGCTTAGTCCCCGGTTGGAATAAAAAAATAAATAAAAAGAAGAAGAAGCAATCATCCATTTTAAAAAGTTAATTTGCGATGAAATTTTAACTGTTACTGAAAACTTTTTCTTCGTTCACATTTTTATCTCTTTAACTCCCCATTTATTACTTCTTGCTCATCACTACAAGAAAAAAGAATTTTAGCTGCGGTTTTTAAGCATGTTGTGATACATACACTGCATTTTCAGAAAAGAATAACATCTTTTAGGCCATGCAAAAGGTTTTCACTATGTTTTTTAGCATTTTATGCACTATTTATTCACTACAAACAGTTTGTCATTTACGGTATTAATTTATTATATTTTAATGATTACAAATATAATATATGAATATAAAAATAAATATGCCACTATACATATATGTATTTGATCAACCACTTATCATTAGAAAAAAAGTTATATAGCTAATGACAAGGGCACACTTTTATTTCCTTACATTTTTTATGAACCACATCAAGTTTATGGAGTTGCGCCTATTACAAGCGTCATAGGCTGAGATAAAGGGAAACAATGTTGCTTACCCAACAATATGAAGTTAATTAATAGAGTGTTTCATACCATGAATGATAATATGCTTTATATTGTTATATGTAATTTATAATCATGCAAAGAGTTATGTGTAGCATCTTTTATAAAATATATTTGAACACTAAAATAATTTTTAATATTAGCTACAAAATATAACTACAAATTTCTATTCATAGCTAATTTAAATCTAAACAACTACAGATTAACTACTAAAAAAATTTGGGTTAAATATGTTTTAGGTCCCTAAACATTAGCGAGAATCCATTTTTAGTCCCTCAACTTTAAAATGTTGGGTTTTAATCCCTAGACTTTTAAAAAGTTCACTTTTAGTCCCTCTGTACAATTTTTGGTGACGTGGCAAACTGAGAGCCCTTCATCAAATTCACGTGTCAGTAGATCAAATTGCCACATCATCAAAAAAATGTACGGAGGGACTAAAAGCAAACTTTTTTAAAGTTCAGGGACTAAAAACTGAGGTTTTAAAGTTCAAATACTAAATGTAGATTTTCGCAAAATTTTAGGGACCAAAAATATATTTAACCGAAAAAAGTTTCTAGCTAATTAGCTACCAAGTATAGTTACCAAATTTTTTTCATAGCTAATTTATATCTAAATAGCTACTCATTAGCTACAAAAATAAATGTTCTAGCTAATTTTTTTAGCTACTGATTAACTACTAAATTAGCTACTAATTAAATATGAAATTAATAATGAATTAAAGTCTTACATTGGATAGTTAGAAACAAGTTAGAGGATTTATAAGTTAATGAACTCATGCACATATTATCTTAAAGAATTAGGTTGTATTAAGGTATTGGCAGCGACAAATCCCGAAACACTTGTTGGGGGGGGAAAACTTTTTGTGATTGGAGAACGAAATCTAAGCATATAGAAAATTTATTAAAAACAAAGCAGAAAAAATAACAGTTAAGAGAAAAAGAAGATACAGAAAAAACAAGAATTTAAAAATGAAATAAAAATAAAACAGAGAAAAAGAAGATAGATGTAAAACAGCAAAAACAAAAAAAATGACTATTGTAGGATTCGAGGCTGAGACCAGATGGCAAAATGCGCACAATCTGACCGCTGTGATGCATGGAACTTAAATCCATCCTTGGGTATTGGTTGTATTGTGGTGTTTTACATTTGTGGTCTATTCTGTTGACTTGTGTCTTTGGCTCTACTCTCTCTGTCCGAATAGTGGTATCGGAGCCCCGTTGATTCGATACGGTGACTGGCTTTAACAATTAAAAATATTTAATTTACCTATATAGATTAGCTACAGTTTAGATAGCTAATTTGTAGCTAATCCACAACTATTCTATTTTTGCTATCGACTTGTTACAAATTAACTAAAAATTTTTGCCTAACTAATATGTAAAATTCTTGTAATGGAATACTCCTTTCTATACGATTTATGAATTAATGTTGGATATTCCTTTGATTGGGTAAAAGAATATATAGATGCATGATACATATTCTAGTATTATATTTAAAAATTAGGCAATGAGTTTACATGAATACTTAATAGATAAATTAGAGTCATATATTTGTAAATCAAGCATTACTTAATTTTGAGTTTTGTTATGATTGAGTTTAGACTAATTATAGTTTTTAAGTAAATAATATTAATTTTATTATAGGATAGTCCAAATATTATGAGTGATAAGCAATGAATCAATAAAATCAAAGATTCAAATTATGTTCGACTCAAGAAGGAGAATAATAATAATAATAACAACCAAGCTTTTGGAACATTATAGAGAATAAGCAAAAAAGTTTGGATTGTATTAAGAAGTCTAAAGACTTAATTTAGTATATTTTCTTTTATAGGCTTTTCTCCTAAGTCCTATGTAATGATAGACGTTTTGCAAGAAAAGAACTCAAATATTATTTTTTATTTTTGAAATATTTTTTATATAAAAATAAGTCAAAACAACTACATTTTCAAGTAATAACTTTGGTGGTATTCCAATGTTATCAAAATAGTCATTTTTATGTTTTAGAAAATAATCTTTGTCCACGATTTTGATCATAACTTACAAAATCTTTTGATTTTGAGTTGAAACTTATTTTATATAAAAATAGGCTGAAAGAATGTAGAGTTAGATCTCAAATGAGACTGAATAATACTTCATTGATTGAATGTAATGTTACAATCACTAATGTGAAGAATACAGAGAATGGTTTATATAGAAGAGAAACCTCCTAGTTAAGCCTAGATACAGAGTGGGAAATTATACTTTAAGTAATATCCTCTTTACCCCCCTTCAAACTCAGCATGGAGAGGGAGTGAACACTTAGTTTGGGTCTCAGATTTAAAAAGACAGAACTAGAGGTAGCTTTGGTAAGCAGATCAGCAATCTGCAGCTGTGAAGGAATGTGCTTGACTACAATGAGACCTTGAGACACTCGTTCGCGTACAAACCATAAATCAACCTGGAAGTGCTTGGATTTGATGTGCATTACTGGATTTGCAGTAATTAGAACAGCCCCTAAGTTGTCACACCAAATGAGCGGTGGTTGCTTTGATTTTAAACCAAGTTCCTCGAGAAGAGACTTGATCCAACTAATTTCAGCAACAAGATCAGCCAAACTCCTATATTCAGCTTCTGTGCTTGATCGCGAAACAGATTGCTGCTTTTTCGCTGTCCAGGAAATTAAATTTTGTCCAAGGAAGACACAATAGCCACTTGTTGATCGCATGTCAGTAGTGTCAAGTGCCCAATTATAATCACAGTACCCTGTTAAATTCAGTTCCTGTGATTTCTGGAATAACAATCCATGATCCAAAGTTCCAGCAATATAGCGAAGAACTCTCTTGAGAGCCTTCCAGTGAGATTCTAGCGGACGATGCATATGCTGACATAATTTGTTGACAGCGTATGCCACATCTGGTCGAGTAATGGTTGCATACTGAAGTGTGTCTACAAGTGATCTGTACAGTCCAGGATTCTCTGTTTCTGCAGTTCCATCATCAGCCAGCTTACAACCAGTAGGTAGAGGAGTTTTGACAGGACGTGCACCCTGCATATTGGCCCGAGAGAGCAAGTCAGTAAGATATTTAGTTTGATTTAGGAGTATACTACCTTCTGTTAATGGCTTGGCTTCAATCCCGAGGAAGTAGTGAAGGTTCCCAAGGTCTTTTAATGAGAATTGCTCATTAATTTTTGAGATAAAGTGCTAAATTAAGGAAGGTGATGAACCTGTGATAAGAAAGTCATCAACATAAACAAGAAAGAAAGTAATAGATGTTGGAGTTTTGTGTAAAAAGAGAGAATTATCCTTTTTAGCAAATTTAAAACCAAAGGATACAAGGGTGGATGCTAACTTAGCAAACCAAGCTCGAGGAGCTTGTTTTAACCCATAAAGAGCCTTCTTCAACCGACATACCAAGTAGGGTCATGCGATTGAAAACATTCAGGTTGTTTCATATAGACTTCCTCATTTAGGGGCCCATTAAGAAAAGCATTATTAACATCAATTTGCTTAATGGGCCAACCTTTTGACAAAGCAAGAGTAAGAATGGTACGAATGGATACAGGTTTAACCACCGGGCTGAATGTTACATGATAGTCAATCCCTTCCTGCTGTGTGAACCCGCGGGCAACAAGACGAGCCTTATGCTTGGAAATGCTGCCATCAGGATTATATTTTAGCCTGAAAATCCATTTAGAGGTAATGGCCTTCTTATGAGAAGGCAGTTGAACGAGATCCCAAGTTTTATTTTTAAGCAAAGCTTGATACTCTTCAGTCATGGCAGCAAGCCATTCAGAAGACAAGGCAGCTTCCCTAGCTGTGGTGGGTGTGACCTCAGTGAGAAGAACCCGTGGCTTGTATATACCAGCCTTGGATCTTGTTATCATGCTATGTTGGTTTGTTGTTGTGGCAGGAACAGTAGCAGCTGAGGTGCCAGGGACAATAGGTGTTGAAGAAGGATCAAGATGCTGCATAGAAACGTTAGGAACAGAAACTATAGTAGAATCTTATCAGTATTAATCACAGTAGCAGGAATAGTGCCAAGTTGATTTGTAATAGAATAATCTGGGTTAGCAGTGTTGGAAGGAACAATAGGAATAGCAGGAGTAGGCACAAAATTACTATTTGACATGCTAGAACCAGTACTATTAGCAAAGAAATTCTTATTTTTGATTAAAGGAAAACAGGTTTCATCGAATTGAACATGCCTTGCTATAAAAATGCGCATATCATAGTTAATACATTTATAACCTTTGGCTGCTGTATCCCAAGAATATACAAGGTTGAGACCGAAATTCCATTTTATTCTTATTGTAAGGTCTAGTATATGGATAACATAAACATCCAAAAGACCTAAACAACATGTAATCAGAGGTTTTTTTAAACAGGACCTCATAGGGGGAATGCATATTTAATAAAGGTGTAGGCAATCTATTGATAAGAAAAACACTTGTAGCAAAAGCATCAGACCAAAATTTAGATGACAAAGCAGATTGGGCTAACAGAGTCAAACCAGATTCAGTTATATGTCGGTGCTTTCTCTCAGCTGACCCGTTCTGTTCATGGGTGTAGGGACAACTATACCTGTGTTGAATTCCATGTTCAGCAAGGTATTTATCAAAGGCAACAAATTCCTTACCTGCGTTTGATTGGAAAACCTTGATAGGATGTTGCATTTGCAATTCTACCATGGTTTTAAACTTAATAAAGCAGGAAAGAGCTTCAGATTTATGTTGCAGAAAGTAAACCCAGCTAAACTTTGAAAAAGCATCCAAAAAGACAATATAATATCGATAACCATCAATAGATGCAGAGGGAGAAGGACCCCATATATCATTATAGAACAATTCCAAAGGAGCATGATATTTAGTATTAGAAATAGGAAAAGGAAGTTTATGAGATTTTCCTAAACAGCAAGCATGACAAACAGAGTGAACTTTATTAACAGATACAGGAATATTACAGTGTTTCAGAACATGAGATGTGATTTTATCAGAATAGTGGCCTAGTCTAGTGTGCCTATACTCATATGTGTATTAGATACAGAATTACAAAGAGCAGAAACATTATGAGGAATAGCAGAATCATGCAATTGCAGATTATCAAACACATATAGCCCATCCTTAAGATGCCTGTGAAGAATCATTTTCTTGGAATCCTGAGATTTCACAAAACACTTGTCAGGATGAAACTCAAAAAAGATAGAATTATCAGATGCAAATCTAGAGACACTAATCAAGTTCTTGGTTATTTTTGGCACATGTAAAAGATTATGCAGATACAGAGGAAAATTTGAGGAATCAGAAAAACATATTGTGTCTCCTACATGACTAATGCAGATTTGATTTCCATTACCAACTAAAACTTTTTGTTTACCCGTATACTCAGTTTTCAAACTGAGATTGTTCAGATCATTTGTCATGTGGTTGGTTGCGCCAGTGTTCACATGCCAAGTGTCATCTGTAGCGACAGAGGTAGCATTGGCCGAAGCAATAAGAGCTTGAGACTTCTGATCAGGATTGGGATTAGAGGAGGGCGAGGAAGAGAGATCAGGTTCAGCGATTTGTTCATCATATCTGCGCCCTCCCAATTTTCCACAAACTTGGCACTGAATCTTGGAACCTTTTAGAGCAGAATATTGAGAACTGGACCTGCCTGAGCGTCCTCGGCCCCTTTGTGCATGCCTGCCATGACTACGCCATCGGTTCCCCTGTGTTGAAGATTTCTTGCCTTGCGCATCAGTAGTAACAAGATTGGCTTGAAGAGGAGCAACATCACGCAATTTATGTTTTCCCAAACGCTCCTCCTGATGCATCAGTAAAGCTTCAATCTCTGCAACAGAGAAAGAATCACCACGTGTGAGGCAAGAAGTAATAAACACATCTTATTCTTCAGGCAAGCCATCGAATATGGCATCAACGTGCTCTTCGGGTGTCAGGGGAGAGCCAATCGCTGCCAAAGTCTCCACCAATTGCTTGATTTGAACAAGATAGGTCGCAATTGGACCTTACTTCTTAATGTTGCGTAGTTGAATTCGAATTTGCTTCACCCTAGCTTTCGTTTGAGAGGCGAAGTAGGTTTTCAGAATGCCCCAAATCTGGTGGCACCATTCACAGCTTACAACCCTAATCTTGAATTGGGAATCCATGGACTCAAGCAACCAAGATTTGAGGAGTGCATCTTGTTGCTCGAAGTTCTCAAAATCAGGATTCACAATCTTTTGCGATTCATCCTCTTTGGTGAGGAATTGGGTTGGAATTTCTTGCGGGCCTTGAATGTGGCGCTTCAATCGATAACCCTTGATCGTTGATTTCGCATGCTGCATCCAGGTGAGGAAATTATCCTCGGTGAGTTTGGTAGAGATTGCCGTTGAGAAGGTTTGCGGGACGAAGGAGGAAGAAGAAGTAGCGGAAGCCATCGCCGTGGGTCGTTTGGCTCGTAGATACCATGTAGAGTTAGATCTCAAATGAGACTGAATAATACTTCATTGATTGAGTGTAATGTTACAATCAATAATGTGAAGAATACAGAGAATGGTTTATATAGAGAAATTATACTTTAAGTAATATCCTCTTTAAAGAGCTTTCTAACAACTTGTCATTTTCTTTAAACGGATAAGAAGTGAAGAAGCTATGATCCTTTGAAATTAGTGTACAAATGTCAACACGCTAGAAATGGTAAAAAAATAGACGAAAAACGGCTAAAAACAGCTACAACAGACAAAAAGATCATAAACGACTTTTTCTCATTTGGGGTTCTATATATATACCTAGATTCAACCATTTTTCATTAAATATCACTTGATAACATTCTTGGATAAACAAAATCATGCTTTGAGAACTTTTTTTGCAAAATCATATATATCCTATAGTGATTCAATTTGTATATCTACTCTTTTGAGAGTTTCATATTCCTTCTTCTTGATTCAATTAAGTTTGTAAAGAGTGATGCATTCCTCACTTGTGAAATAGGGTGATGCATCCTTAGTTGTTTTCTAGCCTCAAGTACTTGGGTGAGGAATCACAAAGGTGTAATGATAGAGAGCGCTCTATTGAGTAAAGGTATCAAGCGCCTCTAGAAACTTGAAAAGTTCTATTGAGTAAAGGTCTCAAGCGCCATAAGGAGGTTTAGTTGCTAGACCAGTATAAACAATGTTGTTTGATTCTCACTATCCATAACTCTTTACTTTCTGCATATTTCATATTTGATATTGTATTGTTATTATTCACTTTCTCTTAATTTCTCTTCATATATCAAATCTGATAAATCTTGATAAAAAGCGATTTTGTAAAGTTTGCGAAAGTTTTTGAAAAAGATTTTTATGCTCAATTAACCCCCTCTTGAGCATAGAGGCACTTGTCCAACATAATGTTTTTTGGTTGGCTTTCGTTATATTACTTGTCATTAGTATAAACTTTGTATGATGGAGTTGTCCATTAAAATAACAATAATATATTTGTTTGTTAGTATAACAATTATAATTTATCCGTTAATATAAGTATTACATTCTTATAATTACCCCCAAAATTGTGTGTTTATAAGAGGGATCCGTTTACACCACCTCAACTTAAACTATTTGTTACACACATTAATAACTTTTTGTCAATTTTTTTTTATTTTGTGAAACCCCTCATCAAATAGAAATTAACCAACATATAGATCATACTTACAATACTTCAAGTCTATCCAAAATGATTTAGTATTCCAATAATACATTTGAATATTAATTAACGTAAGACATAAGTTTGAAATAGGTTAAAATAACAATAATGTGATTTATGTATTATAGTTGTCCAAATTTTACGACATTTTGCATGAATGATCAATATAATATATACTAATCATTCAACGATTTGATCTTTGGAATTCATAATATACATGATAATAACATTGATGTAAAAAAATGGTATAAGTTGAGGGGTTGTAATTGAGTTTGGAAAACGTTAATTGAGTTTCCCATCTCTATCAACATGTCTAGCACTAGGTGAAAGAACGACGATGGAGATAAGAACTAGAGTGTGCATAACCAGGGGTCCTTTCAACACATAATCCTGAACGTCAAACGTCAGGTTATCATTAAGGATGTTCCTCCTCCCATCAATGTTCAGGCTGAATTTCTGGGGTTGTGTAACATGTTTCAAGAACAAGCGAAGGAATTTGCTAAACTAAGGCGTGAAAGAAAAGATCATCAGAAGAAGGGATAAGAATAACAGTGCCAAAGTTAGCCAAACCCTAATGTGGATGTAAGGGTTCCCCGAGAGAATGAGGTTGTGATTTCATTAGGGTTCGGCCTAACACGAACACGAATGGAAATGGAGACCCCATGACGAATAATTAAGCCAGAGGCGCGTCATGATTTGATGGTCCAGTCCCACCTCATAACAAACCTCCAGTTCAAGCAGTTCATCCAGAACGAGTATAAGAGAATCAATTAGACTTCGGTTATATTGATAACCCTTTTACACCCTAAATCATCTCTCATGATCTACCTCAGGGATTTTAGTTTGCCAAGTAGCTAGGAGAATATGATGGGAGTAAAGATAACATCCTACATGTCAATAATTTTGTATGAGTCATGTTCTTTTAAGAAATCAAGGAACCGATTGTCTATAGAGCTTAATTGGTTAGGACCGAAGGATCCGTTCCCTCACAAAGGGAGCTTAATATGTTGTACTGGAGACACAATAATACCGAAAGGTTATGTTGATATGAAGCTGACCTTCAGAAAGATGCAAGAACACTGTAAAATCCCGGTAAGATTCCTTGTCATTGATAGTCCAGCAACATACAACGTAATCATTGGTAGACCTACCTTGAATAGGTTGGGTGCAATTGTATCCACAATACACATGGAAATGAAGTTTCTAGGAGAAAAAGATACCATCATTACAGTAAGAGAAAAGGGAAGTGAAGCACGACATTACTACATTGAGAGCTTAAAGATTGTCAAGTCTCCAATTATAGTCCCATAAAACCCATAGATTAAAAGAAAGAAGAAGATGGAGCGAAGAAACTTTCCTAAAGGTGATGGAGTAATGATGACTAACTTAGATCCCAGGGCTGATTTTGAATACCAACGACCTCAACCGAAGGGAAATCAAGTTGCTATACAAATTGGCAAAAAGGAAGACTCAACTATCAAGATTATGGGAAGCCTATCTCCCATGTTGAAAGCCAAGATAATTGAGTCACTCAGGCAAAACACTGATGTGTTTGCATGGGTGTCTTTGGATATGCTGGGCATTGGCCCAAATTTTTGATGTCAACGTTTATCTATAAAACCGTGGTGTATCCACGTAGCACAGAAAAAGCGGCGCATGGGCCCAAAAAGAGGATAAGCCATAGAGAAGCAAGTGAAAGAGTTTTTTGATGCCAGATTTATTAGGGAAATTCGTTATCCATAAGTGGTCTCCAATGTTATTATAGTCAAAAAGGCCAATGGCAAATGGTCACAGACTATACCAACATGAACAAAGCGTACCCAGAAGATCTATTGAAACTTCCATGCTAAATTAACAAGCTAGTAGACAATTCAGCAGGGTATAAACACTTATCATTCATGGATGCATACTCGCGATACAATTAGACCCAATGCACCCAGATGATCAAGACAAAACCGCCTTTATAATCGACATGGTAGTATACTGCTACTACATGATGCCTTTTGGGCTAAAGAACGTCGGGGCTTTTTACCAGCGAATGATGAGTCAAATCTTTGAAAAGCAAATTGGAAGGATGTTGGAGGTCTATATAGATGATTTGATTGTGAAGACCCCTGAGAATAAATATCTGATTGATGTTTTATAGGAAGCATTCAAACAGCTGCGCATGTACCATTTATGTTTAAATCCATATAAATGTACCTTTGCAGTAGAAGCCGAGAAATTTTTGGATTTTATGCTAACCAACTGGGGAATTGAGGTGAAACTGGATAAATGTAGTTCTCTTATGAAAATGCAAATCCCTAGGACTATAAAATTCATTCAACAATTCAGAGGGTGTGTTGTTTCCCTAACGCATTTCCTACCAACATCAGCCAAAAAGTGCCTCCCTCCCTTCAAATGGAATGAGAGTTACAAAAAATCTTTTCAAGAGCCGAAGATAACTTTTTTCTAGTCCGCCGGTGCTATCCCAGGCAGATTCTAGGAAAATGTTGTCTAGGAAGAATCTTGGGTTCAAAGCCCGATATATTTTGTTTCCAAGGCCTTGTAAGGCTTAGAGTTGAATTACCATAAATTATAGAAGGTGACGTACACCTTGTTGATGGCTTCAAGATGCCTTTGCCCCTGCTTTCAATGTCCACCCATCGTAGTTTGTAATAATTAACCCATTAGGAAGGTAATGTATAACTTGACTTGGCAGGTAAAATAATGACATCAGCAATAGAACTTTCACAATATGAAATAAAATATGAACCAAGAGAGGCTGATAGGGGACAAATACTCGTTGAATCTGTGGCTGAGATGACTCGCTCAAGAGATCAAAATCTCAATTCATGGACTATTTATGTTGATGGTTCATCAAATGAAAAAGGTAGTGGAGCTGGAGTAATCATCGAAAATGACGAGGGAGTGACGGTGGAGTATTCAGTGAAATTTGATTTCTCAACTTCTAACAACCAACCATAGTATGAAGCTTGTTTAGCCGGCATTAGAGTAGCTAAAAAATTAGGAGCCACGACAATTACAATTTGTTCTGACTCTCCATTAGTGGTTTCCCAAATCAAGGGAGACTATTATGCGAAGGAACCCATGTTACAGAAGTACTTAGCCAAGGTGAAAGAGGGGCTAATTTGACTTTCTAAGGTCGAAATAAGGAACATTCCAAGGGAAGAGAACAACAGGGCTGATTTGTTGTCAAAGTTAGCAAGTACTAAATTTCCTTCAAATTTAAGGTCCGTAATTGAGGAAGTTGTCCCAGAGCCATGTGAAATTTTGCAGATAGAGCCGGGTGACTGGAGAATTCTCTTGAAGTAATATATCATGAGGGGTATTTTACCTGTTGAACCAAAGGAGGCAAAGAAGCTAGTACAAAAAGCATCACACTACTGTGTGATAGAAGAATAGTTATTTCGTAGAGGGATATCAACCCCATTATTAAAGTTTATTGGACCAACTGACGTCTGGTACGTCTTGGTGGAAGTTTATTAAGGCAGCTACGGCCATCATGTCGGAGGAAAATCTATTGAAAGAAAGGTGTTGAGAGCCAGATATTTTTGGCCCGTGATGAACAAAAACTCCACAAAGAACGTTAAAAAGTATTAGAAATGTCAAGAAAAATTCCCTCAAGTTTAATTGAACTCTAGGATTCAGATATTGGAGCATCTTGATGCAATTACGATAAGCATTAAGCCCAACGCCATCAAGGAGCTTGTTGAGGTGTTCTAATTCGCCTTCAGCAACCTCAAGATCAGCTTTATGCTTTCCCAGATTTCAGAGGTAAGCTCCAAATCTGTCTTTACATTAGTAAGCTCCGAGTTCAATGAGAAATTTTTAGCATTTTCCTTATCCATGGTCATCTTAAGCCCGAGATTCTTTGATCTTAAGGAAGAACCCTTGGCAATCTTGGCTTGGAGCATCTTTTCCTTCTATTCTAAACTCCTCTTCAGAGCCTCAACCTCTTGGAGAGTCTGGACCTCAGATTTTTTCAAAGGTGAACCTTGAGTTCCAAGTCTTCCCAAAACTTAGTATTTTCAGCTTCCAGGGAGGAGAGTGAATGGGCCAAAGCAGCTTCAGCATGCACATTTTTTTAGGAGAACCATGTTCATGGCTATCCAACCCATGACTTCTTTGGCTTGAGCCTAAGAAAATAATTATCCAGGGTCATTAATGGAATCAAGAAAATTAGAAGATAATGATCAATGGCATAAGGAATTACCTGAAGCGTAGCTGGAGTTCCCTTCTTGAAGAAACCTCGCTCCGTGATGAAATTAGATAGTAGGGGAGACAAAGACTTCCAAAGTGGGAGTAGACTGTGTAGAAAAGGAAACCATTTCCCGGGATGAGACATCACCCGAGATAGGTTGGGTATCTACATAAAAAAGAAACAAGTTAATAACTTGTTACGAAAAAGTAGGTGAAAAGAATATAAATGTTTAAAGTAATCAATCACCTTTGCCTTTGTCAAGGCAGTGACACTTCTTGCCATCGACAGGACCCTCTTCAACAACCCTTACAGTTGATGCAATGGACTTAAGGAGAGCTTGGGATTCCCCACCATTTTACTTGATAGAGGTTGTCATGGTAGGTTGAGGAGAGGCAAATTCATACACCAAGTTTTCAGACAACTTGGAAGCAGGAGCCTTACCCTTCTTGTTGGCATTCGTCTTAGCAAAGCGAGCTGCATAAGAGGCCATGATTGAATCTGCAATTCAAAAATCAGTGAAACACTAGATACTGAGATCAAAGAAACAATATAAGAAAATAGTTAAGCCAATTAAGATGAAAATAAAAAATTACTAAGGCGTGTTTTCTAGTCTTTGCGAGGGGTATCAATAATATCTTAGCAATGCAGGGGCATACCCCTTTCACTAACCCATTCACGTAGTGCGGTTATGGTGACCTGATCCTCCTCTTCATGGAACCCAGGATTAACATCTGAAAGCTTCGTAAGCTTGGTATTACGATCATGGATCTAATAAAGGGGGAGTAACAGTTCCTTATCGGGACCCATCCAAAATGGGATCAATTTTTCATTCCGAGGAAGAATTTTAAAGTATAAATCCACAAAGAACTTGAATGATTCGTCATACTGGATAAAAAGTGTAGGAGATTTACGATGACATAGAGATATCCAGGTATTTCGGTCGATACCCCTGTAGGAAGAGAAAAGATATAGGAAAAGACTTGAAGAATAATGCTAGTTGTTGGCTGAATAGAAAATTTTGAAGGCTTGAAGAAAACCCCAACCATCAAGATGCATTTGAGAGGAGGAAAGGTGGAGATAGTTTAACACTTCTATTTGGAAATTGAAAAACGGAAATCAGGCTTTGATTCTGTCAAAAAGGGCTTTATAAATTATTATAAACGGGTTTTCATTCCCATTGGCAGGTGTACAGATTCGCTCATTTTTGTCAACAAGCTCAAGGCGGTGGTTTGAAATGGGGTTGGCCATGTTATCGACATCATCTGAATTGGATCCATTATGGAAACACATCCACCATGATTTCTCTACTATCTAAAGTCGGGCTTGATCTTAGATCTCATAACGTATGTTCAGGACAGAAGAATGATATCACGGGATGTCACAAATGTTCTTCAAGTCTTTCCAGTCAGAGTGAATCACAGGCAAAGCTGGACTTTTACCCGCTTGAGACGATCTCAGATTGGGATTATCTAGGGCCTCTCCTTGTTGGGGAATTGGATCTTGGTTTATCGAGATCGCTACTTGTTTGCTTTTGGTCTTGGACTTAGATGCTCTACTAGGTGGCGCCATATCTACAAAGTCAAGAAAGTCAGGGTTAAATCCCGGATTTGAGAAACTTGGTGAAGGGGTTTGCAGATTGGCAATAGGTAATCGAATTCAAAATCTAAGGAATACGACATGGAAGAAGACAAGTGATTGGAATTTTCCTAGTTATCTTCGGGATCTTGGTTAGGAGGGTCGAGATCAATATCATCTCGGTCAAGGTTTTATCGAGATACATCGGTAGAATTATTACATTTGGGTTTTTTCTCAACAATTCTGTATACTTCAGACCCAAGATTTAGAGTGTTGAAAGAGTCAATCACGCTCTGGGTGACAAACTTACCACTTTCATGTTTTTGGGAGAAAATTTCCATACATGAGAAGCTTTAGTAAACTGCAAAGGAGCAGTAGAATGCGTACCTACGATGAGGTTCCGATAAATTGGTTTAGGTTGGGTAGGATTTTTTTCGAGCGAAGCCCTAAATTCCCTAGAATCAAAAGAAGAGTTGTTAGATAACTCGATCACATTCTTAGACATGCCATGCAAACTAAAAAGAGGGGAAAAAAGCTATTTCAAACAACAAGAGACCCTAAGATACAGGTGGAAGCAAAAATAATGAAAAATAACTCGAAGAAATAATTAAAAGTTCAAAACTTTATAAAGAATAGAGGAAGACGAAGTGTAATACCTAATGAATGAGATGTTGAGAATGAACTGGGTTTTTGAAGAAGAACGAGGAAGAATCTCCAGGTAGTGAATTTGAACTAATCAAAGGAAACATTAGGAATTTGCTAACCAGGAAATGGTCTTGGAATGGATAATAGGGTAACGGAGCCTGAGAATCAAGTTGGAGTGAAAGGATGTTGTTACAAAAAAGTTATGGGAGTTTAGAGTTTGGAAGCTTGAAGAAGAAAAGAGTTAGGGTTTAATGCTTTACATCCCAAATGATTTTTGAATTGAAAGCGAGGAGTGAAACGATTACAAAAAATGGTCTAATCACATTTAATATGTGGGCACCAAAGTTACATTAATGATAACACACAATTTTCAAGGAAGGCTTGTGAGTTGGTGTGTATTTCACTCGAAATGAACCGGAAAACCGAAATATAACTGAATTATTAAGTATCCTGGACATCGGGATCGATAAAGTCCGACTTGGACATTTTGAAGTCGACAACTTACTCAAGCAACTCGCCGACTTTTGGGGCAACTGTTGTGGACCGATATCAACTAGATATCTCGTTCATAAAGGTCATGTCAGAATTCAGCATGGAAAGACCATCCCAGCTAAAGAACGAGATGCTCAGGGACGTCACAACATGTATTATTACTGGAGTTTATGAGTGATCAAGGCCCAAGGGGCCCAAAGTACACTCAGCAAACCCTAGAAGCTCTACTATAAATACTAAGCATACACACCATTCAAGGTACTTAATTTTTCATTAATACAAAGAAACTCGAAATGGCCACTGACCTGGGCATTGGAGTCTCTGCAAATACAACCTCCACCGCTCTAGAACTTGGTCAACGGCGACAGAAGAATTCTTCAACCCTAAGATCATGTTCGAGATCTAACCCTCTCAAGTATGATCGCGACACAGCTAGTAACCAAAAGAGTATTTTGGTATTATTAATTTATTATTATTTATTTTTATCATTTTATTGCTCACCTTTTTTTTAAGAGAATAGTTATTTGATTAGGTAGTTAGAATCCAAGAGTTATGTGATAAAATTATATTATTTTGATCATACTTTTAATTAAGTATATCAATTGATTAGGAACTTATTTATTAGTTAATCATAATATTATTATCTTTAAAGTCTTTTATCGAAGATTATTTTTTTTGGTGGAATTTTATTGAAGCTTAGATAAAAAAATATTAAATGTACTATTGCTTAATTAATTCAATATTATACTCTACATAGATAAAAGACTAAAAATATACTTTCTTTATCTCTATATATATAATACTCTTTATAAAAAAATTATTTATCCTTTTTTATAAGACCCTCTTCAAAATTTTATGCAAATTTATTTATTCTTACTAATCTACTTGTATTTACTCAACTACTTTTATGTTTCAAAGTCAATAAATATAATAAAAGAATAAAAGAAAAAAAATTTTCTTATGATAATTGGAGATGATTAATTAAGTAGAAAGAAAGTAAGATAATTGGAGAATAATTAAAAGGTAACATTAGAAATTAATTCAAATATTGTTAAATAAATTAAATGACTTTACCTCTATTAATCAACTTTTTTAATTTTTGTGTCTTTTTTAGAACGACAGAGGGAGTAATAAAATTGTATCTAACTACTAAATAAGTTTTTCACTAATTGATATATTTAATCAATATAAGATAGCGATAATTTTATCACATAATTTTGGAATCAAACTAACTAAATAATTATTATATCTAGTAGTCTCTTCACAAGTTGGAATGCATTAAGCCATTAGATTGGGTTAGTAATGCGCAATTTAACGAGTAAGAATTAGTATTTACATGACCTTAACATTAAACTTGATACTCTCATTCATATTAAAAGAAAAAAAAAAAAAAAACTGAAAGTACAGTTTTGTAGCCATTAATTAATGATAGCTTCTTTAACCTGAACCACTCTCTGGTCGACACACGAAACACAAAAATCATTTATCTTTCTTTCTTTTTCTATCTACTTTAATCAATGGGACTTTGATGGATTGATTTTGTCTTTGCTTGTGGCAATATATTATATTACAGCTTTTCCCTGTTTCATTTTTAGTTTTATTAATCGCCCGCATTCACCGTACCCTTTTATCATGCATATGCCTTTGTCTCCCTTTCCACATATTGTTGGTCTTTTCTCATGAATATACATATTAAAAAATATTTTTACAAATATATGGATGCCCTACATACTTCATATGTCAATCTTTAATTTTCATATTATGTATATTATGTATATATGTCCCCTTTTTTGTAGACAAGTTAGGCCTACAGAGGTTGTCTCATTTTATAAATTTATATGATATATGATAACATTCAAATTAGGAATAATGAATTCGAATCATTTACAAGATTATTAAAAATATAAATATGTAAAGGTTAGATTTTAGAAGAATTTTTTTTGACCGTCAAATCGATCAAAAAATCAAATATAGAATCTATATTTGAGAATTACAAGTTAAATAATGATAGCTGGTTGAAATGTCACCAATATTTAATTGAGATAAATGTTAAATTTATTTGCTAAAAATATATTTAATTTGAGTAATTTGTCGAAGTAATTTCTAATTTTATAGTTATAAGACGTTTTAATTTCTAGGATTACACTTCACACGTATCACTTTAGTGTTTGGCATTAAGTGAGTGTCTATGTGACACGTTATTTGACACATGAGAGTACATATAAGCGACTAAACGGTGTTATTTTGTTTAATCTCCAAAATTACGTAGTATTTAGTGTCTCAAAATTGGGTTTTATTGTAAGTGAAGGACTAATTGAGTCGCTTGTTTTCAGGTTAAGCAAAACGCTGTCGTTTAGTCTCTTACGTGGATTCTTGTGTGCAAATAATGTGCCACATAGGAACTTAAAGTGCTATATAGGCACTCCATCGGTGTCACTTAACGTCAGGGACTAAAGTGATATATGGAGTACAAAGTCAAGGACTAATTCAGGTATTCTACTAAGTTTGGAACTAAAACATTCTTTGTGTGCATTAAAAGTTTAAAATGGCTCCAAATGAGTTCTATATCGCCTCCTCCTTTGATAGTGATTTAACGATATTACGGCAAGTGTCTCGTTCGTTTTGAGTATAAAAATTAACAAGGATATCGTTCCCAGAAGGACTATATGGAACAACCATAATCCCAAAGCTAGTAATTATTTTGACTTGTGTATAGATCGAAATCATCAAGTTGAGTGTAAAGAAATGAAAAGCAAAGCTAAATGAAGAAGAATTCAAAAGAAAGTATTTGAGTTTTCAATAATAAAGATGGAGTTATGGTCTTTTGGTTCGATTGATCCCAACTTTTGCAATCTATAATAATGGCAATTCAAGTTTATAGAAAGAATATTGAAGGTAGAATCTTTTATTCTTCTTGTTGAGGACAATTCATTGCCTCATCAACCCTAAATTTCAATATTAGATCCCTAATTTCTTAGATATCCTTATAAGAAACAAGAATTAAGCATAAGGATTCATACAACCTAGCACCTAGTCTTTTCTTTTCCTAGAACAAGCGTAAGCATGTTGTTCTACTCATTTCCAATTCCTTTGTCAGTCTTCCAATCAAACAAGGAATCCACAATCAATCTACGATTGGCCAAATTATAGAAGCATTAAGAGTAGTGAAGAACTATCAATTGAACATAAAACTTGAATCAAACCAATAGATTCAGGTTACATCAGTTCTGGGTTCAAAATCACCAAATTTCCTAACTTAAAAATTAGCCAAACAACATCGAAAAAATAAAAAGAGAAGAGAAATGAGTGAAACATTGAAAGATTCATGATTCTAAGAGGTTTGCTTCCATAAGAGCCTCTTAATTCTCAAGAACACCCCAAAAACAAGAGAAAATAGTGAAGAGAGAAGAGAAATCTTGCTCAAAATGTCTAATGACCTGAATGATAAATGTCCTAACTAATTTTTCCCCTTAAATAGACCAATCTGCGGGTGAGCACCTGGATCTGGGCATGCTGACGCACAGACCAAGCAATCAGGATCATCAACAACGCGTCCCCATGCAAGAATGGACAGGTGTGCACACGTTATTGGCAGAGAGGAGTAGGAATGGCGTGTGCTCACACAAGCTATGGGTAGGCTCACGCAAGCTATGGGCGTGCTCACGCAAACTTGTTGAAGAAAACTGTGAAGTTTACCTGAACACCTCAAGTTGGATGTGCTCACCTCCAATTAACCTCCTCTTTGATGCTTTGAACTCCTTCCTTACTCATTTTTCACTCCCCTAATGCTCATTCTTCACTCTTCCAACCTCAAGTTCCTACGATACAACCAACAAAATAGAAACAAGGGTAAAAAGTGAAGAAATTTAAGGGAAACACTATAAAATTAAACACAAAATCCTAACCTAAATCTAAACATTCAAATAAATGAAGTAATTCCCTAGTTTTCATGCTTCTAAATACTAAACTACTTCTAAAATAACCTAAAAAACCACTCTAAACCTAGATAAGTGGACACTTATCATCTATACAAAAATGTGTATATACATGACAAATAAATATACTAAAAGATTTTTAAGAAAAAGACAGATAAATATTTTTTATGGATTATTATTAGTGTCACGGGACTAATTTCAAAGCATTTTAAATCTTTTTGGAAATTTGAAGGACTAAATTAATATTTCTATTAAATTTTAATATTGAATTCATCTATATCTAACTAATCTCTTGTATCTATATGGAGTATATATGATATTGGCTAGCTGAATATAATCAATTCAGCTCTATATACTCCCTCGGTCATTACCCATTATAAATAAGATCCTTTAATTTATACAAAAATTATGAGAACTAAGAAAAATTTTAAATTTAGATAAAGTTATTAAGCTTATCTAATAATTTATATTAATTTTCAATGTTATTTTATTCTATTTTTACTTGATTAACTATTTGCTAATTATTTTCTTGTGTCCTATATATAAATCACATTTTATAAAAATTTATAGTCCTTAATTTAAGTCACCAAGTAACACATTGATAGAGACTTTCCATTTCTGTTTTTGTGCAATTTTTAATGGTACAATTAATCATAGAGTGAAAGGGAGACATAAATGCTAGTTCACTACTTTGTGCATTTATGAAGACATTTTTACTAAGGACATTGTTAGAATAATATTATTTTTTAAGACATGATATTTAATGAATTAACTACTATTTTTTGGTTTTGACAATTCAATTGAAAGTGGCTTATACTTCCTTCGTTACTGAATACAAGCAAAAACACCAATCTTACATCCCTTAAGAAATAAGGGAATAAATTAAGTAAAAGGTATTTTAAATAATTTTTCATTAAATATAAGTAAAAATAGTTAAATTTTCTTATATTTAAAAACATAAGATTATTCAAAAGTTTGCTTATAACAGAGTAGTACGTAGTATCGGAGGAAGTATCTCTATAGACACTATTACTATGCAAAAGCTAAGTGGTTGAATATATAATAAGGATTTATTTGTAAAATAAAGTTAATTGAGCACAAACTTATAAAGGGTCTAGAAAAGGCCAAATAATATATTTTGTAGAGTAGTGTCTTATATAGAGGAGTATCTTTTAGTAATTAAAAAATATATAGATATTAAAATAGTTCATAATTTATAACTTATAGGCATTTTAGACCCTAATTTAAGAGAATAGAAAATGTTGTCTTCTGTAAAAAGTCTTAGTTTCAAATACTATCAAACTATTACAAATTAATAGCATGGCATTAAGTGCTATGATGAATCCCTTAATCGATTAATTAAGATCAATTAATCAATTAAAATTTTTTGATTCACGAGTAATTCAGTGTTAGAGACTAAAATACCATATGAATTACTCCCTTTAATCTTATTTATAAGGTACAGTTAACCCAATTAGAAGGATTAAGAAAAAGTAGTTAGCTTTAATTGATTTTATTAAATTTAAAGTAATATATCAATTTGGGTAAATTATACCTACCTCCCCTGAACTTTTGGAGTATTACACTGTCCCCTTATATGTTTTTAAACATAACACAGATCTCCCATACATGTTTTCAAAACTGCGTGGCCCTCCCTTAAATGATAACAATATTAACCTTTGTACTTCTTCAACCTTGCCTTCGTTCTTCAAGCCGCAACTTCGCCACCATTTTTAAAGCTCGCAACCTCGCGACCCTTCTTTAACTCTACGACCTTCAAAACACTTCCTCAACTCCGCCACCTTCCCAAACCCTTCTTCAACCTCGCGACCTTCTCAAATTGCAAATCGTCCTTCTTCCTCGTGAACTCTTCCTTCGATTTTTTTCATCTTCATCACTTAAGATTTCTTATTTGGGACCATTTCATCTTCACCTTGTCCAAGAGGTAGTTTTTAAGTGATCTTTCGACATTTTAGGTATGTTTTTCTAATTAAACATTTATTTTTAAGCCTTAATCGCTTATTTTTGAAGTGAAAGTCCGAATACTTATATGATTTAGTGTAACTTTCCCAATTAAAGGTAAAATTGTCTTTTCATAACTATGAGGTCATGTGTAAGTCACATGTTTGTTAAAAATTTAACTGTCTGTTAACATGAAGGGGTGTCAGTACAGTGTAATATAAACAAACTTCAAGGGAGGTCTGTGTTATGTTTTGATACTTCAAAAGTTCAGAGAAAATCAGTGTAATTTACCCTATCAACTTTATCCTCCTTTGATTAACATGCTAAAATATTGTCATAAAGAAACATGAAATTCAAGACAATTAATTATAAGGACAAATAAAAAAAGATATAGCGAATGCTTTATAAAAATTGGGGAGTACTTTATAAAATGGACCATCAATTTCTAAAAAAAAAGTGTCTCATAATAAATATTAGAAGGAGTATAAATTAGAGACTATTTAAATTATTAATTAATTAAAAAGTGGAAGTAGAAAAAAAAAGAATAGCCAGAGCGCATTTGTGATTGTCTAGGAATCAAGGATTGCATGCCATAAAAATGGTGTGCCCTATACTTTTTGCTTAGTTCCAAAAAACAAAGACCTAGTGGGTCCATGAGAGGAGACAAAGGGTATCCCATGATCACTGACCTGCGATATATTGGAACGTATTCGCAGGTTATTTTAGGGTATACCTAATAAATTTAGGTATATCATACTTTTTACTATAAATAGTTAAATTTTATATTATTTTATTTTATTTATTTTATTATTATTATAAAAATATTAAGTTAAATATTAAAAATAGAAATGGAGTATGATACTCGACAATTTTAAGGGAGTACCATAAATTCAACTCATACTCATCACAGCTACAAACAAGTGCTTTTATCAAAGTTGAGCTTTGGCAAAACATCAAGGAAAAAGAAAAAGAGGGATCTCTTTGAATTATACTATTAATATTAGTTTCAGAAATTAAAGCATAATTATTGATAAAAGATTTTAGATGAGTTGGAGGCTTAGATATGTTTTAACATCTTTCATTATCACAAAATGGGGATAAGGTTTTCAAAATAAACTGGCTATATTTACTCATACAGTCATACTATTAAACAATCATAAATTTTCAAATAGATGAATTGAATGAAGAAAATTGATAGATTTATTGAAGGAGTGGTTTAATTGATGAGGAAATGAATGAGAATAGTTTAATGGATAAGAGAATATATATATGAGATTAATTCATGAATCTTGAAGTGGTATGATTATTTCAAGGTTCTTGAAATTGTGGGAGAAATTATCTACAATTACTATATAAAAATAGATTTGTGAATAAAAGAATTCACCACTTTAAGTGAAGAGCAGGTCATTTGGAGAGAAGAGTTACCACCTCATCAAATGGAGGAGGGGGTCACAAATAGAGAGGATTGTACCACCTCTTGTTGAGGAGGAGGTCACTTGTGAGTGAGGTATTATCATTTCTTGTAATTTTTAAGTGGGGGACTTGGGTTTGTATGTGATACACTATTTTGGGAGGGTTTTATTTTTTTGTCCAGAAAACTTGTAATCGTTATAATTTTTATTGAGATAGTAAAAACCTTGTTGACATGGTTCCGTGAATGTAGGCAACAGGTGCCAAATCACATTAAATATTATGTGTTTTTCGTTGTGTTTTATCTATGTTTTGTGTGTATGTGTGCTCTTATCGTTAGTTATTAGTGCGTGTTTGTGCAACGGATTTTTTCGCAACACTTAAAAAATATGAGTAAAGAATATTAAGCCCTAAATACTTATATTAATGAGATACCAACTATTACCAAATGCATCTACACAAACATACTTTTAAGAGAAGACAGTAATAAATATTAATTAAATAGCATAATTGTGTGCATTTAGTTTTCCAAGTTCAGGATTGGTACCTAATTTTTTTGGGAGAATGGAATTAGTGCAATCTCTATTGGTAGTGACACCATCCTTTTTATATGTAAGAATTAAAAATTTATATACTAAAAAAGGATGGTGTCACTCCCAATAAGGTCGAAGAAGGCTGAAGTCAATGGGTTTAAATCTTCTCAATTTTAGAGACAAATCTCTCAAGTGATTCCACTGCATAAGATTGCGACATGTGGCAAACTAAAAATTAAAGACTGAGATTTTAAATGATATAATTTAAATTAATTTTAATTTAAAAAGTCAAACGCAACTCTTCTTCTACAAACAATCTCGTGCCAAAAAACTTCTGCCACTCTGCAATCCATAAAAACACTCCTCTAGTACTCGTCGCCGAGCTGCTAGCCCACTGCCGTGCTGCTTGCCCACCGTAGTGCTTGCTCGCCCACCGCCCCGCCAACCATCGGCCACTATTGTGCCGTCATTATAGTCAAAAGCCTTTTGTTGTGTAACAGTCAAAAACTCCTCAATGGACCTGCCATCGTGCCACCACTGCACCACCTTTTTGCTAACTGTCGTGCCACTATGTTTCGGTAAGGCCCCCTTCTCCCACAATAATATGTTATATATTTTATAAATCGCAAACAAATTACAAGCGCAATGCAGCCCAACGGTCAAATAGGATGGTCATGTGATACTCACCAACTGGTTTTTTCTCATTTTAAAATTTTGTTAGCATTACTTTTCTTCTTTATTCTTAAATATGGTTTTTCTTTTCCATCTAAAAAAATATTATACACTTATAAAAAATATATACTTATATTATTTTATGTTAGTAAATAAAAATGTTACACATTTTGTTTCAAAAAAACAAATATTTAGATTTCACAATAAGTTGTTATTGTTGTGTTTTAGTAATTTTTATAAAAGTTATTATTATTATTTTAATATTTTTAAAATCTTATTTTTCTGTATTTAAGAAAAAAATTTAAATTTGTGCTCTTAGTTATAATTTTGAAAACAAAAAATCTCATGCAAATGGGAATATATATTCTTTTTGTACTTGATGTTTTGTTTTATTTTTTCTCTTAAAATTTAACAAAATTTTTCTTCTTTTTTATTTATAAATTCTTTATATATTTAATATTTCTCATTTTTATCGTTTTAAATTTCGCTCTCCAATGATGAAAAAAAAAATTTGTCCCCCCTCCAAGTATTCCTGGATCCATCCTTGCCGACCGCTATAATTAGGCATTCTAATATAATCATCACTGAAGCTTCTAGGGTACCATCTATGTCTTAGTCAAAATAAACTTGTTTGTTCTTCAAAAATTATTTAAAGTATTTCAAGAGATAATCCTTGTAGCTTTTTTGAAAATCTGTTCATGTTTGTATTGAACAATACTAATTTTCGTTCACATAGGCACACATATGTGTTTGAGATAATATATTCATATGTCCTTTCTCATGTGTTATCTTTGTTACTATTTCTTCCTTGTTTGTTTTGGATAGCTTGTTTATTCTTTTTTCTTTATTGTCTTGGTATTGGTTTTTTCCTATATATATGTTAAAGCACTATTTTTGAATTCTTACATATAAATTTGTGCAGTGCAGTGCATATAAATTCGGTCAGCTTCCTCGGCATGATCTAAGGCCTTCTGCTACTCCACTTTCATGGACTCTCGGGCACATTCTTCAGTCTTCAACTTCATGTCCAAGTCAGCAACCTCCTTCCGAAGTCTCTGCCTCAGAGGCAGAGGCGACATGCTTTGCCTTATTTCCTACAGAAGCTTATCCTTCTCAGTTAGCTTTTCTTTCAGATCCGAGATCTCTTTTGACGTCTTCTCTTTGAGCTCTTTAGAACTTTTGAGAAGTACATTTTTCATATCTAGCTCGTCTTGGAGATCTCGGATCTGAGTCTTTAGAGATTTGACAGCCTTGGAGCTCTTGGCTTCACCATAGACATTTTGAAGCATAGCCATATTCATGGCCATCCAACCCATCAACGATTTTGTCCCTGAAACACAGAAAAAGGCTTATCAAAACACTAATACAGAAATAAAAAATTTCGGACCTTCTTAGAAAGGCGTAAAATGCTCATGACGGGGAACAATTTTCACAAAAATATCCCAGTGAGCCTTGAAAGATTTTTCAAACGGGATGAGCAAAAGAGGGATCTTGCTGCGATGTCACAAAGAAACCCATGTTTGGTATGGACCCCAGTAAGGACCAATGAGACATAAAAATAAAGCAGAAGAATACGACCATTGGTTGGCCAAACAGAAGACTTCAAACGCCTGAAGGAACCCCCAGCTGTTGGGATGAAGATGCGAGGGGGCCAACTGGAGATTGTGCAATACTTCGAGCTAAAAATCTGAAAATGGGAATCGGACCTAATTTTGATCAATCAAGGACTTATACATCATGATGTAAGGAGTTTCACCCTCACGAGCAGGAGTAAAAATCCTCTCATCCTTCCTTGAAATCTTTAGTTTGTAATCCAAGATGGGATTTAACTTGGTATTGGCCTTAGCTGAGTTGGGCCCAAAATGGAAGCACATTCTCCGGCGATTCTCCACGATTTTGAGCTGCTCTGGGCTCTTAATACTACAAGCAGCATTCTGAAAACTGGACAGGACCCATAGCATAAACTGGATATTCTTAAAAATTTTCAGCTCAGGATGAATGGTAAAAGGCGGAATAGAAGCACTGGGCCGCACTTGCTAAGGCCCGGGTTGACCCTAGATAGCTTCCTCGATACAGCCATGGGGGGATTCTTGATTTGGTGGGATGTCAGTTTCTTCCCGCTGATTGATAGACCCTTTTTTGGGGGAAGCCATTTCTACATAGTGAAATAATCTCGGTTAGACCCCGAACATGAAGAACTAGAAGTGGGGATGAAGACGACTGATAAGCTGGGTCTGACTCAGAGTAAAGGGAATGAGACAGAGAAGATGACAAGTTCTTTGAATCTTCTGAGTTACTTCCAGGATCAATCCCCAAAGAAACAGGGTCATCATGACCAGGAAATTTATGAAGGACATTTTTGACAATAGTTTTGCAACCATCAGGATGTTGTTTCGAGGCTTTTGTAGGAATGATTTGGTAAATAGGAGGTTCAGGATTCAGAGTGTTGAAGGAATTACACACACTTTGGGTTACGGACTCACCACTCAGATTTGACGAGAATACATCCACATATTTTGATGTCCAGAGAAGTGATAGTTGGCAATAGAAAGCGTACCTCGAAAGAGGTTGGAATCAACATGGGACAAAGATTTCATACTTTTTCTCACTATATTTTTAAGGGTTTTTCTAACCTGTGTAATATTGCACAGGTTAAAGAACCAAAGATAGAAAGAAAACACAATATTTATTATATGTCATACATTATCTCATTAAAGTTTTGTTTTTCCCATCAAAAGCTTTCCCTCTTTAGTTATTTAACCTGTGCAATATTGCACAGGTTAGAAAAACCCTATTTTTAATAACTTTAGAATCGCAAGAATCAGAAAAGGAGGATCCACTAGACAACTAATTGATACGACCGACCATTTCAAAAAGGGGGGAAAACTAAAGAAATGGGAAAATGAACAAACTAAGCCCTAAAAAGTAGAAGAAGTGATACACTACAAAATCTTCAAAAGAAAATCCAAAAGAAGAAATCGAGAAGCAGGAGAAGATGGATACCTGGAAAATGGTAATGCTAATGAAGTACGAAGAGAAGCTAGGAGATAGACCTCTGCAACGTGAAAGTGCTTGACAAGAAGGAAGTCGAGACAATAGAACTTTAGTGAGGAAAGGAACGAGCTTCAGATGCTCAGAAAAGGGAAAAAATCTCAAAGAAAGTAAAAGGCAGATGTTCTTCGGTGAAGAGCATGGAAGAAGAAAAATCTCAAAGATTTTTTGAAGAAGTGAGAAATGGGTTTAAGGAGTTTCTTTTTTCACCTTTAAAAAGAAGTAACGCTTGGAGAGAGAAAGGTGAAAATGGTCATATCACATTAAATTTTGTGGGGACCAAGGTCATTAAAATCATCACACATGAACCCCGAGGAAAGCGTGCACGTGGGAATGCTTCTCCTTGAAGACCAACTGCCAACCCGCCTTTAGGGCTGGGATGGCTAAGGAACATCTCGGGCATGTAAACTTTATCATGACTGACTTGCGAAGCAAAGGCTCCTACTTAACCGAGTATCCTGGTCTCTATGGCATGTCGGATTCGACATCCTTGAAGGTACCATGGAAGCATCCCAGACATTAAATGGATGACTCCCAACTCGCGTAAGATGTCAGAAAAATGGATTGGGTCCCCAATGTAAAGCCCAAGGCCAAAAGAGTGGTGTAGTCAGCCCTGATGTTCTCCTTATAAATACTAATGTTAACGCACCATACAAGGTACGTACCATTCCATATGCACACAAAAATCCTAATTCACATACTGACTTGAGCGTCGAAGTCCTTGTAGGTGCGACCACCGCCGTAGCGGAGCTTGGACAATGGAGCCTGAGTCATCTCCTCCTCTCGATGCTTCATCAACCGAGTTTGTGCTCAACCCCTAACAGGTCAGGTCACAACAACACATTTATCATGACAGATAAAATGGGTATGCTATATAACTATTTCATAAAATTTATGTATTTATGTACTTTTGTTGGTATGTGTATGGTCAACAACTATGCCTGATAATAAAGCCTGGATGGAGTACATGAACATTGACAAAAATTTGTAAACAATTAGAATTACAAATAAATTCATAAATTTGACTTACATGATTTAATTTATTAATTATAAACAACTTTTCCTGCTTTTTTCCCAAACATGTTTAGATTTTTTTTATAATACAATTTGAGCTAATTTAAGTAATTTTCCACTTATTAAACAATCCACTCTTGGCCTCTAGCCCAATTGAAAACAAAAACATTCCTGCGATCCAAAACTAACTTGTTTTCATCGAGATCAAGGCAGCCTAGGTCTCTTAACGTTTTTTACCTACCCCAATAACAAAAATTTTACCAAAAATGTCCAACCCGAATAAAAATCTCATTTTCTCCTTTTGCAGAAAAAATGGTGCACCACTCCAAAGATAATAGTGTTCCATAGCCATGTGGGCCTTTAATTTTTTTTAATTCAGCCATCATAAACCTACAGTTCATCAATCAGACCCCACCATCTATGTCATTAACAACATAACATTTCTTCAGATCTGCTGATGGAAGACAAGGGATGCCGGAAATTGGGTGTTGCAACCGTTGACGGTTACTGGCAAAGGCAAGGCATGATAATGCAACACTATGAACATTGGGATGGGAGTGGAAGAAACCTTGTTTTCATGGGCAGGATCATACCTTCATCAACAAATAATTTGCGAAAATATTTGACAACAACAAGAAGGAAAAAGGAAAACATCTTCAATGGCATGACGGTTTTAGGTGTATCATGGTTACCAATTTCCAAAAAAACGAAAACAAAATTAATAAAAAAATAAAATTCTGAAATCAATGACCACAACCACATGAAACAATTTTCTCAAACTGGTTACTCATCTAACATTTATTTTCAAAATTTTCTCATAACTATTGAAAAATTAAAATTTTACCCAACTGAAAAAGTAAGGAATAACAGGTTACAAGTAATCAATCACAACCACTACAATTATATATATATTTCACGGTTTTAATTATTTGGACCACCGGTAGTCCCAAAACATGGTGGATCACCTTATCCATACCCTACAAAGAGTTAGAAGTTACAAAGAATAGAAGTTCACAAAGGTTATCGTTAAATGCGTCAAACCAGTTTGGTGTGGTGCCACGATGCCAAACCCCCCCCCCCAATTTTTAGTTTTTCCAAAATGGCAAACGTTCCTCATTTCTCACGAAAATCTCATTTGGATTTTTTTCACAACGCATTTTTCTAATTTTTAAAATTTTTTCTTCTTCCAATGAAAAATACACCTAGAAGAAGATGAAGATTTCAAAAATCCAAAAAAAGTGTACTGGAAAAAATTCAGAAGATATTTTCCTAAAAACATTCAAATGAGATTCTCCTAAGAAACGAGGGTACTTTTCGCAATTTGAAAAAACAAAAAAATTGGGGGTGGCACCAAACACAATTGATGTGGTGCATTTAAAGGCGCGGATTCAAAAAACATGAATGCCTAGCTAAGATTAAGCCTGTATTTTAGATACAATTAAGATGTTGGACCCAAAAAAAAAAGATACAACTAAAACATAGTTTGATGTAACTGAGACCTCTGAAATTCAGGAGATAGAGGCGCTACATATATTTAGTCAAAAGGAATTGGATTCGGTTTGGAGGGAGACACACCCACTGGGCTAGGAGAGAACCACACGAATTGGTGAATAGTCTCAAGAAAGAGGTTTCAATTAATACTATATAAAAAATTTTGGCCGATTCAAAACACAGCTTCAAATTGAATATAAGGTTAGATTCATGAGTAATGTACTTGGATCTCAAATTATATCTTTTATCAAATTGTGTGATGTATGCAATGTGGTACAAATCTACAAAAGAATAAATTCAATCTTATCATAACAGAATTGAAGATTTTGGTTTAAAACAAATAAAACAATTTTAAGAAGATCACAGTTTGAAGTAAGGAAAAATAGAAAGACGTGCTAAAATCAAACTTCATATTCTATAATATTAAAATAGTTTAAGTTCAAATTCTAATAAAGGATATTTAAACCAATCAAAGATATAATTTAAAGAAATTTAAACATAAGAATGAGAAGGAGAGAATGATGTAGATATTTATCCTGGTTCACCCATCAAAGGCTACATCTAGTCTCTACTTTTTTTTGGTCAAACAGTCTCCACTTAACCAAGTAAGATTTTTTACTACTCCCCAATCAATATACATAGAGTATTCTTATTGGAGCTTCCCAGACTTACAACAAGCGAGTATTCATCCTTTCTATCAAGTGAGTATTTTTCTTACAGGGCCTCTCTAGGCTTCTACCAAGTGAGTATTCTTCTTACAAAACCACTTCACAGTTAATTCTACTAAGTATGTCTTCTTCTAATAGAGCCACTCTAGGCTTCTAAGTAGTATTTCCCAAGCCTCTCCAAGCTTACATGCGCTCACCAACACTCAGACTCACTACCTAGCCTTAGTTGAGTGACTCACTCATGAACTAAATGGATAGGAAAGGATGTTTGGTAGCACCTACAACACAAAAAGTGTGGATAGGAAGATTTAAGTACAAACAAGAGTATTATATGATTTGGATAAGCTAAGTAACTACGGGAGAACACTCACAGTTTTAAGTTCGGACTATGATTTTGAGTTGATTCTTGATGAACTTGATGAGATTAATGTGTAATGTGCACTTCCACATTTTTTCCTTGTATTTATAATCTTTTCGTTGGAAAAAATATTTGTTTTTTGCCCATCTATAGTCATTGGATCCTCATTGAAATCTTTCTTGAAGTTTAAGCAGAGATGACATCATCTTGTTCTTTGTGACAGCGAAGTTCAAATTTGGATATGAGTTAGCTCATAGTCTTTTAAGTTCCTTTGTTTTCTTCTTCAATAATTATATTTACTCCTTCAAAGTTAGATTCTTCATTTAGATAGAATCTATTGATCTTGTTCTATTGTATAGTTTTCCTCACTTTTGTTTTGAGTTCTATTAGTCCAAAGTCTTTCTCAATCACCTTGGCTTGACTTTAGAGCTTTGTTTGGCCTCATGACATCATTTTTAAATAGACATCATGTATGAATATTTTAGATTCAATTATGAACTTTTATCTCATATGGATCGGAGCTTATTTTCTCACCCAGATTTAGATTTTAATGTAGAGTGATTAAATATCATTTTTGTTCTTCAAAAACCTAGATCCAATTCTCATTAGATTCTTTGAATGTATGATCTCGATGTCCATTGTGAGAATCCTTAGAGTGTGTCTCTTGATGTTGACAGTGCATATTGGAGAAAAGATAATTTTCTTTTGAGGTATAATACTAAACTTCTTCTTAGTGAAATTGTGAATGTGACTTATTATAGCATGAAAATATGAGTGGTATCTTCTTTGATACTTAGATATGACTTATTATATCATTAGTAATCTTTTAGAGTATCTGCAAGGTGTCTTGGAAAGTTATGTTCTTGTTGGACATTGTGACCATTTGGCTAAGTTGATGATCTTTATATTTCCATTTGTTTCATTTGAAGAATAGTGTCTTTATTCTTCTGTCTTGGTGAATCTGGATGACTTTACATAAACGAATAAAGTACAAGTCTTTATGACTTGAAATCTTTGAGTTACATCCGTGAGATTGGTGATCTAAGCCACTTCTGTGTTGGTAGCCATGAAGAGAAAGTCTTATGTTCTAAAGAAATCTGAGTTATTCCTTTGTGTATACTTCTGAGTGAACTAAACTTACTTCTTTGAATGATATCAGTGAGATACATATCCTCTTATCTGAGCATTTTGAGTAGCTCCTTTGATTGTGGCATTTAGGTTTATTACTTTGGTTTTGAATGATCTGAGCTATTCTTTTTAGCACTCCAGTATAGTGTCAAAAACAAGATCCTTCATAGATTTGTTTCAGATTGATATCTGTATAATGCCTTTAAGAACTGTTTGAGTTTGATTAAGAGTATTGTCTTCTTCTATGTCCACACTCTCAGATAATTTGTCAAATACTAAGACATCTCAGATTGACTTGAATTTTTTTAACTACCAATGCATTTGTTATCATGAAAACTACAGCTCGATCTGAGGGTTTTGGCTTAATAATCTCCCTGCTTTTTATGATGGAGGACTAGCTGGTCTCAACCCGGCCTAACTCGACTAGCTCAAGTATCCTCGGCCAAAGCCTCTAGGCTTCTATGGCTGGTGGAGTAGCCAGTCTCAACCTGACCCAACTCGATTATCTCAAGTCTCCTCGGCCAAAGCCTCAAGACTTTTGGGGCTGGTGGACTAACCGATCTCAACCCTGCCCAAGCAGCCTAGGTCGCCCTTATCAAGTCTCCAACTCACAACATATATGCCAGATACTTTCCTAGTTTAGAGTGAATGTAGACACTAGGGTTCCGGAGGCCTAGTTTGTCTAAATAGCCTAAAATCTCTCATTTGTAACCATGCTCATCGTAAAAACCGTAGCTCTTATTAGGGTTCAAGCACCAGGAAACCACTTCTGTCACGACCCGGTTGACTAGCTGGTCTCAACCCGACCCAACTCGACTAGCTCAAGTCTCCTTGGCTAAAGCCTCAAGACTTCTAGGGCTGGTGGAATAACCAGTCTCAACCCAACCCAACTTGATTAGCTCAAGTCTCCTTGGCCAAAGCCTCAAGACTTCTAATGCTTGTGGACTAGTTTCTCTCAACCCGGCCCAACAACCCAAGCAGCCTAAGTCACCCTTACGGAGTCTCCAACTCACAATATAATGAGATGGCGAGAAAACCGAGTGTTTGGGCGAAGAATCCGCAACTCAACATTTATGACTAGCGATAATCAAGAGCGCATCAATCAACATATATGCCAAATGCTTTCCTAATTTAGAATGGATGTCAACACTAGGGTTCCAGAGGCCCAGCTTGTATAAATAGCCTAAAGGCTCTCATTTGTAATCATGCTCATCGTAAAAACCATAGCTCTTATTAGGGTTCAAGCACTAGGATACCAGGAGAATAGACTGTAGGGGAAGGACAGACGATGGATCTACTCAGAGACTTGCAAGTGTGCCTTAATGCGCTCCAACAAGGAATGATTAGGCAGAGCAGAAGAATAGAGAACTAGATAACTAGAAACAAGACTTACGGAGACAAATAAATGAGCTACGAGAGAACGACCGTAGAACTGAACAATCGGTAGAAAATACACCAGTAGATAATCAAAATACAAGTCAAAGGAATACACATGAAAATATGACTACTCCTAGCTCGTCCGTTAACCAGTTTGAGGATTCACCTTTTGTAGACGAACAAATGAACGAGGAAATTCCCAACAATGTCAAGCTGCCCTTGACCATTGTCTATGATGGAGAGGGAGACCTGTAAGAGCATGCGAAATACTACAAGTCGCTGATGTTAGGTTATAGAGTGATGGAGGACATGATGTGTCGCATGTTTCTAGCGACCATAGTCAAAAAAGCTAACAAATAGTTCAACACTCTAAAAAAAATCCATATATAGCTTTTGACAGCTCAGAGAACTCTTTGTGGATCAAATCTCCTTCAGAATCCCAAGGAAGCGCTCACAAGAAGATCTCGGGAACATCAAGCAAGGGGCCTGTGAATCCCTCAAGGACTACTTAAACCGATATAATCAAGAGTCAATCCTAGTGGATGGCCTCAGCCTAGAGGTTATGAAAAATCAACTCATGTCAAGCCTCCCGGTGAGTGAATTTTATCAGTCAATCCAAGAAGGACGATCTCAATGCATTAGCTCATCCCCCGATAGGGAAAAATCAAGCACGACCTCATCGGCCACCAAGGGCAGACCAAAAACAGTATCGAGAGAATAAGGAGCCTCGATATAGGGAACAGTTTGTAAATTACACTTATCTGAATGCTAGAAGAGATAGGATGTTTCGAGATAAACAACACCAGAATAATTAGACCCCTCTTGAATCCCATTCCGCCTTACCTCGGAGTGGACCAATCTCGACATTGTGAATATCACCGCTCATTTAAATACACCACGGTAGAGTGTCGAAAGCTGAAGGATCATACTGAATAGCCGATACGAGACGGCTACCTATGCGAGTATGTGCACAGGGTAGTAAGAGACTGAAGAAGTAGGTTGCGAACCCCCCACCTCGTCAGGATCGAGAAGGAAATCATGATAGGACAGCAAACTGTGTGATTAACACCATATCAGGTGGTTTCTGTAGTAGAGGAGAAACAAGCTCGGCATCGAAGCATCATTTGAGGAAAGTTATGACACTAAATTCTAAAATAGACAAGGTACAATATCACCCTATAATTTCTTTTACTACTAATGATTTCCATGGATGTTCTGTAAAGTAGGATGATCCCATGGTGATATTTGAGTAGATAGTCAAGTTCACAATCCAGAGGATTTTGGTGGATCAAGGTAGCTCGGCAGACATTTTATTCTAGACAACATTCCAGAAGTTGGGCTTACTTGAATCACTATTAGGAAGTTATGCTGGAGCCTTGATCAGTTTTGCAGGAGAACAAGTAAATGTGAGTGAACATATCGACTTATTCACCAAATTTGTGGAAGGAGGCTCGGCAAAGCATGTTAGTATCAGATACTTGGTGGTCAATTCGCTAAGTTCCCACAATGTGATTTTGGGCCGACCTTCTTTGAACATGTTAGGAGTCGTGGTCTTAACCCCTCACTTGACGATGAAATACCCAGTCTCAAAAACGCGAATAGGCACCATTCGTGCAAATCAAAAAGTATCACTACAGTGATTTCATCAAAGTTTGAACATTACTAGGTCGCCCTACGTATCTACTAACTGGGTTTATAAAATTTCAACTCACACTGCAGTACATCTAGACCCAAGGGCGGACTTTGTTGAAAAGAAGCCTCGACCAGTGGGGCAGTTGAAACCCATACTCTTAGTTTCAGACCCCACTCACATAACAAAGATAAGTACTAAACTGTATGAGGAGCAAGAGTGTAAATTGGTTACTTTTTTAAAGTTGAATGCTGATTTATTTGCCTAGACCCAAAAGACATGCCGGGAATTGACCCTAACTTTATCTGTCACAACTTTATGGTTGATACTAGGACCAAACTAGTAAGTCTAAAGAAAAGGAAAATAGGAGAAAAGCGGAACAAAGTGGTACGGGCTGAGACTAAGTCTTTCCTAGAAGCAGGCTTTATCAGAGAAATTCAGTATACGACTTGGTTAGCAAATGTTCTGCTAGTCAAGAAGGAAAACGGAAAATGGAGGATGTGCTCGGATTACCTCCAATATATGTTACAAGGTAATGCCCTTTGGCTTAAAAAATGCAGAAGCCATCTATCAACGACTGATGAATAAGATCTTCAAGGACCACATCGGTAAGAATATTGAGGTCTATGTAGATAATATGGTTGCAAAAACCAAGGTCAAAGGTGATAATGTTGAGGATCTTAACCAGATATTCCAGCAGCTTCGGAAGCATAACATGCACTTGAATCTGTTGAAATGTACTTTTGGCATCAAGTCAAGAAAATTCCTGGGCTTTATCTTGTTAGAAAGAGGGATAGAAGCCAACCCGGATTAATGCTAGGCAATCATAGAAATGCGAAGCTGAAGCTAGTAAGAGAAGTTAAATAGCAGACAGAAAGAATGGAGGCATTGTCCTGTTTCATGTCTTAGGTCGACAATAAAGCTTACCCCTTCTTTCAAAGCATACGAAAGGAAAAGGCGCTTAGGTGGACATAAGAATGTTAAGAAGCCTTTGCACAGATCAAGACGTTCTTAGCCATCCCATCGATACTAGCACAACCCCAGCTTGGAGAACCTTTGATCCTTTATATGTCTGCATCTAAGCTTGCAGTCAGCGTCATGCTGGTCAGGTGTAGAGGTTCAGTATTAGATCATTGAAAAGGTGATCTTGGCCTTGATTTATAGCTGTAAGAAAGTTACGCCAATATTTGCAAAGTCATACCATCGTAGTCCAGACCGACGTTCACATTCGGGCAATCTTATAAAAACCCGATCTAGTAGGACTGTCGCAACCAGGGTCGCGGCGGAGACGGCGATAAGTTAAACAACGGAGTCGCTACAAGATTTATTATAGAAAACCTCAGAAAAAAGAAGGTCTTTGAAACCATGAATGAGTTCGGGAGTCGATTACGTGTAGGGAAGTTGTTAACACCCTACGACGTCGGCTAAGTAAGCAGTTACCTTCTAATTAATTGTGCAAAAAATTGTTAATTTTAAAAAATATTTATTATCACTAAAAAACATTTACACTTATTTATTAACGAAAGGGGAAAATACTTTTTTATTTATTTAGGCTCGATGGGTTCGGTTCCCGCTCCTACGTATCCTCCGCTCGGGGAGGAATCAAAGCCATGTAGTTCTTAAGATTTTCTTTAAAAAGATGGGTTCAAGTTAACACAAGGCTACTCGGTGAACCCAAAGTCTGAAGGAAGCAATCGCAATATAGTCAGACATTGAAAGAAAATGAATTATATCTTTTTTCGAAAAAGGCTTTTAAAAAGATATTAATTAAGCAAATACTGGGTATAAGTTAGCACAAGGCTACTCAGTAAACCCAAATTGACGACATGGGACTCTGAAGGAAGCATTCGAAACTTAGCTAGGTCAAGAATCGTTGTTCATATATTTTTTGAAAAATAATAGTAATAATAAATAAATAAACATTTAATTAAAAAAAACTAGGCTTAAGTTAGCACAAGGCTGCTCAGTAAACCCAGTCAGGTTACATTATGGATTTTCCACTTGATGTTTTGTTTTAATTGCAGCGCAACAAAAACAGAAAAAAAGGAAATCGCAGGGTGGTGCCAACAGCTAAAAAGGGTGAAAATCCACACAGACAAAGCAAGGCAAAAACACAAAAAAAGAATCCGCAGCACAGCAAAACGCAAGGTGGTGCCAACAGCAAAAAAATAAAATAAGAAAAAACATAAACAGAAAACACAGGAGATACAAAAAGGTTGAGGGTGCCAAAAGCGAAAAGATGAAAAGAGTCATATTTAAAACAGATAAAAGATAAAAGATTTCTGTAAAAAAAAGACAACGGTAATACAACAACAAAAAAAAGAGCGGTGCAAAAAGAAAAAAAACTAGAACGAGGCCCAGCAACCGAAATAACCTAAAACTAACCAAAAATAAAAATAAAAAACAGACACTCCTCTCTTGATGTTGAACCGCGCAGTATGCAAGGGCCACCGCCGGCGACGGTTGTGATGCCGACGAAGGCGGCAGGTGGTCAGTTTTCGGCGCGGTGGTGGCAGGTTCACGATAGCAGCAGAGACGGTACTATTAGAGGCGCGATGATAGCAATTGATGGTGCTTCGTAACAATATCAGAAACATTTCGCGTTCTTGACGGTGGTATTGATCATGATTGCAGTTACTAGCGGTGGAGACCAAGCCGTTGATGGCGGTGGGGCATGTAAATGGTGCTCGTTGAAGTGAAGAGCGATGATAGTGGATGACGGTGACTATGCGTGTGTGTGTGTTGGTTTCCTTTTTGTTAAAAATAGAAAAATAAAAAATGGATTGAAGATGAAGTTGATTGTTTAATTAATTAATTGAAGAAAATGAAGGAAGAAGGAGAGTGAGAGAAGAAGGAGGAAGGAGTGGATTCGGGAGAATTTTGGGTTAGTGGAAAGAAGAAGAAATTGGAAACGTTGAAAAAAATTAAAACAAAAAAAAACAAGTGGGGGTTCTTTTTGTGCGTGTGTGATGTTTTTTTTCTTTAAAAAAGATGAAGCTAATTAATGAAGAGAAAAGGGAAGATGAAGGAGACTAACAGAGAGAGAGTGTGTGCAGGTTTTTTTATTATTATTTATATAATTACTTTAGTTAAATAATTTTTTGACCAATATGCATAATGAACATAAATAATAAGTTAGAAGAAAAATTTAATTATTGTGATAAAAAAATCATACCTATGAAAGGAGTATGAGCACTCGAGATGGTATGAATTAATGGGGGAGGACAAAATCAATGCTACTGCTACCGCCACTATCATGGAGATTTCTATCATGTTGTTAGCTATGCTAAATCTAGGGTTTGAAGATAACTGTAAGTTTCAAAGAGGGAAAATAGTAAACGAAGCAATCAACTAAAGAACAAAGACAATTTTTTTTTCAAATAGCACCAACAAAGACCAAGAAACCCTATAATAGGAAATGAAAGTAACATATTACAATCCAAATTAAGTTCAAGTAAAGAGCAAAGATTGATACCTCGAAACAAGATAAAGAGGAGGAAGATGGAGAGCCAACGTAAAATTGAAAAATCAGAAATTAAAATATAAAGATGACAAGATAACATGCAACAAAGAATAAATAAATAGAAAAGAAACTTACGAGAAGTAAAAGGAATGAATGAGTAAGCAACCACGGTGGAAAAGAAAAATTGCAAATCAAGAGCCAATGGCGAAGAAGGTGAAGCTAAAAAGTTTTGGTAGAAGAGAGGGGTTGAATAAGGAAAAAGTATAGAAGAAGAAAGGTTTTTGTCCTATGTGGTATATTATTTTTGAATTTAGAATGAAGGAGAGAAAAGCATAACCACATTTGTTAGATGGACCCCACGATACATTCAATGATGAGGGGCACGATAACTGAAGTCAATGCTTCTGATCCTATAATAACACGTGGTAAAGGCATTACAACAAAAGACAAACAAGGAAAACCCAAGATATAATCTCGAATGTATAATCTTAACTCGAGAGTCCAGCATGGGGACTACAAGAAATTCTGGAAATCGTGGCAGGTTCAACTCGGCAGTTCATTAAACTGCCTCTGATTTCGCCATTTGCAGTGGTTTACGCGGCAATTTCATCAACCTCCGCTGCATGCCATAATACAACGGTGGTTATTTACTGTTTGATGGTGGGTTTTTATTTTCGTCTTTCATTTTTTCCTTTCCCACTTCTATTTTTCCCGATTCCCTTTTCTTTCTTTTTTTTTTTTTTGCAAATCCCTAATTTTTCTAAATTGGTTCTTTTTTAAAAAAAGCACAAAAAAATAAAAGTCGCTAGAGTCTATAGACCATGCGACTTTAAGACTAAAGTCTTAGACTCCACCGACTTTACCCTATTTAAGACTTTACATGGATTCTAAGTTGCAACGAGGGTAAAGTCATAAAGTCTTAAGACTTAAGATTTTATGACTAAAGTCTAGACTTTAACTACCATGATTGTTTCTATTATTTAATACATATGAAAATCTTTTCAATCTACAGGAAATGCAAAATTAGAAACTCTAAATGCAAAATCATTTTTTGAGATTGTGGAATTTTTAGAATTTTTCAAAGAACAATTTTTGGAGTTTAGTATGTTCAGATTAAGTGGTTAACTAACAGGGGAACAAGCTGACAAAAAAAAACTAACAGAGTAACAAAGATTCTATTTTTGTGATAGTACATTGTTTGTATGTTCTCTATTTGGACATTTCTAATGAACATTATTGGCTTTGCCTGTGCCTTTTTCTTAATCTTCCTATGATCTAAGTGTGTCAAGAAGATAAGAATCTCTGAAGTTGATTTTTATCCACTTAATGACATTTCTCTATTCATGATTCAAATTGGTTCCTGATATGTTCATAAGCTATCTTCTGTTAGTGAAAGTATTTCAACTGTCATTTTCAATTTGAAACCTAATCTAAACTTACTTTTGGGGTAGATAATTCAAGCACTCAATTTGGGGGTAATGTCAAAAGTGGTCCTTAGCTTGTAGGGTAAAAACTCATTATATAAGTTGCAAGGGTGACAAATTCATTGTGACAGATATTTTTTGTTGAGTTTTCTGATTTTTTTGGGCTAAATTGTGTATGTGGGGAAAAATAATTCGTTTAGCTTGATGCATGAGTATGTTTTCCTGTTATAAAAAGATTATTCTATGAGACCATGTAAATCACTGCTTCAGCTATTACAAACACATATTCATCAGTAGTAATTCCAAATTAAATGTATTTTTCCCCCATATACACAAACCTCAAAAACAACGTGACATTAAAGGAGTGAATTACATGCGTTAAAAGAATCTTATATATCCTAATTAAGCATAATATTAGTTATAGTCGGAAAAAGCGGGGATTTGAATTTGAAGATAAAATATTAGAAGCTCTGAATGAATTCTGAATTGATTGCAGAAAAAAATTCCAACTGCTTGTTCTGCAGAAGCAAGATCCCTTATATTATATATGTAAGTGAATTCTACTACTAAATAATAAGTAGTATAACAAAAGCAGCTAATTAATTATAATTTACATGTAACTTAACATGAAAAAGAAGGGAAAATAAATAACAGAGACATGTATTGTTTGGCGGTAATAGTTAACGACTACTCTTTTCAATTTTAAATGTAAGTCATTTTTTAGAAGAAATTTTATTCTAAAATATAAGTTACTGACTAACTTATTAATGGATGATTGACATTTTACTCTTTTTACAATTTTCAAATATTCAATTAATAATAAAAAAAAAAATAGTAGAATAAGAGAGAGAATGCATATTAATTAAATTGAAGTATTTATTAACACATTTATATTAAAAATATATATAGTTGGAAAAAATTTTAGTTTTTAGACCAATTTAATTATTTAACTTCCATTTCTTAATTTAGGTGATTCAATTGGAAGTAACTTAATTATATTTAAGGTCGGAGTAATATTTTTATTTATGATGTATTCTTTATTTTAAATACTTAACAATTAATGTATATGACCTTACATTATACATTCTATGTTACATGTGTACAGAATCAATTACATGTGGAAATGTGGAAATTGATAATAATTTGATTTTTGAAGATGAGGCATATACTAGGACGTGTTCGCGACATGAGATTTGTCGTTTGCGCTTCTCAAATCTTTGGATCAGCTTATCATTACGGAGGCTCTACACGTTCCTCATCTAATGACATTACTTCAAATGCTGAAATAATACAATTGAGGGCACAGTTAGAAGCAAGTAATGTAAGGGTTAAACTTCTAGAAGAACAAATAAACTTTATTTAACAAAATTATGGAAGACACCCGTTACTTGGGTTTTCAACTCGTCAAGTTAATCAGGTAAAATAATTTAAATATTAAATAATTTACCGTTTCTATAAAATCTATCATTGATTACTTACTTGTCCATGAAGGGATTTTTCTTTCTTATGAGGTTAGTGGTTTTGTTTTTAACTAGGTCATTGGGATCATCCAAAAAATTATGGCTTGAGCTTGTTTTGATAGATTGTTTTATTGAAATGTGTCTCTACTCCATGCATGAATTAGAACTTTGAGATGTTATATCTAGATCTATGTCTATGATGGTATCTAAAATCGCATTGTTTTTCTTAGTGAATAGTGAATACTACTCTTGTGTAGTAGAATATAGCAAAATAATTAAAGATGTTATCACTTGAAGGATCCTCCCATAAATTTGGCTAAGTATTTACCACATGAATTTGAACCAATATGCTGAATACCTTCGGTTAGTATTTTGCATGCATATTTTGAAGATTGACTTTGTATGCTAATACAGATGGACAATTTAAAACCTTTCTTTTTATGAGTTTAATTATGAGTATTAGAAAATATTGTGGCATCCTACATTATTGATATTTAGCAACATTGATTTTATATAATATATATTAAAAATGTTATAAATGGTAAAAAACAATATTTTTTAATGATTTTGTAACATTTTTTAAATGTTACTGTTGAGATAAAGTCTCACATTGTCTAGGATAAGATCTATGATAACCTTTATAAAGCCCTAGACAACCCTCTCCTTGTGAGCTACCTTTTGAGGAGAGTTAGGCCTATGTCATTTTATAAGATGGTGTCAGAACTTATCAAAAAAAATAGGGCAAGATAAAAAAAATTCAAGAAAAAAAAGAGAACAAAGTTTAGGCAAAAAAAAAAAGAGAGCGACCTGAGAAAGATGTCCATAACTTGAAAAAACAAAAAATGCCCATTAAAAAAAAGCAAGTCACAACTAGGCTAAAAAAAAAAAAAAAAACCAGTTGAACTTGAGAGAGAGTGTTGGGATACTCATTTTCTAAGAGTTACTAAAACATTTTAGCAACATAGTTTTTATAAAGCATTTGGTACAAATTTGTAAAGAGAACATTTTTAATAATTTTACAATATTTTTTAATTATTTTTTAAATATTCTAATAATTAATTATGATATAGTGGGTCACACACGTCAGAGAAACCTTTCCTTTATATATATATATATATATATATATATATATATTCTTTTAGCTAAGTTCTTCTATTCGCCTTTGTAAAAGTCAGCTTACTTAAGATGAGTTATTAAGTTATGACATGTAATGTTTTAAAATTTACAAGTCTGAGACCAGTCAATGAAATGAATAATTACTATAGCAAATTTTGGATTTTTGTTAGCTCATTTAGCTTTTTTTTTTCTAAAAATTTATTATTAACAAACGTTTAGTTTAATTTCAGGTTTCTCATCAAGCATCACCTGTAGAAGGAAGCTCATCTTCTTCAGCCAGTTGTCAGCCTTGATGACTCTTGTTATCATAGTTTTTGTTTTAAGAATTAGCGTATTTTACTATATTACTTTGAGCTTGTATGCTTATTTTGGTATGAGAAAAGGATTGTATTTAGTAATTTTTGAATTATCTATGACCTATTTTATATTGATGCACTTGTTATGTTGAAAACAATTTCTTATGTTGTGTAATTTGACTTCGTTAATTGAAGTAAGTTTTTTTTAATACTTGTGTATTATACCAAAAAATATATTCCGCTAAATACTTATTAATATTTTAATATTATTTGTAAATTTGTAAATTATGAAATAGAAATAATAATAATAATAAAATAAATATAATAAAATCAGACAGACCTACTAGTGGCGGTTCTCTAACCTCTGCTACTTAATAACAAATAAATGACTGTGCGCGCTTTAAAACTAATTTTTATATTTGCAAGTTAGGTAGCCGCAACTAATAAAAACAGAAACCGCCGCAAATGGAGCTCCCAATGATAAATCCTACACAAATACCGTTGGATTAAACCGTCGGTAAAAACATAAAACCGCCACAAAAAAACCTCCACACTTATGTTCCAACGGTTGAAAATAACCGCTGCAAAATAATCTCGTGACAGTGCATGTGGTGGCAGTTCAGAAACTGCTGGGAGAGGTGTTTTATGGTGGTTATAACCAACACAAAAAAAAAGAGAGAAAATGCCAGGAAAAGCCTGTTTCATTGTAGTGTGTTATGGACTATAATACCAGTCATGCAGAGTAAAGGAACTTAGCCTAATAAATAGCGACATGACAATGTAGCAACATGGCTAAATAGCAATATGCTAATATGGTGGGATGGCTATCTAGAAGACAAGTGTCACCGGTGGGGAGGACTTTTGAAAATAATTGGGTACCTAGAGATTTGGGCATAAGGCCCTATCTTAGAAACAGTGAACATATAGGAGTATGTTTGGACACCCGTTTATAAACGGAAAATGAAAAAAACAAGAAAATCTTACTTTCATGTTTAGAGCATTGGATACCTGTTTGTTAGTTTTATATTGATTATGGTTATGGATGACAACAAAATTTGCGCCCCGTAGATACTTGCGAATAATACCCGTCACGCGAGTATCCACATATACCCCCACCCGTTATTAAATTAGAAAAAAACAAGAACATATATTTATACTATTGTAAGTAACTTATCCGAATAAATGTAAATTTTAAGTGTAATTTAAATTTTTTCGACATTTAATTTCTTATTTTACTAATTAACATAATTTTCAAATATATTTTATTAAAAAAATATTATTTTAAATATTATTTTTTCATATTTTTAATTTTTTAATACATACAATTCTAATAAATACCATGCGGATATCCGCAAACCTATAGCAACAAATAGTAGCAAACTGGTATCCACTCTTGCCCTGCTCATTGCTGTCTGTCCCTAATTATGGTACACATATGACAATTATATATTATCCATTGGTACTTCTTTTTAATTATTTGTAATTTAAAAATATATTTTTTAAATAATAAAATTAAAATATCAATACTTAAATATTATAAAAAAATATTTAAATAGAATAGCTAGTAATGCTATATCATACATAAGTTTTTTTCTCACAAAAATAGACGGTGACTTGATTAAATCAATAACTAAATATAATTAAAAGGACTCATCTATCATGAATGTTGTCGTTATACCTATTTCGTAAGTTTTTTGTGTAAACAATATTTGTAGAATATAGAATTTCTTTAAATAGAAACTAGTACTTTACATGTGTATACGCACGGATTAATGTTACGCAATTATGCGTTGTTTTGTTGCTGTGTATAATTACAATAGTAGCAAGTTAATTTGGATTATGACATGCATATATTAAATTATTATAGTTAACTTCAAATAGATATTGGCTGATTGTGGTTAATTGTAAGTAAATCTTTTTTTTAAATAGTGAAAACATATAGTATAAAGTATATTAACATAAAATATAGTTGAACATGCTATAGCATCAAGAATGCTATGGTCTTACAAAAGAAGGATGAACAAAATATAAATGCACCAAAGATGGTAAATAATTAGAGTTTGAGGATCACCACAACATAATTAAGAAAAATATTACAATATGGATTTTATACAACATTTTGGATGAGCCAAATCCTACGAAAAAAGAGAAGGATACCACTTAAATTAAAATTCAAAAGTTCAACCACTTTGGATCCAAAATAATACATAGGCCGAGTCTAAGGCTAAATCAATGAACACATAAATGAACTATTTATGTGCATTCTACATAAATATAAATACATGAATCATTCCTTTTTGAATCATTAATGTTAACAAATTAATTTTCATTCAATGATGATCTAGATATAAAAACGAATATTGTGACCGTGAATGAAATTGTTTATAAGACTTTTCAACACTTTAAAATGTTTTTCAATATTTTAAATGATAATGATACTATAATTGTGTAAAGGATTATTTTTTTAGTGTTTTAAAGTCATTCAAATTGACCAAAAATTGAATGTTGATGAAAAATTAAAAAATAAAGAGAGAAAATGGACCATACGGGGAATGTCTCTTTGATGCTAACAGTGGTATGATCTGCAAGATAGAAAGACAAATAGCATAATTACACAAATCAAGTTTGTAAGTTCTTTCTTATCTTCACAATTAAATCATATTAATTATAGCATAATTTCAAGATCAATCAAATAGCATTATATGTCTCAATATGTCCCCATAACTTAACTGTGGATAAAATTGTTTATAAGGTTTTTCAACATTTTAAAATGCTTTTCAGTATTTTAAATGATGAATGATACTATAATTGTGTAGAGGATTGCAAAGAAAGTTGAGTATTACTTTCTTTGTTGTTAACACATTAATGAAAAATCCTCATGAAGTATCAATTGTTGAATGATTGGAACATTCAAAAATAATAAATTTAAAAACGAAAAAGAATTAACAAAAGAAAAGCCATTAATTCTTACAATTGCAAATCCAAGTCACCAACAATGCCCAATTAAATAGATGGTTTAAAAGAGAAAACATCAAATCTTTGTAAAAAAACATATAGAATGAACTATTAACAAATATTAACAAATATGAATTAACTATAAATTAATGAAAGCATATTAATGAAAACAATTGTATCAGAACTGGTAAAAAACATGTATTGATAAACATTGAGAAGATATTTGGAGAGTAAATAATTTTGTTTGAGATATTTAGAGTTTTGGATATAATATCAAATAAGATATTCATGGAAGCTATTATGATGCATTTAGATTTTATGTTATAGCAATTGTTGTCATCATTTATAGATTTTGAGAATTTTTCTTTCACCAAATTTTATATGGTATAAAATCTCATATAGCATTAAGATCCCAGACTTACAAATTCAAATACATCAATAGAGTGAACACAAGAGGTAACACCCCAGGCGGGACGCTAACCACCACTCCCGGAGGTGTTTCTAAGAGCTTAGCCACCCCTTTAAGTGGCATATCCCCTTGTGAATAAATCTACCTTTATTCCAGGATTTGGGGACCTTCCGTGGTTCGAATCCATGACCAAAGGGCTATAGTCATGGATTCCTAAGAAGCTATCAATTGGTAGTGGTTCTTAAGAATCCATGACTATAGCCGTTTGGTCATGGGTTCAAACCACGGAAGATCCCCAAATCCTAGAATAAAGGTAGATTTATTCGCAGGTGGATAGGCCACTTAAAGGGATGGCTAAGCTCTTAGAAACACCGCCGAGGATGGTGGTTAGCGTCCCGCCTTAGCTCAATTGGTAGTGGATTTCAGCAACTTAGGCACTATATCCCTTTGGTCCTTGGTTCGAATCCACGGAAGGTCCCCAAATCTTGGAATTAGCTCAATTGGTAGTGAATTCAGGAACATAAGGACTATATCGCTTTGGTCCTTGGTTCGAATCCACGGAAACAAATCTACGTAGAGAAAAAAAGTACCTGATTTAAGATAAAAATAATATATGAACAAACTTATCTTCACTAAATGAAGGAATAAATAACCTTTGATAAGCATGATAATGAGGTCCTAGTTATCTTCTTTTCACTAGCTTCATGTTTCAAGTTTCGTTTGCGAAAAAAAAACGAGCAGGAAGAAAATCCTTGTTATCAAATTTGGTGAAACAACACTGTTGAAAATTCAAACCAATTTCAATTCTCAGCTAAAATTTAAAATCTAAAATGATAATCTTCATAATTTCCTTAATCATTAATAAGTCAAAAAAAAAAATACTTTCTCTTCACATTCTCAAATTATTTTTGCTACGCATTCACAAATTAAACAACGCTAATTAATTATTCCTGTTTTCTGATTAAGTGGCATAGAGAACAAAAAGATATGTAACATAAGCTAAAAATAATATATGAACAAACTTACTTCTACCAAATGAAAAAATAAAAAACTTTGAGAAGCATGACAATGATGTCTTAGCTCTCTACTTTTCTTTTGCTTCATGTCTCAAGTTTCCTCTGCAAAAAACAAAAAAGACTAGAAAGAAACATCAGTTTTTAATTAATCACCATCATGCACGGTTTTACCAAGAGCCAAAGACTCTTTGCAATTCTAACCAATTTTTACACCCAACAAAATTATAAAAACTCAAACAATCATATTCATAAACATCTCAAGAAAATACTTTATTACAAATTAAGCAAATCTGAAAAATAAACAAATCTACATATTTACATAGAGATAAAAAAAACCAAATTTAAGCCAAAAATAATAAGATACGAACAAAATTACCTTCACCAAAAGAAGAAATAAAAAAAACTTCGATAATGAGGTCGTAGTTCTCTACTTTTCTGTTGCTTCATGTCTCAAGTTTTCTCTGCAAAAAACAAAATAGAGCATAAAGAAACATCAGTTTTTCATTAATCACAATCATGCACTGTTTTAGAGAGAGCCAAAGACCCTTTGCAATTCTAATCAATTTTAACCCCTAACAAAATTATAAAAACACAAACAATCAGCTTCCAAAAAAATAATTTCTTACAAATTAAGCAAATCTGAAAAATAAACAAATGTACATATCTATATAGAGATAAAAAGATACCTAATTTAGGCCAAAAATAATATATGAACAAACTTATCTTCATCAAATGAAGAAATAGAAACCTTTGAGAAGCATGACAATGATGTATTAGTTCTCTACTTTTCGCTTGCTTCATGTCTCAACTCTCAAGCTTCCTCTACAAAATAACAAAAAATAGCATAAAGAAACTCATTGTGATCAGAATTGGTGAAATAACACCCTTGAAAATTTAAATCAATTTCAATCCCCCCAACTAAATTTTAAAATCTAAAATGATAATCTTTATAATTTCAATAATCATTAATAAGTGAAAAAAAATACTTTCTCTTTACATTCTCAAATTATTTTTGAGACGTATTCACAAATTTAACAACGTTAATTATCCCTGATGAAACCAGTTTTTCATTAATAGCAATCATGGCGTGTTTTGCAAAGAGCCAAAGACACTTTGCAATTCTAATCAATTTTAACCCCCAATAAAATTTTAAAAACTCAAACAATCATCTTCATAAATATTTCAAGAAAATACTTTCTCACAAATTAAGCAAATCTAAAAAATAAACAAATCTACGTAGAGATAAAAAGATACCTAATTTACGTCAAAAATAATATATGAATAAACATGGCAATGAGGTCTTATTTCTCTTCTTTTCTCTAGCTTCATGTCTCAAGTTTCCTTTGAAAAAAACAAAAAAGAGCATAAAGGAAAATCCTTGTGATCAGAATTGGTGAAAAAGTACCCATGAAAATTCAAATCAATTTCAATCCCCAACTAAATTCAAAAATCTGAAATGATAATCTTCATAATTTCATTAATTTCATTAATAACTCTAAAACAATACTTTCTCTTCACATTCACAAATTACTTTCACTAAAAATTCAAAAATTAAACAATTCTAATCATTCCTGTTTTCTCAAGTTTCCTCACAAGAAAAACTAAAAAAGCATTAGTAAAAACCATGTCATAAGAAATGGTTGAAAGAGGTAATTGCCAAATGATCTATAGAACGCTAACGACTATTTAGGGTTTCAGCATTAGAATCCATATCACATAAAAGAAGAAAAATATAGAAACAGGTTTATTTTTCTATTTTTCCCTCTCGCATTCTCAACTACATAGATTAAAATGTTCCCTATACACCGGTGTCGTCGTGCAAGTATCCTTACCGACAACACATTTTTCTTGTTCAATCGGATGGAAAAAAGGGAAATAGACAGAGAGATGAAAGGATTCAGAGATTATCAACACTAAAGGAGCAAGACCAGCCATAGTTGAAAACAAATTAGGGCATAAAGAAGAACCAAACCTGGAGAAAGAGACCCACAATGGAGGAACAAAGCAGACGAAACCGAAAATTCCTCAATAGTGGCGTGACAACGTTCCAATCAAAACAGAAAGAAGAAGAACGTGAAGGAAGCAACAAGCATGAGAAAGGAAAAACACAGAAGAAGCAGAAGTTTATGAGAAAAGAAGAAGAAAAAAAGTGTTTGAGAAAGGGTTGAGGCAAGTGAGAGACGACAGAGAGAAGAGTTGTCAGATTTGAATTTTGAAATAGTAAGGAAAAAGCTTTAGCTTTTTTTCTTCTTTTTTATTTTTTATTCAGCTAGGACTCACTTACTACAGTAGTGAACAGTAAGTCAGAGGTGTGCAACTACGATACGTGTCCAGAAAAAAAAAATCTTTTTTAACCTGAGTTTTGATGATAATAAACAAAAAGGAATGATAATATAAACTACTAATGTTTGCAGTAGCACCCAAATTAATATTTTAATTTTTCGGTAAGCCCTCACCCAATATATTGACATTCTTTTATAGTAATTAAATTATTATTTGTCTAACTTCGTGTGCCTTTACTATATATATATATATATATAAGGATTTGTTAACGTAAACCCACCTATTTTATAGAAGGAGTGCGTTTGCAAGCTACACCTTTTGGGTGTATTTTAAAAAATCTAGTTATAACTTGCTAATTCACTCCTTCTATAAAACAAGTGGGTGTACGTACAGGGCTTGCTAACGTACACCCACTTGTTTTATAGAAGGAGTGCGTTAGCAAGCTACACCTTGTGGGTGTATTTTAAAATTTCAAGTTATAACTTGTTAATGCACTCCTTCTAAAAAGCAAGTGGGTGTAGGTTAACAAACCTCATATATATATATATATATATATATATATTTATTTATTTATTTATTTCATGTTTGTCGTTTTACTGATTCAAGCCTTACCACAAATCAATCTCTGAAATAGTTCACAACTTCACATATATAAAACCTTCAAATTAATAAAAAGCTCATAACCAATATCACGTGCCTGAACTCATGTTTTGGTAGAAACATCTTCTGTTTCCTGAAATTGAGTTCATTTGCAAAGTGGTAGAAACAGACAAACTCACAAGTACCAGAACATTTGGCATGTTTATTTCTCTACGCATTATATAAATAAAGTATTGATTGAAAACTCAATCATTATGAGCATTTGGTCTAGTGGTATGATTCTCACTTAGGATGTGAGAGGTCCCGAGTTCAATTCTTGGAATACCCCTTCTCAATTTTATTATCACTATTTTTAATCTCTTCATATCGGCAGAACCAAATTAAATTAAATAACTATAAACAAATGCAACTTTAATTAAGCAAACTTGTTTCAAATCTCTTTTCATCATACACAATAATGACACAACCATGTTAATCAAATTGAAAATTATTTAGCAATTACAAGCAGATTCACTTCACAGTAATTAAAACCCAAATTATCAACTGAATGCAAGTGCTTCTTATACTAAGTGCTGGTGTTGATTTCACTAGTGTTGCTTTCACCCTTCAGTATCCCAAACTCAACCCTGAGGTTTCTAATTAATTGGCTACCAAACAAATCAAATTTTCAAGATTAGGTAAAATTTACAATGTATTACTAATTAGCAGTTGTTTTGAAACATAACACAAGTTACACAGCGTGTATATATATATATATATAGATAGATAGGTGTAAAACTATTATGATCATTAAGATACAATTATGGTGACATAGATAATGCATAACTTTTTCATAAAGTATGTTGTCATGCATAAGACACAATATTGTTGGAGAAAAAGACGAAGAACAAAGAAGACGATGAGTTGGGGAAGTATTATTGTCTTAAAAACAACATTTTCGGCAAACTTTTGGTGTAACTTGATTTTGCTCTTGCTTTCGAAGATTAACACAGCCATGCTTGAAATTTGTACACTCCAGAATTAGAGGGTTGGAGTCTTAATGAACACCTTGCTTAGGAGAATAAGAGAAATAAAGAGAGGATTTTGAGGTGCATCTAGTCACTAACACCACCTTTCTATTTATAGGGGAGAATAAAATGCCTAGAGAATGAATTTGGACATGTAAGAATAAATCTAGATATCTTAGACAGAGTTTGAACTTGAATGCACAGAAGACGAATATGGACACCACGTACAAACTTGGATGTCTTAAGGATGAATCTAAACACTTCTTGTATTGCGTGCCATTATCCAACATTAATCACCGATCACAATAATTTCATTTTATGTTAAATATAGATTTAATGCTTTATACTTTTTCAAAATTCATTTTTTTATAGGATTAAAACTTAATTTATATAACACAACAAACTACAATTATATTAAACCCTTTAATTTGTTATCAATTTGTCTAGAGATATTTCTAATCCTCCTACTCCATATTTTTACAAATCTTTCTATTTACTCATTAAAGAATATTTTCAATACTTTTTATAGTTTCAAGATTGAAAATACATTTAATTTAAGGGTCTTAATATATAGTGCCTTAAGAGCACTAGATAAAATTACTGGAATTAGAAAAATAATCACAAAAGCACATTATTCCATCTCTCGGGAATACAAAAAATTACACATTCCAATATTTTTTTACTATATTTCGATTCTTAAATAGTGCCCTTAAGACACCAAATATCATTTGCCTTAATTTAATACTTTATAGAATAATAAAAAAATAAATACAAAAATTATTAGGAAGATTTAACATTACTTATTTGTCAAACACCTTTGCAAATTTTACATTATCCCATGTTATACCAAACCTGCAATTCAATGAAATAAACTTTGACTTCAATCCAATCCAAGTTCCAACTGTGGACATAATTATGGAAATTTTAGTATTTGATAAATTTAGACACCATACTTGGAGGCATTAATTAATTTAATGTAACTAGAAAAACACAGACAGGTTAACTTAATAGAAAACCACAAACCTCAACCTGAGATTCAAAAGCAAGCTTAAAGAACCCAGAAGCAACAAAAGAATAAATTTTTAAATTGATCCCTGAAATTATAGGTGTCAAGTAGATTAGTTCCTAAAATTGTATGTGTCATGCATATTGTTCTCTGAGATTATGAAAACCTCAAATTAGTCGCTGATTTTACAAAAAATATTCATTTTAGTCATTTTCTATTTAGTATTTTAATGTCGTTTAATAGGTAAAAAGAATAAAATACATGTCATTTTGCAAAGTGAAAGACTATTTTAAAATTTTTAAAATCTCAGAGACTAATCTACATGACACCTGAAATCTCAAGGACCAATTAAGTGTATGCATGGAAAACTATTGGGTTGGAGTAAAATTGATTTTGAAGAGCCAAAATCGATTTTGATTGATAAATCAGATGTTTGTTTTTGCGTTGAGAAAAAGTTAAAATTGATTTTGGGTTGTCAAAATTGATTTTGGCTGAAGTAAGGTTAGACTTGCTTTCACGTTGGGTTGAAAAATTTACACTGTATTTTTACTCTAAATTTGCTTTCGAGAAAAAAAATTTCAAACATAAATCACGTTACTTTAAAATCAATTTTACACAAAATCAATTCTATAAAATCACGTTGATCTAAAATCAATTATACTAACGTTAAACCAAACACACTAAAAGATTTACTCAACAACAAAATGCTTGTCCACAGACTCTGCCAATTTGATTTGACCAACCCAATGCGACGACGTCTCAAGCCTATCAAAACGACATTTGCTACAATGCACTGCAGTGTAGAATGGCGTGGACGACACTTTAGACTTGGCTATAACACGTGGCGATGCTACCGGAGTTTTCGACTCTGTTGAATCCACCTCTTGTGGGAACGACGTGTCGTTTTGTGGAGTTCACATTTTGTGGGGATTTTTTCATCAGTGCCTTGTGTGTTTTATTTTTGGTGTCAATTGGAACTTGAATTGTACGCATTGATTTAGATGGTCTCTGTCTGATAGGGGTTTTGCTGGAATGTTTGTGCTCCTAGTGGTACCAAAAACCCTGTTTTGTCATAAACCACAAAGGGATCCAGACCCTCTAAAATTATTTTTTTATAATCATTTAAAGTTAATTAATTAAGATCATTAGATTTATTTAAGGGAATATATTGTTAATTTGCAACAAATAATATTTTCTCACATAATGCACAATAATTTACTTATTTTTGTACCTCTCACGCATAATCAATTAATACTTTAACTTAAAGCAAATTGTATTTCAAAAATAATAGAATGAAAGTAATTCATAATTGACTTGAAACAAATGATATGACTTAGAAGAACATGACACTTGTAATAGATATTTGAGTATATGGATAAAAAACATAATAAGCCGTGTATTAACTATTTATATGAAAATGATATTTAAATTTTTCATTTTTAACTAAAATTTTCATTAAAAATTTTATAATTGTCAACATAAAATTAAAATACATTATACTATTTAAACGAGCTTCATTCATGTCACATTTATAAAATTTATATGTGAATGAGTTCATCTTTTTGTGTCGTTTTATGAATTTTTCACTAGAGAAAATTTGTAGAATAATATTATCATATCTTTTATGGCTAAATTTATATTTTAATCTCATAACTTTATCTCAAATTTAAATTTGGTCCTTTTATTTTTTTCTTCATATTAGTAATTTATATTTTCAATATAACGTGATCATTTTCTGTTAATTTTTGTTGATAAATAATTAACAAGAATGCCCATAATAATATTTTTATTCTTATCTTCTTCTTTCTCACATCCAAGACACTTTTATTAATTATTTAATAAAATCAAATGAAGAAAAAATAAGTAAAAGAGCCAAAATGAACAATAAAACAAAGAGAGAGAGATCCAAACTAAAATTAAGTGTAAAGTTTAGGGACCAAAATACTACGTTTGCCTTATTTTATTTATTATAGTATTCACCATTAATTTATTTATCCTTCAACTAATAAAACTTGTTTTTTGATTAATTAAAGCTCAAATACATCTTTAATAATGTAACCTAAATATAAGTATTTGATATTTTGATTAAAAATATGAAGACATAAATAAAAACTAAATATTAGATTCGAAAACAAAATCAAGTTAATATCTATCCAAATCTAAATGACTTAATGAACAATGTAAATTGAATTTTTTTATTGTCGCATGTCAAAATTTTTATTTGATTAGATAAGAGGGCACAATGTCATCTTGATAGAGATGACACCGTAGAAAATACCTATCCATAAATAGCAAGACTATGGTATCCATGTCTGCAAGTGTATCTGACAGGTTGCTTTGGCATGCCTCTGGCTCTAGTATTTACACTGTGAAGTCGGCATATAAAGTGGCGGCAGGAAGTTCTACAAATGCTTTGCCACGATCCATTTGGAGCTTTAGAATTCCATCTAAGGTCATCGCTTTTGCTTGGAGAATGCTTCAAGAACGCTTACCTACTCTGGATGGTTTTGCTTGCCGGAATATCATACAACTTGAGCATGGAGTATGTATAGGATTTGTATTTTGTGTAAAAAAACTGTTCTAAGTATTCAATGATGAAATTATCCAAAATATATACAAAAAGGAAGGGAGTAAATCAGTCTGAGATGGGCCTAAACAGAAACAAGTAAAAGGCCTAAGACTAACAAAAATACAGATCTAGTAATTACAAAAAAAGGTAAAAGGAGACTAAGGTTTATCCTTTAATATCCCCCGCAAGCTGGGGAGTATATGTCAATAATGCCCAGCTTAGATAAGTTGTTCGGAAACAGAGCTGGTTCCAAGGCCTCTGTAAACACATCAGCTAGTTGGTTTTGTGTTGTAACTAACATAAGTTCAATGAGACCTCTTTCTAAATTTTCTTTAACTACGTGGCATTCTATCTCAATGTGTTTGGTGCGCTTGTGATAGACTGCATTGTGTGCAATGTGAACGGCTGAAGCGTTGTCGCAGAATAACCGAGCATGTGGAGGTTTGTGAATGCTAAATCATGTAGCAGGTACATAAGCCATTGCAGTTCATATGTAGTGGCTGCTAAGGCACGATACTCTACTTCTGAAGATGAGCACGAAACAATGCCCTGCTTTTTTCATTTCAAGGAGACGAGTGAGTCACCAAGAAATATGCAAAATCCAGTGACAGATCGGCAAGTTTCACGGCATGAAGCCCAATCTGAGTCGCTGTAAGTACGGAAGTGAATATCAGACAATTGTTGATAGAACAACCCTTGGCCTGGATTATTTTTTAGGTATCGCAAGATGTGTATTGCCCCTTGATAGTGTTTGACACACGGTTTGGAAAGGTACTAACTTAGCTGTTGTACAGAGTACGGAATGTTTGGCCTTGTTGTTGTCAAATAGAGCATTTTGCCAATTATTCGGCAGTAACCAACATATTTTTTCATAAAAGTCATCCTTTAGAGCATCACTAAGCAGGTCCTTTACCATTGGTGTAGCAATAGGTTTACCTGCGAGCAAACCAGCAGAGGCAATTAGATCAAGTGTGTACTTACGTTGAGACAAATTAATGCCAAGATGGGATTTGGCTATTTTAAGTCCCAAAAAAATATTTCAAATGATCGAGATTGTTTATTTTGAAGGCACTGTGAAGCAGAGTCTTGACATTTTCAATTTCAATAGAATCATTCCCAGCAACTATTAAATCATCAATGTAGACCAATATCACAGTAATAGAGGTGGGTTTGAATTTAACAAACATAGAGAAATCATGTTTAGATTGAACATAGTCTAAAGAAATTAGAAAAGTGGATAGCTTCGCATACCACATGCAGCTGGCTTGTTTTAAACCATACAAAGATTTATTCAATTTACAAACCAAAGAAGGGTCAGAAACATTTAATCCCCGTGGAATGCGCATGTAAACATCTTCATGAAGGTCACCATGCAAGAAAGCATTGTTTATATCAAGTTGATGCAAATCCCAATAAAAACAGAAGCAAGAGCAAGTAAAAGTCTAATGGTTGTTAATTTTGTAACGGAGGCAAACGTATCAAAATAATCTACTCCCTCAATATGTTTATAGCCTTTGGCTACCAGCCGAGCTTTATGACGCTCAATCTCACCGTTAGATTTGTATTTGACTTTGTATACCCGCTTGGAGTCTATAGCCCTTTTCCTTTAGGGAGGGGAACCAAGCTCCAAGTATTATTAGCCGACAAAGCAGCAAGTTCATCTGTCATAGCCTTAACCCAATGTCCATGTTTACAAGCAGTTTTATAAGTCTTTGGTTCTTCATGCATACTTATGGACATGGAATAACAAGAAAATGATGAAGACAATTTATCATAGTTGATATAAGAAGAAATAGGATACCTGATAATGCCATTCACAGAAGGGGTACTACCATGTATCAGATTACAATGATAATCAATTAAATGGCTAGGGGCTGATTTTATTCTAGTAGATTTACGAGTACCAGTAACAGGAACAACCTCAGTATGCATATTAATATTAGAAGTATCTAGATTTTCCAACACAGTATCATCAGGATCAAAAATTTCTAAATTAGTTAAAGTAATATTATCAGAGTTATTAGCATTAGATATGGGAGGGGGATAGGAAGCCGTAGGCTGAGATGTAACCTCACCTGAATTAGGCTGAGGAATTGATGTAGGAACTCGACATTCCAAGAAAGGAGGGTCAAAGTGCAGAAAAGATAAGGATTCATGAAGGTTGGGTGTAATAGAGTGAGAAACACCATTAATTGGTTGTTCAGACTTGAAAGGAAAAACATTTTCATAAAAAAACACATTGCGTGAAACAGAAATGGATCTGGTTTCTAAATCTAAAACGATGAACCCCTTAGTTCCTTCTTTAAAACCAAGAAAAACATATTTGCATGCACGAGGATCAAGTTTGTGCCTATTTTGAGTTAGAGTGCTGTTAAAACATAAGCGTCCAAAAACCTTTAAGTGTGAAAGAATTGGAGGTTTGTTAAACAGGATTTAATACGGACTCAAATTGCCTAAACTAGGAGATAGCAAATGATTGATTAATTGGATGGCATGTGAAATAGCATAAAACCAATAGGACCTAGGTATGTTAGAATTAAATAAGATGCATCTAGCAACATTCAATATATGCCTATGTTTACGTTCAACAACAGAATTTTGCTGTGGGGTTTCAACACATGAGATTTGATGCAAGATTCCATGTTCAGCATAAAAGTCATACATGTTAAATTCTAAACCATTATCTGACCATATAGCTTTCACAAACGTGTTGAATTGAGTCTGCACATATGCTATAAAGTTTCTAAGTAAACCACGAGTTTCGGATTTAGCCTTCATTAGATGCACCCATGTATGATGAGAATGATCATCAACGATAGTTAAAAAATACTTATGAGAATAAATGCAATCAATATGCAAAGGGCCCCAGATATCAATATGTAACAAGGAAAAAACAGATTTAGTTTTGTGATTATTATTGGGAAAGGGGAGTCTACTTTGCTTGCCTAGATGAAAAGTATCACAAGAAAAATCAAATACAGATTTAACATTAGGAAATTTGTTTGTGATAGTTTGTAAAACTTTATTAGTAGGGTGTCCTAATCGAGCATGCCAGGTATCAGAGTCATTAACGTCGGAAGCAACAGAGTTATTACCAGGACAAACAAAACAAGAATTAGCAATGTTATCAAGAGTAGTAAGGTCTTCGAGGAAGTAAAGCCGTTTGTGGGCTCTAGCACGCCTAATCGTCCTCTGTGTTCTTTTCTCCTGTATAACACAAGTAGACTTGTCAAGAGTAAAGGTAACATCGAGATAAGAGGCAGTCCTTTGTACAACTAAAATATTGAAATGAAAATTAGGAATGAACAGGACATCCTCAAGGACCAAGGCATTAGACAGAGCAACCCTACCAGAATACGTAGCTATTGAAAAGTCGCCATTGGGCAATTTAATATGTATTGGATCTATAGAAGCATACTTGCTAAAGAAACTTAAAGAATTGCATATGTGATCAGTGACACCAGAGTCAATAATCCACATGTTTTGGTGTAAGGTGAATACTTGTGATGTGATGTGTGTTGTGTGATGGTTTAGTGCACAGAGCTAATTGATTAGAGGTTTCAGAAATAGTAAACTTTGCTTTGCGAATCATATCAGTAAGAATCTCATAATCATCTTTGGAAATGTTTAAAGAACTACCAGTGGAAGATTCAGCAGCAGAAATAGAGTGACCAATATCACCAGAAGATTGATTATCCACAGAAGCAATCTTAATTTTGAATTTAAAATTCTCAGGAAAACCACTTTTGAAATAACAGGTTTCCACGGTGGGGTTCTCTTTACCACAAAACACACACACTTTACCTTTGACCGAATAATTGCGGGGTTGGGATGACTTTGGGTTACCTTTGCCCGAACCATAACTAGGTTTGGGGTTGTTCTTGTTCCAGCCAACAGCAACTACGGGGGAAGTTTTGGCCTCCAGAAAAGGATTCATGTTGTCTTGGCGTTCTTATTGTTGGATCTAGGAAAACACGTTCGCAATGGGGGAAGGGGATCGGTGTTCAACAATTGACGTCGAATAGGGTCGTAAGTGTCATTAAGACCCTTGAGAAAGAAAATGATGTACTCAGAATCATGAGAGTGTGCCACCCGTTTAGCAAGATTGTCACAGTAAGGGGTAGTACAAGAACAACGATAGACAGTACGCAGAGCCTCAAGCTCCTGCCATAGGCTTTGTAGATGCAAGAAATATGTTGAAATGTCTCGATCTCCCTGCTTGACCGAGTGGATAGCTTGCAGCAAGTCGGATAATCGCTCTTTGAACAACGCTCACGGAGCTCAGCCCAGAAGGCTTTGGAAGTGTCAAAGAACACGATGATTTAGGCAATTTTTGCGTTGACAGAACGGGTGAGCTAAGAAGCGACAATCGTGTCACACTTGACCCAAGCAAGGTGGAGAGGGTGATCAGCAACGGGTTTAGGAAGGTCACTGATGAGCATGACAGATGTTTCTGGCCCAATGGAGGTAGTTTTTGTGCCATCAAGAATGGGATTGGAGATGACGACATTAGGGTTATCAACGGGGTGGATGTAATAGGGAGACGAAGGGGTTTTGGGCTTCATCGAGGGTGGGAGGAGGATTATCGGCCATCGTAGAGGGTGGGAAGAAGAAACAGCGACTGATGTAGGTAAAGAACCCTAACGAACGTGACAGAGATGTGGTAGGTTGTGGCGACACTAGGAGCAAAAACCCTAGCAGACGCAAGTTGATGGATCCTAACCTAATAGTGTATTGATACCATATAGATTTGTATTTTGTGTAAAAAACTGTTCTGAGTATTCATTGATGAAATGAGTCCAAAATATATACAAGAAAGGAAGCGAGTAAATGGGCCTAAACAGAAACAAGTTAAAGGCCTAAGACTAACAAAAATACAGATCTAATAATCACAAAAAAGGGTAAAAGGAGACTATGGTTTATCCTTTAATAGTATGCGCACTATGCAGAAGCTCGTTGGAGACGACACAACACCTGTTTTTTGGATGCATATTTTCCTTACAAATTTGGTATAAAATTCTCAAGTGGTTGGGCGTTTCGACGGCTCTACACAACAATCCTAGATATCACTTCAATTCATGGGTTTTTTTTAAATGCTCAGGGAAGAAGAAGTGACATTGGCAAAAAGTCTAGTTTTCGGTAATTTGGGGCATTTGGTTAAATCGTAATAGATTGATCTTCGCTCAAGTGGCTTGGGACGCAAACCACATCTTTGACACGATTTTGGCTCATTATTGGTTGTGGTCAAAGGCTTCTAATATTCGTTTTCATTGTGCTCTTAGCAATTGGAGTTTGAATCCCCTATATTGTGTAATTTGTCCATAGTTTCTGGATTTTTTCTCTAGCAGGCTGCTATGTTTTGGTAGCATTGCAAGTTGTTTCTTTTAGTTTGTTTTGCAACTCTCTCTTGAGAGCGGGTTGTATATGTGCTTAATGTTCTCTTGAGTTTTCTTTGTATTATTCTAGAGTACGACTTGTACTCGTAGTAATAATATCTCTTTGGTTTATCCAAAAAAAATAACATGAACAATTAAGAATAGCTATGAACATTATAGGATAATTTGGACAACTAACACTTATTTTACATTAATTTGACATGAAAAATTTAAATATAACATCAAAACAACAACAAAAGTCACAAATCACAAAGTAAACCCAAAAAACGATCAAAACTTGTGCTGAAATTGTGTATAAAGTATTCTTAATGAATACTTGTCTTTTATGATGGATAGTATTATATATTGTGCTACTAATGTATAAGTTGAAGGTAGTCATACACTATTGTGTTTTAATACTTGCTCTTCACCCTCGTTTGATTATTTTCTCATGATCACTTGTGTTAAATTTCAATTTTATTGATTAATGTTGCATTTTAATTTGTTAAAGGATCAAAGATAAAGGAATTTTAAGAAATATTGTGTTTAAACTAAGGGCGGATGTTATTAAAAGAGAGGATTAATTTTCCGTATTATAAAGTTATATTAAATTAAATTATGTGGATAAATTATAACAAGTGTCACTATTTGAACGATGCCGCGTGGAGGAACAAATTTGTTCCTCCCTACATAGGAACACAGGAGCAAACACCTTCTTTTTATTTGTCACTTTAAAAGTTTAAGAAATAATTTATTGTTTCTTTTCCTATTATACCCTTATTCATTTATTATTCTACACATTTATCATCTAGTGGATAATTAATGATTTCAAAGTCCAATAAGAGGATAAAAGAGAATTACTTGATAATTTTTACAACGGATTATCTAACATGTGGAAGGTTGCACAAGATAAGCCCCTAATAAATACATCAGCCAACTAATTTGTATTAAATAATGCTTTTGCTACTCACTGTGACATCATCTACGGTTGGGAAACAAGGCCTTGCTTGGCCAAGGGGTTTTCCTTCCGTTCACGTGGCATATGCTGAGTGCCCATTATTTCCCTACAAATCTTTTGGTTTGTTTTATCTTCTGCTGAGTGCTAATTCTCTCCATCCCAAATTTTTGGTTTGTTTTATCTTATTGTAATCTTTTTTTTGTCTTATTTTGAAACTTTTGTTGCCTACTAGGTAAAAGATTGAGAAAAGTGTGGCCTTTTTTGAATCTACTCTACCACACGCAAAAGCCCTTATGTTCTAACTTCCTCTTCTAATTGTTCTTCCTCTTTCTACTCTCTTTTCTTCTCTCAACCCTTCCGTTGTTGGTCCTCCAATAAAGTCGTGAAACCGTCACTCCTCTATGTTAATCCACAACCTTGAAATATTGAGGTAATGTATTTGCAATTCCGTTTATCCATTTTCATTTCATCTTTTGATTGGGTTATTTGGTTGCTATCTCTTAAGTTAAAACAATTTGCATGTTATTTTTCTGTTTAATGACTACCAAATTTCTATTCAGTGACCATCGAGGAGGCTAAATAGCACACCGATTCATCTTTTCTGTTCAGTGACTGTAACACCTAAATTTTAAGACCATTTTTTTTTAACAAAGAGATTTCAGCGGAAGATGAAATACATTTTTAACTAGGCCAAATGTATTTTTTTTCCTGTATCGCTTATACACATTTTATTTCAGTCCTATATCTTTTTTATGTTATATTTTGGTCCTGTATCTCTTATAAAGGTTTCATTTTGGTCCAGTTCATCAACTTCGTCACCCCGTTACAAGGTAATTTGACTCTGTTCTTATTAGGATTCATGTGTATATTATGGTTTTTCTGGATTTGAAGATAAATGGCGTAATTTGACTCTGTTCTTATTAAGTCAATACGGTTAACGAGGGTTACGGAATTGACAGATTAGACCAAAATGAAACGTTCATAAGAGATAGAGGACCAAAATATAACCCAAAAAAGATATAGGATCAAAATGAAATGCACATAAGATATACAGGACCAAAATGTGCATTTGGCCAACTACTACGTTCATTACCTACATAGTCATACACACACACACACACACACATTCATTTGAGAGGCTACAACTATTTTGTGATGTGAGCATGAAAGATGGAAACATGGATAGGAGCTTAGAGGCATTGAGAGGCTTGGATGGACTGATTACAAGGTCCAAAAAAAAGAGGCTTGAAGCTACCACCAAGAACTTGCTCAACATATTAGCTGATAGGGATGTTTTAAATTGTAATTCAAAGATGGTTAAGTGTTTTGATATGATCCAAAGCCTTTGTACTTAAGTTGTAGGACATGTTTTAGGTTGTGCATTGCAGTTTTTGGCGTTCCCATGTATCTAGAGGGTGTGCTCACACGCTAGCACCACGCGTGCGTGCGTACGTGCCAATTCTACGTGCTCACACACTAGAGGCAGAGAGTTTACCTGTTATGCACATGCCCACATCCCTGTTGTGCATGCTGACACGTCCCTACTTCTATTGGGACATATTTTGGCGCGTTTTAAGGATATTGGGTCATACAAATATACCATTTTAGATTCCGTTTTTGATGATATGAAATATAAATTGGTAAGAGTTATATCTTTGGATTTCTTAGGAAGAGTGCTTGGAATCTTGATTGCTCATTATTAATGGCTATCAACACCATTGTTGCGAAGTTCCTTCGATCTTATCAACATTCTTAGGACTGTTGTGGCGGTCCATCCTTCTTCTTCTTCATTACCCTTTATCCATTTTTCCATTTTTTATTCTTGTCTGGGTTCCTTGGAGACACATTGATCCTTCTTGGAACAAGACCTAGAAGAATCATTTTTCATCATTTGGTATCGTTCAACCCCATGACTTCAATTGTGGTAAACTCTTGAAAACCTAAAAAATCTACCATTTAATCTTCAATTCTCTGCTTGATTCCTCTTTTACTTGGTACAATGATGCAATCCTTTGTTTCAATTTCATGAAATTAGGTTCAATTTCCCAATTGTTTTCTTGCATGTTAATAACACATTGTTCCTAATTCTTGATTTTTTGAGGTAGCTATTCAAAAAATGATGATGCATCCTTGTTCCTTATTGATTTGCGCCTAAAACCTCATTGAATTTGTGTCCAATTGCTGAATTTTTCTTGTAGAGTCATTTTTGGGTTTTGTATACGCTCTAGGTGTTTGATAAAAAATCTAAGTGTAATTTTCATCGTGTTCTTTGTGTGTCTAGCTTTCTTTCTTTTTCATTTCCATTAGAGTCATGGAATATCATTAACTTTCTTGTGTCTTGTTGTCCTATACTACAATATGTGGTTAGATATACATTGCTTCTTGAGATTAGCACTTTACATTGTTATTTCTATCACATATCCTTGTTATGTTAGTGTAAGTTTTTTACTCTTGTGATACTTTAGTGCAAGTCAATACAAAAATAATAAAAAGGGAAAGAGGAAGTCAAAATAAAAAAAAAACACAAGCAAAAACAAAAATTGTGAGAAAAGGAAATTCTACACAATAGAAAGCCTAGCATTACAAAAGAAAGAGAGAGAGTAAATCAAAAGAAAACCATGATAGACTTCGGAAGAAGAGAATAGTTGACATTTCACTTGGTTTCCAAACACTTACACACACTTTGGGTATATATTGCACACATTGTGTTTTGTGTACATTGTGATTTGTGGTTCTTAGTGATTTCTTTGTTACATCTACCTTCCATTTCTTCTTTGAACTTGTCTTGCTTTCATAGTACTCCTTCTTGTCCCTTTGTCTTTATCATCATACTACAATTTGAGTAGCCTTTTCTTTGATTGAGTCCACTTTTATTGCTTGTCATTTTTTACCATCATGGTTCCTCTTGTATAGAACTTTTTCACTCAAGAAAAATGTCACTGAAAAGTGACAAATGATCTTTTTAGCTGTTTCATTTGCTCCAATTGGATATTCTCCATATTGGATGTATCGCTTGATATCTTGATACCAAGGTTGACATTATGGCTCGTCACTTATGTTGGCACAATATGCTTGCTCCATTGATCATGACTCGGATGGGTTGGACATTAGTGTAAATATCTAACTTGGTCAATGTAGCCAATGTAGCCAAGGCATCTGCAAACTGGTTTTTATCTCGAGTTAATTGTGAAAAAGACACTTCCTCAAATTTTTCAATTAGTTGAGTCAGATGCTTTTGGTAGGATACCAACTTTTCATCTTTAGTTTTCCATTCACCATTTACTTAATAGATGATATGTGCGGAGTCTCCAAACACTTTCAACCGCTTCACTCCTAGGTCAATTGTCATTTATAAACCGTTGGCACACGCTTCATATTCTGCAATGTTATTTGTGCATTCAAAATCTAGCTTGATGGCTACTGGATATTGTTTGCTAGAAGGTGACAATACTACTGCTCCTATGCCACATCCATGCATGTTTACTGCTCCATCAAAGTATATTTTTCATTCATATATATTAGGGTCGTCTCCTTCTACTGCCAGTATCTCTCTATTTGATTTTTTTTCCTCCATTGTTTGCCCCTACTCAAAAGAATTCTCTGCCAAATAGTCAGCTATCACAATTCCTTTTATCGGCTTCTAGGTTACGTATTTTATATCGAATTTAGCTAACATCAAATAAGTGGTGAAATATGAGGACTTTCAAAAAATGTACTATATGGAATCCATCCTCGAGATCAAATAAGTGGTGAAATACCACATCTACTGTCGTAACCTTTTTGAAGTCCATACCAAAGCATAACAAACTTTCTCAATGGTTATATATCGTGCCTCACAATCATTGAATTTTTTACTCCAATAATAAATGGTTTGTTCTTTTCTTCTAAATTCATCATGTTGTCCTAACATTGCTCCCATAGATGTTTGCAAGACTGTTAAGTAGAGAATCAGGGGTCGTCCGGGCACAGGAGGTACCAAAATCGGAGGATTTTTAAAGTATGTTTTAATTTTTTCAAACGCTTCTTGGCGTTCTTCATTCCATTCTCCTAGCTGGTGTTTCCTTAATAATTTGAATATCGGTTCACATGTGCTAGTCAGATTAGTAATGAAACTTGTAATGTAGTTAAGTTTGCCCAAGAAACTCCTTACTTCACATTCTGTCTTAGGAGAAGGCATTTCCCGTATAGCCATTATTTTATCAGGATCAATCTTTATCCCTTCTCGACTAACAATGAAACCAAGTAATTTCCCAAATGATGCTCTAAAGACACATTTTTTAGGATTAAGCCTCAACTGGTATTTTCTCAACATCTCAAACAATTTTCTTAGGACAGTCACATGACTTTCTCCTTCCTTGGACTTGGCAACAATATCATCCACATATACTTCAATTTCTTTGTGCATCATATCATGTATCAAAGCAAGCACAACGCGTTGATATGTAACTCATGCATTCTTGAACCCAAATGGGATGACCTTGTAGCAAAATGTTCCCCATGGGGTGATGAAGGTGGTCTTTTCTTTGTTAGTGACATCCATGAGAATTTGATTGTACCCTGAATATCCATCCATAAAAGCATACATGTGGTTTCTAGCAGTATTATCAACGAGAATGTCAATTTGGGCGAGTGGAAAATCATCCTTTGGACTAGCTTTGTTCAAATATTTGTAGTCAACACACATTCTGACCTTACCATTCTTTTTTAGGCACAGGGACAATATTGGCTATCCAATCTGGATGTCTTGATACTTCTAGAAATCCTACTTCTAATTGTTTAATAACATCCTTCTTAATCTTTAAGGACATTCTTCTTAGCTTTTGCTTCTTTGGCTCTGCATTAGGATATAGCAGGATTTTATCTGAAACTATATTTGGGTCCAACCCTAGCATGTCACGATAAGACCATGAAAAAATATCGAGATATACTTTGAATGGTGCAATCATCATTTCTTTCTCGAGGTTGTTGACGATCTTTAATTCCTTCTTTTCCTCTTCGGATCCCATATTAATTAACTCCACCTCTTCATTGTTCAAGTCAAATTCTTTTTCTGAGTATTCTATCAGCTTTGAAAAATTATCCGTAGCCACTTGATCAACAAGAAATTCATCATCATCTTCATTAGATTCCGTAGGGAAATCACTTGATGAATTATCGAAGTCCTTTACATGAGGCAAAGTTTCTATGAAATCCACATTCCTAGAACATAGTTGGCGTGAGATTGAAAAACAAATTATGACAATGAATGAACTCAACATTGGAGAGCGAAACAATGATAATGAATGGCTAATAAAACTAAAGGAGCGGGAGACAAATACTAGAATAAGATAATTTATGTGATTCATGATACAAATCAGAAACATAAAGGAACAAGGAGAAACAACAATCAAACAACGAAACTCATGCAAATCAAACAACTTAATGTCTCAAGTAGCATAATCAAAAGTTCAAATTTTGAAGTGGCCTAAATAGTACATATCAAAGAATTACTTTGACGGAACTATATCAACAACCAGTTCAGATTCCCAATTTTTCAGTAATTCTCCAACTTCAGCAACCTGAATCATCTTAGAATTCTTTTGACTTTCATTATTTAACGTGTTAATGACAAAGTGATGCTGAGGACAAATAAAATTTTCTTGCATGACTATTTCTGCTGGTGCAGGGAAGGTTTATCTTGTATGAGGAATCTTTCGAGTTTCGCCATTTTGCTCCTTTTTACTTAAAGAAATACCTTTTAGCTCATCTTTGAGTGCTGCTTCATACCTGATAAGTGTCCACTTATCTATGTTTTAGGAGTTGTTTTTACCTCATTTTGAGTCTAGTTTAGAGTCTAGAAGCATGAAAACTAGGGAATTTGTTCCTTTGTTTGAATGTCTTTGTTTAGAGTAGGACTTTGTGTTTTTAGTTGTGTTTTCTTTGAATTTCCCCACTTTTGGTCCTTGTTTTTGTGTTTTGGTTGTGTTGTAGGGTCAACAGTTTGGAGAAGTTGAAGAATAAGGATTGGAAAGAGTTAAAGAACATGAAGAGAAGTTGAACAAGCAGGGTTTCACTCAAGAACGAGTTGCCAACGCTCAAAATGAATGATTTTGCCTTAGTTTCAGGTGTGCCACGCCCACAAGAAGGTTGCCCATGCCAAGTTAATGACAGCCCTTGGGAGTTAAGGTGTGCCTATGCCCAGTGGGCGTGCTCACACGCAGTACAGACCCTGTATCCAAGTGATTGGGAGTTGGCAACGCCCAACAGGCGTGCCCACGCGCAAGTCTATGTATGTTCCTAGGATTCTGAGCGTTGGCAACGCCCAGGGGCGTGCCCATGCGCATGCAGCTGCTATAAATAATCCAAATTAGTTATTTTTTTGGGGACATTCAGTTCATAACTCATTTTAGGCATGATTTCTCTTGTTCTTCTCTCTTTTCTCTGAGTTGGAGGTTTTCTTGAGGCTTGAGAGGAACTTGTGGAAGAAAACTCTCAAGCATTCCTGGATTCTCCCTCACTTATGATTCTTTTCTCTTCTCTTTCTCTTTTTGCCACCATGTTTTGCTAGGTTTCTTTAGGTTAGGAAATTTGGGGATTTTGATCCCAGACCTTATGTAACTAAATCTTTTGGTTAATTGCAAGTTTATTTCAATCAGTTCAGTGATTACTTCTGTGCTTAATGCTTTTTCTTTATTGATTAACTTCAATTTTGGTGGAATTACTTCCGATGTGAATGCTACACTTGAATTAGTCAATGGTAACTTGATCTAGATGTAATTGTGCAATTGGAAAATTGATGATTGTATTGAAATTGTTGTAATTCACTGTAATCTTACATGATCTTAGGAATAAGACTGGTAGATTATGAGGTCTTGATGAATCCACCTTCTTTCTCTTGTTTTCTCTAAAATTGGCCTAAGGAATTAAGGGATTGAGGATAAGGCAAAGGGACTAAAGCTCTAGGAATAGAATTAGTCTATGTTTGTTGGATTCTACCTTCAATTGTTGTTTTAAACTTGGATTAACCTTAGATTAAGTTTCATAAGTGATGGATCAAATGAACCTATTCCCTAACTCTCTCTCATTCTAGCATTCATTCTTTGCTCATCGCTTGTTTTTGAATTTTTTTACATAAACACTTTTTCTCACAAGAAAATTATTGTCCAAATAGGGAAAGGCCTTGGGGATTTGATAGCCTAACATAGTCCTTGTGGGAGATACTCTTATTCCCATCCTATCTTCTAAACAATTCGTATACTTGCCGAATGGCGAGAAATCGCTATCAATACCCAAATCCAAACTTGTATAGAAACAGGCAAATAGTCACCCTGCAATTGAATGCCCAGCCCCTTTCCTTTCTCATATTTATTTTTGGCCATAATTCGTTCAACCACCTGATTCACACTTGTCATCTTTCCATCAAAGTTGGGTTCAACAAATTCCAGGCTATGCCATAAATCTTCTTCTGCCTAATCAGTGTTATCCATGTATGGAACTGAGAATGGTTTTGAGACCAACATACCATCTTCTCCATGAACAGTTATCACGCATCCATCTTTAATACACTTAACCCTTTGATTTAATGTTGATGGAACAACACTTGCCACGTGAATCCAAGGTCGTCCCAAAAGCATGGTGTATACGGGCTCAATCTCCATGACTTGGAATAGTACTTAAAATGTATTTGGGCCAATTTCTAAAGGCAAGATTATTTCTCCAAGAATGTCTCTCTTGGATCCATCAAATGCTCGTACAACCATTACCTAGGGTGTTAAGTAATTTGTATTTAGTGAAAAATAATTTAAAGTGATGCCTCCTACTCCTACTATATTTATAACATTCTTTCCGGTTGTGTGCATATGAACATCATGCAAGTTCGAGGCACTTACCTTTATTTCAACCTTGGTCTCATAATTCCATTGGACTAAGTGTGTGTCATTATAAGAGAACAATTTTATTATAACTAACTTTTCAGTTGCTGCTGGTTGGTTCAATGGTGGAACTTTTAGGACAAAACGTTCAACCACATTAACTTCTTCTGAAACACCATATTTTTGCCATGCCTGGATGACTCCCATTGAAATGAGGCTTTGTACACAAACTTTGAAGTCCCAACAACTTTCAATGTCATGTCCTATACTTCCACAGTGATATGAGCATTTAGAATTTTTATCATATATCTCATTCGCTCATATCATTGTTACTGGAGATGTTACATCATATCCGACTTTCATTAAACATATAAATACTTTACTCATAGGAGTTTGTAGAGCCATAACTTTCTTGATCAAAGGTTTTTCATTTTCTATTGCGCTCACTTGATTCTTTTGTTCATGATTCGGAATTGGATTATTGACGATATTTGGCCCTGAACCTTCTTGGATGTCCAATCTCCCGCATGCAATCAACTTTTTCACTGCTGTTTTAAATGTTTCAATATTCTCAATCAAATTGCCAGTGACTTCCATATGATATTTACAAGATAAATTTTCGTTATACCATGCAGGGAATGGTGGTTGCATAGGGCACACTGGATTTTTTGAGATTAAGTGAGCATCATACAGTCGTTGGAACAAGTCTGTATTGGAGATGGATAATTTTAGGAAAGGTGGTAAGCTTTGTGGGTGGGTTTGTCATTGATTTTAAAATTTTGGTTTAGTTTGAGGGTTGGCTAGAGGATTTTGTGGATTGTTTGTTGGGCAACTAGCATATGTGGGACGGAGTAATGATGGTATTATATTATGGACAGGAACTTGCGAGATGGAAGAAGAGTTTCAAATTGAGAAATTTTGGGCATTTTGAGAATGAAAAGTGGGCGTTTGGTAAAGTAGGTTGGAGTTGGGAGATAGATTGGTGATTGGTTCCTCTGATCTAATTGAGGATAACAGGGTACAAAATCTTTTTGGGATTGTACTTGATTTACTTCAGAATCTCGTTTCTTGAAATGAGATCCTTTACTTGGTTCTATAAACAATTTCCCTGCTTTGGCTAAAATTTCAATCCTTTCTTCAACAGCAATAAGCTCAGCAAAATCTCGATATGCAGCACCAGCCATTAACCCTACATACGGAGCACTCAGTGTTCCTAGGAAGTAGGAGCACATTTCTGATAAGGTAAGTGGTGGTTGGACTTGTGCAGCGAGGGTTCTCCATATCTGAGCATATTGCTTAAAACCTTCTCCAGGTTTCTTCTATAAGGCCCTGAGCTACTCTCTAGTTAGTGCTATCTCAAGGTTAAATCTGTATTGCCTCATGAATATATCTACTTAAGTTTTCTAGCAAGTGATTTTGGAATGGTCTAGTTAGATGTACCATTCCAAAAATGACTTAGTTAAGCTCTCATGGAGAAGCTTATAAGGAACGTCTCATCTTTGGACCATATTGTCATTTTGGTGCAATAGGTATTTAAATGGATGATTGGATTGGTGCTACCATCGCACTTTTTTAAATCAGGAATTTTGAAATACTTTGGAACCTCAACATCAAAGGCCAGGCACAATTCTTCAATAGCAAGGGACCCGTAATCATTAGACCCTTGAATATCCTTAATCTTTTCCATCCAAACTTCTTTCACCTTTTCTCGGCTGTGTCCTGAATGCGCTCCTATGGAAAAATAGCTAAATGGGGTTTTGCTCCATTTGGTCCAACTTGGCCATTCGTGTGTCTTATAGCTTGATAGCCTTCTCCAAGAAGAATTACAACCGGTGTTGTTTGATGTTCCTCCACATTATTTTTTAGTCCTCTATTGTTTTTTTGAGTACCATCCATAAATGGAGGAATTGTCATTGTTGTAGTAGCAGGATGGATAATAATTTGTGGAATAGGCATCATATAAGTTGATGATTATAGAGTGATGGTGACGGTAAAAGGCATAGTTGTCGTGGAAAATGTGATAGGTGGTGGGAGCGCATGCGTTTGTCCTCCAATCGTTCCTCCATTCTTCATGAGATTGAGAGTTTCATTTATGGCTTGTAGCAGTTCTTCCATTCTAATCTGTGCTTCAGATGTCTCATTCATCTTTCGTTTTACCACGTCAACTTCCATACTCAATTTTCTTCCTTGCTGGCCGATTTCCTCCATCCTAGTTCGGTATCGAGTTTGGTAGATTCGGTTTTGATTGGTATCATTTTCTTTGGTCGTACAATGGTTATAGAACTGGTGTTTATTTTAAAAAAAAGGAGTTAAATTTTGCGTGAAAAACAAATTCAACTTATGCAATAATATCAATCAATTTTCAGGAACATATTAACCATATTTGAAGGAAAACAGACCTATGTTTAATCAAAGAGGATGGTACCCATAAGACAATAAGCATGGTTGATGTCTCATATAGGGATCTGTCCACAAATGATGATATCTTCAACACATAGACCTTACACCCATCGTCGAGGAATACCGTGCATGTTAAAGCTTCTGTTGAGGAATGAGAGCACAGTTTACTTCCACCTAGGACACCACTCGTCTGATACAACAATGGCTAAAAAATTTGGCATATTACTTGGACTACTAGCAAATCAGATTAAGATAACCGGTCATGCTGACTCTCGCGGTGTAACCAGAATATTCTTAGAGAATTATTTGGAAGATCTCAAAAGCAAAGAGGAATGGGGAATTTTTACAAGGGTATTGGCACTGACAATCTATGGTTTGGTATTATTCCTGTCAACTCTAAATCTAGTGGACCAGGCCGCGATGGAGGTATTTTATGCTATTAAATTCAAAAATAGAAATCCAGGGCTTGCCATATTAGTTGAAACATTCCTAATGTTAGAAATGTCCACACGAAATGAAAAAAGAAAACTCTGGTGTAGCATACAAGTTTTATATGAATGGATTATCAAACACATGTATGATGGGTATTACATTAATGATTTATCAAATCCGTTGAAAGATTTATGTAGAATTCTAATAAAAAGCTATGACGAATATGAATGGGCAATCGAATTTGACAACATTGAAAGAGAATCATTTTGATGGATATGTCCATGGTACGACAATAGAAAAGGGAGTATTATTATTAGTTGTGGGAAGTTCTCTAATGTACCCCTTATGGGTCCTAGAGGAAGCATATCCTAGACACGTGTCATAGCACTGAAGCAACTTGGCTAGACGCAAGGGAGGTAAAAAGAGGAACAACTGGAAGGATTTTATTTTTTGAATAAGAACAAAGGGAACAAGATATCAATAAAAGAAATAAGAGAAGCATGGGCAAACGTCCGGAGTGGAAAAAGAAGAGCTTGGAAGACCACTATTGATTGCCACTTCTGAATACACTAATGGAGAAAGTCAAGATGAGGTCAAAATGATACTCCCACAATTACCCTAAAAAAAAGAGCTCCTCCTCAAGAAACATCGCCAGTAACAACACAAGCAGATGTTATGAAAGCTCAAGTAGGTTCCCTAGAGCAACAAAAACTGAATGTAGAGTTTGAGGTATTCATAATGAAAAACATATGAAAAAAATAGAAAAATAAATTGAATGCCTCAAAGACAATTATATTGATTTGCTGGAAGCATCAAGACATAGAAAAGGGAAAGAGAAAATATCAGAAGCCTTTTCTGAAAAGTTTCAGGAGCTTGAAGAAAAGGTACATATTTGCTCGAATGAGAAAGAAGAGTTTAAGGATGAGATTCATCGGCGCAATAAGCTGGAAGAGAATTTAAAGATGGAAATTAACAGGCATAAATAGGCAAAGGAAAGGTTAAAAGTAGAGGTTCATAGGCAAATCCAAACTTCAAAGCAATGGGAACAAAGAGTCCAAGAGTTGACTATTTTGTTGACTCAAACAAAAATGGACCAAGACCAAGGATGGATGTCATTTAACTAGTTTCATGACTTGTTTGTTGAAGCTTTAGGTATAGGAAGACAATGGAGACTGACTGCTATTCACCGAGAAAGAGAGATTGAAGAATGGAAAGAAAAATATGCAAAGTTGATTGCTGAACTGAATCACTATATCCCAAATTTCATCTATCGTTTTGAAAAAACTGAGATGAAAATGTGGAAGAACCCCATGGTCAATTCGACTGAAGTTGATGATTTTTTGGAAATGTGCTGAAATCTTTCTAGGGCTCTTAAAAGAAGAACAAGATTACTTATGTAACTTAGTATCGTTTAGAATCAAATGTTGTATCAAGGACTTTATAAGTATTAATTAAAGTTATAGAATACATGTTGACTTCTAATTTTGCTATTGTGCTTAAGAAATCATCTTTTGTGGACAGATGCCCTAGATGAGACAACAACCATGTTTATCATGTTATGGGTACTATACCCTCTAATTAAAAATGGGTTTGTCTTCTTTCAAATATGGCTAATATGTTCTTCAGGATTGATTGATATTCTCGCATAAGTTAGATTTATTTTTATTTTTTCGCTCAAAATTTAACTCCTTTTTTAATAAACATTTATTCTATAACCATTGCACGTCCAAAGAAAAGTGACACCAATCAAACCCGATTCTACCAAACTCAATACTGAACTAGGGTGGTGGAAATCATCCAGCAAGGAAGAAATATGAGTATGGAAGTTGACGATATAAAAGTAAATATGAATGAGATGTCTGAAGCACATGTTAGAATGGAAGAAATGCTACAATCCATAAATGAAACTCTCAATCTCAATAGGAATGATTGGAGGAAAAATGTGCGCACTTGCACCACCTATCAAATCTTCCATGACAACTATGCCTTTTACGTCCACCACCACGCTACCATCATCAACTTATACATTGCCTATTCCACAAACTATTATTCATCCTGCTACTACAACAATGAGAATTCCTCCATTTATGTTTTGCATTCAAAGAAACAATATAGGACTAGAAAATAATGTGGAGGAACATCAAACAACACCAAATGTAATTCCCGTTGGAGAAGGCTATCAAGCTATAAGACACACGAATGACCAAGATGAACCAAATGGAGAACAACCCCAAGTAGCTATTTTGTCCACAGGAGCGCATTCAGGAGATAGAAGAAAAGGTTAAAGAAGTTTGGATGGAAAAGATGGATGAAAAGATTAAGGATATTTAGGGGTCTAATGATTACGGGTCCCTTGCTATTGAAGAATTGTGCTCGACAGTCGATGTTGAGGTTCCAAAGGATTTCAAAATTCCAGACTTTACGAAGTATGATGGTAGCACCAATCCAATCATCCATTTAAATACCTGTTGCACCAAAATGGAAATATGGTCCAAAGATGAGAAATTCCTTATAAAATTCTTCCATGAGAGCTTAACTGTGTTAGTTTTGGAATGGTACATCCAACTACACCATTCCAAAATCACTTGTTAGAAAGATTTAGCAGATATCTTCATGAGGCAATACAGATTTAACCTTGAGATATAGCGCCAACTAGAGAGTAGGTTGGGGCTTTGCAGAAGAAAATTAGAGAAGGTTTTAAGCAATACGCTCAGAGATGGAGGACCCTCACTGCACTAGTCCAACCACCACTTACATTATCAGAAATGTGCTCCTACTTCCTACGAACTTTGGGTGCTTCATATGTAGGGTTAATAGTTGGTGCTGCATACTGAGATTTTGCTGAGCTTATTGCTGCTGGAGATAGGGTTGAAATTTTAGCCAAAGCAGGGAAATTATTGATAGAACCAAGTAAATGATCTCAATCCAAGAAACGAGATTCTGAAGTAAATCAAGTATAATCCCCGCAAGATTTTGTACCTCATTTTCCTCAATCAGGTCCGAGGTACCAATAACCAATCTATCTCCCAACTCCATACCCACTTTACCAACGCCCACTTTCCCTATTCAAAATGTCCAAAATTTCCCAAATTCAAACTCTACTCCCATCTCGCAAGTTCCTATCAATAATATAACACCATCACTACTCCGTCCCACATATGCTAGTTACTCGACTAACAATCCACAAAGTCATCCAGCCAACCCTCAAACTAAGCCAAAATTTCAAAATCAAGGAAAAACCCGCCCACAAAGCATACCCTTTTTCCCAAAATTATCCATCTCTAGTATGGACTTGTTCTAACGACTATATGATGCTCACTTAATCACAGAAAATTCAGTGTGTCCTATGCAAACACCATTTCCTGCATGGTATAAAGAGAATTTAACTAGTAAATATCATATGGGAGTTGCTATCCATTCGATTGAGAATTGTGAAGCATTTAAAACAGTAGTGAGAAAGTTGATTGCGTGCGGGAGATTGGACATCCAAGAAGGTTCAGGGCCAAATATCGTCAATAATCCAATTCCGAATCATGAACAAAAGAATCAAGTGAGCGCAATAGAAAATGAAAAGCCTTTGATGAAGAAAGTTATGGCTCTATAAACTCCTATGAGTAAGTATTTGAAGGTTTAAAAAAAGTCGGATATGATGTAACATCTCCAGCAACAATGTAAGAGCGAATGAGATATATGATAAAAATTCTAAATGTTCATACCACCGTACCACCGTGGAAGTATAGGACATGACATCGAAAGTTGTTGGGACTTCAAAGTTCGTGTACAAAGCCTCATTGCAATGGGAGTTATCCAGGCATGGCAAAAATTTAGTTTTTCAAAAGAAGTTAATGTGGTTGAACATTTTGTCCTAATAGTTCCACCATTGACCCAACCTGCAGCAACTGAAAAGTTAGTTATGACTATAAGAAAACCAGCACCGTTCACTCGTAATGACACACACGCAATCCCATGTTTTTATATATCAATTTAATTCCCTAACACGGGGTACCCATTTTCTTGGTTAATCAATTTGATATATATGTAAGAACCGAGAATTCCATTACACTTAATGGCAAAGGTTGTTTCTAACCTATAACTGGGCACATGATCCTTATTTAATGATCGGCATGCAAAACTTAACCCTGAGTCAGTGACAAGGATACCAATTTTGTGCAGAACTCCTGTTGCAATAAAGCACTGGATACACAAAGCTATCCTTTTTTATATTAATTTTTCTTTTGTTTTTTTTTTTTATTTTTTTTTTACACAAAAATTATCAAAACAAAACCCACACTAACATAATTACAAACACACATATATACATACATACCTCCTCCCCCACACTTAAATCACACATTGTCTTGAATGTAAACACAATTAGAGAAAATAGGACAAAAGCAATAAAAGAGTAGAGAAAGGAAAACTCCCTCAATATGGCAGATCCAAAGCAGGTGTCTTTAAACATTCTCATGGATATGTTTGAGGCGATGATTGCACTTCTTGAAGAACAACCTGTGTTACAGAAAGAGGTGCTCGAGGGGTTGGAGAATGTGGTCTTTTTATTATCTTCAAATACAACAAGAATTTGTAAGAAGCTTAAAAGACCATAGAGAACTGAATCTGCAATTTGTAAATTATCAACAAAATTAGGGTTAAATGTAACTACTTTAGTAAAGACATTGCATTTTAGTTTTGTTGAGTCTATAATTGTATTTGCATATTCATAACTTGTTGTTAAACCATTCTATAAAAATGTTCAATTTCTGCACACGCACTAAACATATTAGAATTTGCACATATATTACAAGTGTAGTCATTAAAATCTATCCAAGATGGAAAATCAATATCATCAATAAATTCAGACAGATTATTATCAACCAAACTACCCGATAAATCAGTATTGTACACCTCGGTAAGATGTTTGTCAAATCCAAATATATCAATGCTCTTACCTGAGCTCTCAGTAATTGCATTAACATCTTTGAAATTTATCTTAGTGTGACAAGATGCATTTTAGAATTTTGAGGCTGCAATTGACTCAAATAAGTAGTCAATTTTTCAATTTGATTTTTTGTACTGTGAATGAAAGCTTCACTTCGTTGCTGAAATATCCTGTCGTTCATAGCCACCTATTTTATCAAATCCTCCAATAAAAGTTCAGTTTGATTACTTACGACATCATTGTTATGAAAAGATACTTCGAACTGCCGTTGTGAATAATCATTTGATGTCGAATTTGATGGCAAATCATAATAATGGAGATGTTGATTCCAATTAGAAATATTATCAGCATAGTCCACATTTCCCTGCAAGATAGGACAATCTATAGCATGGTTAGATGAAGCACAAATGTCATATGTCCTTACTGGTTCATAATTTTTATTACGATCTAGTTGTTTATCTAATGAAGCAAGATCATTAATTTTGCTTTCAAGACATATAAAGGTCGTCTTCTTTTCTTCTTCTTTTTTTTTTGAAAGCAAAACAAAAATAACGAATAAAAATGCAAAAACTTTTTTTGGTAAACAAAAAAAATGCAAAAACTTAAAAAGAATAAAAGCTACCCAAAAAATAACAACAGGTTACAAGGTTTTTTTGTTTTTTTAACTCACTCAAAGAAAAAAAAATTAAAAACAAAAACAAACTTTTCAGACAAACAGTGAGATTCCAACACTTTCACGTGCTTATGCCAACTGCCAAGGTGGGAAGGATTGATACCATCCAATTTTGAAAGTCCTGCCGTCCCTTTATATATAAGAATCATAAATCTATATATTAAAATGGATAGTGTCACTCCTAATAGGGATGGTGCTAATCCGGTAATCCCTTTGACCAACTGCCAAGTATTCAACATGCATGTATTAATCAAATCAAATTGTTTAGAATGCTAAATTCTCTTATAAATTTTTCTACTCACCTAATTTTGATAGGTGTCTTTTATCTTCTACTAAATATTCACTTTTTAAAAGATAGATGACACTTATCAAATTTAAATAAATATAAAAATTTATAAAAAGATTTAACATTACTGTTAATCAAATTGTAAATTATTCAAAAATTCCAATTGATCAAATTGTTCAATTCATACACATATAACTTGTAATAATTGGAAAAAGACAAAATTCGAATTCAGATTGGGGACAAGCAAACTTGGATTGGCAATGAATCACTGCATAGTAGTAACAATTAGGCACACGCAAAATTCTGGGAATTTGATGCTATTTTTCGGAAAATTGATGAAGTGGGATTTTGATAACGGTGTTAGATTTAATCGACACAGTCAAATAAAAATTCAATTAAATGCAGTACTAGGTAGTCGTCACCTCTCAAAGATCATTAACTGAACCAAATCAAGATTCAAAACACAAAATACATTTACAAACATATAAATTTACGTATAAATAAAAACACAAATTGGGGGGAGGGTTTAGTAGATTGAATTCAAATAAAGTAAACACTAAAATTAATCATTGAAAACAAGAATAAGAAATAGATTAACTTACCGATTCGATTGCAATCAATTCCTTCCTTCATTACGAAAAGTAATTTATATTTTTACCAAATTTCTATTTCAACATCGAATTAATTATCTAAGCGAAAATTAGTTCGTGATTTTCTTACTTTCATTGAGTAATGGATTTTCTCATAAAAAAAGGTTCAAAAATTAAGCATTTTTAAAGCCTAACAATATATGCATTGGAAATCAGTAAACTCGCACATGATTAAACATCTTGCATGTATCATATAATCTCTAGTTTATAGAATTAAGCATACTATAAACAAGTTAAAATTTAAAGGAAAAACAACATCATTGAGTATGAACATGGATTGAATTTAAACATTAACTAAAATGAGATTACAAGATAAAGAATATGACAATAGTACAAAACAAATTAAAATAAAACACTACAAGAATGTTTTCCATTAGCCACGGAAATATCCGTGGCAAAAAAGCAATTTCCGTCGCTAATATAAATTTTTTGACGGACTAGCGACGGCCATCGAGGCATCGCTAACATTTGCGACGGAAATATCCATGGCTAATTTGCGACGGAAATATCCGTCGCTAATTTGCCACGGTTATTTCCGTGGCTAATTTTTTTTTTTCGCAAATATTAATTTTTGGCGCCACTTATAAACCGTCTCTAATTTAGGTTTGCGACGAAAATTTCCGTCACAAATTTGCCATGGATATGTCCGTTGCAACTTTGCCACGGATATTTCCGTGGCTAAGTTTTTTATTCTTTTAAAAAAATATGCCGGAGTAGGAGCTCCGCGGTCGGAAATACAAATCGAACGTTGAGAGGAAGAAAGAACGGTTGAGAAAAAGAAGAAAAAAAAGGAAGAAAGAAAGAAAGAAGAGAAAAAGAGAAGAAGAAGATGAAGGGTGGTGTTAGAGCTTCGCCGGAGATGGAAGTCATCGGAGTTGAACTTCGCCGGAGATGAAAGTCGTCGGAGTTGGAGCTTCGCGGAAGTCGTCGGAGATGGATGTGTCGTGAGGTGTAGGGTGGTGTTAGAAGAGTGATTGGAATAATTTAATGGAAGAAGAAGAAGTGAATGGAAGAAGAAAAAGAAGTGAATGGAAGAATAAGAAGAAGTGAATGGAAGAAGAGGAAGAATAAATGAATAAATAGGAATAAGTGTATGAAAAAACGGACGAGATTAAAGAGAATCAATGGTTGGGATCTCACTAAGGTTAATCCCCGTCACATGCCATCTTCGAATCAAATTTTGACACATCGCGCAAAAAATTAGCGACGGAAATATCCGTCGCTATCCATGTCAAATTTTTTTTTTTTTTAAAAAAAATCTAAACGGAAGTTAACCACAGCAATTTAGCTGTGAATGATTGGTTGATAAAATTTTCCCAATTAAAAGGAAAATATAACTAAGATAAAAAAGATTTAAAAAAAATAAATAAAAAGCAAGAAATGAAGAGAGTTGGCGTGAAGGAGACGAAGAGGGAGAAGTGTAGTGTGTTGTTGTGTGGACATGGGATTTATATGGGACAGATTTTAATATACACCACGTCTTAAGTGGTATACGGTATACCACATGAAAAAATGTATACAAAACTCAACTGAAAATGTTTAAAATAATAATAAATTATGTATTTTGTATGTATGTATATCTCTTTTGTTTTTTTCATTTAAACTGGGGTGAATTTTAACATTCACTTTTTTTAAAGTGGTGTATCATACACAAGTCATGATATTATTTAATTGATTATAGCAAAAAAAAACAAGAGGTATACATACATACCAAATACATAATTTATTATTATTTTAAATATGTGGTATACCGTATACCACTTAAGATGTGGTATATGTTAAAATCTGTCTTATATGGGAAAAAAAGAAAGAAAAAAAATAAACTTAAAATTAAAATAATAGTGAGTGGAAGACAAGGTGATGGTGAGAGTGAGTGAAAATGAGTTGGAAAGAAAAAGAAAGAAAAAATTTGAACGTGAATAAGAGGAGGAAATTTAGAAAATGGGTGGTAAGTTAGAATCGAAAATAAAAAGTAAACGTACCTAAAAATAAATTATAGTTAATAAAAACTAAAGTGATACAAATTTTTTAAAATAAAAATAATTAAAATTATTATTAAAATATTTTCACTATCAACGCTTCTCTTAAACCAAGTATCTAGGTGCCACTAAAGGCACCACACCTTTCTCAAAACGCACCACACATGGCCTATTTTTTTTTCCAAAAATGCCCTCTGACCGGATATTAATATCCGAGCGACACCGGATATTAATTTCCGGTTCGCTATTTAACAACACCACACACATAAAACCGGAAAAACATATTCGGAAAATCACATTTCAAATCTGAAACAGATATCCAATCTTGAGCAATCACTCTAAGGTGCACAAATCCATCAAAAGGACTGAATCTACGAGATTTTCAACCGTTAATTGCCGAAAAAGGTTAGTTTTTCATATGATTTGGTTTGTTTTGGTTGATTTTTGCTTGATTTCTGTGAACCTTCTGTTATTTGCGCATAATAAGCGCAACCGGAAATGATTATCCGGTTCCAACCGCATATTATTTTCCGGTTTTGACCGGATGTGATTTTCCGGATTCATCCGGATATTAATTTCCTTTTTTAACCGGATATTAACATCCGGTTGGTAATTTTTTTCAAAATTATAATTTTTGTCTTTATAATTGTATTATATTTGTATATTTAATTGTATTATAATTTATTTTTCTTTTCTAGGATATTAGGATATATAATTGTATTATATTTAATTATTTGTCTTTATTTTGATAATGAATTTTTTTTATTATAAGTTATTTAAGGTTTGTATTAATTTAATTGTCTTTATTTATATTAATTGCAATTTTTGTAGAGATGGTGAACCCAGATCACACCACTGCATCTGCACGTGCTCGATGTGGTCAGGATGCTACATCACAGCATGAACGGGGTCGTGGTCGTGGTCGTGCGGTCGTTACTGGGCCGGTAGGTAAGCCCGATGTGCCGATTGTAGGAGACATTGAGCATGGTGTTATGCAGGATGATGTAGCTGCTGATGTTGGACAGCAGAGTCAGGGACGTCTGACTGCATATCCCGGGGGTCTAGATGAGTTGTCACTGTTGATTACATATGACCAATATGAGGCGTCATATGTTTGGAACAACAAGGTAATTTTGATTTAATGTTATTTACAATAATATGTTGATTTAATTAATTGTTTTATAATTAATTATTTTCTAATTAAATGTTTTCTCTTTTCTAATTAATTGTTTTCTATTTTATAATTAATTGTTTTGTGTTTTCAGGGTAAGAGGCCAGAGATGAAGGCCATTAGTCATGGGAGCAAATGGATAGCGTATTTGCCTCCAGACGACTACATACGTTTAGTGTTACGCGACTCAGGTTTATCCCCGCTAATGTTCTGCACGTACTCGATCATCGACAAGGGTATTATTGCTGCTTTATCGGAGAGATGGCATCACGAGACATCGTCCTTCCATCTCCCGGTGGGGGAGATGATGATCACTTTGAACGATGTCGCAGCATTGACCCATCTGAGGATTGATTGGGAGTTCCAGATGCCGCCACGACTTACGAGTGCCATGGCACCTTCAGTGTTGGTTGAGTATCTAAGGATGTCTCCAGTAGAGGCTCAAGAGGAGGTGGTGCTTCAGAAAGGTCCGACATTTCTTTTGAGAAACTGAAGAAGATATGTGAGGATCGACGAGTTCGAGAGGATGTTGCGAGTAGAGTCATAGCTGGACGGGCATATCTCCTGCTGGTGATCGGGTGGATGGTCCTTCCGGACAAGAGCTGGACATCTGTGCCAGTTGCATACTTGACATATCTCGTTGATCTGCGGAGGGTCTCGAGATTTGCCTGGGGAGCGATTCTGTTGGCTCATTTGTATGACCAGCTGTCAAAGGCTAGGTTGCACAAATGTCGACAGATATCTGGGAGCTTAGGGGTGATGCAGGTAAAATATGTTGTGTTTGTAATTATTTACCTTATATTTTCTGTTAAATTATGTAATTAACATAATTTTATTGTATAGGCATGTGCATATGAGTATTTCACGCAGATCGAGGGTCGGGAGGTTCGCGAGTATGACCCTACGATGCCACGCATGGCTAGGTGGGACCCACGGTCGTGTGGGAACGTCGGGCCTTACCGCAGTAGCCTTGATGGACTTACAGTTGGTCATGTTCGTTGGACCCCCTTCGATGACCATCGACAACATCATCCATTCGAGGAGCGTGCATTATACAACGGTTTCATCCGTTGTTTCTCCACTCCAGTGCGGTATCTTCCGGAGAGGGTGTTGCGACAGTTTGGGTATGTGCAGTATATTCCTCCCCCTCCACCGATATTTGTGACTCCAAAGGTTGTTGACGAGATGTGGGCTCAGTGGGAGGAGCATGTTTTGGAGGAGATAGAGTTGACTCTGGTTAGTGCCGATCCTAGAGAGTGCGTGGAGGGCTATAGAGCTTGGTATATACGGGTGTCACATCCGTACATGACGCCTGCTGCATACGAGGAGCATGTACTTCGACAGGGTCATGAGCATGAGGACCACGTTGATTCTGAGCCCGATGGTCATGGTCATGAGGAGACATATATTGAGATCCTAGAGGAGGTCAATGACATTGCCCATGATCTGCTTATGATCAACTTGGGTGATGTCGTTGACGAGCGCCTGCAGAGGATACGCACATTGGCGACGACTCGTCCTGGCGACGGATATAGGAGGAGGCACCGTAGGAGGATGGATGGGGTGAGGGTCCATCTAGTTAGTTGATTAGGCACTATTTGTATGTGTATTGACATGTATTAGTTATATTTATATGTCTCTATGACTAATTGGTACTTATGTTATATTTTTATGTTTGTATGTTATATTTCTTGATATAATGAGCATTGTTTGAAAATTAAGTGACACCACTAATGGCAATCATAGTTTATACAAATAAAACACATTAACTAGTCACTAATAAAATACAGTCAATCATCATTTAGTGACACAAATGTTGTTTGAACATGAAGATTCGTCGATTTCTTTTGAGGATATGCTTCAAGCCGACACCTGTAGTGTTCCGTCCATGCATATGCAGCTGGAACACAATACCATTGCCATTGTGGTGCAATAGGCGGCAACGGACAATCAGACTTGAGGTTGACCTACAAAAATTATAAACAACACATAATGAGAATCATAATATCATATATCTTTATGTTAATTTGACAATCAAACTACTTACTTTAACGAAGTGACACCTTTGGACGAAGGCTATGCCCATCAAGTCTTGTGATGCCACACCTCCAATGAGTGGAAAAAAGGTTGCAGTTCCTAATTTCGACACTAATACAAGTGGTCTCTGATATAATTTAGCTATGATGTAACCCATCAAATCAACAGTCATCCACTTGGACATTGGTTGTCCCAGTGATGGTATCAACCAAAATAGAGTTTAAAATTAAACTGAAATTGGCACTCCCAAACATCTTAGTATACAACCATTGGCGTGAGAGCATTTCTTGATAACATTGAATACGAACCAAAGACCAATCTTGCTCACCTTAACCAACATAAGATGCTACAACGCGATAGCCACAATTTCCATCTGCTACGACATTTGGGATGTCATCTATATACTGGATAAAGTCAGATGGTATGTCATCGGAATATATCAATTGCTTCTTCCTGCTATGATGGATCACGCTTTGTTGACATTTGTTTCTTCAGGGTCTTGCCTTTCAGCCCCTCTTTTTTAACCACCCTATGCATAGGGGGACACAAGGAAGTAGTGTCCGGATGAGCAAGCTCATTCACTTTGAGTACAAGTGCATTTTGACTTGTAATATCAAGTTGGAAAAACCAAGACCACAAAGCTTCAATTGCATTACGCATTGAAGATGAACAGTCTGATGCATCCACCTGTGTGTTAGCATCTGAAACAACATCTAACTTTTTCCAATGATCATGTATCTCGTCTATGGGGATCCATGAGAAATGTGTTTCCCAGTAAGCAAATCTGCATGCACAAGGTATCCCATGTGTATTACGAACAACACATCGACACGCACTCTTGTCAGTGCCAATTTTCTTGCTTCTTTCCCATTGTTCGTGAATCAAGTCCAAACAAGTCGTAGATACAACTCCACGAAGCTTGCTCAATAACTTCATGTTATGCCTATGTCCTTTGATAATTACACTTTGTTCAAATGATCTTTGAATATTATTTTGTTGCAACTCAATGAGGTCATTCATGCTATCCCAACACATGTTGAAGTCACCTTGACTATGTTTCAATAACTTATTCAGCTTAGTATGAGCACCTTTACCCTGCAAGTAAAAAATGGTTTCATTAACAAACTAAGCCATAAAAAGTAATTTTCTAATTAACAGATTAATTGTGCATCAACACTAACCTGTTAGTTGTTGTGTTTCCAAGGTGCATGACTTTGTCAACCCATGCATCCACGAAACATTCCTTATGTGGAGTTAACCAAGTCTTCATACAGTACTCAAAGAATGGTTTAAACTCTTTACAAACGAGTTCGAAATATGACACACGTTTTTTATAATCTTATTCCGTTGGGGACTCAACAACAAAATTCCACACATTAAAAATCATATCCCAACAATCTTTCTTGTGGACTAGAACCTTACACTTTGCATGCACATTTTTGTCTATGTCGAATTGGCATAACAAGTGTTTTGATTGTGGAAAAACTTCCTTCAGTGCATTCATAAGTGCAAGATCTCTATGAGTAACAAAAACTTTTGGCTGCCCATTTTCATTCACAAACAAGTTTTTTAGGCAACTTAAAGCCCAAACATAATTATCACCACGTTCAGACTGCATGTAAGCAAATGAAATTGAGTATGTAATATCTGTTGATGTAACCCCAACCATTTCAAGTAAAGGCAACTTATACCTATTAGTTCTATAGGTAGCATCAAGGATCACAACAGTAGGAAATGTATGAAATAACTTTACCGAACCTTCGTGAGCCCAAAAGATGTCCTGGACAATATTATCAGACGTATCTTTTCTATGAAAATGGACATACTTGTGAGACTGTAGCATTAGCATCAATTGTTGCATCTCTGTCCGAGGCCCCCTAATTGACTTGCGATATGAATACCGTTCATTGTATATAGTCTGAATGGTACTCACATTGTCAGGATCATGCTCTTTTAGTGCAAGCAATATACTACCAGGCTTGACGTTGTTCTTTGTCATGTCTGCCACTACGGTCTTCTCAATCGGTTTAAGGCGCCTAGGGTATGGATGACCTTTCAAGGTGACTGCTCTCTCATGGTTGTGTTTGCCACATATCACAATAAGTATCCATCTTTCATTAGCATGGGGTCTTCCTCTAAGTCTGAAAGGACATTCACATTTCTTAGTTCCTGTGACTTCCCGTTTAAGTTGCTTTCCACAGTCTCTGTACTTTCCACTTTTTTCACACCCAAGAGTCACAAATTCTCTCATATTCCCACATGCACCACCCTTATCTGATCTGCATGTAACAATAACAAAACCAATAGTCCTGCCAACTTTTTGCGCCCAATGTATCAAATCCTCCCGAGTAGGAAAAATCTAAAAAATTACAACAATATTAACATTTAATCACAATAAAAAACCAACAACACATTCAGCTCGAAGTGACATTTACCTGCTTAGTTTCAAAATACTCTTTGTAATCAAAATATTCTTCTTCTTTTGTGGTTCCTTGTACTGATTCCAATAATTCATCCATAACTCTGAAAAAATAAAGTTTTTCGAGACATTTAGCTAACATATTACTAAAATTTCAATTATACAATATAATAATAATTAAATATACGATTTAGCCTCAATCGGATATTAATATATGGTCAGAACCGAATATTAATATATGGCCAGAACCGGATATTAATGTATGGTCAGAACCGGATAATAATGTATGGTTCCAACCGGATATTAATGTATGGTTGGAACCGGATAATCATATCTGCTTAGATCAAAATTAGTTAAACAACGTATTTTCAGTCAACTAACTTAAATATGACATAATAAACATGAACATACAAAATAAAATACTTACATTTGGTATAATAGATGTATCAAGGTGAAACAATAGCAATTTCAAGTGGTCTGTTGGTGTTGGTGAGTGGTTGTGTGGTGAGTGATTTGGTTTTGAAGGTAAGAAAATAAGGATTCTGATCCTTAGACGCATTTTAAAGTATTCTAGTAAACCGGATAATCTTATTTGGATACGCCTGGAAATTAATATCCGGTTGGTACCTGGCAAAAATATCCATTAGGGGGGATAGACTATTAAATAGCGAATCGGAAATTAATATCCGGTGTCGCCCGGATAATAATATCCGTTTTCGCCCAGATATAAATATCGGGTCAAAGGGCATTTTTGGAAAAAAAATAAGCGATGTATGGTGCCTTTTGAGAAGCGTGTGATGCCTTTAGTGGCACCCCAAGTATCTTCAGCAAATAATTGCTTTGGGTGCTCTCATAAATCAATTATAATGGGGGTACAAATAGCAATTTTGCTCACCAAGAGTGGTGCGAGTAGTATAAACAGCGAAATTTTGGTCAATCTTATAACGTTGATAGCAAAAAGTCGTGTTCCAACTCAACTCCAAGCCCAATTGCGTTTCAGTGCTAAATTATTACCTAAAATCCCAAATTAAACTCAAATAAGTATAAAAACACAATTGAGTCTAATTTATGAAAACTTATGTAATTAAGATTATTAGATACTATTATAAAATTAATTAAATTCAATAAAGGCTTAATAAATACGGTAAAAATATAACTCATAAAAAACATTAGAAAATCAATTTTTAGAAACATATCTGCGAAAATAAAATAGTTTGGGAGTCGGTTATGCACAAGAAAAGGTGAAAACTTAATCTTATTGCACCCTTGATACATCCGTTGTAAAACAGTCACCTCAAGTTAATTATGCAAATTATTAAGGCCAAATTAGTACTTTCGTCCTCTAACTCTTTTTTTTTTTCAATTTCGTCCTCTAACTATTTAAAGTTTCATATCCGTCCTCTAACTCTTGTCCGTCGAACAATTTTGTCCTTTCTATTAGTTTCATTTAACACCGTTAGTAACAGTGCTAACATGGATTCATAAGTTGTTTGTAGTCACCGTTAAGTTATTTTTGAGTAAAAAAGAAAAGAAAAAAACAATTAAAAGGCATCCATTGTTTATGTTTACCCTGAATCCCAAAAATAGAGTTTTTCACTCTTCCCATGGCTTAAAGCACCGATTTTTCTCTCCAAAATCCAAAATCCTTGGTGGGTCTTTTCTAACTACTAACGGATTTCAAAAAATCAACAACTTTGCCTCAAAATCTAATGTCTTTGGCCAAAAGGGCAGAAATTTGTTCATATGCAGGGCTGAAGCTGCTGTTGCAGCTGATGGGCAACCACTGTTTGTGGAATCCGAGACTGAGAAGCCAAAGTTTTTGGGTATTGAGGTTGCCACTTTGAAGAAGATTGTACCTTTGAGGTTAATGTTCTTTCGCATTCTCTTCAATTACACGATTCTAAGAGACACAAAGGATGTTCTGGTTGTCACAGCCAGAGGAAGCAGTGCTGAGATTATACCCTTTTTGAAAACATGGGTTAATCTTCCTATGGCTATTGGGTTTATGTTGCTTTACACTAAATTGGCTAATGTTTTGTCTAAACAAGCTCTGTTCTATTCTGTTATTCTTCCCTTCATTGGCTTTTTTGGGGCTTTTGGGTTTGTTTTGTATCCTCTTAGCAACTATATCCACCCTGAGGCTTTTGCAGACAAACTTCTTAACATCCTCGGACCAATGGATGCCTTTTAATTGTTTTTTCTTTTCTTTTTTACTCAAAAATAACTTAACAGTGATCACAAGCAACGTATGAATCCATGTCAGCACTATTGCTAGCGGTGTTAAATGAAACTAACAGAAAGGACGAAATTGTTCGACGGACAAGAGTTAGAGGACGGATATGAAACTTTAAATAGTCAGAGGACGAAATTAAAAAAAAAAAAAGAGTTAGAGGACGAAAGTACTAATTTGGGCAATTATTAATAAATTTAAAGGAAATAATATTTGTTTGACCAAAAAAAAAATAGTTGAATGAATGATAATATTTACAAAAGAAAAGAAAAGATAAAAATGAAATTTGGTCTAACAGGGTATTATTCCAACTCCTACATATCCTCTGTTGCAGTGAGGAATTCAAGTCTACGCAGTTCTTTTTTTATATTAAAATAAATAAATAACTTTTAGTTTAAAATTTTTTATGTTGTATGGACTTAGGATAATTTTACTATACAAAAACATCATACTTACAATGTTTGAGGATAAATTTTCACACAATCAACGTTGTAAATTTTTAAATAAAATAAATTTATTTTTAATACATAATTTAAAAATTTTATAATTCATTAGCTTTCAAATTTTTCAGAATAATTTTATGTGAGACTTAGGATAAAATACAAAATTTTTTGTAACATTTAAAGATGAATATTCGTTGAAATTATTATAGATCCAAGTATGTTATTAATATGTATCAACTTATAAATTAGGGATATTACTTTATTATAAATCTCTTAGTAAAATTTAACTGAAGTATAAAGCAATTACATAACTACTTTTACTTTGTGAGATCAATTTTAAATTGAGCAACACTTATAATTTGTTTTGATTAATTTAAAAAAAAGATTATTTTATTAGTCTTAGTAAAAAAAATATAGCTTAAACACATCTAGATTATCAATTGATGATATATATACTTAATTTATTAATTCCATTACTGATTTTTAATAACATCTTTAAGAAAACAAAAACAATAAAAATGAGACAAATTAAAAAACAAAAATAGGCATAGCCCAAAGATAATATGGTCAAAAAAAGAGCTTGAAGCCTTTTTAATAAAGGAAATAAAAAGCAAAAAGAAAGGAAAAGAAAAACTATGTTTTTTTTTGGTACAAAAAGAAAAACTATGTTTTAAACCTAATATATATTTGATCTATTTGTTTTCAAGAATGATAACCACCATACCTTTTCTTTTCTTTTCTCTCTCTTTCTTTTCTTCTTTCTCGATGCTTCCTTGCTTTTCTTTTCTTTTGCTTCTTTTGTTTTATTTTTATTTTTATTTTCATTACTTCTTCTTACTCTTCTCTTTCTTTTCTGACTACTTTCTCCTACTCTCTTCTTTCTTCTCATGCCATTTCTTCTCTTTTTTATTTTCTTTTTTCTTTTAACTAGCACGTGACCCGTACGTTCGCACGGGTCTTAGATTATGCGTTTGTTAGTGTGTGTTAATGTCTTGTAATAAATATATAATAGCACAATTAAAATTATTAAAATATTTAATAAATTATTTTACAATATAATGATTAAAATAAAAGATATAATTGAGCTTAAAAAACATTACATTTAAAACACTCACCTTAATTATACCTTAATCTATAACTTTTTATCGACACAATCTTTCCCGTGAAGAATTACTTTTTATCGACACAATCTCTTCAGTGAAATATTCTTTACACCTCAACTATTGCACAAAACCATTAAATATAAAAATGACCTCCACAGTTTATTATGAGACTCCTGTTGCACAATAAATTAGACTTTCAATATTATTAAAACATGATAAGACACTTCCAACATATAAGAAAAGTAAAATAAATGCAAGTAAAAAATTTGTATACTGACTTATATACTAACTTTATGAAAACTAACATAATTAACATATAAGAAAAAAAATTGTGATATTAAGTACACAGATTTAATTGAAGTTTGATCCTATATTTATGAATCACATATAACATGCTTTAAAAATTATAAAATAGACAAATGATAAGTTCATTCTTAACAAAACCTGTTAATGTATTAAAAAGTATATGTTATCTTATTCATAAATCATTTAACAAATTAATCCCAAGGGCTTAGCGGTGTAAGGCCCCGCTAAGTTCATAGAAGGGACGATTCACAGCGAGAGATCCTGTGTTTGAATCTCAACTATGCCAAATTTTCGAGGGTCAGCGTCAGCCACGCAGCGCGAACATGATTAGTCTTATTCTAAGGGTAAAGAAACTCGTGGTTATACAAAAAAAAATATAATTTAACAAATAACAAAAATCAAAGTAAAAAAAATATAAAAGAAAGATGCATAGTAAAAATAGAGAAAGGAACGAATAAAAAATAGAGAAAAAGAAATAAAAAAGGATAATGAATGAAACGTGAAATGAAGGGAAGTGGAGAGGAAAAAAAAGAAGTTAGAGAAAAAAAAGTTTAATAATATAATTTAATTTTATTATTAAAATTTTAAATTAGTTTAATAATATAATTAATTTTATTATTAAAATTTTAAATTTTAATTTTAAATTTTTTTTCATCTCAAAGTAAGCAAAAAATTGAAAAGGAAATTGAATCATTCTTATAATGACATGTGTCAAGTAAGATAACTTGAGGCCAAAAAAGAAAAAAAAATAGAGGGGACAACAATAAAATAATAATAAACAAAAAAATTAGAGGAAAATTGAATACATGTGAAAATAACACATGACATGAAATATAACTTAGAGTCCAAAAAGAGATTTCTTTTCTTATAGCATATGATATCCTCCTTCTCTCCCTACTGTTTTCTTTACTTCTTCCTCTGTTCTTCTATTATATTATACTTCTCCTCCATTTTTTTTTATATTACGCTGCTCCTTCATTCTCTCTTTTCTTTTCTTTTTTTTCATTTTTCGCTACTATTGCAGCTCTTTTATTATTATCATCATTATTATTTTTTTAATACCATATATATATAGTTGGGTTCAAATGATACCAATATGTCAAAATTCTTAAATGACACCGCGCATAACTTTTTATAAAAAACGAAAATTTTCAAATGGTATGATTTTTTGCATAGTTGATCTACATTATACAAACTTTCAATTGGTTGGATCGGCGAAATTCGTTTTTCATAAAAAGTTATGCGCGGTGTCGGTAACATCCTCATAAAATGGCCTTAAACTAACATGTAAAACATACATGCTTTTCACATGATTAAGCGGCCTTGTCAATGATACTATGAAAATTACCCTATTTAAAAAAATCCTGAATATATAATTACATGACCACACTAGTGAGAGTTAGACCTGAATTACTTGGCTAGAGTCTCAAAATACAAGTCCAAGTGACATCAAAAGAGGAAATCTATGATAGTAACTTTATTACAATTTAGGATTACAACTATAGGTACAATAAAACATCTAATATAAGTCTTCATTCTTGTGCTCTATCATCTTTAGCCATGACATCACCTGCAATACTGTAACCGTGAGATATACGAATTCACATATATCTCAGTAACCCCCGGTTATATAAAAACGTTTCCACAGTGTTGCAGGCAACAAGTTGCAAAACTATCCCCTCCTAGAATTAATACTAACATCATCCATATGAACCTCAAGTTCCTTAAACAGTCAAACAGTCAATCAGTCACATAAACATTAGGTTCCATCACACAATCAATCATTCATAATCTGTGAACTCTAATGAGGTATGCTATGCATGTTCCTTTTTTATCAGTTTTGTGTCGGCAGCCCGCACCCTCATTGGAGATCTCCATTGTCCAAGGAAGCGTCCCCCCTTGAACCCTAAATCTGCCCGGTCTCACACCCGAAGGTGACCAATGCAGTGTCTTTTATCGTGAATGAAAATGCATAAACCAATGCAATATCGGCCTCATTCTCTTCCTCATACCAAGGCCTTAACCCATACCCTTGTTGATGAGGAGAGTTATTCACATATTGCATTGGTATTTCAAGTCAATCACATAATTTCAGTTATTAATTAATCATGAAAACATGGCTTAAAGCCCCTTAACATTGCAAGGCCCTTACCAATTCCCTTGCAATGTTAAATACATGTTAAAACCTCATTCTCTTCCTCATACCAAGGCCTTAAAACATACCCTTGTTGATGAGGAGAGGCATTTGATTTCCTTAAACATAAATCTTGAAACATCCAATCACACAAATACATGTTCAATTTCTACCTTATTCATAACATACAATGAAGCCATTCATCCACAATCATGCACCACACAATTTCATGGTACTAGGCATAATTTGTAAAACCATGGGACCTATTTTCATCCATTCCAATCCTAGAGATGGATTCATTATGTTTACATTGCATTTTGTTTGATTATGTTCATGTAAAAATAAAGCATAGAGAAGTGTTGATTTTAGAGGATTGAACTTGAATAATGAAGGGAAGAATGAAGAAAGTTGAAGAAAAGATGTAGAAAACATTTAGAAGTTGTCAAACACCATCTTGTGCGCACAGCCCATGAAGGTGTGCGCACCGCCCATGAAGGTGTGCGCACCTTAATTCACCCCTGGAGCTGCTGCCCAATCTTGTGCGCACAGCCCAGGAAGGTGTGCGCACCTTAATTCCTCCTGGAGCTGCTGCCCAATCTTGTGCGCACAGCCCAGGAAGGTGTGCGCACCCCTGTTCTTATTTTGGCCATAACTTGAGTTGTAGACCTCCAAATTGAGGGAAACCAAAGGCATTTGAAAGCTAAGAGGATGCTCTACAACTCTTATGAAGATCAAAAAACCTAGTTCTAAAAGTTTAATTGTCAAAAACGGTAATCTTTGGCAGGGATGTGCAAACAACAAAACAAATACTTTCATATAGACCCTGTCTCAGTAATTTGGTCATAACTAGAGTTGTAGACCTCCAAATAGAGTGAAACCAAAGGCATTGGAAAGATAAGAGGATTATCTACAACTCTTATGAAGACCACAAAGTCAATTTCAAATTAAAACCAATTCAAAAACCCAGTTCAAATTGTTCCAAAACAGGGGAAAATGGTATTGATCAACTATTCACAAATTTCAATCCTCCCTTCCATCTCAATTCCTCAAAATCATATTAACTTCATCTAATTCAATATAAATCACTCCAAGATCAATTCACATTCACAATCCAATATCCAAACAAACAATCAACATAAATGCATCAACCACACACACACATAGAACAATTCAACCAATTTCATCAAACATCAAGACAATTTACATGATTTCAAACCAAAATCACAATTCATCCTACCATTCACAATTTCCAGCTAGCTATACTATTGGGGTTTTGGGGTTACCTTTAAAGCTTTCCTTTGCCTTTGAGCTTGATTTCCCCTAACCCTAAGGCTTAACTCCCAAGTCCATAGCTTCTCTTCCTTTCCAATTTGCATGATCCTTGGGTGGTTGTATCTCCAATCCTCATTCAATCCCACATGCACAAGATTAGAGAATGGAGAAGAAAGTCATGAATGGAAGGAAGGGATGGGGAAATTACACCTACCCAAAGCTTGAACTAGTGTAGAATTAGGCTTGAGAAGCTAAATTCCACACATGCAAAATCATGGGGATAGAGCTTGGGTGAGTTCCTCCTAGAGAGAAGATGGAGAAAATGGAGCTTAGAGTGAGAGAGGGAGTTGGCGAGAATGGGAGGAAGAAGGAGGCTTTTTGGGCTCTTGACTTGTGTGGTCAAGTTCACTTAAGATGGGAGGGACTACTTTGCGAAATCTAAAAATTGCAAGTAGGTCCTTCCTTCCTTTTAGTGTCCCCTTTTTAATCCTTCTTCTACATAATCTCTTAATTGTTGGTACTTGACTCTTTAATTAAGCATATACCACAATTAAATAGCCTTAGATACCATCACTAGTAAATTTGGGATGTTACAGTGTCATTATACAAACCATTTGAAAATTTGTAGGTATGTAATCTAACAAATGAAATTTACTTGTATTTTAAATAATGTATTAGACGTTCAAACAAAACATTCTGATAACGTATCAAATAGTTTTCAAATTGTATGAATTTTTGCATAGTTGATCTACATTATATAAATTTTCAATTGATTGGTTGGATCGGCGAAATTCGTTTTTTATAAAAAGTTATGCGCGGTGTCATTTAAGAACTTTGACACCTTGGTGTCATTTGAACCCAACTATATATATATACTGTTCTTGTTTTCTTTTTTTTAGGAGTTCGAACCGAGGACCTGCTACTTAAAGTAGGTATCATCAACCATTCGACCAACCTGTTGGATGCATTGAAAATTTTAGTTGAGTTGAGTCAAAGAAAAAATCAACTCTTTTTGTTATGCTTATACACTTGAAAAATGTATTTGATAAAGACTAAATGCAAAATAATAAATGATGTTTAAATACACGAGAGAATGAACTCTATTTTCTATTAAATTTTATTTGCATGCAGATGCATATAAAGTGTAAGTTCTTAATTTTCAAAATATGCTTTTATTTTTATTATAAATCATATTGCCTTATATATTATATATCTCTTTCATTTAAAAAATTTTCTTTTGTGTGAATGCCCCCCCCCCTTTATTTTTCTTTCTCCGTTTCTGTGTGTTGTTCCCATTCCTCCTCTCTCTCAATTCACCTATTTATAATACTACATCTCTTTTCACCATCCCTTAATTATTGACTTTTTTTAAAAAAATCTCCTCCATCATCATTGTGCCTCAGTATTTATGTGGAATCATTATTCTTTCTTTCCCTTTTTTTTAATTTTTTTCTTTCTCTTCTTCTTCTCTTTTTCTTTTTTTTTTATAAAAATATAACTATAATAATAATAAAAATAAAATAAAATAACATAAAATATGGAGATAAAATTAAGTATTCACATACCTCTTGTTTTGTCTTTTAAGTTTTCTTTTTCTTGTATTCTTTTTGTTACTTCAATCTTAAGTGGTTGCTAAGATTTTTGGAATTTAGCCACTTTGGTACCATCAAGTTGGAAGGATTAGATAAGCTTTTAAGACTCTGAGCTATCTTGCTAAGCTTTCTTCAAGAGCTTGAGTGACCAAAGGTTTGAGAGCAATTGTTGGCATAAAGCAATGAAAAAGGGTGAAACACGAGTGATTTGATTTTATCTTTTGATTGAAACACTTGTGAGGCCGTGTGAATATTTGTGAGGTCTTTAGCTAGTGCTTATATTCCTTTTTGATTTGTTGTATAGTTTTCTTGTTTTTGGTTTAGTTTGGTCACTTGGCTACATAGGTTTTTGTTTCATACTTTTGAAATACTTCACTACTTTTTGTGTTTTCTTGAGTCTTTATTACTATGGTTCCATCTCAAAGTTCTCCTCCACATGACTCTAACAAGTTGTTCTTGGAAGCTATAACTTCTCATTTGGATAAGTTGTTCCAAACAAGAATGGAAGGTGTCTATGAAGACTTAGGGAAAATGATCAAATCTACCATTGATGAAGTTCTTCCTAGGCGTCAACCTAGGCCAACAACTTCAATAAGTGAAGGTAATGCTACTCTTCTTTTACAAGCTCAACATGATATTGGATACCGGCTCCATGCACATACTAGACCTAGGCAAGATAATTTGCATAGACATGCTAGACATGATAGGTCTTTGCATCATTCTAGGGGGAGGATGATATTCATATATGCCTAGACCTAGAGACAATAGAGCACCTAGAAGACATGGTAATATTTTTTATGATATTCCTTTGTATGGTGATCTTACATTAGAAAATAGGCATATTGAAACTAATTGGAAATCTCATTCTTTGATGGCAATGTCGATCCGGAGAGATATCTAGAGTAAGAATTGAGGCTTGATCATATATGTGATATTCAAGGATTTGATGATGACTGCAAAATCGCTCTAGCTACTATCCATTTGACCAAATATGCATTATTGTGGTGGGATAGCCAACAGAAAACCATTTTACCTTGGCATCCTATTAGGAGTTGGAATAAGCTTAAGGCTAGGTTTAGGCTAAGGTGGGTTCCTCCACATTATGTTAAGGAACTCCACAAGAAGCTTCAAAGCTTATCCCAAGGTAAAATGCATGTGGAGGATTATTATCGGGACATAGAAGTGGCTATGGCTAGAGCCAATGTCCAAGAAAGTGAGGAGGCTACCATGGCTAAATTCCTCAATGGGTTTCAAATTATGGATATTGTAGAATTGCATGGGATGATGATGATGCTCCTCCCAAGTAGAACAAGAAGCCTTACTCTAGCTCTTCTTTGTCTAAAGGTAAGGAGAAGGTGGGTCAAAAAGACAAGGTAAAACAATCTTCAATTAAATGTTTCAAATGTCTTTGTAGGGGGCATATTGCTTCTCAATGTCCCTCTAAAACATCTATGATGTTGAAACATGGTGAGTATGAATCTTTGAGTTATTCCCCCTCCCCTACTAACTCTTCATCTTCTAGTGATTGTGTTAGTAGAGATGATGATACTCCTCCGTTGGATGGTGATCTACTTGTGGTGAGGAGGTTGCTTGGTACCATGCCCAAAGAGGATGACGAGACTCAAAGGGATAATATCTTTCACACTAGGTGTATGGTAAATGGTGTTATCTGTTCTTTAATCATTGATAGTGGGTCTTGTGCAAATGTGGCTAGTACTAGACTAGTGAGAAAAGAAGATGACCTTTACACTACTAGAAAAATGCTATTTTTCTACGAACAATTTGCGTTGGCCATGACATCGCCACAAATTTGCGGCAGAAAAGCCGACATAACGGTGGAAGGGTTGAATGGCGGCATATTTCCGGCGGCATAGCCGACGCAAATTTTGCGTCGACCTTAGGCCGACTTAAAAGGGAAAAATTTTGGCCGGATTTTTAAAAAACACATTGGTTTGGCCGATGTAAACTCCATGAAACTTTCTCTTCGGCCTAGCCGACGTAAACAGTGACGAAAAAAATTTGACACGTGGCGATTTCCCGTCGGTATGTCCGACACAAATCCAAACAGGCTTTCCTGTCGGCCTAACGAACGTAAAAAAGAGTCGAAATATTGGACACGTAGCAAGTGAGGTCATAAAAATAAAAAGGCTATGGAAAGTTCCAAAAGGAAAGTAACTGAGGATGAGGCCATTCAAATTTCTTGATTAGCAAGCATGAGATTAAACATATTTTACTTGCTAAAAAACCTGTTGGTAGTGATATGTGTTTAAATGCTTCTTCTGACACTAGTAACATTATTTTACCTAGTACTTTTAAGAAATTGTTGAATAGGTTTGAGGATGTGTTCCCCAAGGACATGCCTAGTGGACTTCCACCTTTGAGAGGCATAAAACATGAAATTTACTTCATTTTGGGATCATCTCTACCTAATAGGTCCGCTTATAGAGTCAATCCTCAAGAGAGAAATGAGATTCAAAGGCAAGTAGAAGATCTTATTAAGAAAGGATGGGTAAGAGAAAGTTTGAGTCCTTGTGTCGTTCCGGTCATTCTTGTTCCCAAGAAGGATGAGAAGTGGCGCATCTGTTGTGATTGTAGTTCCATCAATGCCATCACTATAAGGCATTGTCATCCTATCCCTAGACTTGATGACTTGCTAGATGAGTTGTCTGGTGCTACTACTTTCTCCAAGATAGATCTTAGGTGTGGTTATCACCAAATTAGGATAAAAGAGGGTGATGAATGAAAAATGGATCTTAAAACCAAGTTTGGTTTGTATGAGTGGTTACTAATGCCATTTGGTTTATCCAATGCATCTAGTACTTTTATGAGGTTAATGCATCATGTGTTGAGATATTACATGTGTGAATTTGTTGTGGCTTTTTTTTTATGATATACTTATGTGTTCTAAAACCATTGATGTTCATTTGGTGCATGTTAAACGTGTGTTACAATCCTTGAGACATGAAAAATTGTATGCTAATATGGAAAAGTATTTCTTTTACATGAAAAAAGTAGTGTTTCTTGGTTTTGTAGTGAGCAAAGATGGAGTGCAAGTGGATAAGGACAAAGTAAAGGCTATTAGAGGTTGGCCAAGACCAACAAATGTGAAGGAGGTAAGGAGTTTCCATGGTCTAGCTAGTTTCTATAGGCGTTCTGTTAGGGATTTTAGTATTATAGCAACTCCATTGAATGAGCTTGTGAAAAAGGGTGTTGCTTTTAATTAGGGTAGAAGGCAATAGGAAGCATTTGAGGCTTTGAAAGACAAGCTGACTAATGCTCCCATCTTGGCTTTACCTAATTTTTCTAAGTCTTTTGAGATTGGGTGTGATGCTTCTAATGTGGGTATAGGGGCCGTTGTGTTGCAAGACGGGCATGCTATTGCTTATTTTAGTGAGAAGCTTAATGGTGCCACCTTGAACTATCCCACATATGATAAAGAAAACTATGCATTAATTAGGGCTTTGCACACTTGGCACTATTATTCATTACTTAGGGAATTTGTGATACATAGTGATCATGACTCTTTAAAGTGTCTCAAGGGTCAAGGTAAACTCAATAAAAGACATGCCAAATGGATAGAGTTCCTAGAGCAATTTCCAAATGTCATTAAACATAAACAAGAGAACGCCAACAAGGTTACGGATGCTCTCTCACGGAGGTATACCCTTCTTTCCACTCTTAGCACCAAATTAATTGATTTTGATTCCTTTAAAGACATATATGCTAATGATCATGATTTTGGAAAAGTCTATGGCATTTTGCATGACATGTTTAAGAAAGGTGTTTTGAAATCGAAAGGTGATAGTTTTTTTATAGATAGCTTTTTGTTTAAAAACAATTTGCTTTGTGTGCCTCAAAGATTCTATTAAAAATTTGCTTGTTTTGGAGGCACGTGGGGAGGCTTTATGGGCGATTTTGGCGTTGCTAAAACTCTAGAAACCTTGTAAAAAATTTTATTGGCCTTGCATGCCAAAGTATGTTGAGAGGCATTGCGAGAGGTGTCTAGTGTGTAAGAAAGCTAAGGCCAAAGCCATGCCACAAGGATTGTACATCCACCTTCCTATTTCTAATACACATTGGACTCACATTTCCATGGATTCTATTCTAGGGTTTGCTAGGACACAAAGGGGTAGAGATTCCATTTTTGTAGTGGTAGACCGTTTTTCCAAAATGACCCATTTTGTTGCTTGCTCTAAAGTTGATGATGCAGCCCATATTGCCGAGATTTTCCTTGAACACGTGGTAAAGTTGCATGGTATTCCCATTAACATAGTAAGTGATAGGGGTACTAAGTTTTTATCTCTGTTTTGGAGAACATTGTCGGCAAAACTTTACAAAATTATCCCTTTCTACTACTTAGTCACCCACAAACGGATAGGCAAACGAGGTAGTAAATAGGACACTTGGCACTCTTTTCAGGGCTATGGTGAGAAAAAATATAAAATCTTGGGAAGATTGTTTTCCTCATATTGAGTTTGCTTATAATAGAGTTGTGCATTATACTACTAATCATTCCCCTTTGGAGATTGTCTATATTTTAATCCTTTAACTCCTTTGGACTTTTTGTCTTTACCTCTTGATGATGCTTTGTTACATAAGGATGGTGATGCTAAAGCTAGGTATGTGAAGCAACTTCATGAGAAGGTCAAGGCCCAAATTGAGAAGAAGGTGCAACATTATGCTAGGTTGGCTAACAAAGGAAGGAAGGATATGGTACTCCAACCAGGTGACTTAGTGTGGGTGCACTTTCGCAAGGAATGGTTTCCGAGCCAATTGAAATCCAAGCTTCAACCAAGGGGTGGTGGCGCTTTCCTAGTGTTGGAGAGGATAAAAAATAATGCTTACAAGCTTGATCTACCCGGTGAGTATGGCGTGAGTGCCACTTTCAATGTTCATGACTTGTCTCCATTTTGTGCAGGTCATTCATGTTTGGATTCGAGGACAAATCCTTTTTATGGGGGAGGAGATGATGTGAGCATGGAAGATGGAGACATGGATAGGAGCTTGGATGCATTGAGAGACTTGGATGGACCAACTGCAAGTCCAAAAGAAAGAGGCTTGAAGCTACCACCAAGACGTTGCTCAACATATTAGCTAATAGGGATAAGTTGTAGGATATGTTTTAGGTCGTGCATTGAAGTTTTTGGCGTGCCCACGCGTCCAGAGGGTGTGCTCACACGCACAAGTCTGAGAGCACAACATTCTGTGCATGCTCACACAGTTAGCATGCGTGTTCACGCACTCCTCGACAACACCATGCGTGCGCAGACGCCAATCCTACGTGCTCACGCGCCAATTCTGCATGCTCACGCACCAGAGGTCGAGAGTTTACCTATTGTGCGCGTGCGCCGGGGCTTCTGTTGGGACGTATTTTGGCGCTTTTTAAGGATCTTGGGTCATATAAATACTCTTTTGTACCATTTTACATTCAACTTTTGATGATATGGAATAGCAATTGGTGAAAGAACCTCTTTGAATTTCTTAGTAAGAGTGCTTGGAATGTTGATTGCTTCTTATGAATGGCTATCAACACTTTGTGGCGAGGTTCCATCCATCCTATCAACATTCTTAGGAGCATTGTGGCGATCCATCCTTCTTCTTCATTCCCCTTCTATCCATTTTTGCGTTTTTTATTCTTGTTTGGGTTCCTTGGAGACATATAGTAGATGTGATGTACATGTGGAGTAGTGATGAGCAAATTTGAATTGGTTTATATTAATTAAGTTGGATTTCATCATTAGTCTAATTTACTTGTTTCTGTACTTCTTTCCTAAAGTCACCTAAAGTGCAAACTTGTAGTAAATTGATGTGCATGACACTACAAGAAAAATTCGATTTAGCAACCGTAAAAATCAGTCGCCGCAAGTTGAAAAACGGTCACTAAACACTCCGGCGACCGAATTGGCGACCAAAATTGATCGGTGGACAAAAACCCAGTCACTAACTGTGCGATGACCAAATTTTAAATCGGTCACCAACTGGTAACCGAAATATTCCATCGCCAAAATGAAAATTTTCGTCGCCAAATGCATAACTCAAACGGCCCATTAGTTTACTTGGCAACCGATAATTCAGTCGTTGAATATAAAAAATCAGTCCCTGTAAATTCATTCCGTCACAATTTCCGTCACTAGTTTACCTTTTTTATTCTCAATTTTGGTCGCTAGTGGTAGCTAATTTGGTCGCTAGAGGTGACTAATTCGGTCACTAACTTTAAAAAAATTGACAAAAAAAAAACTCTATTTTTTCACTCACTAAATTGTTTATAAAACAGCTTATAAAACACCTGAACAACATAAAATTGTTCCCAAACATTATATATTTAATATTTAATGCTAATAATCCAAAAAATCCAGAATTACACACTAAAGTTTCAATAATAAGTAAATCCATAAGTATAAAACATAAAACAAAACATAAATCCATAAGCAACTCTAGCCTCATCCCGCTCATGTTCTGCTATAGCCCCTCATGATCTTGCAGTCCACGACATCACTATATTTTATGGGAGATAATAAGATCAACCTGAATCACCATACATACATACAATTAATTCTCTCAATTAATCTCCAATAGAGTTACCATATTGCTCCATTGCAAAAAATATATATTACCTTTGTTTAGTTGGGTGCAAGATTCTGCAAAATTTTCAATGTCATTAACGTAACTCTCTTCTTTTCTGCAAGATTATTCAAAGACACAACAAGTACCACATTTCTTGCTCCATAGTATTCTTGATGAACAGCTATTTGACATCTATTATATAATGCATTGTTGTATTAGTTGCAAAGAAATTCATAATATATAGTGAAAATACAGCAACCATCAAAGTCTTTCTTTTCTAGCTCAAGTTAGCATTATAAGAAGGAAAAGATGTTTGGTTTCATTGGCAAAGGCTTGACTTATATTTGTAGATCACAAGGCTGCCAAAATTATTAGACAGGCTGGCAGGCTGCAATGTGAATATATATCTTTTTCTAATCACTAATTAATACAAACCAAGTTTTGTGCTAATAATGATGCTATATACCTTAAACAGGATGCAGAGAAAGAAAAATAAGTAGCAGTAGCAGTTTCTACATTAACAGTCGAGAAAAAATGAGAATGCAGAGGTTCTTAAAGTATTTGTTATTTATTGTTCAGTTTTCTGTCTTGAAATCAGCAACAAATAGAAAAACTCAATAGAATTGTAACTTAGATAGTATTCACATGTTACTTTGCATTGAAAACTTAATAGAATTGTAACTTATATAATATTCACCTGTAACTAAGATAAATTTAGGCCACTAATTCACTACTTGAAAACTTAAGAAGGGGACTCAATAGTCTATAGTAGTGGATAAAAGTAAACAAAGTGAAGAATTCATCAAATCAATGCATTGAATGATAAACTCAAAACATGAAGAAATTTTATCTCAATGGTATTTTATCATGAAAGTGGCATGATACATGCATAAACATCATTCTTTTAAAGCTGACTATTTGTAAGTAATAAATAGCTAGAGCAGCTTATCAAAAAAAAAATCTAGAGCAATTTAACAAATAATAATAGAAGAACAAACACACAATACAATATTGTTACACGAATAGCTACTAACATATTGAATTGAATTAAACTGATTGTCTAACAAATACTGAGTACAAACAAAACTTTGGATGGAAGAATACCATAGAAACAGCACGGATATACAATAAGAATACGCATCAATTTTATCACTTATATCCATTAAATAGGGCCAAATTAATGTCAAATAATACCTTAGCTTGCTGCTCTTCAAGAGATAATTTCTTTCCAGTAAAACCTTTTTACAATCTCTTAAATGACAGCCTTCTATCCATATTCCAAACATGCTAAAACATCCTGAAATATGAAAGACAATAAAAAAAAAGTAAAATATTTACTTCTAGATGTTTGGAGTGAGCACACCAATTGAAGTACCTTAAAAAATAACTCTACTCATACTCTGGTTAATTGCTGTTAAATAGACAACTTTAATTTAGAAGGCACACTGGAGCTAAGTTTGGACCTAAAAATTGCCAAAATCACCATAGTGTTATACATTTGTATATCATTAAATTGATGAAGTATTTTCAATTCATCGAACATACGCTGTTTATATTTTATTTATTTGATGTCTGCTATCTCTTCATCATTATCATGTAGCCAAGGTTTAAAAGGTAAAGAAATGAGAGATGCACTCATTTGCCAAACATAGGTGGTAATTTTTTTGTTTCAAAGACTAGTTTACAACCTAGAGAATCCAATTAACCTTCACCACAACCCATCTTTTTTCATCTAAAATCTGCTCCATTTTCACCAAGCAGATAAGACACATAGTCAGGAATACCAAATGGAAAATTGAATGGCTGCCCTAAAGGAAAAACTGCAGCTCACCATTAAGTAGTTTCCGAGAACCGTAATGTGAAGAAGAAGGGGAAATTCAGAAAAAACTCTCCATAATTAGAAATTAAATTTGGGATTTAAAGAGCAAAAATGAAAAGGGAAACTTACAGCGAGTGGTGCTGTGAAGCTATGGCAGAAACAAATGCTAAACAGTGGAAGCGACCTAGGAAGAAGCGAGGAACGAAGATTCTCTAACATCAGAACAAGGTGAATCGAGAAGTTCTTGTGAGAAAGAGTGCGTGAAACAGAGTGGGAAAGTGAAAGATAAAGTGCGACAGAGAAAATAGGCTTCACTTACCAGAGAAGAGCGGTGTTGCGCCGTCGATGGTGATATGGGGAAGAAGGATGACAGAGAAGAGCAGCGCGCTAGGGTTTGGGTTCGCAGTGGTGTGCTAATCGAATGAGGAAGAGAGAAAATAAGAAAAGATTTTCGGCGACCGACTTTTTAATTACGGTGACAGAAAAATTCGGTCTCCAAAACTGCTACCGATATTTTAACTTCCGTGACCGAAAATAGTTGGTCGCCGCATTTTTAACATTTTTTTTTGATAAAAAACTGAGATTGTGACCGTTTTGGCGACCGAATAGAAACTGAATTGTTTGTGACTGATTTATGTAGTCGCCAAATCGGTCGCCGCATGACACAAACTCCACTATTGGCTAATCAGTCGCATGTTGGTCACCAATGCCGTCGCCGATAGCGACTGATGCTTTTCCATCCCTAATTTCGGTGGCCGTTTCAAGTTTTTCTTGTAGTGTGAAACACTAGATCATTTTTGAATCCTATGAACTTGAAGAGAGAACAAAGCATTCATCTGTGTACGATAATCGTTGGAAAGCTAAGTTGATTCGTAAAGAGAGGGGAATTGAATACAATAGTAGAATCTATGATTTGTTTTATGTTGTAGTTTGATATATATGCAAAACTTATACATTACATATTGATTAATATTCTTGTTTGGTTATATAGGTTAGTATAGAGGCTGTTGAGACTAGAAATCTTGACGGACAAAATAAGTCTAAAGAAATAACAATGATTTTGGTTTAAGATATTAAACTGCTTATAGAACCATTTAATTAGGATAAGAAGCCTTATATTGATAGAACTACTAAACTCAACGCACAAAATGAGGAGGCAAATGTTGTAGGACCTAGTTGTCAGAAGAAAAGGAAGAGGCCTAAATGCTGGTATACATCTTTTCTTATTAGAGAGTTAACTCTTTTAGATTTCTTTCTTTTTACTCCGTTTCTTCGTTGAGAAAGCACTAGAACTACAATAAAATTCCCATATTAGTTTATTTTAATTTTTATCTTAGTTTGTCATTTGATTGTCATGATAATTATTAGTATAATTTATATTACATATAGTAATTGTTATTTTGTATGTATGGAGAAAATTCCAAAATTGGAAAATGGTGCTACTGATTGCCGTACAGAGTGAAAAATGGAATTACCTAGCTAATGAAAGTATGGCATACATTACATATATGTGAAGCATCACAGTATTAGAGTTCAGTATTTTGGGTTTTTTCTTTTTCAACATCTTACTTCTATATGACGGGGTGGTTTGGTGTTGAGGCTACCGTCCAAATTGACAAGATCGTTTGCTTGTTTTGCTTGTATGTTTACACTTTACACTTAATGTAGTGTGATGACGGAAGGCCATGGTCTAAATTGACAAAAGCTTTCATCAGCATGTTTACACTTTACACTTTATGTGATGTAACATGGTTAATAGTTACATTAAAATCTTATTCTTTTTCCTTAATAATTTGTATATTCAAACTAATTTAGTCATTTTTGGATCAATAGTTAATAAAAAAATTGAAATTATCTTTAGCAATATTTGTTTTACAATTACTTATTTTTTTTGTTAGGATGGTAGCATTTTTAAAATGTTATCATTGATAACCTTTTTAACCTGTAGTTACATTTTATAAAAATGTTATTATTTATGAAATAATGTCATAAAAATTACTATAAGGCGACATTTGTTAAATGCAACAAATGGAATAAAAAAATGTTATTAATAACATTTTGCAACATGGCTCAGATGCAACATTTGATAAAATGTTACCTATGATAATAGGTAACATTTATTTATCTTTTTGCGACATTTTTCATGGCGGCTAAAAGGCATATATGCACTAGTATAAAGCCTTAAAGTTTTGGGTTGTATTGTGGTGTATTTTCCTTATATACTCCCTCTCATCTACTCTCCAACACATATCATTGTATCTACTTGCTCATTATATTTGTATTGCTAATTTGTTAACAGGATTAAACTGGAATTCATGGACAAATACATACCAGCTGTACAATTTGTTTCGTATTGATCTCACTTTCTTAAAAATGAGATTTTTTTTGAGATATTGGTTTGGTCAGTTTTGTGTTTATTTTTTGTGTTTTCACGGTAACGATGTAACAATTTCTTCCATTGTACACATCATACATTTGAGCATTACTTTTTACTCTTCATTGTAATAAATTGCTCAAACTTACTAGAGGATCAACGTAGACCTGTGCCAAAGCACGGGTAAAGTACTTGTTCAATAAAAGCTCCTCTTGATTGTACAGAACCAAAAACATTTCTGTGTTCTCGAACTCATAGTACATCAAATAAAAATATTTTAATTATATTTTTAATATTTATAATTTAATATTAAATAATTATAAAAAAAGTATTTTATTTATTTTATTTTATTGTGAGGATAGTTTTATTTCTTTGTCATATTAATTCAATTTCAACGCCATACTAATTCAACTCCAATTTTAGTATCATGTTAATACTATTTTAACATCATTCTATATGTATGATACAAATAAATCATACCAATTAAATTCCAATTTCAATATCATGTTAAATTTATTTCATTGTCATGCTAATTCTATTTTAACACCATTCTATTTCATGATAAAAAATATGATATGAACACAAAAATATTATATCCGTAAAAAAGTAATTCAGTTTCATATTTAAATAATGGGGTAAAACTCAACAATAACTTAGTTTCAAAATGTATTCTACAATTTCAATCTAGTATTTGTTTTCTTTAAAAAATGGATTTAAATTTTGCTATCCTTCTTTCTTCTTTTTTTCTGACTGTCGATGGAGGATGATTCTTTTTTTCAAGACCAGTTGTAACTTTTATGGCCACTCTTGCAAAAAGTACAATTTCAAGATTTTTTTGCTAGTTCCTTTCTTCCTCTGGCTCGTTTTGTAAGGGTCAGAGGTTTCTAATAAAGTCGGTTGTCTCTATACCAATGTTTTAGTTAATAGAAGCAACTTCAATGGCACCACGAAAATTTGTGCTACATCAGCACAATGACAAATATCTCATTAGAATTACAAAGAATTTTCCAAAATTCAAAATGCTTAAAACTACACTGTATTACAATAATGTAATTATTCGGAGTGTTAATGGTAAATTCATGCAACTTTCTTCAAGTACTTTAAGTTTCCCTCTCTAACTCTCCTTCAAACTTCTTAAAAGAAAATTGTTTGAAAACTTTAAACCTTCTTCCTTCCGAGAGATAAGAAACTTATATGTAACTGCTCGATATCCTCAATCGATTTATACCCTCAATATAAGTCCTATGAAGCACCTATACTAACACGGACACCGCGACACGGCGAATATCCAAAAAACATGACAGCGGGACACCGCATATATATATATATATATTAAAAAATACAAAATAAATAAAAAATTATAAGGAACCTGATAAATAAATAAAAATATAAACTATTCAAGTTTGATAAATAACTTGTTAAACTTTACAATTTCATTTCATAAATAAGCCTCACAAAAAAATAATACTTACACACTTCATAATAATGTTAATAGTTTGTCTTTCTAACTACCTAAACTTCACATTTTCCTAATTTTGTTCATAATATGCCTCATCCACGAAAATACCATGATTACAATATAAGCACTATCACAAACAAATTGAAGAGAATCGTCAATATAAGGTTAATCCTTATCATTGAAAAACATAGCCTCTAAATCTGGTTCATCAAGGGACAAATGAGTTAGGTCAAGAATTCCACGGTCATCAAGTGATATTAAAATTTGAATTTAAATTTGATATTTTTTGTGATATTAATTTTTTTATTTAAATTTTATTTTTCACATTTTATTCTAAATTATGTAATTAAATTATACTTTTTATTTTATCTAATTAATGATATTTTAATTAGTTTTTTAAGAAAAAAATTACGAAATGTGACTTGGAATCGTCGAGCTACGCAAGGTGTCGGCTCAAAAGTGTCAAGTCAAATAGAGGTGTCAGCTTGAAGTGTCGAGCCGATGAAAAATTATTTTTTTATTGGACACCACTAGAGAGGTGTCGGAGACATGTCGTACGAGTGTCGGTGTAGTACGGGTGTTGGACTTGCCGATACGACAATTGTCGGTGCGTCATAGCATAAGCCATTCGCTGACAACGTTAGAATATGTTTATTTATTTCTAAACAGAACTTGAAAAGAGTTACATGCTAATGTTATTGAAAATGCTCAATACTATCACGTCTATGCAATTAGTAAAATTCAGCACACCAATTGAGTATTGGTTTCGAAGAAGAGAGATAAACTAACTACTAGTTTTCCATTCTTATTAATCAACCGACCTGGACTGAGAATCTATTCCTGTTGGCATAATTCTCATACAACTGGTTGGTTTTTAAACATTGTCCAACAAAAGGTTTTAATTGATAATGGATAATTATTTAACTATTTTGTGGATAATTTAAATATATTTTAAATTATATTATATTTATCTTTTAATTAAATTCCCCAATCATATGATCCCTCAAAGCAAGAGAAGGAGTTGGACCGTCTAGGATTCAAATTGCCGAAAATCCTTGTTAAAGGTTCAAGAAGAATGGCGCAAGGAAAGAAGGAATAGGGTGCTAGATTTGTGTGGCTCAAAGGAAAGGATTTGTGAAGAATAAAACAAGGTTTGGACAAAGAGTTTTTGAGGAAATTCTGGGTAATGAAGGGCGCAAATCTTAAGGGAATTTTGGTGGAAAATTGAAGGTTTGAATGAGGTAAGAACTAGGGAAAGTTGTGGGTTGTTTTGGAAGGGAAAATGATAGATTTGAAGATGAAAATAGGTTGGTTTTTGGGCAGGGAAGGCACAAATTTCTGGGCAGTTTTTGGAGTGGGGCTCTTGCTTCTTTTTGTGATTTTTGGATAAAATAAAGAAAGGAAAAAGGATGGAAACAATGGAATCACACAACTTGAGGAAAAGGCTAAACACACGAAGGGTGGACACCTTTGATAAGCCTCAAATTCTTGAATCACTCAAGAACAAAAGAGAGAGTCTCTCACAAATATATTTATCTTCAAACTTGTGTGTTTACAATGATAATATCGGCCCCTTTTATAGATAAGGTGACAGCCACAAAACTCTACAAAATTCACTGGTGCTTATTAAACATTACCACTCACTAGTACTCCACTAACTAGTGCTCTACTAATATTTCTACTAAGTGATGCATATGACTATGATGTCATCCTAATGACATCATATTATTGTCACCACATTTTGGGGTTTATGACACTAAAACAAAAAACTAAGAATTACGCCCATTAGTTGGTCAACCCAAAACAAGAATTGGACTGCCAACTTTACAAAAGATTTGGGCTTAATTTTAACTTAGAAAAACAAGAAATATCTCCATGGGATGACGCCTTATTTGAGTCCCCACTTGGGCCTTAATGCAATTCATGATTTTGGACTTGGAATTTGGGCTTTTATTCACGTAACGTAGTCACCACTTGATGACGAGCCTCCTTTGTCTCCCCTTGCTCTTGTCCTCGGTCATGTTCGCATCATTCTCTCCCTCTTGAAGAGGATTTGTCCTCAAATCAAAGGGTCCTACATAAACCAAGAGACAAGAGTAAGTTATAAGTCAATTTTCACGAATTCTATTCTCTCCGCCTGGGTCAAACCCAAAATTTCTCTGTAAAAATGCCCTGTGGGTTGCATTCTTTTTTGGGCATTCAACACGCATGATTATTGTAGTCCAAGGGTGATTTGTATTCTTGTCATACTTACCAAGACCATAGAAAAGTTGGAATGGTCTTACGATGCAATCATTCATTGCGTCCATAACCTCTGACAAAGCGATTTCTTTTTTTACTCCTTTGCACTCAAAGCTTCCATATGATTTTTCTTTTGTAGTGTCTTCCTTGAAAACCTGAAAACAAATGGTAATACTAGACAATTTGGGGTCAACAGAAAGGTTAGTACAAGGAAAGGAATTTTTTTGAAGGTAAATGGGTTGTTTTGCAAGAAAAAACATTCTTGACCTCCTGTTTTTTTGTCAAATAGTGCTCATGTTCCTCTAGTGTTTTCCTCTTTTTATTTTCATTGTTTTTCCACTCAGATGTTTTTCCCTATTTTTCTTGAGCACTTTCTTTTTGCACATCTTTTCTTTTTTCAATTTCTTTCTCTTTTTCTTGCTTCTCTTGTAAGAGTTTTTCTCTCATTTTCTTTTGGCACTCACTAACCTCTCGCGGCCCCAGAGGTTTGAGCACGATCTTTTTGTCATGGTGCTGAAAGGAGATCTTGTTGGTGTAACCGTCTTGATTAGTTTTCTTGTCAAACTGCCATGGTCTTCCCAACAGTAAGTGACTAGCTTCCATCGGCACAACATAGCACACCACCTTATCAGTATATCTCCCAATGGACATTTCTACTTTGACTTGCTCCTTCACCAGCACCTCCCCATCTTCACTAAGCGATTGGAGTTTGTGTGGCCTAGGGTGCGATTTAGTAGCTAGATTCAATTTTATGACTATCTAGTACTTGCCACATTGGTACAACTTCCTCCGTCGATTATCACCAAGCACAAGTTGCCATTGACTAAGCACTGGGTGTGGAAGATATTTTCTCTTTGGTTCTCCTCCGCAATTTTCAACTGATGGACAAGTAATCGACGAATCATCAACAATGCTCCATCTGGCGTTCCGTCCTCTTCTTCTTCATTTTCACTCTCTTCTTCCTTTTCGGACTCACTTACATATTCTCTATTCCTAAGAACCATGGATCTTTGTTTGGGCAATCATAGGCATAGTGTCCCAAACCCTGGCACTTGAAGCATTTTAAATCCGTACTTTTCTTAGGGGGTGTCTCCAGGACCTTTGGTGGAGTCTTTGAGGTGGTAGACGTGGAGCTACTAGAGGTAGTAGCCCCATCTTCCTTGCTCTTGTCCTTCCAACTTGAGGCATTGAAATTAGAAGAACTTCGTCTTACCACCCCTTTTCGTTTGAGTTGTTGCTCGACTTGGACGACCTTGTGTAACAAGTCCTCCATCTCCACAAAGTCCTGTAATTCAACAATGTCTCGAATATCATTAGACAAACCAGAAAGAAATCGGCCCATGGTTACCTCTTCGTCTTCTTCAATGTGGGCTTACATCATTAGCATCTCAAGTTTTTTGTAGTATTCCTCAACACTCTTGTTGCCTTGGGTCAACCTTTGGAGTCTAAACTTCACTTCTCTCACATGACTAGTCGGTACATAACGCTTGCTCATGAGCCTTTTTATTTCGGCCCAAGAGTCCACCAACGGCTCTTCATTTCTTATCCTTTCTCTTTTCAACTTATTCCACCACATCAATGCATAGTCCGAAAATTCTGCGGCCGCAAGCTTTGCTGTTTGTTCCTCATTATAATTATTACAAGAGAAAAGATGTTCAATTTTTAATTGCCACTCAAGATATGCCTCTGGATCGCTTTTACCTTTAAAAGGAGGAACATTGAGCTTGATTCTTTCAATCCGATTGAGCCTTGGACCACCATCTCCTCTTCTTCTTTCTTCGTCGTTGGGAGGAGTCCTATTTTCCATGTGGTCCAACCATTCATGGAGCTCATCTTCTTGTTGCCTCATCATTCTTTGTAATTCTTGTGAAAGGGCCTCAATTTGAAATCCTAAGAGAATCTCTATCTTCCCTTTCTGCCATCTTGAACAAACAAATTAAAAGATAACAAGATAATAAAGGACCTCACCACTCTTCTCACGTGTTTACACTCAAATCCCTCGTGTATCACTCAATTTTATGGCTTTTTCTTTAATGTGCACTCTTGCCTTTTTTCACTCTAGACTTCTCAAAAGTTTTTAATTAATTTAAGAACAGGTCACACAAAAATCACCACCAATTTGTGTTAAGCCAAGGCAAGGGTAGGCTTCAAAGGATTTTAGGTAGGCTACAAATTAAGCAAGAACACAAGAATTTTTTTTTTTTAAAGAAAACAAGGCTAGAAATAGCAATTTAGAAACAATCATTCACGCTACTAAAAATATTACCTTTAGAAATTGAATGAAAATGTTCTAAAGAGCATGAACCATTCGGCCCAATTTTTTTAAAACTACTAATTTCCTCTTTTTGTTTAAAGGCTGCGCTATTTTTTTTTTCTTATATAACATATATATATATATACACACACACGTATGAACCTTTTTTTTTTACTTGATTTCTCTCTCTTTTTTTATTAAAACACAACGCCTAACTTTTACAATGGTTCAGCCCACAACAAGAATAAGAAAATAAGGTAATATGAATGGTAAAAAAATTAAAAAGAAGGATGTTGCCAACATGTAATTTCCGGAAATGAAGAAATCATAGAAATCGTAGCTGTGAATACCAAATGATATGATCCCTCAAAGAAAGGGAAGGAGTTGGACCGTCTAGGATTCAAATTGCCAGAAATCCTTGTTAAAGGTTGAGGAAGAATGGCGCAAGGAAAGAAGAAATAGGGTGCTGGATTTGTGTGGCTCAAAGGAAAGGATTTATGAAGAATAAAACAAGGTTTGGACAAAGAATTTTTGGGGAAATTCTAGGTAGTGAAGGGTGCAAATCTTAAGGGAATTTTGGTGGAAAATTGAAGGTTTGAAGGAGGTAAGAACTAGGGAAAATTCTGGGTTGTTTTGGAAGGGAAAATGATACAATTGAAGATGAAAATAGGTTGGTTTTTGGGCAGGGAAGGCGCAAATTACTGGGCAGTTTTGGGAGTGGTGCTCTTGCTTTTTTTGGTGATTTTTGAATAAAAAAAAAGAAAGGAAAAAGGATGGAAACAAGTGGAATCACACCACTTGAGGAAAAGGCTAAACACACAAAGGGTGGATACCTTTGATAAGCCTCAAATTCTTGAATCACTCAAGAACAAAAGAGAGAGTCTCTCACAAATATATTTATCTTCAAACTTGTGTGTTTACAATGATAATATCTGACCCTTTTATAGATAAGGTGGCAGCCACAAAACTCTACAAATCCGCTAGTGCTTATTAAACATTATCACTCACTAGTGCTCCAATAACTAGTGCTCTACTAATATTTCCACTAAGTGGTGCACATGACTATGATGTCATCCTAATGACATCAAATTATTGTCACCACATTTTTTGTTTTATGACACTTAAAGAAAAAACTAAGAATTAAGCCCATTAGTTGGTCAACCCAAAACAATAATTGGACCGCCAACTTTACAAAAGATTTGGATTAATTTTAACTTAGGAAAACAAGAAATATCTCCATGGGATGGCGCCTTATTTGAGTCCCCACTTGGGCCTTAATGCAATTCATGATTTTGGACTTGGAATTTAGGCTTTTATTCACGTAACGTAGTCACCACTTGATGACGAGCCTCCTTTGTCTCCCCTTGCTCTTGTCCTCAGTCATGTTCGCATCACCTAAATTTAGTAAATTCAATACTTATCTTAATTTGAGAGAGTTGCTTGATTATTTGAGTTTGATCATTATCTCGTGGATTAATTTAGATAAGATTTGATCTTTAAATTATTAGATTGCAGGTAATTACATAAAGGCACCAAAGATAAGGGTGAAGAAAAAGAAAAAAAAGATCTGAGGAAACCTTAACTGATATTATTTTATTTTTTCTTGAGCAAATATAAACAACTCGAGATGTCTTTAAAAAGCCTCATTCACTAAGAACTAAAAGAGCCGTCTCCGCACGAATTTTAGGGTTTTAGGGAGAGAAATAGAGCAATTGAGAGATCTATTGTCACCTTTTCTCATATGGTTTTTGCTTCTCACAAAGAGATAGTAGCTTAAAACCCTTCAATTGGGATTGGATGTAGCTGTGTGAATTCTCAAACTCAAGTTCTTATCTATATTAAATATTTAGAGTTGAAAGTTTGATCACCTTCCTTTTCTCCTTCTAACTTTTCTTATTTAATGGAAATTTAATGTGAAAATAGGTTTATGTGAAAAGGAATTTCATCAATAAAAGTCTAGGGATAGTTTTCATTGATGGACTACTTTTAAAAAAGGAATTCTTATTGCGTAGCAACTCTTTCACAATTTAGAAGAATTTAATCGAAAAAGTTTTGCTATAGAATCTAGAATACGAGGGATCTTTGTCAATGATTTTTATCCGTGGCCATTCAATTAACAAAATAAGTTCTTAAATTTTAGCAATAATCATCAGTACAGTGAAATCCAAGCCCAAGTGTTCTTATAAATTGTTTTTACCACTTTTTACATTACGAGCACTTGTTTTAAAATTCATATCAATTCAAAACCTTTTGAAAACTTCGCCTACGGTCTTATATTGGCACTAAATTGTTTGCTCACTAACGCGTTACAATATCGTGGGAAAACAAATTATCATTCTCAGGGAGCAACTACTGAACAATTTAGTGCCAATATAAGATTGTGGGCGAAGTTTTCAAAAGGTTTTGAATTTAATTGAATTCTCAAACAAGTGTTCGTAATGTAAAAAGTGGTAAAAAATGTAAAAAAGTGGTAAAAACGATTTATAAGAACACTTAGGGTTGGATTTCATTGTACTGATAATTATCCCCAAAATTTAAGAACTTGTTAGGTTAATTGAATGGCCACAAATAAAAACCACTGACAAAGATTCCTCGTTTGCCAGATTCTATAGCAAAACTTTATCGATTAAATCCTTTTAAACGGTGAAAGAGTTACTACGCAATAAGAATTCCCTTTTTAAAAGTGGTTCATCAGACAACTATCCGTAGACTTTTATTGATGAAATTCCTTTTCACATGAACCTCTTTTCACATTAAATTTCCATTCAATAGGAAAAGAAAAGTTAGAAGGAGAGAAGGAATGTGATCAAGCTTTCAACTCTAAATTAAATAGAGAAAAGAAACCCAATCAATTCAACATAAATAAGAACATGAGTTTGAGAATTCACACAGCAAGTTACATTCAATCCCATGTAAAGGGTTTTAAGCTACTATCTCATTGTAAGAAGCAAAAACCATATGAGAAAACGTGACAATAGATGTCTCAATTTCTCACTTTCTCTTCCTAAAATCCTAAATTTCGTGAGGAGACAGCTCTTTTAGTTATTAGTGAATGAAGTTTTTTTAAGAGATCCCAAGTGGTTTATCTTTACTCAACATAAAATAAAATAATATCAGATAAGGTTTCTTCAGATCTTTTTTCCCTTTTTCTTCACCTTTATCTCCTGTGCCTTTATGTAATTACCTGCAATCCAATAATTTAGGGATCAAATCTTATCTAAATTAATCCACACAATAACGATCAAACTCAAATAATCAACCAACTCTCTCTCAAATTAAGATAAGTATTGAATTTACTAAATTTAGTGTAATTTAATTAAAAGATAAACATATCATCATTCAAAATATATTCAAATTATCCACAAAATAGTTTAATAATTATCCATTATGAAACTCCCCCGAACTTACATTCTTGATTGTCCTCAAGCAAGATAGTCAATCAACACTTAATTAAAAATCCTAGCTACGTACCCAAGTTCGGTTCAAGAAAAATCTAACATTCATCAATCATTAGAGCATCAAAAGAGATTAATCGATGAGTATATATGATGACCCCAAACCCCCAATTGAAAACAAGATTCGTAAGAACTCAAAGTACAACAAAATGGGAGGAACAACACTCAATTAGCCAATAGAATAGACTCCCAATTCTCACAAGTTATGTGTTTCACTCAACTCCTTACTAAGTCTCCCCAACTTATATTTTGCAATTCATTTCACAATCAAACCATGTACACATGCAAAACAAAAATCAAGAGGTCTTTTTATTAAGGTTATAACATGGTTTGGCTACAAGAAAATTTGGTTTTTCTAGTCAACAAAATAAGATAGAGCATTAATGCAAACATACTAACATTCTCACTCATATACCATAAGCACAACCAAATTGGAGCTACACCACAACTTTAGGATTTCCTCATTCTTTATGACACTTTTATTCATTTTTTTTTAGGCATCCTTGCTCAACTTTCTTTCATTTTCTTTCCAACTCTTTTCATTAACAATTTTTTTATACATGAGACCATCTTTATTTTTCTCAAGGCATGCCTAAATTTTTCTTTCTTTCAAGTAAGGAAACCCATGAGATTTTCTTTTAATTCTAACCACAAGTAAACCAATATAACTCACTTAGTATGCATACACCAATGATCCATCTTAGTTAAGGTAGGAAATAATAATATCATAATGGCTCAATGTATACATTTTGAAAGATTCATTAACTTTAAGGCTCAAAGTGGATACCAAAAATAGGATATTCAATCAAAACGACAAGGGTTGGCTTTTTGGCTCTAGCTCAATATCAACAATCAAAACTATGCCTCTATCATTTTTAAGTTTAACATGCTTAATGACAATTTTAGAAATTCATGCAAAATTAGAGGAGACAAACAAGTGAAGACTCTAAAAACACATTTAGGATCACACACACTCACAAGGCTTTTAGGCATACAGTTCCCTTAACCAAGTCAATTAATTGCCCCCCTAATTCAATCATACAAATCATGCAAGAAATCAAGAATTCAATCAAGCATTTGAAACACATCATATAACTCATTTCAAAATCTTTTTTAGACTCACACTCAAGACATACAATCAAATTCCTCCAAAACCAACCTCAGGTAATTTTATTCTTAAGCCCTAATTACCAATCCTGATTAAAAAGAAAAATAAAATGAGCTAAGAGTAAAGAAAAGAGCAATACAATCTGATGGTAAACAATTCCCTCTAACCTTGCTCCAACTACACTATTAGTTCCAACTAGTCTTGCCTCCCCTTGAAAATTAGGCCTGACCCTAGGCCATCACTGACAACGATAAGAATCGTCAGCTATCCTGCAAGAATTAACTCAGAAAATAATAGTAGGTAAAACCTCAAGTAAAAGCAATACTTAGTAAACGCATAACACATCAAGATTACAAGACTCAATTATAAACTCTTAAGCCTCTTTCCTAATAATAATTAATAAAATAATAAAAGCAATAGATATTGAGTTGCCTCCCAACAAGCGTTTGTTTAATGTCGTAAGCTCGACGCCTATAACTTTAAAGTTCAAGGTGGCTTGAGGCATGCAAGAGAATAATATCTCCTCCCTTCCAATTTGAGTTCACCTCCAAAGTGCTTCTCCAATAAAATTCTTCCATGAGGCCAAGGTGGCTGAGGATGATAAACATACGGAGTAGAATCCCTGTCCATGGTCACATCACGCATCTTCACCTTAGGCTTCCCATCATCAAATGGTGTTGGAAATACATTGAGATGTACTTTTTCATTCTTCTTCACCTCTTGACTCTTCACATCAATATGAAGAGTAGGCATTGGTGCGGGAACCAACTTCCTACACACTTCTTCACAATATTTGTGCTCATTATTCTTTATAAGGACCGGAGGGTGAATTGGATCATCACCTTTAAAAACTTTAACTCTCACCCTCAAGTCTGCATCCTCTCTCACAATTTCTTCTTCTCAGTTTCCTAATTTTCTATATTTACAAAACTCTCTGAATTTTCAACTCCTATCTCTTTTTCTTCTTCACACTTTTCACTTTCTTTTCCCTCTTCCTCCTTTTCTTCTCTCTCGAATTCTTCCTCCTCTATCATCAAATTATAACTAATCCCATCTTCAATTACATCACCACTCCATTCGGTAATAGTTTTGTATTGCTCCTCAGGTATTATTTGATTATTGCCTGAGAAGGGACTAGAGCTCAATTTCAATATTTGTTTAGCCATCTGCCCAATGTGAGTATCAATATTACGCAAAGAAGATTCAATATTCTTCCGAGTAGTTTCCATAGATTTCTCATGATCTAAAGATGATTGTAGAAACTCTTCCAAGGTAGCCTCAAGTTTTGTAGCTGATTTAGGCCATGTAAGGATTTGAGGCTTTAAAGTATATTGATCTTGATGAATCGACGATGCTTGCAAGAACACTGCCAAAGCTTCATTGAGTTTAGAAATATGCCCATACGAAGGAGAGAATGGAGGGCTCCACGCACTTGTATTTTGATGACTACTCCATCCCAAAGAAAAATTATTAGTAAAATTGGATTGAAAAGATGGGTTAGAACAATTACCTTGCCAATGTTGAGTATTCCAATACGGCACTACCTGCTCGTGAGGCACGGTATTGAAATACATGGTGTCTCACTTAGACCATTAGAACATGGGTTAGTGTAGAGAGTAAAAAGAAGACAAAAATAACAAAAAATAGGTAAGGGTTAAGAAAAGAGAAAAAGAAAAATGAAAAATAAAAAGAAAAGATAAAAGATATCAAGTAAAAATAAAACTTAAATTATATGTAAAAAAAATAAAAAGAAAGTTATTCACAACCCAAATATCCAACCGAGACTAAATTGATCACTGTGCTCCCCGGCAATGGGGCCAGGAGTTTGTTAAGTATTTTAGAGATGTAAAATACTAACGCGTTACAATAAAGTGAGAAAACAAGTTATCGTCCTCAGAGAGCAACTACAGAACAATTTAGTGCCAATATAAGACCTTGAGCGAAGTTTTCAAAAGGTTTTGAATTGAATTGAATTGTAAAACAAGTACCCGTAATGTAAAAAGTGGTAAAAACGATTTATAAGAACACTTGGGCTTGGATTTCACTGTACTGATGATTATTCCAAAAATTTAAGAACTTATTATGTTAATTGAATGGCCACAGATAAAAACCACTAACAAAGATCCCTCGTTTGCCAGAAGGAGAGAAGAAAGGTGATCAAACTTTCAACTCTAAATTAAACAGAGAAAATGAAACCAATCAATTTAACATAAATAAGCACCTGAGTTTGAATTCATACAGCAAGTTACATTTTAAGCTACTATCTCATTGTGAGAAGCAAAAACCATACGAGAAAAGGTGACAATAGATCTCTCAATTTCTCTCTTTCTCTCCCTAAAACCCTAAATTTCGTGCAAAGACGACTCTTTTAGTTCTTAGTGAATGAGGCTTTTTAAAGACGTCCCAAGTGGTTTATCTTTGCTCAAGATAAAATAAAATAATATCAGATAAGGTTTCTTCAGATCTTTTTTCCTTTTTCTTCACCCTTTTCTTCTGTGCCTTTATGTAATTACCTGCAATCCAATAATTTAGGGATCAAATCTTATCTAAATTAATCCACAAGATAAGGATCAAACTCAAATAATCAACCAACTCTGACTCAAATTAAGATAAGTATTGAATTTACTAAATTTAGGGGAATTTAATTAAAAGATAAACATAATATGATTTAAAATATATTCAAATTATCCAAAAAATAGTTTAATAATTATCCATTATCACCAATCAGTTAAGTCGAATGGTGCTCAATATCAATTGTGTCATGTCCCATAACAATATCTACGGAATCTATCCTTTTGTCATTTGCTTTAAACTCAACAGCATGTGAACTCATTATTGTTTCACGGTCTAGATCGTCTTCTTGAACTTCTTTATTACCCATCAACTATTTCAAGTGCTAACTGATCGAGTAATTGGTTCAAATCCAGACATATGTCTTGGTCCCCACATGAATTTAATATTATACTATTACTAGACTTTTAGAAATTTCATATTAAATGGCTCAGAAGCCTAAGGCAAAAACCTCTCTAAGAGACAAAACACTCAATTGAGCTATTGAATTGATATTGTATTGATGAAAATGAAAATGACTTACATTTGATTGCTATTTATAGCAATCCTTGCACATTTCATAGACATTAAATTAATACAACAAATAGTTGTAAAGAAACAACTAGATCTACTTTAATGGTGGAAGAATGAGTGTCCATGGGGAGTTGTCTTTATAATGGAAGATGAGTTGGAAAAGTTGAGCAGCAACTTGCTCAACTTGCTTCTCTGTTCTGTATCATTCTCCCCAAGTTGGAAAAGACTCGGCCTCGAGTCTAAGGATCTTCTTCGTCAAAATATGGTGAAAGGTCTGCAACATTGAATGTAGCGGATACACCGTAAGACCGTGGTAGTTCGATCTTGTAGGCATTATCATTAATTTTCTGAACTACACGAAAGGGACCATCAGCTCTAGGTGATAACTTGGCATTTGATTGTTTTGGAAATCGTTCTTTCCATAGATGAATCCATACCAAGTCGCTTTCATTAAAAACTCGTTTCTTTCGGTGTTTGTCCTTTTGAACTTTGTGCCTCAAATTCTACTTCTCGATGCTGGTACGCACTTGCTCATGGAGCTTCTTAATTTCCTTGGTCCTTTGATCAGCATCTGCGCTGAATTGACTCTTGGACGAACTAGGAACCAAGTCTAAAGGACTGAGCGGTCGGACACCGTATACGACTTCGAAAGGACATTTGCTAGTAGCTTGATTAGTGGAATTATTATAGGCAAACTCCACTTGTGCAATGATGTGGTCCCACTGACGAAGATTCTTTCCGACAAATCTTCGAAAGAAATTACCCAAAAGTCTATTGATCGCCTCAGTTTGACCATCTGTCTGAGGATGACTGGCACTGCTAAACTGTAGTTTAGTACCCATCTTCTTCCACAGGGTCCTCCAAAAGTGACTTAAGAACTTGACATCACGATCGGAAGTGATGGTCTTGGGAACTCCATGGAGTTGTACTATCTCGTTGAAGCTATGTGGACGACATCATTAGTCTTTTGGCATGGTATAAAGTGATCCATCTTCGAGAATCTGTCTACAACTACCATAATAGAATCATTATGTCGTTGTGTTCGAGGTAGTCCCAGAACAGAATCCATATTGACATCTTCCCAAGGTGCTGCAGGTTCGGGCAAAGTTAGATACAGTCTGGTGTTTTGACTTTTGGATTTGACGAGATGACAGATTCGACAATGCTGGATGTGACGGTTGGTGTCTCTTTCAAGTCTTGGCCGATAGAAATTTTCTTTCATAAGCGCAACGGTCTTGTCTCTGCCGAAGTGCCCTGCGAGTCCTCCATCATGAGCTTCCCAAAGAATGGCCTCTCTTAGGGAAAATCGTGGAATGCACAAGAGGTTGTCCTTGAATAGGAAGCCTTACTAACGATAGTAGTGTTGAAAGGATTAGCTTTCTGTTGACTTCCAAACACTACCGAAATCAGGGTCATCTTGATATAGGTCTTTAAGAACTTCAAAACCAACAACCTTTGTTTGTAAAGTAGATAGTAAGACAAGGCATCGGCCGAGTGCATCTGCAACAGAGTTACGTTTTCCAGACTTATGTTTGATTAAAAATGGATAAGCCTGATGAAACTCGACCCATGAAGCATGCCTGCGGCTGACCTTCTGTTGGGAGTTCAGATATTTAAGAGCTTCATCATCTGAATAGAGGATGAACTCCTTAGGAAGCAGGTAATGGCTCCAATGTTGCAACGCTCACACAATGGCGTAGAACTCCTTATCGTAGGTGGAACATTTTAGCTTGGCATCATTTAATTTCTCAGTAAAGAAAGCTATCGGTCGACCTTCTTGACTAAGTAATGCATTAATACCAATGTTAGAAGCATCACAATTTACCTCAAACACTTGGTCAAAGTTGGGAAGTGCGAGTACAGGGGCTTATGTCAAGTGCCTCTTCAAATCATCAAAGCTCCTTTGAGCTTGCTCCGTCCACTGAAATTTGTCTCCCTTGATGCAATTATTGAGTAAAGCTGTAAGAGTGCTGAAATTCTTGATAAACCTGCGATAAAATGAAGCTAGCCCATAGAAAATCCTGACATCATGGACTGATTGGGGAATAGGCCAGTTGTTGATTGCATCGATCTTATTGGGATCTACTTGGATGCTTTCAGACGTGACAATATAGCCCAAAAATACGACCTCATTGGTCATAAAAGAGCATTTCTCCAAGTTGACGTACAACTTTTGTTCCCGAAGAACTTTTAACACCTTACGTATGTGCTCTATGTGCTCGTCCTTGCTCTTACTGTAAATCAAGATATCATCGAAATAAACAATGATGAATTTTACATTGAAAGGACACAATACCTGATTCATGAGGCGAATAAAAGTGTTGGGAGTATTGGACAATCCAAAGGGCATAACTGTCCATTCGTATAAACCATCACGTGTTTTAAAAGTTGTCTTCCATTCATCTTCTGGACGAATTCTGATCTGATTATATCCACTGCGGAGATCAATTTTAGAGAAGATGAAGGCTCTATGTAACTGGTCCAACATGTTATTGAGTCGTGGTATCGGAAATCGATACTTGATGGTGATTTTGTTGACGGCTCGGCTGTCCATGCACATTCTCCAGGTGCCATCTTATTTTGGAACCAGTATGTCAGGAACAACGCAAGGAATGACACTTTCTTGAACTAGGCCCTTCTATTGTAATCCTTCAACCTGCTTCTGGACTTCTTAATGTTCCTGTGGACTCATCCTGTATGCAGGCTTGTTGGGAATAACAGCTCCTGGGATAAAATCTATAGCATGTTGAATATCACGCATAGGCGGCAATCACAGAGGAATCTCCTTTGGAACAACATCTGGGAACTTTGAGAGAAGTTGGGCAATCTCTAGAGAAAGATTAGTCCCATAATTTAGTTCAATTAACAATACAAATCCCAGTTTACATACCTCATCTTTAGGCACCTTGAAGTTATTCTTGGTGACTAAAGAAACCATGGGAGTGGGCTTTTTCTCACTTTTTACGAAGTTCTTCTGGAGATAATGGAGCTAATTTGACTTTGAATCCATCTTTAGTAAAGGAGTAGGTGTTGCCACGGCCCTCGTATTGTACATGCCTATCATACTGCCATGGTCTGCCTAGGAGGAGGTGGCAAGCATCTATAGGGATGACGTCACACCAAACTTCATCTTTGTACTTCGGGCCGATTGAAAATGATACAAGGCATTGCTTTGAGACCTTGACCTCACTCCTTTTATTGAGCCACTGTAACTTGTAAGGATGTGGATGAAGTTGGATGGGAAGATTCAATTTTTCCACAATGTAGATGGATACTACATTTTCACAACTACTGTTTTCTATGATAATATCACAGACTTTACCTTGAGTGGTGCATCGAGTATGAAAGATGTTGTGTCGCAGCCATGGTTCCTCCTTTACGGCTGCGATGTGGAGACTACGTCTAACTACCAACAGTTCTCCATAATCTGCTAGTGTGATCTCCTCATCGTATGCCGGTTCAACATCTTCCGGTTCCTCGTTAGACAACTCATATGCTTCACCTGCAATGATGGTAACAACTTTTCTATTTGGGCAATCTAAAGCTATGTGGCCAAAGCTCTGACATCAGAAAAACTTCACGGTTGATTTGGATTGTTGGGTAGTTTTGGGATTGTTGTCTTTATTGTTTTTGGTGGGTAATTTGGACATGTTTGGATGGGTGATTTGGGTTTTGCTATTGTAGAGTGGGTTTTTGTATGATGAAGGTTGGGAAGGTTTTCTAGAAAAGAAAGGTTGGTAAGGATATTTGGATGGGGATGGCTTTTCACGAGGATCTACCGACAGTTGTTTTTCTATTTTCAAGGCTAGTTGAATTACGCCCTCTAAGTCCTCATACTGTTGTAATTGGACTCGATGAGCGATTTCCGTGTTTAGTCCTCCAAGGTAACGGACTATTTTCTGATCCTCATCATCTTTGAGGTCACATTTCATCATTAGTAATTCAAACTCATCGAAATATACTGCTACTGACAATGATTGTTGACAGAATTGATGAAGAAGCATGTAATTATCTTGTTTGTAATGGTAGGGTAAGTACTTACTTGTGAGCTTTTTCTTCATTTTCTCCCAAGTATTGATCTTACTCTTCCCTTTCCTTGCCCGCTTGGTGTTAAGATTCTCCCACCAGATGTATGCATGCTTCTTTAGTCTGATAGCCACCATCTTGATCTTTTGCTATCTGGAATGTCATGAAGGTCGAATATTCATTCAACCGTTCGAAGCTAGTCCAGAAATTCGTCAGGTTGTATTCTCCCTTTGAATTCAAGAATGTCTACCTTGAAATTAAGGAAATGATTTTTTTGTCGTGGCCTCGGCACGTGGTAACTTTTAGAAGAGGAAGTATCACTATCATCTGAATCGTGAAGTGATCTATTTCTTAATTGCTCAACCTCATCTCGTTGATCTCCAACTATTTCCTGGAGTTGTCGGATTTTCCTCTTCACTTCTTTCATTTCAATGTCGCGAATGGTTGGGTCGGATTGCAACTGTATTCTCCCTTTGAGTTCAGGAATGTCTACCTTGAAATTATGGAAATGGTTTGTTTGTCATGGCCTCGGCACGTGGTAACTTTTAGAAGAGGAAGTATCAATATCATCAGAATCGTGAAGTGATCTATTTCTTAATTGCTCAATCTTATCTCGTTGAACTTCAACTGTTTCCTGGAGTTGTCAGATTTGCCTCTTCATTTCTTTCATTTCAATGTCGCGAATGGTTGGGTCGAATTGCTTTTTAGGAGGCATAATGAAGTAATTAGAGTTAAGTGAGGAATTTTATGTGAATGTGGGTAAAATGGTAATTTTATGTAAGAAAATTTGGGTAAAAATGAAATTTTGGCATTTTTGGGGCTAAAAATAGATTTTTCGAAAATTTTGGGGCTAAAAATGAAAATTTGGCAATTTTTGGGGCTAAAAATTGAATTTTTGAATATTTTGGGAGCTAAACATAGAATTTTGGCAAATTTTGGGGCTAAAAATAGAATTTTCGGAAACTTTGGAGCCTAAAAATGGAATTTTGGCAAATTTCAAGGCAAAAATGCAATTTAGGAAAATCTGGGGGCTAAAATATAAATTCATGAAGTACAAGGACCAAATTGCAAATTTTAAAACTTACAACGCTGGTGACACGTGACGCTTCCTGATTTGCTGGTATATATATATATATATATACACACGTGACACATGGCACGTTATGATTGGCTTTGGTCAAGTCAACGTACACGTGGCTCTACGTGATTGGACGCAGTTTAACACGTGGCAGTGACTTGGAAGCTGACATGGTCGTCTTCTTCCTCTATTTGGCGCGTGGCCTTCAGCGGCGGCGCGTGGCTTTCGGGTGGAGGCGCGTGAGGGCGCATGTTGCGGAATCCGGTGGCCTGGTTTTTCGTTCCCAAGGTTTTGGGACTTCCTGATCACTTCTGTGGTGTCGGTTTGTCGAGAAAATGATTGGAAATGGTATTTCCAGAACGACTGAGACTTTTTCCGACGAGGAAAAACTATCACTCTCCTTTCTCACTCACCCTAAGGCACAACAAGCTACAGAACCTTGCTCTGATTACCAAAATGGCTCAAAAGCCTAAGGCAAAAACCCTTCTAAGAGAGAAAACATTCAATTGAGCTTTTGAATTGATATTGTATTGATGAAAATGAAAAATAACTTACGTTTGATTGCTATTTATAGCAACCCTTGCACACATTAGAGACGTTAAATTAATACAACAAATAATTGTAAAGAAACAACTAGATCTACTTTAATAGTGGAAGAATAGGTATCCATAGAGAGTTGTCTTTTGAATGGAAGATGAGTTGCAAAAGTTGAGCAGCAACTTGTTTCTCTGTTTTGTATTATTAAAAAAATTATTAAATTAATTAGCAAATTAGAATTGGCTAAAAACAAAATTACAAATTAGAAAGGGCTAAATTCACATTATTAATCCAATAAAAAAAATCACATTAGTGAATAGCTAAATTGTTATGATTTTCTTGTGAGTTGCTTCCTTCACTGTGTGAGACAGACAATTTGAGTTGAAGCCAATCCATTTACAAAATGTACACTATCTACCGGTTAAATATTATAATTTAATTAGTTCTCATTAAATGAACAAAGAGAAAGACGAAATTTCATATTAGCCTGTACCAATTCAAGATTGAAGTTTCAATTTTGATTTTGCTCTACTTTTCTTTTTTAATAGCAGTTCAAAACAAAGATATTGAAATTTCCCAAAAATATACAAGAAAGAAACCAACATATAACACCCATTACTGTGCAGAAACTCAAAGATTAAAAGAAAGATGGCCAATTTTTATCAATGAAAAAGAAACCCAAAGATTAAATAGAGATACCAAGTTTTTCAATAAAAAAAAAAAGAATGAAAGAAAGTCACATACTCTGTCAAGAGTCCAGACTCAAGAATCTGAAATTGCCAAAACTCTTGATGCTACCCGACCGAAATTCATTTTATGGTACTCACCTAAAATTGTGGAATACTATATTCCATTTTTATTTTTAGTATTTAAATTAATACTTTTATAATAATAATAAAAAATAAAATAAAATAATATAATATTTAACTATTTGTAATAAGAAATATGATACACTCAAATTTATTAGATGTACTCTAAAATGACCCGACCAAAGCTTTTTTTTTTTTTTTTTAGCTTTTTCCACAAAGCAACTTACTACTACGTTGGTGTTTACTGTTTATCTATCCTTTTTTAGTTTTTCTCAGAGCAACATTTTTTTTTTTGGCTTTTCTCGGGGCAACTGTTTGTTCGAGTTTTCACTTTTGATGACGAAGAGTTTTTTATTTTGAGTGATAGTTTTACTTATGGTACATAAATAATAATTTATATAACAATTTTTTTAATTATTATTAATTTATTATTTAAAAAATTAAAAACTTTTATCACATTTTAATTTAATTGGTGAATTTATGTCACACAAATTTATTTATATTTAGGTTATGTATGATAAATGAAAAAAAATAAAAAAAAATTATAAGGCGCGTGCATGTGCGAGTATATATTTTGGTCGGGAGCTGAAATTGCATTGTGGGAAGAGAGAGAAATGAAGTAATAATGCAAGGAAGAGGAAAAATGAATTTTTTGAAAAATTATGAATTATTTAATACAAATCAAGCATTTATTAGGGATTTATTCTAAGAATGTACAGGTTACATAATTCGTTTTACAAAAATAAGAATATTAATTTTTTTTAGTCGATATAAATTTTAAAATTAGGATAGATAAAAAGGAACAAAAAGAGTATTATTATGCAATTAAATATGACTAATATATTATTTCATTATTTTTTATTTACACAGAAATTAATAAATCAGGGATTGAATTTTATATCACACACTCACATAAACATGTCATTATCAGCTGTGTTGCCCTTACAGGACATATTATTTCATTATTTAAGTGTTATAGAAAATAAACTTTTTGTTTAAGTCAAATTTAAAAGTTATGAAAAGTTCAATACAAATAGTGCAAAATAAATTTAAAAAATTGAAAAAAAAATTATCACATGCATAACTTTTAAAGAGTATATAATTTAAAATTTTATATTAATTTTTTCACATACTTTTAGCTTATACTTGTCCTAATTTAATTATATTTTTAAATGTTGATTAAAATAATTTTATTGTTTCAGTATTTGTTCTGCTTTTTTCTTCATTTTTTCATTAAGAAATTAAATTATAATAATTTATTATTTTTCTAGATAAATGTATTAAGAAAAATTAATCTTATAATTATTTTTAAAAAAAAATATTGTATGTTACCGTCATATTTACTAATAGAAACATTATATAAAAGAAATTATAACTCCCTTAAAATAAATTTTTATTTTTAAGCGTTGATTTTGAAAATCTTATTGATCCAGTATGTCTTTTTTTTCTTTGTCTCTATTTTTTTAGTACTTTCAATATGACATAATATATCTTTCTTTTTTATAAAAGAACATAAAAAAAATTAGCTTTCAAAATATAATTTTTTATTTAGTGTTATCATCATCTTTATTATTAGAATGATCATATATGAGAAATAATATAAAGGAACATATTAAAAGAAAGTGTAATGTCTAAAGGTAATTAAATTAAGAAAAACAAAAAAAATGAGATAAAAAGTAAATATTATAATTAATATGTTTTAGTGAGATTTTGAGAAAATTTTACCTTAAGAATAGTAATACCCCATGTGTTAAAGATTTACGTTTGTTCAATGATGCTTTGTTGGAAAAGTGGGTTTGGTGTTGGTTTTCGGAGGGGGATTCTTTGTGGAAATCTATTTTACGTTCGAAGTATGGTGAGTCTTTGGGTGTTCAGTCTAGGGTTAGAATGGAGCTTCTAATTGGTGGCGGGACTTTTGTTCATTTTATGATTTTGAGGGTCAGGGGAGTTCAAATTTATTGTTTCAAAACTTCAAAATAGCTCAAAGAGTTCCTCCTTATGCCACTTGAACTACACGCTCTTGGAAGTAACTGATAGACATTTGAAATCCTCTTTTAAAAGATTGTTTTCTCTTGCCGTTAATAAAGAGGCAACTATTTTTGAGATGGGAGATTGGCAAGAAGGGGATTAGAGGTGGTCTTTTAATTGGAGCAGACCTCTTTTTATTTGGGAGAAAGAATTGGTTAACAAAGTGCTTGTAGAGATTGATCATTTTTGTTTGCAGGTTGATAAAAAGGATTATTGGAGATGAAAATCTGAATCTAATGGAATTTATTCACTTCATTATGCCTATGCTTTGCTATCTTTGTCAAAGTTGGTTCGTGATAATCGTCTTTCAAAGATTTCAAACAACTATGGGCCCTCCAAAGTCACGAGTTTTACTTGGCAACTTTTACAATCACAACTTCCAACAAAAAAGAATCTTGTGGGAAGAGGCTGAATCTAATAAATTCGGTCTCTTTGTGTATTGGGTGTAATGCGGTTGAAGAATAAGAAAATCATCTCTTTTTGGAATGTCCTTTCTTTTCTTAGATTTGGTATCGTATTGCTTTGTGGATTGACATTAATGTTTCTTTAAGTAACAATTGTTCTCAACATTTTCTATGCTTTGAGGGTTGGATGAATGGTTCAGCCAAGGTGTTGCAAAAATGGCATTCCATTTGGTTTGCTACAGTTTGCGCTATTTGGAAAGCTAGGAATGACGTTATTTTCAACAACAAAAATATGGATATTGATTGCATTGTCAATTCTGTCCCGTTTTCATCATTGCTATGGTTGAAAGCAAGATGCAAAGGATTTTGTTATTCTTTTGAGCAATGATCCTCAAATCCTTTTGTTTGTTGTGATTTGTAATTTTATTTCTTGTGGAGACTTTGTTTTGGTGTTGTTGTTTTCTTTGTAACAACTCTTATTTAATTGTACATTACCTGTGCACTTCTTTTTAATAAAAATATTTTTGTTCATAAAAAAAATAGTAACACCCCACGTACTCTCACATACGGTGTGTTTAGATGGAAAGAAATATGGAAGAGAGAAATAGAAAAAAGGAAAACAGAATAGAAATGTCCCACTTCCCTTATGTGGTTGATGTGAATAGTGATGAGAGAAGATAAGTTTTCTAGGCTCCTTGTATTTTACATTTTTTTTCAGATTACATCATTATTTTTACTCAGGCTATTGCGGACGAAGCAAACAAAATTCTAGTTATCCTAAAGACTTTTGAAGTGGCCTTCTGACGACGGATTAACTACGATAAATCTGAACTCTCTTCTAGTCAAAATGTTCTTAGTTCTACTGAAAGGAGTTATGGGTATAAAGACACTAAAGAGACACTCACATTAGATTTACCATGAAAACTCAATACTATATTAGAAAATGCACAGAGAAGGGGAGAATACTCACATCATATGAACATCATTGATTGAATTGATTAACTCAAATGAGAAAAATGTGTTTACAATGCTTATATAGCAAGCTGAGAAACCAAAACATAATAACTTTCCATTCGTTCTAGGAGGAGTAGGAATTCGATTAGAGGGTCGAATATTGGTGGGTCTTGGTGTGAGGAACCGTTAACAATTAAAGATAATATCAAAGAATTTTTTGAAAGAAAATTCTGTGAGCAACCTTGGGTCAGACCTTTATTAGATGGGGTGGAATTTCCAAAGCTTAATGCCTTTGAGAAGGCTTCGTTGGTGGAACCCTTTTTGGAAGAGGAAGTGAGGGAGGCGTTATGGGAATGTGAGGGAAATAAGAGCCCGGGTCCGGAAGGATTTAATTTTAATTTTTTCAAAAAAATTTGGCATATCCTCAAGAAAGATATTTTAAGGTGTATGCAGGAGTTTTATTGGCACATTTCCCTACCCAAAGGATGCAATGCCTCCTTCATTGCTCTGATTCCTAAAAAGGAAAATAATCCACAAAATATGGGTGAATACAGACCTATTTCTTTGGTAGGTAGTTTGTATAAGATTATTTCTATGTGCTTGGCAAGAAGATTAAAGAATGTTATAGGGTCCATTATTGCAAATACTCAATCTGCGTTTGTGGATTCTAGGAATATGTTAGATGGGGTAGTAAGTGAAATGAAACAGTTGAAAACTTATCCTCAATAAAGTAGCTGCTTTTGCTTGAAAACTTATCCTCAATAGTTTCCCAACCAAGTCTAACCTTGTTAAAAGAGGTGTTTCTTTTGTCTTCTTCTGAGATTTTGTGTCCCCTGTGTCATAAAAAAGAAGAGACTAGAGATCACTTATTCCTTACCTGTAGGATTTCTCAAAATATATGGACGAGGGTCTACAGCTGGTTGGGAATTCGTTCTGTCTTATCAGAATCCTATCAAGAACACTTTATTCAACATGGTCATTTGATGGGTTCAAAGAAAAAGAAGAGAAAATGGTATGTTACTTGGTTTGATGTGATTTGAAATATTTGGTGGTGTAGAAATCAATGTGTTCAAAGGAATTTATGCTCAATGGGATAATATTGTTGATTTAATACAACTGAGAGCTTAGCATTGGCTAAAATCTCTGTGGGCTGGATTTTCTGCTTAATTATGTGATTGGTACCAATTTCCTAGGCTCTGTTTATATTGAGGATGTACGTATCGTAAGTGGATGTTCTTCACTCTTTGGAGGCTGCTTGATGGGTTTTGAAGTTGAAATCTGGAAAGTTGATTTTCTTCTGCATCTCTTTGGTTAGTTTCCAGCGCTGTTATAGTTTATAGATGAAATTCTGGTTAGTTGTTCTTTTCTTTTATTTTCCTGGAGTATCTATTTCTTTTCATTTGGTGAGCAGTACTAATTTCCCATCTAAATAGGAGATGGTGGTTAGGATGAAGATAGAAGTAATTTGTAATTTTCTGTTGTTGTAATCTTTCCTTGTACCCTGCACTTTTGGTGCACTTTATTTTAATATATTTGTTTCTTTGCTGATAAAAAAAAAGATAGCAACGTAACTAATCCTAAAAGAAATAACTAACTTTAGGATTAAATAAAAATTATAACTAATTTGCCATGAAAACTCATGATAAGTCTAATAACGCAAAATACTTGGATCGATAAAAGAAGCAGGTTTGAAGGAGAAGTTCTTATCGAGAGTGGGAAGAGAAATGTAGACAATGGAGGACTGAGCAATGTCGACAATGGATTTTGGCTTCAATGCCGCCCACGATGAAGAGGTGTGTACCGGTAAAGACTCCGATGACCAAGTCAATTGCAGGATAGGGTTTGTATGTAGTTAATAGATAATATGGATAACTGTGCATGGCATATTTAAAATGTATTTATAATGTTTGATCTAAGATTCTATGCTCATTAATAAGCCCTTTGGGATTAAAAAGCCTAGCCAAATCTACCCAAGGTGGGTATTAATCCCTTATCGAGAAGGGGTGTTATGCTCTCAATTCCAGCATGCCTAAATCTAGGGGTGTTCGCAGTGCGGATTGATTCAGTTTTGAAGGTAAAATTCATTCGATCCAATCTTTGCGGTTTTCTAATCTCATAAGCTTATCGGTTTTATTTCTCAATGATATCCGAACCAATTCTTTGTGGTTTGAATTGGACCAATTTTTCGGATTTTGTTTTGTTTTTAAAAATATATTATTATAAAAATAGAAAATATTAATAACAAAAGGTAGATATGATGCATTTATTAAGATCAAATTTTGTTGTCTAAATTATTTATTTATATATATATTCTACAAAAACTCAAATAATATCTATATTTGAAATAAAAATTTAGCATGAAAATATTATTTTGAGCATCTCATTTAATATTTTATGAGAAAGATGAATAATATAGAACAATTATAAATCTATGTTATTGTATGCGGTTTGGATTGAGTTGGTTCGGTTTTGATAGAAGGAACCAAAGTCCTAATCAAATCAATAAAATTATGCGGTTTTTTCAGTTTTCAGTTTGTTTGGTTTTCGGTTTATTCGGTTTTCGGTTTTTTGGATCGGTTTCGGCAATTCAAAATGAGTTGGTTCGGTTATGAACACCCCTACCTAAATCCTAGACAGGGATACCGGTCCATAACACCTTCCCCACCCAAAACCCACATTGTTATCTCAATTTCGGGAGATGGAGCATTATTGTTACTCCCCCTTCTAACAAGTGTGCTTCTCGAGATTTGAACTTGTATCCTCATCCTTACAAAATTTTTGCTTCCATAGCTCCAACCAAAGTGCGTGATGTGGACAGTATCATCTCCTCTACTCGATTTTGAAAATTTACCTAATATTGGACTTTGGCCGTCCGCGCCAATTAACTTAACTATATCTTCTACACTTAAGCACTACCCAAGTGTTGCACAACAATTGGCATCACTTCAGGTATTGCAAGACCAGTACACATTGTTTTGCTACAATTATTACTGCCATTATTGGCGCCTTCCCCATCGTTAGATTAACAAAAACACCACAGTCTGAACGGAGCCCAATTTTCACAACCGCTTCTTGATTCATTCACCCTTTTTTTTCCGACGGTTATATCTTTCGGACGAGCCTCATTCAAAAATTTTCGAATGAAGCTTATCCCAAAAAAAAATAAATATTTTATCGAAAGGAACAGTTTATAAGGATAAACTTGATCCGAAATTTCATCCGAAATATTTTCGGATGAAGCTCATCCAAAAATGTGTTAATTTTCGAATTAGCTTCATCCAAAAACTAATATATATTTTTGGATAAACTTCATTAAAAAATTTTGGATGAGATTCATCAGAAGGATATATCCGTCAAAAAACAAAAGAGCAAGGTGAATTAATCAAGAAGGGGGTATGAAAATTGATGGTCAATCTCAACCTTCTATATCTTCTTCTTCTACTTATGTAAAAACATGTAATATGGCTGGGAAAGCTCTATTTTTTTGACGCCTATCCATCTCTCAACTGCTGACACGTGTCTTGGGGATTGCTTGCTTTTATTTTTTTCCTTCCCCTACTCCGTATGGTTAAGGCTTTTTGTATTTTAACACTATGTTTGGTTAGTGAGAAGAAATAGAGAGGAAAGAAGTTGAAAAGAAGGAAGTTGAAATGATAGAAATTAAAAAGAAATAGGAATGATTTGAAAGATGTTTGGTTGAATAGAAATAGAGAAAAAATGATAGAGAAAATAAGTATGAAAATAGTTTAAAAAGACTAAATTACCCTTGAATAAATATTTAATAATGAATAGTTTATATAAAATCATTATATAATTTTGTTAATATTATTTTATAAATTTGACATTATATTTATTAAATTATTAAAACTAATAAATATATTATTAGCCTATTAAAAAAACAAATATATTATTAGCATACTCTTAAAATAAACTATTTAAAATCACTTTCTATGGAGATAACGTAACTGTTTATTTTTTTTTGAAAAAAAGACCTATTTTACTTTTTAAAAAAAAAATCAAAGAAACACATACACACCAAAAAGAAAAAACAATAGGGTTGTAAAAAAAAAAGAAGGATGGTGATGGCAGGATGAAAGATGAGATAAATGTCCAAAGACATAATAGTCTTCACAATAAGTTGCATTTCTTTGTATTCAAGTCTCGTCTAAATTAGAAAGAAATGTTTTTGGGTGGGACCCACACAAAAAACTTCCCTCCTCTAAACGAGTCATGTCATCCAAACAAAGATTAATAGCATTTCTATTCTATCTCCCTTTCTCCTATTTCCCTCTTGCTTATTTCAACTGATCCAAACATGCGGTAAAAGTTGAAGTTGAAATTGAAATTGAACATCTTTTAGCTCTTCCTATTGAAATTTTAAAATTTAAAAATGGTACTACCTTTTGTCCATTGTGTATTATCCCCTGGATTATTTTTTCTCTCTCTTTTTTTTTTCTTTCCTACTCACGGTGACAAGGTAACTCCACTTCTCTTTCTTTTCTTTTTTTTTCCTCCTTTCCATCCTCATCTCATCTTCATTTCTTGCTCTTTTCATCATCTTTTATTTTTTTTATTTTTTCCTCTTCCCTTCTACTAATTGTATTTGCTTTTCAACTATTTTTAAGAAATTTCGGGTTTTGTTTGTAGTATTTAGAAATTATATTTTTACATGACTATAATTTCCATTCTTTCATTACTACTTAAAAACTTAATTTTCTTTTTAACACTATTTTTGTCATTTGCAGAAAAGAAGAGCAAGGTTTGTTCATTTTGCTAATGATTATTATTATTATTATAAAATTGAAAAAGAAAATTAAATTAGCGGTTCATGGAATTTTAATTTCAGGATGAAGTTGAAGCAATCAGAGGTAGATTCGAGTTCTTGAAACGGTGTTGCGAAAATCTAACAGAGGAAAATCAGCAGTTGCAGAAGGAAATGCAAGAGCTTAGAGCACTGAAATGGTGAGGATTTTCATTTTGAGTGTTAGCAAACCTACAATGAGTGTTTTCATTTTTTTAGGTTGTTAGTTGATTTTCCCTACGATTATTAAGTAAAAAAATTGGAAAATCTAGACTCCTCTATTTTTTTCCAGATTATAAGTTAAAATCACATTGGATTTAGGCAAGGAGCAATTGTTGGTAAACCCTCATTTCTTTATTTTGAATTTTAATTTGTTCTAACAACTTTTTTTGCATGTTGAAATTTTTCTCTAGATCTATGTTTTAGGCTACTTCTACTATCGAAAAACCTGCTAAAAATGATACCAAGCTTGGAGTTTTTTTTTTTTTATCGGCCAAACACACACCCACACACTACACTTGTCTTAAATATAACTCTTAAATATCCCTATCGGACATTGAACCCCTCCCTTCAAGCTCCAAGAACTTCTCCTTGTGTCATTTGAGCTACAAGCTCTTGGCGATACCAAGCTTGGAGTTGAAGTTGAAGAAATCTCTATATTAGATAAATTCAAAGATACTATTGCTTTTGCTGGTTATCTTATTTTTGTCATCTTCAAATGTTGACTACTTCAAATTGATTCTTCTCCCGCGCTTGCAAATCTGTCACATACTTCATTTGTTGTTCATACACGTGTACAAAACAAAACAAAAAAAGAGTCTAAATTAAATTATTTCCCGTCATAATTCATATACACCAATTTGCAAAATTGAACATTATAAAATGGACATTTTAGTTTAGGACAAGATTTTGTTTATACACGTATACTTTTCTAACATGATTGTCACATATATTTAATTTTCTCTAAAATTTAATTTTAGGTTAACATGGAGGAGACTCTAGCAATTGCAAAGACTGAAAGCATAAGAACTATTCCAACTTTTAAAATTTATGAAAATGCAGAGAATGTGGAGGAGATGATTTGTCCAACCCATCAACTCTTATAAAAATGCATTTGGATAGTCTATGCTAAATAACATCGCGTTTGTATAACTCTTAAATTTTCACCAGTTATATAGAATTTTGGAAATTGCCACATTTAAGTAATGTTCAACATGATAGTTCATGATACTGAAGTGTGCGTATGTATGTTTACATTTAAGTTTGTATAGCTTTTGAGAAAAAATTCTAAATTTATTAGAAAATCTTCAATTCAATTTTTCTTGCTTGGTGAAGCAAATACTTATGAGTGCTATTGTCTCTTTGTTAAAAAAAATAATTACGCATGTTCTTTAAGTTACTAACTGCTTCCCCTTTCCAATATGATTTCACATCTTTTATTTCTTTTGTTTCTCTTCTCCATCTCAAATTCTCCAATGTTGCACTTTCAAAGTTATCATCATTTAAGCTACTGAAAATTGCAGGTGAAGGAAGAGGATGAGGAAATTGAAGCCAATGATACTAATTACCAGCTTGAAATGATGAGGTGCTTGAGGGAGGTCAACGTTGACAATAATAATGTTGGTAATTGGTCTTGAAGTTACTAACTGCTTTTCTTTTCCGGTACGATTTCACATCTTTTATATCCTTTGTTGCACTAAAAATTTAGAATTATGTTGGTTTCAAAACTTTCATCTATATATTCATCTAATTATACTATTGCTTTGTTTGCATTGTTTTAAAGGGACAAGTAGTGAGAACATGAAACTCTTTGTTCATATTTCTAATACTCAAGTCTCGACAATAGAAAAAGCGTATGTCTGAGTAATTTTATTCTCCATTCTTATCATGCATATAAATTGGTTGATGATAAAATTTTCTTTAGATTTCACTCATTTATTTTTCTCTATCTAATTACTAAGACTTTAGTTTATTTTCATTCAGATGAGTTTTTCTTTGTTTATTTTTCATTAAGGTATGATCAATAGTTTTCACTCATATTTGTTCTTAATGGTTCATCATATCTTCCATGGATAACAATTTATGTATTCTATTAATTTTGCACATTTTAGAAGCACCACTCTTACAAGGGTAAATCAAGTAAACAGTAACAGCTTAATAGTGACTTTGAAGAAGAATGTACAAGCTTTATAATTGATTAATTTGTATTATAATTTTAATAATTTCTTTGATTACTTAAATTTTTTGTTTTTGTTAACTCTTTACAATTTTAACAATCTTTAGTTTATTTTAAAAAAATTTTAACATTTATTTTAGCTTAAAAGATCATTCAATTACGACTTAGATTTTATAAGAAGTTTAAATATTCAATAATGATAAAACAAATTAACTTTATTAGAGGACCATGTTATCATGTTGCACAAAAAATTAGTCTTTCAAAAATATAAAATTTCACTGACTTATTAAAACAAGACATTTGAAGAAATTTTTATTAATACAAAATTAGTCTAACTCATTTATATATCTAATTATTATTATGTTTATATAACATCATCATATTTGTTATTATTCTTAATATATTGATTGTATAATATGTCATTAAATAATACATATCATCCACACTTATAATTAGCTTATACAATTTTAAAGTTAAATTTTCGAAAAAAATGGTTTTTTGACATAATTTTGCTCTGATTTAATAGTTTAGAATATAAAAGATATGTACGAGTGTTGGCTTATATAATTGATAGTCTAGAAATAAAAAGAACGGGCACTAGCTTATATAAATGATAGTTTAGAACTCAAAAATATGAGTATTGGTTTATCAATTAAAATGTGTATAGTGTTGGCTTATAAAACAAAATACGGGATAATGTAATTATAAAATAAAATATGAATATGCATTTTTTCATGACTTGACAGTGAAATCTTTTGCTATTCACTATTCTTTCTATAACTACCGGCTAATCTTAGCTTATTGAATTTGGTTATGATTTTTAGAATAATGAAAGGATTTATTATGTTATGTTGTAACAATTGTATTTATACTTCTCAATATATGAATAAGAATGACATTATAAGTTACCTTTGTTTTGAAATGACTTACTTTTATGGGTAGTGACTTATGTAAATAATACTTCGGAATTCAACAAAATATATAAGTGTTGCCTTAATCACTCTTGCAAGGGTAAATCAAGTAAACACTAGCAGCTTAATAGTGACCTTGAAGAAGAATGTACAAGCTTTATAATGGATTAATTTGTATTATAATTTTAATAAATTCTTTGATTACTCAAAATTTTTATTTTTGTTTACTCTTTACAATTTTAGTAATCTTTGGTTTATTTAAAAAATATTTTAACAATTATTTTAGCTTAAAAAAAAGTTCAATTAAGACTTAGATGTTGTAAGAAGTTTAAATAATTAATAATGATAAAAAAAATTAATTTTATTACGGAACTATGCTATCATGTTGCAAAAAAAATTAGTCTTTCAATTTCACTAACTTATTAAAACATGACATTTGAAAAAAAAAATTATTAATGCAAAATTAGTCTACCTCATTTATATATCTAATTATTATTATGTTTATATAACACCATCTTATATTTGTTATTATTCTTAATTTGTTGATTTTATAATATGTCATCAAATTATACATATCAACCACACTTATAATTAGCTTATACAATATTAAAGTTAAATTTTCTTAAAAGAATATTTTAATTATCTATGGTTTTTTGACATAATTTTGCTCTAATTTAATAGTTTAGAATATAAAAAATATGTAGGGTTGTTGGTTTATATAATTGATAGTCTAAAAATAAAAAAGAATGAGTGCTAGCTTATATAAATGATAGTTTAGAACTAAAAAATATGAGTATTGGCTTATTAATTAAAATGTGTACGGCCATTGGCTTATAAAACAAAATATGAGATAATGTAATTATAAAATAAAATATGGATATGCATTTTTTTCCATGGCTTGACATTGAAACCTTTTGCTATTCACTCCTCTTTCTATAGCTACCGGTTATCTTAGCTTATTGAATATGATCCTTGATTTTTAAAATAATGGGAGGATTTATTTTGTTATATTGTAACCATTGTATTTATACTTCTCAATATATAAATAAGAGTGACATTATAAGTTGCCTTTGGTTTGAAATGACTTACTTTTACGGGTGCTGACTTATATAAATTAAATAATACTTTAGAATTCAACAAAATATATAAGTGTTGGTTTACAATATAAAATATTCATGGGGATGGTTTATAAAATAAAATATATATGAGTCTTGGCTTCCAAAATAAAATATATAGGGTGTTGGCTTATAAAAAAAATGCACGTATTTGTTTATAAAAAAAATAAAAATGTACGAGTGTTGACTTATATCACAAAATATGACTATGCATTTTTTTATGGTCTCTCAGTGAAACTTTATGCTATTTACTACTAATCAAAGACAACATAATTATCTTAAAAACTTGCATATGATCATGTGCATACTATCATGATAAAGGATAAAATTCCATCTAATACTACAATTAATATATTATATAAAGAAGTCTTCCAAATTTTATAAGCATAAACCATCATACATATTATCATTTGCAGAATTACTACCATTTCTTTCAATTAATCAAAACGAATGTAAAATATTTTCTATCCAGGAACATTATAGACTGCATTAGCATCAATTTTTTGTCCATTATTTTGTGCATAGGGACATTATTGACCATTTTTGTGGGGGTGTTGATGAATAAAAGGTAATCGCAATTCAGAATGTTTTTTAAGTTTATAAGAATGATTATTTTAAAAATTATTAATTCTTGAAACCTTTATTACAGGACTTTCTTCATTTTGTTGGAAGCCTATTCTCTTTATGGCAAAGGTCTCATCCATGATTTCAAAAAAAAAAAGACATCTTTTATACAAATAGATAATGTTTCTTTAAAAAATATTAACTCTTGATACCATAATGATATGCTTATTTATTGCTAATTTTTAATTTCAAATTTTTTGCTACAAAATAATGTATTTATCCTATTATTTGTTTTCAAACACATATTCACCAAAAATATACTATTTGATTATGATGTCGATAAAATATCCTTGTGCGAAAGCACGAGTTTGTTACTAATTGGCTACAAAAGTTGTGTCCTCTACCATGTGCAATTATTCCTCTCTGATGTGTGCTTACCCACGTGCAGAAGACCCAATACAAATGAGAAAAAAAAGATTGACTCAGGTTCAATTTGGCCCAAAAAGAAGAGAAGAAAAAAAAAATAGATCTATCTTGGACCTTGAGGATGAGGTTCATCTGAAGCGATCAGTAATCATAGATAGTTAGGATAAATAGAACATTTATTTGTTTAAATCATTATTTGAATTTATATTTTATTAATTATTTATTAGGAAATGCTTTATCTTTATCATTATTAGCATTGATCTTTGTTATTCTATATTGGGATTTTGTACCAAATAATTAGGATTTGTCCGTTAGTATAATATATCTTTGATTTAGGGTTTATTTAGTTTGAATATTTTAACTACTATATATTGAACGAATTGTTATCAATTGGAAAGGAGGAATATATGAAATACAAAAGGAAATTTTTTTTCGTACTCACGTTTTCTACTCAATTTATACTTATAGTCATATACGGTAAAATATCTGGTTACAAAGTTTTGTTGAATTATTATTTTCACGTTGTAACCATATATTTTTATATGTGTAACCACCAAATTCGAAAAAATACTATAACAAAAAAAAAATAATGTAACCACTTTTTTCAACGTAGATAACTAAGGAGTACATTGAGTATAGAAGACATTGAGTACAAAAATCAGGACCCAATACAAAAATGTTATGAGTAGATCTACTATGGTTCTACAGTAATGTACATTTTGTACTTTTTTTTTTTTGGGTATTTTTCACGAGCCTTCTCCTAATAAAGGGTTTGTATGTCTTTTCAAAATTTAACCAATCAAAATATGACATGTAAAATTAATGAGTTATAAATTAATATCAATTTTTGGTTGATACATTATTATCAATCATAATAAATTGTAAATTACTAAAGTTGTATCAATATTTACAAAATTATAAATTAATCTTATCTTTTATTTATAAATATTATAAAATAGTTATTTTTTATACAAAATAATTCTATTCTTTAATATTTCTCTTTTTTTTAAATATACCTTTTAACTTATCATTCGAAGGTAAATTTACAGCAAAAAAATGGTATTCTTAAAAATATTTATCAAATTGGTCTTAAAAAATAATTACCAAATTGGGTTAATTCATTGTTCATCTTGAATTTTTTTAAATAAAGAACAAGCAAAAATTTAGCTGCTGCCACGTAGCGGTTCAAATATTTTTGTATTAAAATATAATATAAATGATTAAAAAATTAAAAATAAAAAATAATCTAAAAAAACTTAATAAAAATAAAAATATGAAAATAATATTAAAATAACAAAAATAATAATACATTATTTTGAAATGAAAAATAAAATAATATTTAAAAAATATTTTTAAATTATAAAAATATTAAAAATATTAAAAAATTTAGAAAAATTCAAACTCTAACCATGTGAACTAGATGTAAAAAGATGTAATATTACATATGCATAATAAATATCCTAAAATCATGTTATGTAACAAAAAAAATTCTAATTAAAATTCAAAACCTAATTATTCTAGACATAAAAATGTGAAATTACAAGCTTAAAAATATTATGAAAATAGAAAAGTTATAGGAAATAACCATTTTTGGAATTCAAAGAGGATTTGTAGTGCGTGGATAACATCGAACTATCCAAATTAATATATAATAAGCTCAAATCTAAAAAGTATAGTAACAATTACTACATTTTGAAGTTTTAAAACTTAACTAATATGAATTTCAAGTACAACTTTCAAGTGGTCAGGATATATTTTTTTTTTTTAGTTTTTAATATTGTAAAATAATTTTTAAATATTGAATATTATTATTTATTATTTTATTTTTTTTAATATTTCAAATTGTTTTTTAATAACTTATATACTTTTTATTAAAAAATTTAGGTCCTGCCATGTGGCAGCTCTTGAATTCTATTTTTATTTTAGAAAAACAGAAATGAACCGTGAATAGTGTACACCTAATGGAAATTAAAGCTAAGTTTTTTTTTTTTGACATAAGATAAGTAATGGCTATCAAATAATCTCTCATACATGAGTACATTCACTACTTAGTCTTAAAAGGAGGGGCTAACATATACCCTATCAAAATACATGAGTCCATAGGGAAAGAAAATAAGTCTAAATGTCTACTACAAGCTAGAGAAATATGTCCAATAACGGTAGCCAACTAACGTGCTAAGGAAAAGGTTGGCTACCCCAAAATACAAATCAAATATATAAATACTAAACATCTAATATGCTAGGTCTTCAGGCACTGAAATCTTCATCCTCTGAATCTCCTGCAATATGGTAACTGTCAGTTATATGCAAACATATAACTGAGTAACCCCCGGCATTTTTGAAAACATTTTTATACCATATCGCAGCCAGTCTAACTGGAAAACACCCCATTTAATCCCTATCATACAAATCAATCCAAAGCAACATACAAAAACACAATGCATGAGATGACAAGATATGGATGTATGCATGGAATGATCTTTCCATTATCATTTTTGTCTATTTCTTTTCTTTAGTCTTTTACGGAAGTCTCGTGCACTAGACTTCACCATAGGTGCATGGCAGCAACGCGCATCTGAGCTCAATCATGGACCACGACAAGCGTCCCTACCGTGATCAACTGCCGGGCTATCTTGACCCCGTTCATCGGGAATAGCCCAGAACTTCCTTACCCATTCATTGGAATAGTCCTTTCTTTCGGGTCATCTGCCCAGTCATAGGGCAACCCTACTAGTTCAGGCCATCTTACCCCGTTCATTGGGAGACCCTACATTCTCAATCTTTTCATGCTTGTCCACTTACCCGGTGTGTAACCGGTGGAACTCAACCCACTTACTCAACATCTGTTGAAGGGGGAAAGCTTATCTTATCATTTAATTTCATTTTACAAGTTATCATGCATTTTCATTCAACATTCATCACAAAACAATTTCACAATTCCAATCAAAGAGTTTGCCATATCATTTCATAGCCCTAAATCATGTTACTAAGTCCTTTAAGCCTATTTCCATTCATCCCTATCCTAGAAATAGGTTTACAATGCATTTTGGAGGTTAAAACAGGTCAAGGAGGTACAGAGTACTGGTGCTTGAGCGCCCATTCTGGCGCTCGAGCGCCAGACGCCCATTTTTCACTGCCAGAAATTTGATCTTGGCGCTCGAGCCCCTGTCCTGGCGCTCAAGCGCCAGACGTCCATTCACTGCTGCCCATCTTTTTCTCCTAGCGCTCGAGCCCCAGCGACAGATGACAGCCTTTTTGCGAATTTCACTAAAACTCAGTTTTTTTTTCCCTTTTAACCTCCTTTCTTGACCCCATTTTCACTTCCAAAACACTATTCACATTTTGGCACAACAAATTCACACATATATCATCAGATTGGCACAGTCAATTACATATTTCTACATCCAACCTCAAGAGACTCAATTCAACAACATATATCACACTACTCATACAATTCATACTCACTCCTTGTTACCACAAGCAACAAGCCTAAGCACCAAATCATCAAATTAACCAATAAGCACATGTACAAACCCATTATAACTCATATCTCTCAAAGTTCAATCATCAAACCACATGCATCAAAGTAAATCATCAATTTACAAGTTCAAACATGTATATTTCTATGTAAATCACAATATCTCCAGTCAAAATACATGTACCAAACTCCAATCGTCTACTTTAGCAATTCTAAACCTATTTCTATCACATTTCCACAATATACCAAAATCAAACCTCCTACCATTTTCTATTTCCCTAATTAGTCTAATTTTGGGGTCTTGTGGGGTTACCTCTCAAGTGAAGCTCCAAAACCTTGTCTCCTTCAAATGTACCTTTGTTCCCAAATAGTCTCCAATTCCTTCAAGTTGCTACTCAATGACTTGGTAGCCCCTAAAATTCACAAATACAAGCTGTTAGCACCCATGGGTACCTATTCAAGAGCTTGCATGTTAGAAATGGGGTTGGGAGACCATTTGTCCCAAAATGGGTCTTAACTAAGAATGATGGAGAGAAGATGCAAGGCTTACTTAGGTACTTCAATGGCTTCTCCAAGCTTCCCAATCTCCTTCTCCAAGGCGCAAATGGTGAAGAATCAAGGAAGAAGAAGATGTAGCTTGCTTTCTCTTGGGTTTGCCCTAGGAGAGCTTGAAAAGAGAGAATGGATGGGTTTGAGTGTGAGAGTGAGAGTGGCGAGAATGAGAGGGGAGAAGGGAAATGTGAGTTTTGTAAATTTTGACATTTCCTTAAGTTTTGCAAATAGGTCCTCCTTCTATCTTTTAAATATTTGCAACCTAGTCCTTCTCCCTTCATTTGTAGAATTGCCACACAACCCTTAAATTCCCAATTTCTTCTAAACAATCACCAAATTCATATTTGGGAATTTGTGGGATGTTACAAATAGACTCAATTTGGTAATTTTATTTTAAAGATGAATTAGATAAATATTTTTAAGAAATTTCGTTTTTTAATAAGTTTGTCTTCGAATAACAAGTTAAAAAATATACTTTGAAAAAAAAAATAGAGATATTAAAGAATAAAATTATTTTATGGTGTTTATAAATAAGAAATAATACTAATTTACAATTTTGTAAAAATTAATAGTAGTTTACCAATTTAAAATTTTTACAATTTTTAAATTAGTAAAAAAATGTTTCATTAAATTAGTAGAAATTTTTTAATATTTTAAATTGTTTCATTAAAATACTAATTTACAATTTTTACTAATATAATGAAACAATGTCTTTTTACTAATTTAATCACTTATATTTTGTCTTTTACAATTTTTACTAACTAGTATCAATTTTTATATAATTGTAAATTAGTACTATTTCTTATTTATAAAAACTATAAAATGCTTTTCTTTAATATCTCTGTTTTTTTATTTTTTTAATATATCTTTCACTTGTGATTCGAAGGAAAATTTAGCAAAAAAAAAAGAAATTTTTTAACAATATTTATCGAATTGGTCTTTAAAATAAAATTACCGAATTAGATTTATTCATTGTTCATATCTGACTTTCTTAAATAAACAAAAAAAATTTCAGGTGATGCCACGCGACAGGACCTAGATTTTTTTAATAAAAAATAATATAAGTGATTAAAAACAATTTAAATGTTAAAAATAATATTCAATCATTAAAATTTATTTGAAAAACTAAAAAAAAATTACAATAACAGAAAATATTAAGTATATTAAAAAGTAAAAAAAAATAGATATATCCTAACCACGTGAATGTTGTACATGAAATTCCTATTAGTTGAGTTTCAGAACATCAAAATGTAATAACTTTTACTATACTTTTTATATTTGAGCTTATTATATATCCATTTGGGTTGCGCCATGCCATCTATGCACTGCAAATCCCTTTTGAATTTCAAAAAATATCATTTTCTAAAACTTTTTTATTTTTATAATATTTTTAAGCTTTTTTTTTCATGTTTTATGTCTAGTTTATATAGTTAGGTTTTTGAATTTTAATTAGAAATATTTTTGGGGTGCATAACATGATTTTAGGATATTTATTATGTATGTGTCATATTACGTCTTTTTTACATCTAGTTTATATGGTTTGAGTTTGAATTTTTTAATTTTTTTAAATATTATTTTATTTTTCAGTTTTTAAAATAATGTATTATATTTTTTATTATTTAATTATTATTTAAATATTTTATTTCATTTTTTGAGATTTCATATTATTTTTATTAAGTTTCTTAAATATATTTTTTATTATTTTTAGAGTATTTTTTTAATATTTAAATTTTTTAATCTTTTACATTACTTTTTAATACAAAATTCCAGGTCTCACTATTTGGCAACACCTGAATTTTTGTTTTTTTTATTTAAGAAAATTAGAGATGAACAATGAATTGACCCAATTTGATAATTATTTTTTTTAGGGTAAATTGCACCTACCTCCTGAACTTTTGGAATATTACGTTGTCCCCCTACATGTTTCCAAACACAACACATACCTCCCCTGCATGTTTCCAAAACTACGTAGCCCTCCCTTAAATGATAATAACGTTAACCTTTGTAGGTCTTTTGTATGAATTGACGATTTTATCTTTTATTAATAAAGAGAACAACTCCCTACCTCATCGCAAACCTTCTTAGCCTGGTGAAACCCTTATACCCCTTCTTCAACCTGCGACCTCTTCAACCTTGCCTCCGTTCTTCAGGCCGCGAACTTTGCACATAGTGGTTATTCAAAGATACCTACCTCGGCAGGGAGTATAACCCAGTGTTTTATAACACTCTGCTAGGGCTGAAACCCACAGTTGGCCTTCTGAGTTACAGCCCTGTTTGACCTATTATCCCGACTCGGTGCCTAGCCCGTCATGTGTGGGCCCCGAGATGATACCGGCATTCTAGTCCACGATAGTATAACACAACAAATTGAAATTATATTAAACTCTTACTTTGTTATCAATTTGTCTAACACCTTTGGAAATTTTACATTATCCCATATTATACCAAACCTGCAATTATTGAGCAAATTCAATGAAATAAACTTCGACTTCAATCCAATCCAATTCAACTGTCGACATAATTATGGAAATTTTAGTATTTGATAAATTTAGACATCGTTGGAGGCGTTAATTAATTAATATAAAAAGAAAAGCACAAACAATAAAGTTAATAGAAAGGGAAAAATGCACAAATGTAACTATCTCCAAAGTTTTACAAAATTCTACAAAACACTAAAACCCACTTCATGTTATCTAACGGATGTTAATAGAAATGGCATATTCTGATAGAATATGCTTCTTCTTAACTACAGTTAATGCTCTCCCTCTATTTAATTTTTTTTTTCAAAAAATAAATAAATAACACCCCAAATAATCAGTACCCTACACAGAGGGGTCGAAGAACGAATTGAAAATATAGGACCATTATTAATAATGAGTGCCTAGGCATAAAACATACTAGCTAATAATTCAATAAAATTGATCATAACATACTATTCAATATAGACGAAGATTTGGTAGTAAGTATAGATTGTCATAGAAGAACAATTTCTTTCTTTCCTTTTGAGTTTATGGTATAAAATTCACGAAAAAATATCACATATTCTTCGCTAGAAACTTCACATGAAACAGTATCTAAAACTGAAAGCGCACAATGTTGAAAACAAACACAATGTTGAAAATTGACTAACAATATCATAGATTCTGGTTGAACGAGATCCCTTTGCGTTTGCACATGAGATAGAGGAAGCATGAACAAAGGTTTTTTTTTTGTTTTTTCTTTTTTTTTTTTGGGCATAGTGAGAACAAGATGTTTGGGTTTTGATCTGTTATGCCCGTAGGCCTAACATATCACAACCCTCGATGAATCTCCAACGCAATGGAGTTGAGTCTCTGGTGGTGGTACCTGCAAAGACTCAGACGCTTAAGTTAGTAGGAGCACCAAGCGTATGCAAGTATGAGAGTATAGTGAAAAGTGTAACGTACCATTTCTTTCCCTACGACCCCTATTTATAGGAACTTAGGGGTATTAAGGTCAAACATGTCAACATCTTCTCTCTGCAAGTTGCGGCGCGTTTTTCAGATCCGAAACTGCCAACCAAGCTCACACATGTGGGCCTATCATAATGCTTGTCCCGAGATAGTTCACGCTCGCTATCCGACATTGGACTTGCCTCCTGATATTGGTTCTCATGTGACCATCCCGTGATCCATCACGGGATGGTCCACGGGATGGGTCCATAACAGTTGCCCCATAGTCGGTGGTGTAAATCGTTATACCAAAGACTTAAGCAATCCTAAGTCGTTGGCTTTTGGGATACTCGCCGGTTGGTTTCCTGCCACGTGTCCTACTTTGGTTAGCCGCGTCCTTTCGCGAATTGTACCCATCATGTCGCTGTCTTTTCGCGACTGGGCACATTAATTGCCTCTTGGGCCGTTCTTTTTCTTTTCCCTCTTCCTGATTTCCTATTCAAATCTTCACTATATATATATCGTCCTCTTTGGCTTGAGAATACTCTTCTCCCACTTCTGTTTTTTGCAAACTCCTACTTCCCGTGTCGATCTTGCTCTTCTTTTGGGCTATATCTAATCATCTTCCTCTTGCCTTTGTCCAAGTACTCCCTCTCCATTCTCTATTTATATTTTGGTATTTTACTTTTAGATTATTTGTTTTGTCTTTTTCTTCCCCCCCCCCCCCCATTTTAATAACGTGACCAGGAATTTTAGTGCTTGAGGAATCCCTTTCAAACCCTGAAATTAGGAGGTTAGAGTATAAAAATTCCTTCTTCCCCCTTTCCAACCATTAAACTCCAATGTATTTCCTTGTGAGACCTACGAATTTCCCCCAAAGAATCCCTTGAAGGAAAAGTTGGAGTTTTTATTGATCCTCCGTCTAGTTCGGAAATTAGTGACGGCAACGGCCATCATACTCCCTCCCCTTCTCCTTCTTCAAACCCTTCTTCAGACGAGGAACCTTTCTTTGAGGATGTTGGGGAGACCTTTCCGGAAAAAATTCAAATCTTTTCATTCTCCGGGGATCCTTTCTCCCACTCAGTTATCCCAAAGCCCCATAACTATGAGGATCATCCCATACATAATATCTGGAATCCCTTAGAAACTTCTTTCTTTGGTTCTAGTTCAACTCATCAAGTAGAATACATGCAACTTTAAAATTAGTCATGTCAGCAAACCAGGACCTTGATTGAACCATCAAAAGTTTTTCGTCCAGAAATTCATCTTGGATTTCTTCTTCTCCAGTCACTTAATCATTCACTCATCTAGACAAATGATTAGCTATAAAATTTTCAATTCCTTTCTTATCTTTTATAACTAAATAAAATTCTTGAAGCAATAAGATCCAATGAATCAATCTAGGCATAGAATCAATTTTAGTGAATAGATATTTAAAAGTAGCATGATCAGTGTAAATAATAACCTTTGAGCAAATCAAATAAGATCTAAATTTTTCTAATGCATACATTATTGTTGGCAATTCCTTTTCTTTGGTGGCATAATTAACTTGAGCCTCATTTAAAACCTTACTATCGTAATTAATGGCATGGAAAAATTTAGACTTTCTTTGTCCCAATACAAATCCAATGGCACAATTAGTAACATCACACATTAGTTCAGAATCAAGAGACCAGTCAAGAGCATTAATAATAGGAGAAGAAACCGATTTTTGTTTTAAGAAATTAAAAGCACGTAAACAAGCATAATCAAATTTAAATGGGGTATCTTTATTCAAAAAATTGGTGAGAGGTTTTGCAATTTTAGAGAAATCCTTAATAAAATGGCGATAGAAACCAGTATGTCCCAAGAAACTTCGAATTCCTTTAACATTTGTGGCTAGTGGAAGTTTCTCTATAAACTCAATCTTGGCTTTGTCAACTTCAAGCCCTTTGACTGAGATTTTATCACCTAAAACCACACCTTCAGTCACCATAAAGTGACACTTTTCCTATTTGAGAACCAGATTTGTCTCAACACAATGTTTCAACACGGTACTCAGGTTAGTTTGGATATTTTCAAATTATTCTCCAAAGACAAATAAATCATCCATGAATACTTTGATACATTTCTCCACTAGATTTAAGAAAATAACAAGCATGCAACACTAAAATGTAGCTGGTACATTGCATAATCTGAATGGCATCTCTCTGTAAGCAAAAATACCAAAAGGACAAGTGAAAGCAGTCTTTTCCTAATCAATAAGATCCACAGTTATCTGATTGTATCATGATTAACCATCTAAAAACCAATAAAAATCTTGCCCAGCTAATCTCTCTAACATTTTATCTATGAAAGGTAAAGGAAAACGGTCCTTTCTAGAAGCCTGATTAAATTTTCTATAATCAATACACATTCTCCAACCAATTATAGTTCTAGTTGAGATTAATTCCATTTTTTTCATTGCATAATACATTCAAGCCTCCTTCTTCAGAGATCATACCTGTATTGAGCAGTTTCATGAATTCCTTCTTCACCACTTCCTTCATAGTTGGGTTTAGTCTCCTTTTGAGTTCTGCAACAGGTTTGAAATCCTATTCCATAAGAAGTTTATGCATACAATAGGATGGACTAATACCTTTAAGATTAGGCAAAGTCTATCCTATAGTCCCTTCACTAGCTTTCAAGACACCAGTGAGTTGTTCTTCCTCCAATTTGGATAGAGCACTACTGATTACAACCGATTTATTACCTCCTTCGGCAAGAAAAACATATTTCAGATGTGAAGGTAATAGTTTTAGTTCTAACCTGTTCTCTTCAATCGACATGTCTTGAGGTAGCTTTTTTGAATGAATTTCTTCCAAAGAAATCTCTTTAGAAGAGTCTAGTTCTTTTAAGCATTCATCAATGTACTAGCATTAATAAGAGATTTTTCCAATGGACTAGCTTTATACACTTGTTTCCTTGCTGATAGGAAAACTTCATCAAGAACATCCATCTTGAAACAATGTTGCTTGTTAGCGGGATGTGGCATTGCATCAAAAACATCAAATTTGACTTCATCATCATGTAACCTGACCTTTAATTTTCCATCATCCACATCAATGATGACTTTAGCAGTTTTTATAAAAGGTCTCCCTAGAATGAGTGGAACTTCAGCATCTTCTGCAATATCCATGACTACAAAAGTCCACCATGTACACAAATGTATCAAATTTCACAAACACATCCTTAGCTACACCATCAAGATACTTGAAAGATCTATATGTTAGTTGCAGCCTGTTGCAAGGTCATGCTAGTAAGTCTTACCTCCAAGTCTCCAATTCTTTACAACATTAATAAGGGCATCAGATTGATACTAGTCCCTAAGTCAAGTAAAGCTTTTCCCAAAGATACAACACCAATGGTAATTGGGATGGTAAAACTGCCTAGATCCTTTGACTTTTGAGACAAGAATTTTGGAATGATAGCACTGCATCCTGCCTCTAGTTTCACAGTTTCATCAGTGAATCTCCTCTTTTTGAAAGAAGTTATTTCATAAATTTGGCATATGTGGGCATTTTCTCCATAGCCTCATGAAAGGAATGTTAATTTGTAATATTTTGAAAATATCCATGAATCGTACATATTGTTCTCTCCTTATCTTTTTTGAAAGACTTTTAGGATATGGTAGCTTTTTCAAATGTGGAACTTCAACTTCCATTTTATCTCTCTTTTTGTGATTATCTTTCTCTTTAATTTTTTTCTTCTTTTATTCTTCTTCACTCTCATTCTTTTCTTTCTTACTCTTACTTTGCTTTTTCTTTTTCTTTTTCAACAACATATTTTTCAACAACAACCAGGTTATCACCTATCTCCTTTCTAATCACTACACCACTTCGGGTAGTAATAGACTTATACTGCTCTTTGGGATTAGTCTGACAATTGGCACTAAAAATGTCCAATAGTTTGTTCTAACAACTGTTTTACCAATTGACCAACTTGTGTCTCCAAATTCCTTATCAAAGCTTTTTGTATTCTTCTGATTTGTTAAGCCTAATTAATTTTTTCTAGAGTCTCCTCCAATTTTGTTTGTCTTTCCCACAATATAGGATATTGTTGTTGTTGATATTGAGGTGGTTTGATTGAAGGACATGCTTCTTGCTTCCACCCATAACCTTGATTCTAGTTTTTTCTCCATCCCTGTCAAAAATTGTTAGAATAAGAAATATTGGAAAAATTACCATGACAAGATTGATTATTCACAAAATGAAGTTCTTTTTGATTCCTTTCTAGATAAGAACAATGACCATTTTGATGATCACCCCCACAAAAAATCATATCTCAGAATTTGATGTTGACTTGCATCATTAGTGTGAAGGTTTAACACTCCTCTTTTCTACATTGTTTTCCTGTCATGTTGAGTTTGTCTATCATCTACAGCTAAAGAATTTATAATTCTAGTGGCTTTATCTACATCAACAGACATCATTGATTCTCCCGTTGCAGCATCCAAAATCACTTTTATGTCAGGTTTTACACCATTATAAAACATATTTAATTGATCCTCAAGTGCATATCCATGATTTGGACACTTTTTTAGTAATGTTTTATATCTTTCCCATGCATCATATAATGACTCATCAACACCTTGTTTGAATGAACTTATATTAGACTTAACACTAATAAGTTTTGCTGGTGGAAAAAATCTAATAAAAAATTTCCTTTCTACATCATTTCAATTAGTCAAGCTTTGGTTAGGATTGGATTTCTTCCACTCCTTAGCCTCACCAATTAAAGAAAAAGAAAACAATTTCAGATAAGTAGCTTCTTCTTTATCTCATCAAAACTCATAGTTGCAACCAATTCATAAAAATTATCCATATGTGTATATGGATATTCATAATCCTTAGCAGAAAATTGATGTGCAGTTAATAAATTCAAAAAATGGTGGCTTAATCTCAACTGTTCTTGCTTTTGGTGGAATGACTATGCTTGATTGATGTCCATCTCCCTGAAAAACAATAAAGTCTCCCAATGTTCTTCTTCTTGGTGGATCAACTTGAGCTACTTCATCAGTACTAGGATTTTGATTGTGAGCTTGACCTCCATCAGCCATTTTTGGTTGATTTAAGTCAATATTATTTTGAGGGTCAGAAGGATCTGCTTGCTTTTTCTAGCTAGCTTTTCTTCAGTTTAACCTAGTTGTTCTTTAAATTTCTTGATCAAACAAAAATTGTTTTGCTAGACTCTACCTCGTAAATCCATAAAAGAATTAAAGCAAATCAGAAACAGAAAAGAATTAAATATCAAATAACTATACAAAAATAACTTATTAAATACTATACAAAAGAACGAATCAAGTAATTGTACAAAAGAATAAACTTTATCCAAGAATACTATTCAATGACTAAATAAGTTAATCTTTCAGAATCAAAACAAAACAACATTGTTCCCCGACCACGACTCTAAAAATTTGATTAGGTGTCTGGCAAGTTATAATACAATTGATGAGACCATATATTGTTCCATGGGGAACAAGTAGTTTATTTTAGATTTTTTCAAAGAGTTTGTAGCTCAAATGGCATAAGGAGGAGCTCTTTGAGCTGAAGGAGAGTGGTTCGATCCCCAGTGAGATAGAATTAAAAGTAGATTTAGGAATAGTGTAATGTGGAGGGTGTGTATTTGGCCAATCAAAAAAAAGTTTATTTTAGATTTTTACTTAAGAAACTTGTTCAGTCTATGTACAAATAAATAATTGATTGGATGAATTATATGAACAGATAAATAAATAAATGAATAAGGTCAAAACTGATTGTAATTAGATTAGAGATCAAACCTTGGAAAGGATAAAATCAATCTCATATGAATTCAAGTAACTTAGGGATACATAGGTATCAAATTTTTATAAATTGATGCAACACTTAAAGATGTTATACCAATGCCTCCAATATAAGATAGAATCCTTATATATCGATGTCTCAAACTTATAAAAATTCAATCCAACATTATAACCAAGTGTTTACAAGAAATTAATCCATAAATATCTATTCCTTACCATGTCAATAACTATTCCTAGATTATCATAGATTAAGTAATCAATTCATATATGAATTTATAATATATGTGTCCACTATATAATAGATTCAATATCATGCTACTATCGGCTTAATAGAATCAACCTTTAATAGCATAATTAAATTACCAAGATATATAGAATTTAGGATAAACAACTATATATAAATTACCAAATAACACAAGAATTAATTATTAGATATTGAAAATTTTTTTTTCTGTTTCTTCATACACTTTGATTTATTCTAGTTTCAGTTTAGTTTTTCATTGGCAGTTGTTAACCTTTTTTAATGGTGCTGAAAATGGTTAACTCGTTTCAGTATAGTGACTATACGTGTATCGTCCACAGGGAGCACTAGGATTAATTCGATTAAGAATTAAGTTGATGAATTGTTCAAAAACATATTAAGATTGTGAACGGCAAATAAAATAAACAATAGATAAAGAAATAATCAAATAAAATCATGAGTCACCTGGGATTGAGTTTCATATGTTAGTTAAATATTATAAGAAATGATGCATACTCAATGTCACAAGTGCAAATCTCTTTGTTACCTGATTCTAAGACACTAGTTTCTAGAGCCCAATCCCTTGGCACTCTAGCTACTAAGTCTTGCATTAAGCAGAGTATAAAGCAATCATAAGACACTTCCATCTATCCCTAGATCCGAAGGTTTTATGAGAGTTTTTCTCCATATCCGTTTATAAACCAATTTCCGAATTGCGCAAATAAACAAACACAAGGCAAAAGGTGATCAAGCTTAAACCAAGAAAAGAAGCACAGAAGAAAAACTCCAATTCATAAATAATATAAACTAACAATTGAAAGAAACAAGAGACGAAGTAATTGTAGAAGTATGTGTGCTTAAATGTTTAATAGATTATGTTTTGATGATGACAAATATAATAGCAATAAGTTATGTGTAGTATGTTTTGATGTTAACAAATGTAAGATTAAATTAGGAATGAACATGCTACTATATGAGCTTAATGGAGTGCATGATTATATGTTCTATGTTGTAATATACAAGTTGATAATCATGCAATGTGTACATCAATGCTTGATAGACTAACTAGAGTTATATATTTATAAATCAAGCATATTTTATTTTGAGTTTAGAAGTTTGGACTAACTATGATTTTCAAGTGAGAAATATCTTGTAGATAGTCCATGTATTAAGAGTAAGCAATGATCAAGAAAAATGGAAAAATCAATTATGCTCAACTCAAGAAGGAGAATAACAATGATGACCAAGTGCTTATGATACTATGAAAGAGAAGCTAACAAGCTTGGATTGCATCAAGAAGCCTAAGGACTTAGTTTGGTATATTTCTTTTCTAGGCTATGTAAGTGTAAATTGAGAAGCCATTACTTGATAGAGCTTGTCATTCACCTTGCATTCATAGCATCATTTTAAACCATAGCCTTCAAAATGTGTTTTTCAAAGAAATTGGTTACAAAGAGTTTTATCATGAGAAAATTGTTTTTCAATTAGATAAGGATTTGAAAAGTGAGTTTATGTTTAAAAGTACTCAAATATTTGGTTTGAATTTGTTAATAAGCATAAACAAATATATTTTCAACAATAGTCTTATATGGAAGCTGATATATGTTTACCGTTTTGATCATATCATTACATGTATTTTAAATATTGAGATAAGACTTATTTCATCTGAAAATAGACTCAATAAGCTTTCAAATTACTGGTCTTTTTCTCTAAATGGATCACAAATGAAGAAGTTATGAACTTTTGAATTCAGCCTTTGTTTTTAGGTTTTGGAAAATGACCCTTGTTCACTATTTTGATCATATATTTAAAACTACTTTGAGTTTCGATCTGAAACTTGTTTCATAAGAAAGTAGACTCAAATAACAACTGGTCATTTGCTTGAAACGGATAAGAAATGAAGGAGTTATGATTTTTCAAAGTTAGAGATTGTCGTCAGGAATTTCATATCCGAATACATATTCGAATATTTAAGTGCATATTCGAATACATATTCGAATATGGCTTTTGATATTCGAATATATATTCGAATATAGCTATCTAAGCACCAGTAAGTGCATATTCAAATACATATTCGAATATGGCTTTTGATATTCGAATATATATTCGAATATAGCGTTCTAAGCACCAGTAAGTGCATATTCGAATACATATTCGAATATGGGTTTTGATATTCGAATATAGCTTTGAAAATATGAAAAATCTGCTTCCAAGAGTGTCATATTTGAATACATATTCGAATATGGGATTCTATATTCAAATATGGACGGTGCATAGCTAAAAATGGCTAGTAACGACTAGATTTCAATTGAGGGCTATAAATATGAGTTCTTGGACCATTCTAAAAATAAGAAGCAAGGTTTTCCACTCTAGTATCACACTAGAATCATATTATCTCATTTCTAAGCTTCTTCTAACATGAATCAAATGCTTTAATCTTGGTCTTTCATCTTGAATCATTCTCATCATTCAAAAAGTTTTGATATTCAAAATTGCTTTATCTTGCTAATGACTTGCTCAAATCTTTGTGCTTCAAGTTGTATCATTTACTCTTTTGAGAGTTTCATTGTGGTCAGCTTATTTTTAAAAAGAGTATTGAAGGTGAAGTATCCTTCTAGTTGTTTGAAGGTGAGGTATCCTTCTAGTTGTTTGAAGGTGAGGTATCCTTCAAGGTTGTTTGAAGGTGAGGTATCCTTCAAGGTTGTTTTAGGGTGAGGTATCCCTAGTTGAGGCTCTTGCACATTGGTGGGGTATCCAATGGTGGGGAGTGCTCTTAGTTTGTAATCTTGTTGAAGATTGAATACAAGTATTTTCGTGGTGCCGTTTTGAAGACTGGACGTAGGTCACAAGGAGGTTTAGTGACCGAACCGGTATAAATCTCTGTGTTTGATTCTCTCTTCCCTACTCTTTAAACTTTCATATTTGTTGCTCTATATTTTTGTTGCCCATCTTGCTTCATATTCTAATTCCTCTAATCTTATTATATTTGAGTTGGTTGTGCAAATTTAATTCCTTATAAACTTGTTCCGCTGCTTATAACTTTTATTTGCACAAAATTGTTTAAATTTTTTGAAAGTCTTTTAAAGTTTTTAATCAACCAATTCACCCCCCCCCTCTTGGGTGATGGTTGCCATGACTAACAGTAATTACATTCAATCCCGGCGGAAAGCTTAGCCTAGCAAGGCCATGAACTTCAAGAACTAAACCTAAGAGTATTAGAACTCTAACTAAAAGCCTAAACTTTGTGGTTTATTTCTATACAATTCAATATGATCTCCCCTAACTTCTGAAAGGCTGTATTTATAGGTGTTTTGGGCAGGGGTCTAGCGCTCGAGCGCCCTCCTGGCGCTTGAGCGCTGGCATCACACGTGCTGGTTAATGAGCTTAATTGCCTGGTTAATGCGTCTGGCGCTCGAGCCCTGGTGTGGCGCTTGAGCGCCAGACTCATAACTCTGGCAGAAAAGGATCCAATGATCAATGGTTACTAGCGCTCGAGCCCTGGTATGACGCTCGAGCGCCAGAGCATTTGCACTGGCAGAAAGGATCCTATGTTCCTCAACTTCCAGCGCTCGAGCCTTGGTATGGCGCTCGAGCGCTGGTCTCTTATATGCTCCAGCAACTTGATCTTCTTATTTTGCCTCCAAAAACACCTGAAAATACATCTCTAAGTTAGAAAATCTATTATTACCACTTATTTACTCTTAAACTCACAAAGTTAAGATAAAGGGTGAAATTATGTATAAAACATGTAATTTCTAGAGAAGATAAGTGCAAATCCTTTATTGAATAAACACACTAATTAGTACTTATCAAACTCCCCCCAACTTAAGACTTTGCTTGTCCTCAAACAATGTATCCTAAAACAAAGAAAAACAATAAAAGAAAACATGGCAAGTATGGGTTAAAGCAAGTGTATCAAACTTCAATCCTTATGATATGCATGGTAAGAGCTAAGAGAGAGACTTGTGATCACCCAATTTACAGAAGCAACGGACCATTTTATGACTTAAGTGCAAAGGAAATTGTAATCAACCATTAACAAAGGTTTACTCTCAAACCTTACATGGTGTCAATTTCGCTCATTCCTCAATGTCACTTAACTTGAATTTTGTTTTTCATTTGCCATCAAACTATTTCACAAAATTGAACAATGAATCAAGAGGTCTTTTTTCAAAAGGTTGTAATGAGGCTGGGCTACAAAGAATCTTTGTTTTTCTGGTTATGCAAAACGAGTTGGAGAACATATTTACAATTATTTACAATTTCCCCCCAACCTATTCTACAAAACATGCTCACCTCATACTTCCTTTCAAGTGTTTCTTTTTATTCTTTTTCCAAGGCACCTTTTCTTTTCTTTTTCACATATATACACAAGGCTGCCCAAGGATTTTCAATCATACCAAAAACACTCGATTCCTTTGTCTAAACCAACAAAATGATATATCATTTGCATACCCATCATTCCCCCTAAATATATAAATATTTTTCTCCAACTCAAAGGTAAGGATAAAACATTCACATAGGTGTCTTAGGGTTTAAGAAAGAATTCATGGCTAAAGTGGGTACCAAAAAGATGTAATTTTCATAGGTAAGCTTTTTGGCTCAAACTCAATCAAGAAACTATGCCTCTATCATTTTCAAGTCTCAATTGATCATGGCAATTACAAAATCAAACAAAATCCATTCAAGTTAACAAAGAGGACTCTCATACATTTTTGTGGGATTCACTCAACATACAAGGCTAAAAAGGCTTTAACCTTGAAAATAATTTTTCACAACTCCCAATGCACAAAAATCATCTCGTGATCGGTTAAATTTCAAATCATTATTTTTCACAATTACTCTTTTTTTTTTCAAACCATGAAATATCATAAGAATTTCCATTTTTCACACCACTAAAACCAACCCTTGCCATTGAAATAAAACAAACTTTTTATTTAATATATATATTTTTCATTTTTTTTTTCATAAAAAGAACAAAAACTACAATATTATTATAAAAAGAAAAACAAAAAACTACAAAAAACAATAAGAAAAACAGAAAAAGAAACAGAAACCAACAGAAACTTCCCTATCAAATCAGATTAATGGGTCATCCTCCTCCAAAAAATCATTGATGTCGATGTCCCCATCGCCACCAGACCCATCCTCTTCCCCGCTACCACCACTTCCTTCACATTCCTCTCCAGCTGCCTCCCTCGGTGGAATTTGCTGGTCCCCAGGCCAATCCAAATGTGTGGCAAAAGCCTCCGGGGGCTGGAAAAATGTTTGGCCCGACATAGTGTGCTGGGCCATCGAGTAGTGGGAGAGGTGAAGACTAGTCATCTCCCAATGTAGGGCAGCAAATTGCTTGTCATGGTGATCAAGCTTCGTGCTAATACGGCCCCACAAATCCTCCATAGTCCTCCGGGGAACTTGCGGTGGTGGTGCATTTGGATCCCTGTCCGCACAATGGTTCCGGAAATATTTCTTGTCAATGGGCTCTCGAATCTTCTAGCTACGAATGACTGGAACCCCCGCATCTTCACATAGAATAGTGATGAGAGACGGGAACGCCAAACTCTGTTTCGTGCCACCCTTATGCACATTGGCCCATGTCATGTCGGAAATAATCCGTGCCGGGTTGACCGTGATTCCGGGAGTCTTGATACACCTAAGGAGATGGCACTCTTCAAGTGGGAGATCAGAGGGATGCGACTTTGATCGGAGGTTGGCAAGAATAAAGGTGATCCACAATTTAGAGACCATAATCATGTTACCACGGAGAACCTTGTGAGGGACTCCATTCCGAGTCGTCTCCACAATCCTCCGGTCCTCATAGCAAATCCTCTCCAAAGTCGTTTGGAAGTCCAAATCCCCTTGATTCCTCATTCTCGTAAAGTCATCAACCACTCCTTCACTTCTCTGATAGGCTGAGATAGATGAAATGACTCCTCTGCCGATCTTTTCATTAATCCAGTCGGCATCATATGGCACCCGTATCCCGCGGACAGTGGACACCTTCTCACGGCTCTTGGTGTCTTTACCCCCAAAGGCGTTCGCATAGAACTCCTTGACAATCTCCGGGTCGAACTTCTCCAGGAGCGATGCAATAGACCACCAGTTGTGGAGAGTGAGCATGCTGGTGAACTCTTGGCATTCTCCATCTCACAACTCAACTCTTCGCTCCGCAATGAAGTTCCAGTCATCATTGACCCGGAACCTCTCATCCCTTTCCCGGTCAATGAACCGGTGGGGGTGGTCAGAACCACCACCTTGGGATGAGGAACCTCCTCTTCTCCTTTGGGGGCCTTCCTTTCGCTTTTTGGAAGCGCGTTCTTGCTCATGAGCGGGTGCTTTTCCTCGGTTCCTGTTCATTATTCAAATACAACTTCAAAATTAGAAACAAAGACAAAAACTCATCATCATCATCATGTTCACCAATACAATGTATATTTGGGTTTTAACAAAATAGGAACTATTTTCACCGAAAAATCCTCAAGAACACAACAACTCCAAACTTCATATTTCATAAAAATTTTATGGAGAATGTAGGTTCAGAAATTTATGCCTCAACATGATATTAATCAATGAAAATAGTCCATAGAATCAAAGCAATGTCAGTAAACCACCTAAACAGACATGTATTCAACACAAAAATTGCTACTCTTCATGTTATGAACCTTCCCAAATCAGAAAATCCTTATAAATTGGTATGGAGAAACATGAAGAAATAGAAATGCAATACATTACCTAAACATGTTGATGATGATGAGGAACAGAAATCACATAAAATTTGCCAAACTTGATGAATTTGGAGAGATTCGTGTGAGAAAGAGAGAAATGTGTGCGTAACAGTTGAGAGAAAAAGAGATTTTGTGAAAAGAAAACTCTTCTGCGATGTTTTTAGAGCCAACGCGTGACTGGCGCTCGAGCGCTAGTACATTGATGAGCAGATCAACTGTTTCGCTTTTTTGGCGCTTGAGCGCCACAGTTGGCGCTCGAGTGCCAACCCAAAATACCTGGCAGTGAAGAAAACCTTTCAGCTGTCTCTGGTGCTTGAGCGCTGATATTGGCGCTCGAGCGCCAATATCTGACTCAAAATTTTTGAAACTAGCGCCAATTAAATGCCACTGGCGCTTGAGTGCCTTCCTGGCGCTTGAGTGCCTTCCTGGCGCTTGAGCGCCAGGTCTAAAAACTGGACAGTGAAGAAGCCTTCTTCAAATGCTCAAATTTTCAACTTCCTCACAAAAATTCTTTCAAAATTCATAAAATTTACTTATTCTATTTACACCAAACACAAAAATAAACACACAAAATTGGGTTGCCTCCCAATCAGCGCTTGTTTAACATCATTAGCTCGACGCCTGTAGCATGATTATGCTTCCTTCAAATCAATTATGGTGGTGAGCCGCTCGACGTCACCACCAAGGTATAGCTTCAACCTTTGACCATTGACCACCCAACTTTCATTTCTCACTGGGTCTTCAATCTCTACGGCTCCATAAGGCCTTACATCCTTAACCCTAAAGGGTCCGGACCACTTGGACTTTAATTTTCCCGAGAATAATTTTACTCCAGAATTAAAGAGTAAAACATACTGCCCAGGACTAAAAACCTTTTTGACCAACTTTTTATCATGATACAACTTGATTCTTTCCTTGTATATCCTTGAAGACTCATAAGCTTGGAGTCTCAATTCTTCCAATTCATGTAGTTGGATTTTCCTTTTTTCTCCAGCAGTTGTCTGGTCAAAATTAAAATACTTTAAAGCCCAATATGCCTTATGTTCTAGCTCGACCGGTAAGTGACAGGACTTCCCATAGACTAACTGAAAAGGAGTCAATCCTATGGGAGCTTTAAAAGCTGTCCGGTATGCCCACAGAGCATCATCCAGTTTAATGGCCCAATCTTTTCTTGAAACACTAACGGTCTTTTCCAGAATTCAGTTAATTTCTCTATTCGAGACTTCAGCTTGACCATTAGTTTGGGGATGGTAAGGACTAGCAATTTTATGTCTCACTTCTTTAGTTAGGAGTTGCAAAAGTGCGAACCTCCATCACTGATGAGTACTCTCGGGGAACCAAACCTTGAGAATATATTCTTTCTCAAGAATGTCACTATCGTCTTTGCATCAGCTCTTGCACAGGGAATGGGCCACTACCATTTTGAGACATAGTCCACTCCCACCAATATATATTCATTGGTGAAAGAGGGTGGAAATGGACCAACAAAATCAATTCCGCAGCAGTCAAATACCTCTACCTCCTGCATAATTGTCAGAGGCATCTCATTCCTTCTTGTTACTCCTCTGGTTCTTTGACACTTATCACACTTCTTCACATAAATGTGAGCATCTTTAAAGATTGTTGGCCAATAGAAACCAGATTGTAATATTTTGGCTGCAGTGCGTTCCCCATTAAAATGTCCCCCATAGGGTGAATTGTGACAATGCCACAATATGCTTTTGGATTCTCCACGGGAAACACACCGTCTCAGAAGACCATCTCCTCCAATTTTGAATAAATAAGGATCATCCCAAACGAAGTAAAAAGAGTCTTTTAAGAACTTCTTCTTTTGTTTCCAAGAAAATTCATCCGGAATGATTCCTGCTGCTTTAAAATTTGCCATATCAGCAAACCATGGCCTTTCTTGTATGAGCAGCAATCGTTCATCCGGGAATTCCTCGACAATCTCTTCTGTTTCGTTGGTCCCCTCTGTGTTATGAAGTCGAGAAAGATGATCAGTCACAAAATTTTCACATCCCTTTCTATCCTTGATGACTAGATTGAATTCCTGCAGCAAGAGAATCCAACGAAGCAATCTTGGCTTCGACTCTTTCTTAGTCACCAAGTATTTTATGGCTGCATGATCAGTATAGACAATCACTCTCGACCCTATAAGATAACACCTAAATTTTTCCAACCCATATACAATCGCTAGTAATTCTTTTTCTGTAGTCGCATAGTTCACCTGTGCATCATTAAGTACTTTACTAGCGTAATGTATTGGATGAAAAATTTTGTCTTTCCTTTGGCCTAGTACGGCACCCACCGCATAGTCACTTGCATCACAATTAAGTTCAAAGTCTAAAGACCAATTTGGAGCAACTATGATTGGGGCCATAACCAGTTTTTCCTTAAGTCTCTCAAATGCCTACAAGCACTTAGCATCAAAATTGAAGTCCACATCTTTAACCAAAAGATTACTAAGTGGCTTGGCAATCTTGGAGAAGTCCTTAATAAATCTCCGGTAAAAACCGGCATTTCCTAGGAAACTCCTGATTCCTTAAACATTTACGGGTGGTGGAAGTTTTTCAATGACTTCCACTTTTGCTTTGTCAACCTCGATCCCTCTAGAAGAGATCTTATGACCGAGCACCACCCCTTCCTCTACCATGAAATGGCACTTCTCCCAGTTAAGTACTAGATTTGTTTGAACACATCTTCCTAGCACAATATTTAGATTGTTCAAACATTCTTCAAAACTTTTCCCAAAGACAGAGAAGTCATCCATGAAAACCTCAATACATTTCTCCACCAAATCCGAAAAAATGGCGAGCATGCATCTTTGAAAGGTTGCAGGCGCGTTACACAGTCCAAATGGCATACGCTTATAAGCAAATACTCCAAATGGACATGTGAAAGTTGTCTTTTCTTGATCTTCTGGGTTTACCAAAATTTGGTTATACCCAGAATATCCATCCAAGAAACAGTAATATGCCTGGCCAGCTAGTCTCTCAGGCATTTGGTCCATAAAAGGTAAGGGAAAATGATCTTTCTTGGTGGCTTGATTTAATCTTCTATAATCAATGCACATACGACACCTGGTCACTGTCCTTGTAGGAATTAATTCATTTTTCTCATTCTCAATGACCGTCATCCCCCATTTCTTTGGAACCACTTGAACTGGACTTACCCACTCGCTATCGGAGATGGGATAAATCATACCAGCTTCAAGTAACTTGAGTACTTCTTTTCTCACTACTTCTTTCATTGTCGGATTTAATCGCCTTTGAGGCTGGGCAACAGGTTTAAAATCCTCTTCCATATGTATCTTGTGCATACAGAAAAAAGGACTTATTCCTTTTAGATCTGTCAATGCCCATCCGATCGCCCCTTCATTGGCTTTCAAAACCTCCAAGAGTTGTGCCTCTTGGTCAGAAGATAGTGAACTTTTAATGATCACTGGCTTGCCTCCCCCTTCATCTAAAAATGCATATTTTAGATGGGCTGGCAACACTTTCAGTTCCAACTTATTTTTTTCTGATTTTTCCTCCTTGGATAAGTCTTCCGGGATAAATGTTATCATGGGGTCCTCTTTCAGAGTATCTAGGTCCCTCAAACATTTTTCAATTTCGACTTCCTCCAAGTCATATAAATTTGTACAAGACTGCACTAGAGCTTTTTCTAAAGGGCTAGCATTATACATTTCTTGCTTCCCTAATAGAAATGCCACTTCCATGACATCCACCCTAAAGGCTGACTGTTTTTCCTTTGGGTGTTTCATGGCTTCCAACACATCAAACTTTACCTCATCATCCTCAACTCGTACCTTGAGTTGCCCATTATCCACGTCAATTATGACTCTTGCCGTTTTCATGAAAGGTCGCACTAGAATTAAAGGCACCTCCAAGTCTTCCTCTATATCCATAATGACAAAGTCAACCGGAAAGACAAATTTATCAACCTTCACTAGAACATCCTCCGCTACTCCATACGGAAATTTTAATGACCTATCTGCCTGTTGGAGGGTCATTCTAGTGGGTTTCACTTCCAGATCACCAATCCGTTTTACCATGGACAATGGCATGAGGTTTATGCTTGCACCAAGATCCAGTAATGCCTTCCCCACAGGAAGAGCACCAATAGTAACAGGGATAGTAAAACTACCCGGATCTTTGGTCTTGTGAGGCAAGGATTTTTGAATGATGGCACTACACCCGGCTTCTAGTTCCACAGTTTCATCTTTAAACTTCCTCTTTTTTGTCAACAAGTCCTTCATGAACTTGGCATATGTGGGCATTTCCTCCATAGCTTCCATAAATGATACATTTATTTGAAGCCGTTTTAAAATGTCTAGAAACCTAGCATATTGCCTTTCCTTTGTCTTCTTTGATGGATGAACAGGATAAGGAACCTCCTTGACCTGAGGTACTCCATCCATCTTTTCCTTGACCTCAACCTTCTTTTTGATTTTTTGATTTTTTTCTTTTTCACTATTTACATTATTCTTCTCCTCACTCCTTCTTTCACCTTCCTTCTCTACTTCCTCCATGGCTACCTTTTCAATTTCTCCTTCCACCTCCTTGGGTTCATGCAAATGATCCCCTATTCCTTTACCAATCTCCGTACCACTCCTTGTGACAATGGACTTGCATTGTTCTTTAGGATTCGTGGTGGTATTAGCGGAGAATGGAGTAGGGGTAAGCTCTGCCAATTGTTTAGAGATTTGACCCACTTGCGTTTCAAGATTCCGGATAGACGCCTCGGTGTTTTTCTAGAAAGCTTCATTACTTTGGTGGTTAGCCAATGAAGCTTGGATAAATTTATCCAAGGTGTCTTCCAATTTGATGGTCCTCTCTACCAATGGAACAAATGGCGGCCTATTAGATGAATTCGTTGAATTTTTCCAGTTTATTTGACCTTGTCCTTGAGGATTCTTCCACCCTTGCATTCCAGAATTGGAAACATTAGATTTAAAGGGTGAAGAAAAGAAATTTCCTCTTGACTGATTATTCACAAAATTCAACTCCTCCTCTTTTTGGCTAGAAGCATGCGGACATTGAGTGTACGAATGACCTTCACCACACAATTCACATACTCCTATTTGAGCTTGTTGGTTCACTACTTGAACTTGCTGCGGCTTTGGCACCAATTGTGTAATAGCTTGACTCAAGAGCTCAATTTGCTGAGTCATAAGCTTATTCTGTGCCAAAATAGCATCAGAAGAATTTAATTCCAAGACACCCTTGGGCTTTGAGACTTGGCTTCTGGGTTGATGCCCAGCTCTATCACTTGCTGCCATAGAAGTGATAATTTCCATTGCAGTAGGTACATCAATGGTTTTTAATGACCGTCCAGCAGTTGCAGTAAGATGGATTGTCCATTGATGGTTCAATCCTGCACAAAATATATCCAGCTTCGCAACATCGGTCAACCCATGATTTGGGCATTTTCTCAACAACCATTGATACCTTTCCCAAGCCTCCTGAAATGCTTTATCTTGCCCCTGCTTAAAAGCAGATATTTCAGATTGCACTTGGATCATTTTAGAAAGAGGAAAGAACCTTGTTAGAAAGGCCTCTTCAACCTCACTCCATGTGTTCAAACTTTGACTCGGAAGAGTCTTGAACCATTCCTTTGCATGTCCAATAAGTGCTAAATGAAATAATTTCATATAGGCATCTTCAGCACTTACTTCATCCAAGCCCATAGTCGCTACAAGATCATAAAAGGTCTCTAAGAAGTTATGCGGATCCTCATGATCTTTCCCTGTGAACTGATTAGTCAAAATGAGATTATACCAATACGGTTTAATGTCCATTTGCTGAGCAGTAGGGGACAAGACAATAGCGGACCGATTCCTTGGACATTGCGGAATCACATAGTCACCAAGGACTACAACCCTCGTCGGATTAGGACCTTCCGCAGCCATATCAAAAGTAACAGAATGTGTAGAGTTACTAGAGAAATTTGAGGAACTTACTCCCTCCTTTTGTTCACGGTATTTAATTGCAGACTATCGTGTAACAAATGCCTCGATTTCGTCAATATATATTAACTTTTCTCTTTGGCTTTTGCTGCGAGTAAGCATACAACAATACTGGAACAATAGTGAGAGTTAGGTACAAATATACAAATACTTACAAAAAGAAAACTATTCACAGTTTTTACAAATCAACTCAAAACTTAAAAGAAATAAACAACCGTGCTCCCCGACAACGGCGCCAGAAATTTTGTTAACCTTTTTTAATGGTGCTGGAAATGGTTAACTCGTTTCAGTATAGTGACTATACGTGTATCGTCCACAGGGAGCACTAGGATTAATTCGATTAAGAATTAAGTTGATGAATTGTTCAAAAACATATTAAGATTGTGAATGCCAAATAAAATAAACAATACATAAAGAGATAATCAAATAAAATAATGAGTCACCTGGGATTGAGTTTCATTACTTCACCTTGTTTCTTTCTATGTTAGTTAAATATTATAAGAAAAGATGCATACTCAATGTCACAATTGCAAATCCCTTTGTCACCTGATTCTAAGACACTAGTTTCTAGAGCCCAATCCCTTGGCACTCTAGCTACCAAGTCTTGCATTAAGTAGAGTATAAAGCAATCATAAGACACTTCCATCTATCCCTAGATCCGAAGGTTTTATGAGAGTTTTTCTCCATATCCGTTTATAAACCAATTTTCCAATTGCGCAAATAAACTAACACAAGGCAAAAGGTGATCATGCTTAAACCAAGAAAAGAAGCATAGAAGAAGAACTCCAATTCATAAATAATATAAACTAACAATTGAAAGAAACAAGAGACGAAGTAATTACATTCAATCCCGACGGAAAGCTTAGCCTAGCAAGGCCATGAACTTCAAGAACTAAACCTAAGAGTATTAGAACTCTAACTAAAAGCCTAAACTTTGTGGTTTATTTCTATACAATTCAATATGATCTCCCCTAACTTCTGAAAGACTGTATTTATAGGTGTTTTGGGCAGGGGTCTGGCGCTCGAGCACCCTCCTGGCGCTTGAGCGCTGGCATGACACGTGCTGGTTAATGAGCTTAATTGTCTGGTTAATGCGTCTGGCGCTCGAGCCTTGGTGTGGCGCTTGAGCGCCAGGCTTATAACTCAGGCAGAGTGGTATGATCCCTCAAAGCAAGGGAGGGAATTGGACCGTCTAGGATGCAACTTTTGCTGGAAAATTCCTTGGATTAATGAAGGGATGCTTTGCGCCAAAGTGAAGGGAAAAATGATGTGTTTTGGAAAGGAAAATTAAGGGAATTTAAAGGCTAATTTGCTGGAAATTTTTTGGGCAGTTTTAGGCTTGGAAAAATTGAATTTAGGAATGCTAAATGGAAGGTTGTAAGATGGTTTGAAGGTAGGAAGGGTTGGGGAAAATTCTGGGTTGTTAGGAGGGGAAAAGGATGGAATTTAAGATGAAAATGGGATGGTTTTTGGGCTGGAAAGTGGCGCAAGGAATGGGGAGCTTTGGGTTGGTGTTCTTGCTTCTTTTTGTGGTTTTTGGATAAAAGAAAGACAAAGGAAAAGGATGGGATCAAGTGGAATCACACCACTTGAGGGAATGGCTAAACACACAAAGGGTGGATACCTTTGATAAGCCTCAATTCTTGAATCACTCAAGAACAACAGAGAGAATCTCTCACACTTATATTAAACTTCAACTTGTGTGTCTTACAAAGGCAAAGCTCATGGCTATATATAGCCTAAGGCCATGGCTTGTGATTGGCTAAAAGTGGACCACTAAGTGGAAACTAAAGGTCTCCACTAAGCTCTCCACTTTCTCCTAGTTATTAAGTCCACTAAGGCATACAAAAAGCCACCAAAGTGGCGCACCAAAGGAGGTGATGTCATCCTCATGACATCATCTTCATGGCATCACCTTTTTGGCTCTATTTTGGGCTTATTACACTTAAAAAAAACTAGGAATTAGGTCCTCTAGTTGGTCAACCAAAAACAACAATTTGGACAACCAACTTAGAAGAGTTTGGACTTTTATTTAAACTTAGAAAAATGCAATAAACAGGTCTTCAAAAAATGTCGCCTGTAGTCCTCCAAAGTGTGGCACCTTTAGTCCTCTATTTGGGCCTCCATTTGGGCTTGGATGCAATTCACTATTTGGGTCCTTTCTCCTTGGGCTTTGGGCTTGAATTCCAGAAGCATAGTCACCAATTGATGAAGAGCTTCCTTGGCTTTTCTTGCTCTGGCCCTTGTCATAGGTCCCCTTAATCCCCCAAGTGCTCCTTTGCCCTTGTCTACGGCCATGTCCTCATCACAGAGAGGATCCAATGTTCTGTCGCTCGAGCCTTGGTGTGGCACTCGAGCGCCAGACTCATAACTGTTGGCAGAGAGGATCCAATGCTCAACGTGTTCTGGCGCTCAAGCCCTAGTGTGGCGCTCGAGCGCCAGAGCATTTGCACTGGTAGAAAGGATCCTATGTTCCTCAGCTTCCAGCGCTCGAGCCTTGGTATGGCACTCGAGCGCTGGTCTCTTATATGCTCCAGCAACTTGATCTTCTTATTTTGCCTCCAAAAACACCTGAAAATACATCTCTAAGTTAGAAAATCTATTACTACCACTTATTTACTCTTAAACTCACAAAGTTAAGATAAAGGGTGAAATTATGTATAAAACATGTAATTTCTAGAGAAGATAAGTGCAAATCCTTTATTGAATAAACACACTAATTTGCACTTATCAGCAGTTAGGATCAATTTTTAGTTATTGCCACATTGACTAGTCAGTTACTTCTTCTTTTGATTTCTAGATCATGTATATATAACTTCTCTCTTGTAATCTTTTGGTGAGTTACTAATATGAGAAATATGAAATTTTTCATAACAATGAATCTCTGATTCTCTTTTCTTAAACATTGTTATGGTATCATCGTTGTAACACCCTTCTTCATTTTCTGCGCGAAAATCTTCTTCTCTCTTGCTCAAATTTTCGATCGATCATAGCTAATCTCAGTGAAAACACCGTCAATGGAGGCCAAACCAATAACCGGATCATCTCATCAATCCGGCCATTCCTTTCTATCTACATCTTGGAGAGAATCTGGCGATCGTTCTTGTAACTCCTCTTCTCACTGAAAGCAGCTTCCATCAATGAGAACGCGACATGGTGGTTGCTTTGGAAACCAAGAACAAAGAGAAATTCATCAAAGGCGAGATTCTAAGTCCTCCGATTGCATATCCTCTTCATGAAGCTTGGCGGCGATGCAACCGCATGGTCATGTCTTGGCTCACGAGATCTATGTCTCCTTCAATCAAACAAACTGTAATGTGGATGGACACCGCCGTTGAAATAGGAAAAGGTCTCCAGGATCTCTTTTCGCATGTCGAAAAATTCAAAATTGTCGATTTGCAAGATCAGATTCAAGAATGAAAACAAGGAGATTCAATAGTCTCTGGATATTACACTAGATTAGATTAGCCGAAAAATTCACTACAAGGAGTTGAATCCTCTTATGGTGCACAAGGAAACAATTGAAATGTAGTTTTGACAAAATTGGATCACAAATAAGAACAAGCTATAACACACGCTGTAGGGCTCTGATTGAGGTGGTTCAAAAAGGAGGTGAAAGATCTCATTCTAAACAACAATTTCCGCTCAAGAAACACTAAATTGGGATGGGTAGAACTCGAGTTACAGCCACGAGATATTCTGGGCAGAATTTGAAAGGAAGCTTGCTCTATTTGTATGAGTTTTTATGATATAAGAAAAGGGATGGAAAGGGTTTAAGTGGAATCACACCACTTAAGAAAGGCTAAATACACAAAGGGGTGGAAATCCTTTGATAAGCCAAATGAATTCTTGAATCACTCAAGAATCGAAAAGGAAAATCACTCTCACAAATTGTATTTGATCACCAAACTTATGTTGTTTATAATGGATTTGCTCATGGCTATATATAGCCTAAGGCCATGACTTTTGGTCTACATTAGTGGATTATTTAGTGGCCAACTAAAGACCACCACTACTCTTTCCACTATCTCTCCATTAAGATGACCACTAAGGCAACTAAAAAGTCACCTAAAGTCCTCTCCAAAGTGGTGCATATGCCATGTGATGTCATCCTAATGACATCATCTTTTTGACCCCTTATTTGGGTTTTATTACAACTTAAACAAAAACTATAAATTGAGTCCATTAGTTGATCAATCCAAGGCACAATTTGGACAGCCAACTCACATCAAATTGGGCCTTATTGTAACTTAGATAAAATTAAAATACTAAATTGGGCCTTATTGTAACTTAGGATCATATCATACTCTCCCTCTTCGAAGGAATTCGTCCTCGAATTCAAAGGGTAGGGTGACCCGCCATCAATTTGTTTCCTTCGGGGTCAAACACCACTTGAAGAAATTCAGATTTGATGATATCTTGTAGTAATATTGAGAATGCGTTCTTGATAAAAATCAAAATTTGTAGGAACAAAATTAGCTCCTCTCCATGAATTTCCTTGAAGAAGTGCACCGGTAACTTTTTCTTTTCAAACAAATGCATGCCTTCCACAATATGTTTTTGAATTGCATTTGTATTTTCAACCTCACAATCACGAGCATTGTCTTCATTGTTCACGTCAATTTGGTTTCCAAAAGTGGGCTTAATTTATTTTAGATCCAAACTAAACAACTTTAGCCAATTGTTGCATATTTTATTTTGTGAATTTGCTTCTATTTGTTCTTTTCAAGTTGGGCTGAAATTAAAGTCAAGTTGCTCCTCTTGGATTCATATCATACCCTCCCTCTTCGATTGGATTCGTCCTTGAATCCATCGGTTAATTTGTCCTCCCGGATCAAACACAACTTGCAAAAATTCAGATTTGTTCCATTCCATAATCAATGAAGATGTATTCTTTTCTTGAGAAGAAAACCCGACAATTAGCTCATGGATTTTTCTTCTAAAACATGTGTGTGTTTCAAAAGCAATAAAAATCCAAAATTGCTCTGATACCAAATGATGAGATAGCGGAAGGGGACCATCTTGATTTTCTCATGCATGGAAGGAGATAGTTGGGTCACTCATAATTGCGTGGATAATCTTCCCAATAAGACATAGAATTATAGAGATAGGGTTGTTTTAGAAGATAAAAATAGAAATGAGACGCGTAAAGGAACAGGTCGTATCTCAGGCTACAGAGCTCCGATTGAGGTGATTCTAAAACATGGTGAAAGATCTCATTTTGAAATTTAGTTTAGGCTCAACAATCACTCAATTTGGATGAGTAATACCGGAGTTAGGGTCACGAGTTGGTGGCTGGGCAGAATTTAATAAATTATGGAATTTTCTAAATTTAAAGATGAGCAAGATAGGTGGAATGAAGAATCACTCTCCCTTAGTGAAGGCAACACACAAAGGTGGTGGTAAACTTTTGACAAAGCCAAGAGCTCTTGAATCACTCAAGAAATTTCAAGAGAATCACTCTCTCACAAGTTTATAAAATAAACTTAGAATTTTTACTCAAATTCAACTTCAACTTTTACTTGTTCTCTCTTTTCTTGTACGAGTTTTTCTCTCTTTTTTTTTGACACTCACTAACCTCTTGCGGGCTCAGAGGTTTGAGTACAATCTTTTTGTCATGGTGCTGAAAGGAGATCTTGTTAGTGTAACCGTCATGATTGGTTTTCTTGTCAAACTGTCATGGCCTCCCCAACAGTAAGTGACTAGCTTCCATCAGAACAACATCGCACAACACCTTGTCACTATATCTCCCAATGGACATTTCTACTTCCACCTGCTCCTTAACCAGAACCTCCCCATCTTCACTAAGCCATTAGAGTTTGTATAGCCTAGGGTGCGGTTTCGTAGCTAAATTCAATTTTGTGACTAATCTAGTGCTTGCCACATTGGTACAACTTCCTCCGTCGATGATCACCAAGCACAAGTTGCCACTGACTAGACACCAGGTGTGGAAGATATTTTCTCTTTGGTTCTCCTCCACAGTCTTCAACTGATGGCCAAGTAGTCGTCAAATCATCAATAATGCTCTGTCTGGCTTTCCGTCTTCTTCATTCTCACTCTCTTCTTCCTTTTCAGACTCACTGACATATTCTCCATTCCTAAGAACCATGAATCTTTTGTTTGGGCACTCATAAGCATAGTGTCCCAGACCCTGGCACTTGAAACATTTCACATTCCTACTTTTCTTAGGGGGTGTCCCAAGGACCTTTGGTGGAGTCTTTGAGCGGGTAGACATGGAGCTACTAGAGGTAGCAGCCCCATCTTTCTTTCTCTTGTCCTTCCAACTTGAGGCATTGAAATTGGAAGAACTTCGTCTTGCCACCCCTTTTCGTTTGAGTTGTTGCTCGACTTGGACGGCCTTGTGTAACAAGTCCTCCATCTCCACAAAGTCCTGTAATTCAACAATGTCTCGAATATCGTTAGAAAAACCAGAAAGAAATCGGCCCATGGTTACCTCTTCGTCTTTTTTAATGTTGGCTTACATCATTAGCATCTCCAATTCTTTGTAGTACTCCTCAACACTCTTGCTACCTTGGGTCAACCTTTGGAGTCTAAACTTTACTTCTCTAGCATGGCTAGCTGACACATATCGTTTCCTCATGAGCCTTTTCATTTTGGCCCAAGAGTCCACCAACGGCTCTTCATTCCTTATTCTTTCTCTTTTCAACTTATTCCACCACATTAATGCATAGTCCGAAAATTCCGCGGCCGCAAGCTTTACTTTTTGTTCCTCATTATAATTATTACAAGAGAAAACATGTTCAATTTTTAATTCCCACTCAAGATATGGCTTTGGATCGCTTTTACCTTTAAAAGGAGGAACATTGAGCTTGATTCCTTCAATTTGGTTGAGCCTTGGACCACCATCTCCTCTTCTTCTTTCTTCATCGTTGGGAGGAGTCCAATTTTCCATACGGTCCAACCGTTCATGGAGCTCATCTTGTTGTTGCCTCATCATTCTTTGTAATTCTTGTGAAAGGGCCGCAATTTGAAATCCAAGAGAAGCTCTATCTTCCCTTTCTGTCATCCTGAACAAACAAATTAAAAGATAACAAGGTAGTAAAGGACCTCGCCACTCTTCTCACGTGTTTACACTCAAATCCCTCATGTATCACTCAATTTTATGGCTTTTTCTCTAATGTGCACTCTTGCCTTTTTCAACTCTAGACTTCTCAAAAGTTATTAATTAATTCAAGAAGAGGTCACACAAAGATCACCACCAATTTGTGTTAAGGCAAGCAAAGGTAGGCTTCAAAGGATTTTAGGTAGGCTACAAATTAAGCAAGAACACAAGAATATTTTTTTAAAGAAACAAGGCTAGAAATAGCAATTTAGAAACAATCCTTCAAGCTACCAAAATATTACCTTTAGTAATGGAATGGAAATGTTCTAAAAAGCATGAACAATTCGGCCCATTTTTTTTAAAACTACTAATTTATTTTTCTTTTTTTTTTTAAAAGTTGCACTATTGTTTGTTTTTTAAGATAGATATATAATTTTTTTTTTTCACACTTTTTTTTTTACTTGATTTCTCTTTTTTTTTTTTAAACACAAGGCCTAACTTTTGCAATAGTTCAGCCCAAATACAAGAACAAGAAAATAAGGTAATATGAATGGTAAAAAGATTAAAACGAAGGATGTTACCAAAATGTAATTTCCGGAAATAAAGAAATCCTAGAAATCGTAGCTCTGAATACCAAATGATATGATCCCTCTAAGCAAGGGGAGGAATTTGGACCGTCTAAGATTCAATTTGCCGGAAATCCTTAGAGGAAGGTGAACCCTTTTTGGCGCAATGGTTTAGGGCTGCAAGGAAGGTCTTGAGGATGGAAATTATGGTGAAACAAAGGACCAAAAAGGCTAAGAATTTATAGGGAAAGTTGCGCAAAAAGGAAGGAAGGAAATGATGTGTTTAGAAGGGAAATTAGGGAAAATTAAAGGTAGGAAATGCTGGAAGTTTTCTGGGCAGTTTTAGGCAAGGAGAAATGAATTTAGGGATGTTAAATGGAAGGTTTAAAGATGGATTGAAGGTAGGAAAAATTCTGGGTTGTTTTGGAAGGGAAAATGGTGGAATTGAAGAGGAAACTAGGATGATTTTTGGGGCTATAAGTGGCACAAAATTTGGGCAGTTTGGGATGATATTCTTGCTTCTTTTTGTGATTTTTTGGATGAAGGAAAGAAAAAGGAAAGGGATGGAAACAAGTGGAATCACTCCACTTGAGGAAAGGCTAAACACACAAAGGGTGGATACCTTTGATAAGCCTCAAATTCTTGAATCACTCAAGAACAAAAGAGAGAGTCTCTCACAAATATATTCATCTTCAAACTTGTGTGTTTACAATGGAATAGCTCATGACTATATATAGCCTAAGGCCATGGCTTTTGATTGGCTAAAAGTGGACCACTAAGTGGGCAACTAAAGGTTTCCACTAAGCTCTCCACTTACACCCAATTATTAAGACCACTAAGACACACCAAAAGGCTCCATAGTGGCGCACAAAATGAGGTGATGTCATCCTCATGACATCATCTTCATGACATCACCTTTTGGCTCTATTTTGGATTTATTACACTCAACAAAAAAAACTAGGAATTAGGTTCACTAGTTCGTCAACCAAAAACAACAATTGGACAACCAACTTTACAAGAGATTGGACTTTATTTAAAAGTTAGGAAAATGCAAAAGGTATTCAAGAATGGCGTCATGTAGTCCTCCAAAGTGTGGCGCCCTTTAGTCCTCCATTTGGGTCTCCATTTGGGCTTGGATGCAATTAACCATCTGGGTCCTTTCTCCTTGGGCTTTGGGCTTGAATTCAAGTAGCATAGACACCAATTGATGAAGAGCTTCCTTGGCTTTTATTGCTTTGGCCCTCGTCATAGGTCCCCCTAGTCCCTCAAGTGCTCCTTTGCCCTTGTCCGCGGCCATGTCCTCATCACTATGGAAAGAAATTCAACTTTATAGGTGCATTCTAGCTTGTAGTTGCTCTACAACTTGCTCTTGTGGAATTCTTCAGAAGTTACAAAAGGAACGAGATGATGATTGTGTAATTTTATTTCTTAGAGGATTGAATGATGATTATTCTCAAGTTTGATCTCAGGTGATGATGATGGATCCTGTGCCATCACTTGTGAAAACCTTTTCGTTGATTCTTCAACATGAGAGGGAGTTTGCTGGTAACACTCCTAAACCTTCTTCACAAGACTCTGTTGCCTTTGCTGCATTTCACAATGATAGCATTCGTTATACTAATACCAAAAAGAATTCTTCCACAATTAGCAAGAACAATACCAATTCTTGAGAATCTAGTGGTAGAAACAACAAATATTGTGAGAATTGCAAAAAAACCAATCACACTATAGAGACTTGTTACTAGATCATTTGTTTTTCCCTGGATATAGAAAGAGAAACAAAGGTCCATCTAACTCCAATGCCTCTGCTAACTCGGTTGAGGTTGACTCAAATGTTGTACCATAGCAATCTCAAATGGTTGAAGGTTCTAACCGTGATCAGTTTAGTATCTCAAAGGAACAATACATGGCTCTCATGGCTCTTCTCCAACAGACAAAAGAAACCTCTCCTTCCATAAATCACACACAAACTTCTCTTGTTAACCATTCAAATAATGCTTCTTCATCAATCTCATGGATTTTGGATAGTGGTGCAACATATCACATTTTTCCATCCAAATCCTCTTTCACGTTTCTTAAGCCTATTAAACCAATTCTTGTAAAGTTACCCAACTAATCCCTTGTCGTTACTAATTCTTGTGGTAATATTCAATTAGGAGAACTGACCTTGCTAGATGTTCATTTTATATCTATTCCAAGGCTTATTTCTATTATTCAATGCATTGTCATTTTCTGTGATCCTCGTTGTGTTATTGTGCAGAAATCCAACTTTCAGATGATTGGAGCAGCTAAAAACTTGAAAGGCTTGTTCTACATGGAAGACTCACGTGACTTGGGCTCATCTAGATCTTTTTCGAATTCTATTTTGTATTCTTCAATTTCTTCAAATGTAGATGTTAGTGATAAATCTACGTTGTGGCACCTTAGATTGGGTCATACTTCAAATAATGTATTAAAGCATTTATCTAAGCAATACAACGACATTGTTTTTTATTCGTGTAAACCTTGTGATGTATCTCACTATGCTAAACAAAAAAAAAAACTTCCATTTCCTATCAGTACTAGTAGAAGTTCCAAATTTTTTGAATTGATACATTTTAATATATGGGGACCAGTATCTTAATCTTCTCTTGATGATTTTCGATATTTTCTAACTGTGGTGGATGATTTCAGTAGGTCTACTTGGATCACCTCTTAAAATCAAAATCTGATGTCAAATCTATTCTTCCTTTTTTTATACAAATGATTGAAAATCAGTTTGATATAACACTTAAAAATCTGAGGTCTGACTATGGCAACGAATTTTTTCTCACTGAATTTTTCTCTTCAAAAGAAATATTTCATGAAACTTCTTGTGTTGAGACTCCTCAACAAAATGGAATTGTTGAGAGAAAACACCAACATTTGTTAAATGTTGGCAGGGCTTTATTGTTTCAATCCAATTTACCTATCAGTTTTTGGTCTTTTTCTGTCAGACATGCAACCTATTTAATCAATAGGTTGCCTACACCTTTTTGGAAACATAAAATTCCTTATGAAATGGTTTTTGGTCATGCACCTGATTTGCAAAACTTAAGAGTTTTTGGGTGTTTAGCCTATTCTAACACATTAAGCTCGGGAAGAACTAAGTTTAACAAAAGAGCTTCCAAATGTGTTTTACTTGGATTCAAACCTAGAACTAAAAGTTTTCTTCTTTTTAACCTCAAAAATAAATCTTGTGTTGTTTCTAGAAATCTTATTTTTTATGAAAATCATTTTTCTTATGCTTCTCACATTTTGGAGACAACTGACATTGATATCTGATTTTGATAATATGATTTCTTTTGAAAATTCTGCATTAAATTCGCATATTCTTGATCAAAATGTCATATTTCCTATAAATGATCATAAGCCATCCGGTTATATTCCTAACATTGAAAATTTTGAACACTCTAGTGATTCTTCTCAAGTCATTGAGCCTGCTACAAGAGTTTCTACAACAATTAGAAAGCCTCATCCACATTTGACTGACTTTCATTGTCCTACTCTTGCCTCTTCTAATTTCATTTCCAGTACCCCTTACCCCTTGCATGAATTTCTTTCTTTTTATAAATGTTCCAGTTCACACACTATTTTTTGTCGTTCTATTTCTAGTTCTATTGATCCCACCACCTTCAAAGAAGCTATTCAACACGAGTGTTGGAGACAAGCCATGTTAGTTGAGTTACAAGCTCTAGAGAGAAACAAAACTTGGTCATTGGTTAATCTTCCTCCAAGCAAGAAAAATGTGGGATGCAAATGGGTTTACAAAACCAAATATAAGGCAGATGGCTCCCTTGACAGACACAAAGCAAGGCTTGTTGCTAAGGGATTTACACAACCAGAGGGGGTAGATTTTTATGAGACATTTTCTCCAGTGGTGAAGCTTGCCACTGTCAGGTTTTTGCTATCTATGGTTGTTTCTCATGGCTGGTATCTGCATCAACTCGATGTAGATAATGCATTCTTGCATGGTGACCTCAAAGAAGAGGTTTACATGAGGCCACCACTTGGTTTGAAGCTTCCTTCCTCCAAACTAGTATGCAAATTACAAAAATCATTGTGTGGTCTTAGGCAAGCTAATTGACAGTGGAATGCCAAACTCACTCTTGCCTTGACTAATTTTTGCTTTACTCATAGTCCAGCTAACCATTCTCTTTTTGTTAAGAGTTCAAAAGATTCTTTCACAACCTTGTTAGTCTATGTTGATGACATAGTACTAACTGGGAACAACCTTTCAATGATCAATAAAGTCAAGAACTATCTCAATGACCAGTTTCATATCAAAGACTTAGGAGATCTCAAATATTTCTTAGGCTTTGAGGTTTCCAGATCCAACAAAGGCTTGGTGTTAAATCAAAGAAAATATTGTCTTGAAATCCTTGAGAATTTGAACTTACGGGTTGCAAACCTGAAAATTCTCCTGCCAATCCATCTGTTAAACTTACTGAAGATGATGGTGATCTAGTCTCTGATCCTACTGCTTTTAGGAGACTTATTGGCAAGCTTTTGTATTTGACCAACACTAGGCCAGGCATAAGTTTTGCAGTTCAACAAATAAGCCAGTTCATGTCAAAGCCCAAGAATTCTCATCTTCAAGCTGCTTTTAGAATTCTTAAATATCTTAAGGGTGCTCTTAACAAGGGACTTTTCTACCTAGTTCAAAATCCTCACAAGATACATGCCTTTTCTGACTCTGACTGGGCCACCTACTGCATTACAAGAAAGTCTATCACAGGCTACAGTATTTTCTATGGCAATTTCTTAATCTCTTGGAAATCTAAAAAGCAGGGAACTATTTCTCATAACTCTACAGAAGCTGAATATCGCGCTTTGGCATTTGTTGCTTGTCAATTACAATGGCTCAAGTATGTTGTTGATGACATATGTTTAGACATTCTTTTTCCATTTCCAATATTTTGTGAAAATTAATCAGCTATCCAATTAGCTAAGAATCCTTCCTTTCATGAAAGGACCAATCATATTGAGGTTGATTATCACAATTGATTCGTGCCAAAGTCATTGAAGGCCTTATTGTTCTTTCTCATGTTCCTTCCAAGTTTTAACTTGCTGATGTGTTCACCAAATTACTCTATCATGCACTATTTCGAGCAAACATATCCAAGTTGGGTTTGCTTGACATCCATAACCCACCTTGAGAGGAGGTATTAGATATTGAAAATAGATTTTTTCTGTTGTTTCTTCATACACTTTGTATTTATTCTAGTTTCAGTTTAGTTTTTCATTGGCGGTTAGGATCAATTGTTAGTTATTGCCACATTGGCTAGTCAGTTACTTCTTCTTTTGATTTCTAAATCATGTATATATAACTTTTTTCTTGTAATATTTTTGTGAGTTAGTCATAATGAGAAATATGAAATTTTCCAGAACTCTGAATCTCTGATTCTCTTTTTCAAACACTGTTATTGATAATTACAATCACATCCCTCTGAGAGACTTAAATATACATTAGAACACATCAGAAAAATAAGACTAGAGTCATGTCTGTGTTCTAAGCTTATTCCCTTTCACTTTTTCTCTCTAAATTCTCTCTAACTTCGAATTCAAAATAAACAAATTAGACCCCTATTTATAGTGGTTTAGGCGTAGCTAACTGACTTTAGTGCACCAATCCTCCCTTGAGTGCAACTAAGGTGACATAAGGGATGATCTCATCAAAATGCACTTCTTTCTACTAGTATGCTCGCTTAAGCAAGAAAATTTTGGTTAGCTAGGTCACTCGGATGTCACTCTAATGAAAAACTAGGTCTTCTTGGGGTTAGTTATGCTTTCTTAAGCAAGCATGAATGCCCCCTCAAGGATTCTTGTTTTTATCATCTCTTCAAATACACCTGCAGATTGTGCAATTGAGATTTAGTTTTGTTAGAATGAAATTATCTCTCTAAAACACACATACAAATTAAATTTTTCTTGATTATAAAGTTTTTAAACAAAAATTGTACATAATTAAGTAAGAATAAGAGCATAAACTCATGATAAAATCACTTAAGAGTGTGTTTGGATGAGGGAATTTTTAAGAGTAATTAATTTTTTAAGGGAATTAAAATGCTATCATTTAAATTGCCTTGTTTGGATGTTATATTACAAATTATTTTAATTTCACAGCATATTTAGAGAGTTTTCTTTTTAGTTAGAAATGATGAATTCTAAGTCCAACCAAAGCAAGAATTGTGAAATTTCCCTCTCTCTCACTCTGTCTCTCTTGATCTTCTCTACTTAACAATGGAGATCATAATCTCCTCTTCAATGGAGTAATTTTATATATTTTTTTTAAGTAAAGAAAATATAGTTATTTTATTAAAAAAATCTATTAATAAAAGAAATTCAATTGCTCTATCTAAACAAATAATTTTGAAAATAAAAAATTCAAATTACTTCATTCAAACAAACATTTTGAGAAATAAAAATAATTGAATTGAGAGAATTGAAATACTAAATTTTTAAATTCTCAATAATTTGTAAATACACCATATCCAAACACAACCTTAATTCTATCACTTATCTGTCTCTAGTTCTTTATTGCATAAAGGGCAAGTAAGATCCTGATTAAGCTATCTTTTGAACATTAATGCTTTGTTTGGAAGAGCACTCATAAGACACTTCCAAATGAAGACTTTGATTATTTCTTCAGTAATGGGAAAATTCCATAAAGTGTACCAGAATTTCTTGTCAATGGCATAGGATAATGAAGGAAGTTAGAGCATGTTTGAAAATGTTTTTTTTAAAAATAAAAAAAAATCACTTTTAGAGTATGTTTGAATGAATTTTGATTAGGTGATTAAATTTTTTGATTTTTTTGTCACAAATACAAACAATTGTTCTTAAATAAATAAGAATTTAGAACTTATTAAAAAGAGATTTTAGCTTTAATCTACTTTCTTTTTTTATCATTCAAATTTCTACTATAAAAAGCAATTTTTATACTATTTCGAACATAAAAAATTCTCTACAAAATTACTTTTCAACAACATTCTCAAATAAAAATTAATTATGTTATAATCGATTATCAAAATAATTTAATTTTTACAATTAATTTAAACAAGCTCTTATATATATTATTGTGAGTGATTTTTGACAACTATTTTATAATCAGATTTAACCATAAATTCACCCACTTCAGTTTATGGCCAAACAAAGATATCTTCTCCCGGGAGAATCCTAACATGGATTTTTAGAACTTTTTAATAAGATTTGGGTGTAGGACCTCATGCATCTTTTCTTTATCTCAATTCTTGTTTAGATAATTGATAATAACCAAAAAAATTTCAAGTTAAGAATCTAAACATCTTAAAGGTTAATAGTCTTTTCATCTACTCGAACATCTCCTCTATGGATACTAGTTTCTCATCCCTTATTACCCATCATCCATTTTCTTTTAGAAATCTCTTTCGTCAAGAAGACCAAAGTTTTAAATTGTGATTATGGTCGTGTAGTGGTTACAATTTTTTTTTTTTGATAGGCACATACCTGCACACCCATTATACACCCTAAACTATACCATTCTCCTATTCTCCTCTACTAAAGTTCGAAACTTGGACCTCCTGCTCTCAAGCCGTATAACTTGATACATGATCATTTGAGTTAAAGCTCTTGATTTGGTAACAATCTCATTACATTAGATGCAGTTAAATATGGTCATTGCATACCACAATTGCTATGTCGGAGTGCACATAAATAATTCTCATCATCCCATTCAATTCCTCAGCATCATCAATAGTAGCATGGGCCTGTTCCTCATGAACATGGGCTTGGTCAATAATAGGTTGGGCCATAAGAAACTAAGTCCTAACTATAATTTATTGAAAGGAAAAAGTGATGATATGTTGAATCTCTCCCCTACCAGAAATTCACAAATTAATGTCCCATCCAAATAAATCAGCTCCACGCTTCGGTCAGCCACAATTTTATTTATTATTTTAATTGCTCATTTAGTACTTAATTTTTTTATCGTGTGATTTTATTCTCTTTATTTTTTGTGTAATTTTAGTATCCTAACTTTAAATTGCGTAGTTTTAATTTTAAAACTGTTCTAATTGCGTGATTTTGATTCTTTTGATCATATGTCATTAAGAAGCTAATGGGCAACACGATCAAACTCATATAATGAATTTTCATTTGTGCAGTTTTGGTTTGAAACTTTTTAATTGCACGATTTTAGTGTTCTTATACAGTTTATTTTATTAATTTGATTGTGTTAACTGTTAGCACTTCTTATCGAAAGATAGATTAGTTGAGTAAAATCACAAAATTTTAAAAAAATTAAGGGGTCAAAATCACATGATGGACAAAATTAGGAGACTAAAATCGCACAATTAAAAGTTAGAAGAATAAAATCGCACAATTGAAAAATTTTAAAAACTAAAATCACCCAATTAAAAATTAAAAAACTAAAATCAAACAATTAATAAAATTAGAATACGAAAACTACAATTAAGCCTTTTATTTATTCCCTCCGTTCCTCTCTAACTGGTCAGAAAATCACACATGTTAAGAAAGGTAATAATTATTATGGTTTTTCTCGAAATGAATTTTGACCTCTCCATAATACTTTTTATCTCTTATTGTTTGATTGGTCGGAGAGTATAGCATTATTAATTAGCCTCCAATTAAATATAAGGTTAAAATTGATAAAAATACAATTATTTTCTTTTTGGATAGATAAAAAAAATAATTTTTTTTCTTTTTAAACAAAGAAAAAAGAACAATTTTTTTTCTTTCTAGATAAATAAAAAAGAAAGAAGGGAGTATTTGATTTGGATTTAATTGTGCAAGTCATTTTCTTCTATCTTCCTTCCTTCCTTCCTTTTACACGTCAAAAGTCAATAGTCAAGAGTCCTCTAATTAATTTTTGTAGAAATAGAAAAAGTGTCCAAAACCGCGGATAATTAAATCATTTCTCTCCCAAAAGTTTCACAACTAATAAATTATAAATTACTATAAATAATAATAATAATAATAAGCTATAAAGTGCCATTGCTTGTCTGAAACTCCACTTCAATCATTAATAATACAACTACAAAATAAAGTACCTACCTCTTCAAACTCCTCTTATTTCATTCTCATGAAGCTTGAATAGAATAGAGAAGAAAATCCTCTGTTCAGTTCTACATAGCGTTTCCTCTGTTTCCATTCATCACTACCGTTCATTCATTCATTTACTTCAAATCAACGGTTGAAACGGATAAAGAAAGAAGCAGATATGGCAGGAGGAAGCGGAGGAAGAAACTTGGAGGAAACACCAACTTGGGCTGTTGCCACTGTTTGTTTTGTTTTGATCTTAATTTCTATAAGCATCGAACACATCATCCACCTCATTGGAAAGGTATATAATAATTAATTAATTAATTAATTTGTGAAATTATGTTTGGATTCAGTTAAAACTACTCAAAACCATGATTTTTTTTATAGCTATGAATTTTCTCACCCATAAGAATAATCATATTCGTGTTGTTTGGCTGAAGCTGGCACCCGGAAATTTGATATAAGTGGGATTCGAACACGGGTTCTCCCGCTGTAGATCATCCCTCCTATAAACTTAACAGAACTTTATACCGTTAAATCAACCCTTAAAATTATTCAAAACCATGATTTGAATTAGAGTGTATAAACTAAATTTTGTTTCAAAGCAAAATATTTATGAAAATCATCTTAAATAATTGTGTGTTCAAAATCAAAATGTTATATATATATAAATTTGATCATATAAAAAATTAACTGCGTAAACTCAAAACATAAAAATGTAATTACGATTGATTTAATCATTTAAAATTAGTTATTTTTGTATAACCACGGGTTTTTTTACTTTTAGGATAAGACTAATCTCAATCGCACGGTATAACTGGCGCTGGCCCCCGAGAATTTGCCATTTAAAATTAGTTAAAGTATTTTAATTTAATCAAATTAATTAACGATAAATATATATTTACTCTCATTTTAGAGGACATTGATCTAATGTCTGGCATGTAGTTATTTAAGTAAAAGTATAGAAAAATTGGTTTTCTGTTAATTATATTAAAATATGAAATTTTATGTTTTTGATAAAAAAAAATGAACTTGTAGTAAAAAAAAAAGTAGCTAAATCTCTAAATTACATTGACATGTTCATGGGAGCAGTGGTTGAAGAAGAAGCACAAAAGAGCACTGTACGAGTCACTTGAAAAGATCAAATCAGGTTTGAGTTTGACAAGTCTACTAATAATAATAATAATTCAATTTCACTTAATACACTAAACGTTGAAAATAATTAACAAATCAAGCATATAATAACTAAATTAATTAAATTTTTGGATGTGAATTAATTAATTGGCAGAGTTAATGTTACTTGGATTCATATCGTTGCTACTAACGGTAGGACAAACATCAATTTCAAGAATATGCATATCAGAAGAAGTTGCAACAACATGGCACCCTTGCAGCAAAGAGGAAGTTGAAACCACGAATCCGGATTCTTCTTCAGAAGAAGAGTCCGAACATGAAATCGCTGTCCGCAGATTGTTGGCGGCGGTTTTTCTTTCAAGCGGGAAAAATTACCGCCGTGTTTTGGCGGGAGGAGGAGATGGTGACAAATGCTCTGAGGTGTGTTATTCTGTTTTTTTATTTTTTTTTCACTTTTCATGATTAGTTTCCATTTGGTTTATGTTGTTAACACTGTTATTTTCTTTTTAAATACTCCCTCCGTCTCTATTTATAAGAACTTTTAAAAAAAATTTGTTTGTCTATTTTTATAAGAATCTCTTTGAAACTTTGTGCACATTCAAATTATTTTTACTAAATTATCCTTATTTAATCAATCACTTTTGTGTGGTTCAAAGTCAATAATACTATTGATTTTAATAATTATGTGTATATAGGGAAATAATAACAAGTTGCTACACAAATTTAATGAATTTTCTTAGATTTAATAATTTCTTTAATTTTTGTGCCTGTTTTTTTAGAGGGTCTTATATATAGAAATGGAGGGAGTATATGAAAATGGCATGCTATAATGATATATGAATTCAAAAACATTAATTTCTATCATTAATTGGATTGTTAGTTTCTTTGTTTCACTATGTGTGGAATAGCATTAGCATATGGGAACGATTTTCTTATTTTCAAAAATAATATAACTTATCATGTTATTTATTTATTTATTTATCTTTTTGGCAAAAAAATAAAATAAAATAATATGATAGGTGAGATTGTTTTTTAACGTAAGAGATCCTTTCTCTTAACTTATAGATTCTAATTTATAACTTATAACATACTATAATTTATAGTTGTATATAGGTGTTTAGTAAATTTAGTTTATTAACTAGTTTATATTTATTAAATGACTTAAAAAAATATATAATAATTACATATGATAAATACTTTTATAAAGTAAATGTGTAATAAATAGTTTAAGAGTAAAATATAAATAAATTATTTTCATAAGTTAAATATATAAACTATTTTAAACGGTTTTTGATAAGCTACTATATTATAACTTATGAAAACTATAAGTTTGTATTTACTGAACACATTTACTAAGCAATAAGTTATAAGTTATTAATTCATAAACAAGCTATAAGATAGTGTTAGTGAACACACTCTAAGATTTTTTCAAATGTATTAAGAATATAATAATAATATATTTCTTGCATTTCTTTTTATTTGTCTTTTACAAATTAAAAAAAAAAACTAATGTTTTTATTTTTATAAAAATTACTATTATGCAATTTCCTTTTATACTTTTATTAAATTTTAGAATCATTAATAATCTATTATTATATGATAAATATATAAAATAATATATGAACATGAATATAATACAAACATACACAATAAACACTTTCTTAAAACTTTTAAGTGACAACTAAAAAAGAGCAAGTTTTTTTAAAACTAAGACAGTTAAAAAGGAAAATGTGTTATCAATTTAGTCTTTGAATAAAAATTCACCAATTTAATTCCTAAAAGGTTAAAAAATTTCTCATGAGTTAATTAGTCATATGTTTACAATCCATACAAAGTTTTTATCTTCCCTCGCTTATATGCATACTTTGCATGAAAGAGTAGGTGATAAAAAATTAATATGGGGTGTTATAAATAAATCTGGTGACAAATTTTTTAAGAACTAAATTAATGATAAATATATTTTTATGGTTCAAATATCTCTGATAGAGATAAAATGAGAAAAAATTAACTACACATTGAAAAACTAAAGTTATATATGGTCATTTTAAAAAATAAAATAAAATAAATCTACTTTTAAAAAATAAAACTCATTATAAAATTGAGGGAGTATCATATTATTTTATCTTTTTTTACACTTTTTATATTTTGTTATCTTTATTTAATTCGTTTTTTGGGCGGGGTGCTGAGTTGAAAAATGATAATCTGATGCAGTCAAACTGTGAGAAACAAAAGTTTTGATTTTATTATAATTAATTATAATTATAATTAAGTAAAAAAAGTTTACCTTTCCTCCAAGCTAAGGTTTTATCTGGTATTATAGGATTAGAAGAAAATTCCAACGTAATTACAAAAATGGTGTCCTGTAATCTGAATCTCTCAAACTAATATTTTATTATTTTGGTGTTTTCCTTGTTTTCGTCATCTGTGACACTTTTTTATTTTCTACGCTACAACTCTTCAAGTTTTTGTTGATGACAGCAATAAACATTATTTTTCATTTTCAATTTCAATAAAAAGAAACTTCAACTTCAACTACTTTAATAGTCATTGAAAACACCGTTGCCAAAATAAATTGAAAAAGGGAGATTTGGGCGGTAACTTATTTTTTTTGTTTTAATTTGACTTTGTAATTATAAAATATTTTAACTTAATTTTTTATTTTAATTTGGTCTTTTCAATTTGATCCTGTAGCTTACTTTTCTGTTTCGATTTGATCCTGTAATTTTTTGTTTTTATTTGAATTTGGTCTCGATAGAAATGACGAATTTGTTGGATAAAAAATTAGTTACAAGATGAAATTGAAACAGAAAAATATGTTAGAGAACCAAATTGAAATATTTAACCATTAAACCAAATCAAAACAGTAAAATAAGTTACAAGACCAAATTAAAATATTTAATAGTTACAAAATCAAATAAAATAAAAAAATAAATTAGGAAACCAAACTATTAATTTCAACAAAAAGGAACAAATAAGTAAAACGAGAGGTTGAATAAAAAAATCATGTGTTACTTTTATATGATATGATTCACATGTCACATTAACCTAATTAAATATTATATATGTGTTAATTAATAATGTCTATATATTTTTTTATTATTATAAAAATAAAAAATTTGCAGGGAAAAGTCCCGTTTGTGTCCTCGGATGGTATCCATCAACTTCATATCTTTATCTTCGTGCTGGCTTGTTTTCATGTCCTCTACTGCATTCTCACTATGGCTCTGGGCAGAGCAAAGGTAATTAATTAATTAATTAAAGACACAATAATTAATTAAATTTTATTTACGAAATTATATATTTCAGTTTCTGTTTGGTTGAATTGTGACTCAATAGATGAGAAGGTGGAAGCGATGGGAAGAGGAAACCAAAACACCTGAATACCAATTTTCAAACGGTTAGTTCTTTCTGTTTTTCTTCGCGTGGTTAAATATTATGGTAAATTGCAATAACTTCCTTAAGATTTAGAAAAACTATATTACACCCTAAAATTGATTAAAATTAGTACTTTATCCTATTTTGGTCAGTTAACTAGCATTTGTAGCTTGTCCATCTATCACATAAGTATTAAAAATAATTTTTAATATTAATGCAGATCCAGAACTTGCATATGTAACAAATTAGCATGACAGAAACGTTAGCAGTTTACTAATGTTTTTATCTTGTCAATTTGCTACATCAGCGTTAAAAATAGTTTTTAAAGTTAGCAAATGGACATCTTAGTAGACGTGACAGCTGAGAATAACAAAAACGTTAGTTAAGTCAACAATGAACAATCAACTATTAAAGAAAATGAGTGAAATGTTAATTTTAATAAAATTTGGAATGGAGTACAATTTCCCCAAACTTCAAGGGAGTTATTGCAATTTATCCTAAATATTATTTATTATATTCTTATTCATCTGCCTACGTTATATTACGTAATTATTAATCTTGTTTTTTCCGAATATTTTTAAATTTCTTGGTCAGAAAATAGAAAGCAATAATTACTTTTTGAATTAAAGATAGAGATAACATCAATAAAAAATTAATTAATATAACACTTTATTAAAAAATATAAATAAACGAATAAATGAGGATAATATATTTATTTATTTATTTTTTGTTTTTTATAAGTACAAATAAATTAATTAATTAATTAAGTATAAGGGATGCTGAACCTGCTATTGACAATAAAATAAAATGTCTTTTTTGTTATTGTACAGTTTTATAATTACAACAGTTGTAAATGAATACTATAATTATTATTATTTTTATGTGAAGTATATTAATTTATCTTTTATTAGGGAATAACTTATAAATATAGCTGCTTGCATTAATTAATATTGTGTGTATATGACAGATCCAGAGCGGTTCAGATTTGCGAGGGAGACATCGTTTGGGAGAAGGCATTTGAGTTTTTGGACTACAAATCCTGTCCTCATCTGGATTGTAAGCCAAAACAATTTTATATACTAGTCTCATGAAATAACTATATACTATTAGTGAATGCATATATAGTTTACCCAAAGTTCTTATAGGATTTTCTTATAATTAAAATCAGTTATAGATAAGTGTGTTCAGTGACGGATTTAAGTCTAAGAGTGCAACTTAATTAAAAATAAAAAATAAAAATAAAATAAAAAAATATTAAAAAAGGTATGTTAAAAGAGTTTAAGATAAATTATAATTTATATTTAATGGTATAATTGACTTAAAATTATAAAATTAAGAAGTTAAATATAAATATTTAAGTATAGAAAGTTTAAAAATTTAAGGTAGGGAAGCAAAATATTAAAATTTAATGGGGTTAAATATATTTTTGGGCATTAAACTCTTGCAATAATCTATTTTTAGTGCATGAACTTTAAAACGTCGATTTTTAGTCCCTAAACTTTGAAAACGTTCACTTTTAGTCATTTTGTACATTTTTTTTGACGTGGTAATCTAATTAGCTGACACGTGAATTTGATGAAGGACCTTCAATTTGTCACGTCAAAAAAAAAATGTACAGAGGGACTAAATGTAAACTTTTTGAAAGTTTAGGGACTAAAAACAATATTTTAAAGTTCAAAAATTAAAAATAAATTATTACTAAAGTTCAGTGACCAAAAATATATTTAATCATTTATAATAAGAAAATGATATTTAGTACCCTAATGACACTATTTAAGTAGCCAAATATAGTAAAAATGTATTGGAATATGTAGTTTTTTGTATTTCCGAAAGATGAAATAATATACACTTATAATTGTTTTTCTACTTGTAGTAATCTTAATTAGTGCCCTCAGAGGATCATTTATAATATTAGTCATAAATTTATCAATTTGAAAAGGTGCATTGCACCCATACATGAATCTTATGCCTTTGAGTGTGTCGACCACTTATTACTTGGATTATAATGAGGTTGTTTCAACCAAATTAATAGTCACACATTTTTTTTTGTCAAAAAGGACAAGAAATTTGAGCACAATTGCAAAAACAACCCAAGGAAAAACAGACTCAAGCTAACCGAACAAAATAAGGGATGAAAAACAAGTCCTAGAATAAAGACCCAAGAAACCAGAAACAGTTTTCACTACCCTAAAAAGTAATGACAAAACTAACTACCAAAATTGATACTAACAGGTCCCCAACCCCAAAAAGACCGTCCTCCTTCAAAGCATGTACTGAATTTGGGTTGTTTCTCTCCTAATCAAGTCCAAAACAGAATCCAGCAAGAGCATATTCCAATTGGGTGATAATCCATGGCTTGCCACAAGTTGAGCAATGGTGTGGGCTACCTGATTGACTTTTCGAAGACGATGAGAGAATGAGATATTTCAAAGTCTATGAAGCAAAACCGAATGTCAACGATAATAGCAGTATAGGCATAAAAATGTGTCTACAGCATCCAAAACCAAATTCACTCCCAATAAATTAGTAAACTTTACTATTAGAAAGAATGTTATTTTGTAATAAAAGAATAAAAAACATTTTAATAATTTAAATTTATTTTTTAAATAAAACTAAAAAAATTAAATGTAATCAACTGATTTTCTTAATATAAGTAAGTTAATTTTTTTTTTTTTTATATATATGAGTCTGGAAGGAGTAATTAATATTTATTTTCTGGGCTTATTCCTGAATATTAATTTTGCAGATTTGTTTCTTTAGGCAGTTTGTAAGGTCAGTTCCTAAAGTTGATTACTTGACTCTCAGACATGGATTTATCATGGTAATTAATTGCATTCCTTTCTTAATTATTGCTAGTTTGTTCCAGTCATGTAGCTCAGTTGGTGAGCGCATGGGGACATGCATGTGTGGGTACGAGATTCGAATCCTGATTGTACTACTTTCTTATGAATAAAAAAAAAAATTATTGCTAGTTTAATTTAGCTTGAAGTATTTTGTTCGTAAGTTACGTATAAATTCTTCTAAACACACTCTAAATTATTATTATTTTTGCTTATAAGAAAAATAATTTGGAGTTAATGGTCATTGTTTCAGGCACATTTGGCTCCTCAAAGTCAGTCGAAATTTGATTTTCGGAAATATATAAAACGATCGTTGGATGAAGATTTCAAAGTTGTTGTAGGAATCAGGTTTGTGATTTATCTCTGCAGTGTTTGGTATGAAAAATGTTTTTTAGATTGTCGAGAATGTTATTTAAATAAAAATATAAATATATTTAGTAGAATACAGAAGAAAAATTATTTTGGATTAGTAAGATTTTTGGGAATAATCTTCAGATTCAGAGGAAGTTTATTTTTAACATGTTTTTGAAAAGTAATTAAAAAGATATGTCGTATACCAAACACCCCTTAAAAATACTACTTCCGGTCCTAGTTATAAGAAAAGAAACATAACGTACGAATCTTAAGAAAATTGGTTACTTGTGTTTAATTCTTTTGATTTCATTCAAAAAGACAAGTTTTAATTACAAAAAAGTACTCAATTTCCCATTTGAATAGGTCAAATGACATTGAATATGGAAAAAAATGCTTGACATTAGTTAAAATTTGTTAATATTTTAGATAAAAAGTTTTAAATTTTCTTTGTTTATAATTAGGAATAGTTGTAGTAGGGATGAAAACAGGTCAGACCAGATTTTGGCCAAACAGGCCATGCCTATTTTATAATTGATGGAGCTAAGCCTCGCCTATTGACCTATCATAGACTCATTTTTCAGGCTAAGTCTAGCCTATTTGAAAGCCTATAAAGCCTGAAGCCTATTTATAGGCCTACTTTATCCTAAGGTCTCTAGAAAAGCCAACAATTCTATCTTAAATATGCCAACAAACTACTAAATAGGCTAATACGCATTTTTAACAAGCCTCTAAATAAGCCTAATTTATAAATATATTATAAAATTTATTATATTTACGTTTATAAAATTTATTATATATATATATATGATTTTTTGAAAAAACATAATATTCATTTATATTTATAAAATTTATAATATATATATATATTAAAATTTAATGGCCGGCTTATTAAGCTTAATAGATTTTTTTAAAGACATGTACCTAGCCTTTTTACTTAAATAGACCTTTTAAAAAGCGTAAATCTAGCCTTTTTATTAAACAGGCTAGGTCAAACCAGACTTTAAATAGGCTAGACCCTAGGCCCCTGATAGGCCGGCCAGTCTTTTTCCACCCCTAGGTGGTAGTAGTTTAGTTAACATTAACACATTTCTAAAATAATACAACAATTTTATTTTTATTTGTGGAAATAAAAAATGCAAATTAAATGCACCCTAATTGACTGCTCCAAAATACACGGATTACTTAGTTGCAATTTGCAAATTTGAAGTAATAACAGAATAATTTAAATTTTACAATTGCGTAATATATAATATATAATTGACACCTTTCTTTTTTCTGATTTTTCAGTCCTCCATTCTGGTTCTTTGCAGTGTTATTTCTCCTCTTTAACACTCACGGTAAACAAATTAATCAGTGCTTTTTCTATTAACAAGATATGTTTATTTTACATAATAAGTAATGGCAAATGGGATCTAATAATGCATTTTGCTGTATTTTTTTTTTTTGACTCATTACATATTAATATTTATGAAACTTAATTATGTGTGTGAATTATGCATGGACAGGGTGGTACTCGTATCTGTGGCTACCATTTATTCCATTGATTGTAAGCACATGCAATGCCTACTTTCTTTCTTTTTTTTTTTTCTTTTTTTTTACAGGTAGCATTTCGCAAATATGTTTGAACAGAACGGAATAGGACAGTATGTACTGTTCCACGTTTGGTACGTCAATCAAGAGAAACGAAACAGGACACTGAGACAACTCAACAGAACAGATTCCTTCCATTAAAAACACATACAGAAGACTTATCATTATTTTCATAGAGTCATTTTTTATTAACAAAATAATATATATTTAAATTCTTTAAGCCTTATATTATTTTTTTCAATCAAAAAATATTTTTTAAAAAAACTTACATAATAAAAATATATTCAACATAATTTATATTTAATAATTAATTTTAAAAATACATTTAATAATTTATATTTAATAATTTATTTTTTCCATAAATATTAATACAAAAATTAATATATTTTAAAATATTATTCAGTTATACTCATAATTTTTAAGAAAATAAATTAAAAAAATATACTATTTTATTTTTCCTTTAATTTTATACTTTCTATCGAGTAAAGTAAAATTTTATATGTATTAAAAAAAATATTTTCTATATTTTAATCCGCACTAAATAGAAGATAATAAATATAGTCCTGTTCTGTTCCATGGTTACCAAACGTGGTATATAATTCTGTTCTGTTTCATTTTGTTCTATTCTGTACCGTCGTGAAACGCTAACTTAAAATCTCATACTTATTACGTAAATCGTTCATCTTAATGACTTATACAATGCCTATTTTTAATCCACATATTCAATATCTAATTAATGAAATTAATATTTTAATGTGCACAAAATAAATAAAATGCAGATAATTCTATTAGTAGGAACGAAGCTGCAAGTGATCATAACTGAAATGGGTCTTAAAATTGAACAAAGAGGAGAAGTTCTAAAGGGTGTTCCATTGGTGCAGCCAGGTGATCACCTCTTCTGGTTTAATCGACCTACCCTTATTCTCCACCTCATTAACTTTGTCCTCTTTCAGGTAATTAATCTACTTTTTTTTTTCTCAATTAATTAATCAGTTTTTTTATATTTTATTATTTTATTATCTATTCACTTAAGCGTAGGGAAGAGATCAAATGACACCAGTGTAACTTATACAAACTCTTACACCAATTATTAGAAAATGACATAGGCCTATTTCTCCTCAAAAGCTAGCTCATAGGATGAGAATTGCCACACCCTTATAAACTCAACAATGGCCATATCACTAGCCGATGTGGGACTTCTAACACGCCCCCTCACGTTCAGCACTACACAGCTGAAGCGTAGAGGGCCCAACAAACGGATCTAGGATAGGCTCTGATATCATCTTACAATTTGGGTTTGGGGCCTTATGTTTTTTTTTCCTTTTGGATAGGCTTTGATACCATATTAGAAAATGACATAGGCCTAACTCTCCTCAAAAGCTAGCTCATAGGATGAGGATTGCCACACCTTTATAAACTCAACAATGGTCATATCACTAGCCGATGTGGGACTTCTAACACCAATTAATAACTATTTGTCTAAGATATTTTTCATGAAACTCACCGTAGAATTACAATTACTTACCATATAAATCATGTCTACAAAATTTCATATCATTCCGAATTTCCTAAACGAAAATCGTTATGAAACAAAAGGAGTAATATATACTTTCGAAATAACTACTAACTTTAGTTCACTGTTCACACACTCACTTCAAATTATAAATTTATAAATAATAATAACTATGTATTTATTTTACCTATATTTCTCCTACTATGGGAATGGCTAATTGAAGTCTCTTGCCTTATTTGAACAGAATGCTTTCCAGCTTGCTTTCTTGTCATGGTCTTCGGTACGTCATCTTATAATATTTTCTTTCAGTTACTATTTTTTATTTTAAGTTTTCAGTTTTACTAGTTATTGCTTTAGCTCTGGTTGTTGGAATTTAAACAAGAGGATTAAAATTCGATAAGTCTCCTGAACTTAGTGCATGTACATTTAAGTATCAAAACTTTTAAAGTGTGCATTTAAGTCGTATTTAGCAATAGTTTTATTAGAATTAATAATAGTTAAGAGTATTTAAGAGTGTAGTGTTGCGGTGTGTATTTGACCGATAAAAAAAAAATTAAAGATGATTAGTATTTAAGTGCGCATACATTAAAACTTCAGAACACTCCCTTCGTTTTATTTTATTTGTCATGTTTAGAACAATTTTATATTTCAAATTACTTGTTACTTTAGTAAAATAACGCGGCATTCATTTTATTCTGGTTGCTATGCTTGATTTTTTCCATTTTGTATCTCAGCTTCAATTTGGGATTAAATCATGTTTCCATTCACATACGGAGGATATAGTGATCAGAATTGCAATGGGGTGAATCTAATTTTATTCATTATTAACTTTATTTACAACTTTAACAATATTATGTTAATCTTAATAATGCATGCATTAACATGGATAATTTTTTCAGGGTCCTCATTCAAATCCTCTGCAGCTATGTTACTCTTCCTCTCTATGCTCTAGTGACACAGGTAATTTAATTTAATTAATTAATTAAATAATTTGTTTTTATATTCATTTGAAAATCAGTTTATTTTAATTAATGTACTTCCTCAATTGCATGAAAGAATATGAATAAACTAAATATCTATTAAGAGTGAAATATCAATAAAAAAAAACTATTGATTAATTGAAAAATTGAATGTGGGTGTAACAGATGGGTTCCACAATGAAGCCAACAATCTTCAACGAAAGAGTAGCAGTGGCTCTAAAGAACTGGCACCAAACTGCAAAAAATAACATAAAACAGAATCTCATCGGGTCATTACCAATGACCCCTATGTCAAGTAGACCGACAACACCGAGCCACCCAATGTCCCCGGTTCACCTTTTACGCTACTACCGCTCCGAACTTGACAGCTTCCCTACGTCTCCGAGAAGATCCGATGTCGACGCGGAGGACACCGATTCCCCTTCCCCTTCCACTTCGCACCATCACGAAATGGAAATGGGTTACTTGTCACGTCATCAAGAAAATGTTGAGGATAATAATAACTCAAGCCACCATGAGATTGTTGTGCATAGCAAGGAGTTTTCGTTTGATAAAAGAATTATAAATACATAAAATAAATAAATAAATAAAATGACCCGAGAAAAGGGAACGATGGTGATGGTAAAATTAATATGACAGCAAGAAATTTGGATTGGTTGATTTTGTTAAATTTTGTTGACTGTGTTTTGTTTGTATAAATAGATATGTGTTTGGTTTTATAGTGGTAAAATTGATTTTGAGTAAAATTAGCTTTTGATTTGAATATGGAATGGAGGCAAGTCTCCAAAGTTTGTAAATTTGAAATGTTGAAGATTCCTTTTAATTTGTAATAAATTTATCTAAACAATGGAGAATATCATTAGGTTGCTTTGTTTCCAGTTTACGATCATTAGAAAATCTTTTTTGTTGTAGTTTAGGCCACTACAAAAATGTGTTGTATTAGCGGCAAGAAATATGCATCAGCCACGACATCGACGCTAATTGTGTTGGAAGGTCCGACGCAAAGTCGTCGCAAAACAGGCTACGCCAGGCGCCAAATTTTAGCGTCAAAAAATTGAGATAAAATAAATAAAAATTAAAAAAATTGCATCAACTTTTGAACTTTAGCGTCGGCCTAGACCGACACAAAATTAGTGTAGGCCAAGAATAATGAAAAAAAGAAATTAAAAAAAGGAAAAATGGCGGTATTTTTGCAATTTAGTGTCGGCCTGGACCACCGCAAAATTAGCGTTGGCCTAGACTGACACAAAAAGAGAAAGTTTTTTTTAAAAAGGAAAAAGGCGTTATTTTTTCAATTTATTAGCTTCGGCTTGGACCGACGCAAAATTACTGTCGGCTAGGACCAATGCAAAAAAGGAATTAAAAAAAAGGAAAAAATGTCCTTTATGAGTACTTATTAGTGTCGGCATGGCCAATGCAAAGACTTACTTTTGTGGACGCTAACTTAAAGGACAAACAAAACTGACACTTGCCAGCATTAGCGGCGACCTGATTGATGCAAAAAGTTATCTTTTCAGACGAAAAATAGACATTTTTGGCATGTTTGCGTCGGCCAGTTAGCGTAGGCTGGCCGACGCAAATTACCAGGATAGCCATTCGCGCATTAATCATTTCTACCTTATTTCATTTTCTTTTCAAAAAATAAATTCTCACTCTCTTATCCTCTCTCACTATCTTATCCTCTTTCACTCTCTTATCCTCACATAAAATTCTTCCTCTCTCCCACATAAACTCCTTCTCTCCCTCTCTTCCAATACCGCTGAGGCCACTGCCACCCTTGTGCACCGCCACCACCCACCATTGCGCCGCCACCACCACTCTTCATCTCTCCATTTTTTTCATTCCTTCACTCAAACTCCTCCATTTTTTTCAACTCTTCTTCTCTATTTTTATTCATTTCTTGTCCATCCAAGTAGTTAAGGTTTGTTTCTAATCCTATTTTAATTTTAGGTTGATTTTATGATTAATTCGTTGATGAACAAGAATTTGAGTATATTTTATGATTAATTTGATGAACAAGAATTTGAGTAGTTGAAAAAGTAACATTAGATAAATTTTGTGTTTAAATATATCTAGAATTTAGATTACTTAAGTTTAGAGTAGATTGAAAATTTTGTAATTAATTAAGCTTTTTTACCTAATGTTAATGTAGTATAATTGGAAAGGTAATAATGATTTATGTTAATTTAGCTCATAAAGAAGGTTATAATTATGCTAATTTAGAATTAGCAGGTTGCAGATTTTGTAATTAATTAAGTTTTTAGCTTAATGAGTATGTAGTATAATTAGAATTGTAATAATGATTTATGTTAATTTAATTCTTAAAGAAGGTTATGATTATGCTAATTTAGAATTAGAAGATTGCAAATTTTGTAATTAATTAAGTTTAGGGTTTAGAATTAGTATATTGCAAATTTTGTAATTAATTAATCTATGTTGGATATTTTGTTGGTAAGTTTGATTGTATATTACGTTAGATATTTTGAATGTTATGTAGGATATCTTTGTATGTTATGTTGTATGTTTTGTATGTTATGTTGGATAGTTGAGATACCAAATATTTTTCGATATTTGATAATTATTATTTGTGGATTAGTTTGTAATATTTAATTAATTACTATTTAATTACTATGTTCAGGTATATTTTAAAATGGTAATCCAATTCTTTATAAAAAAATGTCTTATTAATTAGCGAGGGCTTTTCACCTTAGCTAATTTACATTCACATTTGCGTAGACTTTTGGCCTTGGCAAAGTTGCGTTTAGATTAGCGCGGGCTTCTGGACCTCACTAATTTGCGTGGGCCTTTGGCCCTCACAAATTTGCATCGGCTTCGCGTCCACTCTTGCACACACATCAGCTGCACATTTTACGAGGGCTTAGACCTCGCTAAATTTTAGCTTTTGCCCTGTGGCCGACGCTAAGCCAACGCTAATCTTAATTTAGCGAGGGCTCATTGTTGTACCAATTTTTGTAGTGGGCCAGTTTTTGTGTCCAAACGCAAGTTCCAAGTGTCCTAACACGTCGAGGCAGTGTTTCATGGTCATTTTTGCATCTTGACACAAATTCCGAGTGTCTTGACGCGCTCATACAGCAACTAAAAGCTAGTTTGTGCGTCCTAACGCAAAGCTCTGTGCGTCCTAACGTGCCTGTTGCATTTCTTTTGCGTTTTTTCTTCTATTTCATCTAAATACTCTCGTGTAAGGTTTAGTAAGGAAATTTGGAAGGAATATAATTTAGTTTTGGAGAGGTTCTCTCTTGTGTTGAGTCTCTTATCTAGGAGCTTTGAGAATTCAGTTGTGATTCTCATCAATGGTTCTAATTGTTGTGTTTGTTTTTAATTGATTTTAATTGTTGTGTTGTTCTAAGTTTCTTATCATCAATCTTAGGAACAATATGGTGAAATCTCACATTCTTATCTCTAATTCTTGGATTAGAGGGGCAAATTCTTCCATCTTCATATATCTTTCGCTTTTCTACTTTGATTTTCGTACTTAATTTCATTCGTTCTTGATTCTTGAAGCCTCAATGAAGCTAGATCGACAATCTGCCTTCATCATTTGGTATAATTGAGCCTAGGGCTTCTTTGAGGTACTTATTTGATTTCTACCCAATTCTTGTTCAATTCTCGTGAATTCTTAGTTCTAGTGGCTGGGACAAAGTTGCTTCAACATCAATTGTGTTAGATTTGTTGGAATTTGTTTGAATTGGTGGTTCTTCATTTATACTCCGCTTTGCGCAAAATTTTGCAGAGATTTTGTATTCTATTTTCTTCTGATTCTGCATGATCCGTTGAGAAATTTTGAAATTGGAGTTTAAATTTGGATCTTACATGATTGAAAACCTTAGGAACTAAAAAGTTTATGCACATGTGTTCATATGTGTTCTTGATGTTCAATGCTTGATTCTTGATTTTTTGGTGTTTGAAATCCAAAATCTAAGTTGATATCAATTTTGTATGTGTTATTGTGCACAAAACCTATCAACTTGAGTCATTTTGCTGAAATTTTGTTTATAGGATCATTGCTCCACATAGTGCACACTAGGTGTTCAATAAAAATGCCTAAGTGAGTTTTTCTTTGTGTTTCTTTAATTTTTTTATGTCTTCCATTGTTTCTTACTTGTTTCCATTAGTTTCATTGATAATCATCATATTTGTGTTGTTTTGTCTCACATCACTCTTGTTGGCTAGACTCCTATCATCTTAATTGTTAAGCTCCATTATTACACTATTAATTTACATTTTTTTTCACATTTTGTGTTAAGTGTGATTTTGTGTGACTTAGAGTGAAAGAAAAGAAAAAAAAAAGTATTGGACCAAAGCAAAAGAAAATAGAAAGTACAAAAAACAAAAGAAAGAATAGAAAAGTGAGAAGAAAAAGGCAATTATATACACTATAAAAAGCCTAGAATTAAAAACAAAAAATAATGAAAAGGTATAGAAATGAAAAGAAAGTTCATACATAGTTGCTTACTTACACTTTCTTTGTCACATTCATTTGTTCATATCCACTCATACACACTTTATGATACATTACATACATCTTTTTTGTTGGTGTTCTTGGATTGCTTGACTTGTGGTCTTTAGGTTTCTATTTGTCTAGCTAGCTTCCTTATTTTCATTGACATTGCCTTGTCGTCCTAACACGTCATTCTCTATGTCATTGTCACATTCTTGTTTATTCCATTTTGAGTTTGCTATTCATTTGATAGACTCGAATCCAGGGGCGGAGCTAGATAGTTTTTGAAGGGGGAGGGGGGGGGGCAAATACAAGTATTAAAATTAAAAAAAATTAACAAAATTAAAAGATTAAACATAACCAATAGTCACAAGGTTTGAAAGGATTATGACTAGTATAAAATGTAAATTAAAGTAGCAAAAGATGAAGCTAAGTACCTAACCATGGTCATTCAAGAAAGTTGAGCTCGACAACGTTTTATAAAGTCAAACTCATCAATGATTGACTCTGTACTAAAATGGATAGCAATGTCCTTTTCGATGTAGACCACTAAACTATCCGCAAGAAACTCATCATCCATTTTGTTTCGAAGTCTTGTTTTCACAATTTTCATCGCCAAAAAGGCTCTCTTTGAAGTTGCTGTAGAGAATGGAAGTGTCAAAATAAGGCGAATAAGCCTATCAATCAAGTGATAATGTTTTGCCTTTCCAGTTTCTACTAACTTATGACACAGTTCAAAAAGTGTTGCTATCTCTTGAAAACTTTGATTGTGAAGTATATCATGCATATAATGTCTCAATTGTAACCTCAAATGAAGTCTCTCATGCTCAGTGAAATCATGAGGATAAAAACATTCCGCTAGCCTACAAATATCAATTAACAAAATAATATCAATTAAAAAATAATTTAATCTCAAATGAAATCTTTCTCGGTAAATGAATTCATTTAAAAAATGGTATTTACCTGCAAATATAATCAATGTTGAATGCCTTGTAATTGATGCTAGGGTCCAAAGCTACACTCAATTTCAAAAGTTCTAGAGTTTGCTCATTGAATCTTGAGTTCAATTCTTGTATTTTAGAATCAATTGCAACTAAGAAAATATCAATTCGATAGTGATGTTCAACAGTTATGTTTGGTTGACGAGAACAATCTCTCCCCAAGATATATTGTGCACCCATATCAGGAATGTCTATTTGATGCGTTTGACAAAAGTTTCTCACATTCTTTAGTAAATTAGGCCAACCATCATTTCGCAAATTTTGAAGGAGTGATTTTGTAGTAAAAACAAGCTTGGTTGCATTTAAAATATCTTGAGAGTGTGATTGCAATGCTTGACAAAGGCTATTAGTCATTTCCATGATCTCCAACATCAAGTGTAATATGAAAATAAACTCAAATAATGATAATAGTTTCATAGCTGCAGAAGCATCACCTCTTCGAGAATAATTGGCCACTTCATCGATAATATTAATAAGAACAATGCAGATTGCATCATACATATTCATTAGGCTATAAATAGAATTTTAATGACAGCTCCATCTAGTATCTCCTGCTCTTTGTAGAGTGCCCACTTGATTCAACCCTATACCTGTTTCAAGTTCATTGTTGGCAATCATATTTTCTATATTAGATGCTTGAGCAACCTATAATTGGTCGTGTCTTTTAAAAGAAGCACTCACAATATTTACAATAGAATTTAGCTGTGTAAAAAACTCATGAATATGTACAACTTCTCTAGATGCTGAAACCAATGTTAATTGTAATTTGTGAGAAAAACAATGCACATAATATGCATATGGACAATCACTAAGCACCAAAGCTTGTAACCCATTCCACTCACCATGCATATTACTAGGACCATCATATCCTTGACCTCGAATATTTTCAACTTGAAGATTATAATGTGAAAGAATAGACATTAGCTCTGTCTTCAGGGTCATTGCAGTAATATTACCAACATGGACAATATCAAAAAATCGCTCTCGAACAAGACCATCACCATCAACAAACCTCAAGATAATAGCCATTTGCTCTTTTTTTTGACTCATCTCGAGTTTCATCAATAATGATGCAAAACTTAGCATTTGCTATCTCTTCTCAAATTGCATTCCTCACCATATTAGCCAGAATGTGAAAAATCTCCTTTTGAACATCATTGGATGTGTATTTAGCAACCTGTGGAGCATTCTCTAAAATAACCTTGTTCACTTTGTCAATGTAAGATCCTAACAATTTAAGCATTTTAATGAAGTTTCCTCTATTTTTTGAGGATGTACTTTCATCATGCCCTCTAAATGCACAAACTTGAAATGCTAACCATATAACACAATCAACAGAAGCTTTAAGTCTAAGTCGACTATTCTCAATGTCTTTTGATGTTTGCTTCCTAATGATTCTATCAATATGTTGTGATTTTGTCAACATAGCATCACAAGATTGAACAACAATATTATGCAGAGAATTCGGTTTTCTTCCAACATGATTTAAAAGCGGACAATCTTCTTCACTATTTACCTTCTTCCAAGTTTTAAAACCTTTTTCAACAAAAGCATTTGAACCTGGACGATTGGAAGCCTTTTTACCAAAAAGATAACATGGTAAGAAAAATATGGCATCTTTCTCAAGAGAATATTCTAACCAAGATGGAAATAATTAAAACCAAGAAGCTTGAAAACGATGTGGACGATCATCATTTGATAAACGATACGTCTTAAGAATTGGTTGGCATGACCCACATTTAAGATAAGCATGACAAATTTCATCACTTTGATTTGCAGGAAACTCCCATATCATCGACCGCAACCCAGGAACTAGTTCAATATGGAAATTGTCCATTTCTTCAGGTAGAAGTCTTGGGCATTTTAGATCACATTGCTCTTGTTCGTGAGGTGAATCATTGAGGTTGGATGCCTTAACTTTTGAAGAATCACTTATGACTTTAGTATCTTTTCTCTTAAAAAAATTGTCAATTGTTTTCATCTTACTCATACCTAAAATAAATCAGTTAAGAAATTATCATGTATGCAAGAACTACTTAAAAATCGCTACTAAAATAAAGAATAATTAAAATAACTTAGACTATCAAATAAATAAATAGCCATAGTCAGATTTAGCTATAAACAAGTAAAATGATGTTTTAATGAAGCCACTGAAATTTAGAGTTAGCTCAATTTGGGGGGTTTACATGCTTATGTTTTAGATTTTCTTTGCCGTAAAACATATATTATACGTTATTCATCAATAATATTATGTGTATCTTATTTGAAAGTTAAAATCATATATTCATGAATTAAAATAAAACTTTTCTAATTCCAACAATAATCCTCTTCTGGCTCTTCATCGTGAGGTGAGGGAAAACAGTCAAAACAGTAAATAAAAATTGGGATTATTAAATAAGGAAAAGAAAAACTAACAAGTGCCAATATTTATGTATAGTGCAACTAATAGCTTCAATTAAAAAACTTACTTGCCTTGTTTTAAGGCTTTGTGGTCCTTTCGTCCCTGTTCGGTTTCTTGTTCTTTAGCAGCAACAAATGTTAAGGTTTTGTGGTTTCAAAACTCAGAAAGAAAGAGAGAGAAGAAGGATGATGAGAAAAACAAAAGTGCAAAACGTATAGAAGAAGCTAAAAGAAGTATTTGTCATATTTGTGTCATTGTGTGTAAGAGTTAGGAGAGAGAGATTTATTAATTTTTTAAGTTGGAGTGGGACCAATGAAACAAGGAAAGTAACACTGTGAATTTTTAAAAATAAAATAGAGATAAAGTAAAATAGAAGTTGGGGGGGGGGGCATCAAGTAATTTTATGGGGGGCTACAAGTAGTACTATATGTAATGTAACAAAAAAATAATTTTTTTTTGGGTGGCCACTGCCACCACACAACAATGAGACCCTCCGCCCCTGAGTCATCATTTGTTGCTTGTATTTTGTGACTTCTTTGTTTTGTCTTTTGAGTTTTCTATCTTTTATTTGTTGCTGAGTTCTTATGTTTCCAACATCGTGGTACCATCATGATTGAAAAATTAGATGAGCTTTTGCATTCTTTTAGCTCTTTGTTAAGACTCTCACATACAAGAGGGGAAAAGTGGTAAAAGAGAAGAGCGTTTCATTATGGAAAAAAGTCTTGAAAGAGTGAAACACGAGTATTTTTCTTTCCTTTTTTTTGAGTGAAACACTTGGTGAGGGTGTGCATTTTGGTGAGTTCTTTAGCTAGTTTTATTTTTCAATTTTGATTTCTTGTATATTTTTCTTATTTTTGGTTTAGCTTTGGCCACTTGGCTATATAGGTTTTTCTTTGACCTCTTTGTATTTTTCAATAACACTTGTAGTTTGTGGTTTGTATATCTTCTAGTCATTGTAACCATGGAAGCTTTGGCTAGTCACATGAAAAAAATGATTGATAGAAGTTTTAAAAGAGCCTTTGCAAACCATGCAAGGAAAAGATCTGTGTCATGCTTGTGATTCTCCAGGAAGAGAGGCAAGAGCCCAACCTACATTTGGAAGAGGTAACCCTATTCCTTATTCTCATGCTTATGATCATAAACATGTGTTGAGTCTTGGATGAAATAGATTTGAGTTTTGGAGAGGTTCTCTATTGTGTTGAGTCTCTTAGCTAAAAGAGTTTGAGAATTCAATTGTGATTCTCATCAATGGTACCAAATATTATTGTGGAGGATCCACAAGAACTTATCAACAATTGGTTCCAATTGTTTTGGCTATTTAAGTTTCTTATCATTGATCTTAGGATCAATGTGGTGAAACCTCATATTTTTATATCTAATTCTTCCATCTTCTCATCTCTTCTGCTTTTTTACTTTGACTTTCGTTCTTAATTTCATTTCTTCTTGATTCTTGAAGCCTCAATGAAGCTAGATCCACAGTTACCCTTCATCAGTTTTGAAGCAACATGGTTTTTGTTTCAATTCATTCACCTTATTAACTACTAGTATAGGTGTTACTTAAATATATATGCTTTGTGTATTTAAGAATTCCATTAGTTTGTTTGGGCTTTATTATATGGATACCCCTTGTGGGTCCTTTGTACATTGTATCAGAAATAATATGATTGTTATTAAGTAAATGGGCTTTACCCTTCAAAAATCCTTTATGGTAATCAAAGAGCCATAGGGTTAGAAATTTTTTGGGTATTTTTTTTCTTCTCGTTATGCATTGCACGCCTGCACCGCTCACTCTTCTAGGTTTCTTATTTTCTTCTCCCTTTTCCGTGTGCTTTCAACTACGTTTCTTAGGTCCTCCATGGCTACAACTGAAAACCCAATGCTTTCAGCTTCAACAAGTTTGACGACTCTCAAAATCTTTCATCCCCTTTCTTCCTTAATCCTAGAGAAAACCCTAGTTCGATTGTTGCTTCTTGTGTTATTGAAGGCACGACCAATTATATTTCAAGAATTTGCATTGGCAAATCGACCAAGAATTTAGCGAGCAAAAACTTTGTCGCTAATCTGTCACAAATTAAGAAAGCAGTGACACATAAGCGAGGGAAAGTAAATTCCTTGTGCAAGTCATAAATGTTTTTTTTAAAGATTTGGCGAGGGATTTGTGACACGTTTTAGTGACAAAAAAACCTTAAACCAATGCCATTACCGGTTGAGCAATTAGATGGATACAATTAGAAAGACAATTACATGAACAATTTTATAGGGAAGAAGTGAGGATAACCATCATTGACTTAGCCAATACAAAAAGAAGGCATAATGAGTGAATTGATCAATAACAATCCAGATTTAGGCAATTAAAGTCTAGCTGTTCAACTCACATTCCAGAATTGGAATTAATCAAAATGACAACCAATGGCCTTGACTATCATGTCAATAAAAGGTCCTTGACCTTCATATTATTGACATGGCACAATTGGCTGGTAGGGTCAGACAAATTGAAAATTTATTTTATGAGAAATTGTTTGGCAAAAAGATTGTCAGAAAAGAGAAAGTGGCCTATCTTAATATAAATGACTATAGAGTCATAATCATCCTATGAGGAAGAAGAGAGTGAGATTCACGTTGCTAAATTGAAACCAGGACCACCTTATGTCTGTATAGCATTAAGTCCTAGTATTAGTAAAAAAAAAAAGTAAAATTAATGCTTGGAGTCAAAAGGTCAATGGTTTTGGTATTATCAAAGCTAACATGATTTTTGATGGTTTACTAAAAGATAAACAAATATCTCTCTCTGCAAGTAAAAAATTCATGACTCCTGAACAACTGAAAGGTTGAAAATATTGTAAATTTCACAATAAAGTTGTTCATACTACTAACAGTTATATACGTTCCAGGGATATAATCCAGCAAGCCATTATAGATGGCAGACACAAGTTTGAGGAGAAGAAAGCACTAATGAAAGTGGACTTTGACCTGTTACCTCCAGAGGCTAATTATGTGGAGCCTACCTCTTTTGAAATCAACATGGTCAACATCTCAGAGTCAAATATACCCATTGACATGGACTATGTGCTGGATCGGTTTGATATGTACCAGAAAGAAATCTATTGTCAGCGAAGGAATCCCTGATTATTGACTTCCTCGGAAGGAAGAAGAGAGAGAGAAATCGTGTTTCTCTTTGACCATGATGTAGTGTCTTTTATGATTGATTGAGGTTGTACTCGATCAAATAGAATGATAAAAATATAGCACTAGGAAGTGACTCATAGGTCGTTTCCTAAGGACCATCAATTCCAAACTAAGATTCAAACACATAGTAACACGAACACAAGAAAAAGGGGCGGGGTTGATAGAATAGAAACAAAATAAAGAAAACACAAATTAACAAACTAAAAACATCAAAAGAAATGTGATTAACCCTCTTGTTCAATTGCAATAAAATCAAACATTGGTCACAAAATATTATTCAATTCATTCAAATCCCTAGCTCAACTGAATTGACTAACTAAGCAAAAATCAACTCGGATTTTTTTACTTCCAAAGCCAAAGAGAAATCAATCAAGGAAGGTTAGTGACTAAGCGTCCCTAATTACTCCTGACTCAACCAATTAAACCAAGCAATAGAGATTGGTGATTAAGAATCCCCAATTATTCTCAAATTGATTACTAACAACTAAAAATCATTGAGCTCACACAAAATTAAGCATTTCATATCATCAACTAATTCCTAATCACGTAGAATTAAACAAACTATGAATAGAGCTTTCGCTCAACAACAAAACCTAAGGCTATTAAGCATGAACCCTAGAATTTGAAATTAAACCAAAACCCGTGGAAGCATATTCACATTCAAGCAACAAAACAATAAGATTAAGCATACAAATTGCAATATTGCTCAAACACAAACTAACAAGAGATTAAAAGATGAATAAGATTTTGAAATTAGAAACCAAAGTTATAACATAAACCTCAAGATTTTCATTGCAATATCCTAAGAAGATTAATTCAAGGACCTAATTCTTGGAAAGAAGAAAATAAAAATAAAAGAAAAAAATAAAAAAGAATAAGAAAGGGAGAGAAAGAAGGAAGTGAGGCGTTGTAATTGGAGAAAAAGGAGTGAAGAATTCGCCTCCTCCTTTCTTCCTCAGTATATCTAGGGGTGGCAAAATGGGCCAGCCTAGCCCGTTTGGCCCGCGGATCGCTTAGCTTTCCAAAAAGCAGGTTGCCAAGGGTTCACGAGCTCATTTTGTTAGTCTGGCCTGTTTGTTTAAAAATTAGGCGGGCTGCGGCCGGCTGCCATACTAATTAAAAAAAAATCTAGACATTAAAAATCTAGCCATACGCCTAAGTTTTTTTTTATATATATATATTTTTTTTTGAAACTTTTTTTTGTTAGGCTTTATTATTTTTTTTTCAAAAAAAACTCCAACTGCAACCATTAATTTCTTTTTAAAAAAAAGAGACACTAGCTTGGCGGGTCAGCCCGGCTTGTCACATTTGGAGCCCGACAGGCTGGTGGGTTAGGTGGGGCGGGCCACATAAGTTGGCGGGACAAAATGGTGAAAGGGATTAGCACCATCCTTATTAGGAGTGACACCATCCTTTTTAATATATAGATTTATGATTCTTATATATAAAGGGGTGGTGGGACTTCCAAAATTGGGTGGTCTCAATCCCCTCTCACCGACAAAATTTCTGACCCAGCCTGCATATTTTTGAAGGCTAACAGGTCGGCCCGACGGACCTAGCCCATTTTTCAATCCCTATGTATATCCTTCTCACATGTTTTCTCCACCTCTCATTCGCTGCTTCCTCCTCCTTGCAAACCCTTGGCCTCTTCTATTACATACTAGCTTTTGACCCGTGCATTCGCACGGGTCTACATCGTTACGTGTTTGTGAGGTTGTGAATATATTTTATAATTTTACAACGAATATAAATTAAAACTTATAAATGAGATTGATTATATTTTAACAAAGTAACATTGAAAAGCTAATGACTCCACTGCTCCATCCCTATTCAATTGAAAATATAAGGTGACTCCAAAAATTATTAGCACAATTGCTAATGGACCTAATTATATAAAGAGAGATTAATAATACAATAAATCGCATATTACACAAAATATTTGTTGTTCATTTGCAAAAGCATAGCGCTTCATAGTTCTGACAAGGAAAGTTCTAATAGACTTGAATTCCTAGTTACAGGTTTGAGTCACTTGGAATTTCATTTGCAAAAATTAAAGCTGATGCTTCATGCTTAGAGCATGGAGGTCATGACCTCCAATCTGGCCTCTGGTGCGGTGGTATGAGTCCTCCGGCCACTCACCTGGCAGTGAGGGGGGGTAACTGCAAGCACTCCAACAGTCAAGTCAGTAAGGTCTTACAGTGTGAGAATCCTAGATATCATATAGTAATGAATACGTACCAAATGAAGATGGATCACCAGTATTTATAGAGCTATTAGGGCTACTAAAATCAAACCTGTCACTGTTATACTTCCGTGAATTGCGGCGGTAAGTACGGATCTGTAATTGACCCCACGTTGGGTGGTACTCCTCAAGCTCCAAGTCGGGTGTCCATGTCGTCGGGGTCCCGACATGGTACCAACGGCTTGAGCCACCCTCCGTGGGACTTGCACGTGCTTCTGCTGCGGGTTAGGTTCATAACAGTTATCCCAAAGTCTATGGTATGTCGTGAGCCATGCCATTGACTTCTGATACTGACATGATTTGGCGACATGTAGCCCTTTCAAGTCGTTTTCGTTTGGATTCTCTCGTCAGTTTTTGTTTTGACACGTGTCTTTGTTGGATTTGTCGTGACCCTTCATGGGCTGCGCCCATCATTATTCAATCACATCAAGCCTGTGTGCATTAAATGCACCCTAGGCCGTTACTTTTCTTCACGCTTCGTCTTCACTTTCTCCCTCTATAAATATTCTCTCACTTAACCTGAAAACTCTTCTCTGCCTCCAAGTTTTCTCTGCATATTCTCTCTCGATTTCGCTGTCAACTCCTTCCTTCATTCGCTGTTTTCCAGGCATCCTCGGTCTTCTCTTCCTCAACATTGCTAGGTATCTTCCTAAATTTTCTGTTCGTTTTCTCTGTGTGCTTTCTTTCTTTGTTTTTATGGAAATGTCAACTCCTGAGAGACCCACTAATTGTCCCCCAAAAGAAAGTCTCTCTGGGGAAGTTGGGGATTTCGTCAGTTCTCCTTCTAGACCCGAAATCAGTGATGGCAGTGGTCACCACATCCCCACTCCCCCTTCAACCTCTGGTTCTGACATTGAACCTCTTTTTGAAGCCTTTGGGGAGTTCATCCCCAACGTCCCCCAAACTATTCCTTTCTCAAGGGCCCCTTTTTCTCAATCTGTTGCCCCCATACCCTTAAGGTATGGGGTTTGTAAATATGAATATGACGCATCGTCCGAGGGTAGTGATAATGTCATAACATCTAGGTTATAACTTCCCGTGCCTTTCATAATTTGCTCCTCATCTGAATCTTCTAGTTTTACTTCTTCTAATAGTTCTACTAAATCTTCTGACTCTAACTCTTCTGACCCTCTTTTTTTACCTCCAATTTCTATTGTAGAACCCATGTCGGCTCCGTCTCCCATGTCGGGCTCAGAGTTGCCCTCGACTTCAGCCCCTGCCCAAGCTATCCATAAGCCATCTAGGAGCAAGGCGCTAGAGCGTCGTCGCAAGACAATTGAAGAATGGTACGGCCCATCCAAGAAGGCCGCCATAATTAAAGTCCCCAAAAAAATTCAAGGTACCCGAGAGGTGAAGAGGATGTTTTGGATTGACCACGAAATCCTGCAAATTCCCTCCGGGCTGACCTCCACGCTGAAGTTCCACGTCGCGGAGGTTGAATTTAGGGGCACCATGCATTTCCCTGGGGCCACACCAGAAGAAGACATTCCCTCTGGTCCGGTCACGCTGTACAAGGCTGAACGCGTTGATCCCAAAGAGCGCATTGGGTCCTGCCCCCGGAAAGCAGCGCCGAACTTTGTGATGGTATACGAATGTTTCTTCCGCGACATTGGGCTGCACTTCCCCTTTTCAATCTTTCAAGTCGAGATCCTCAACCGACTTGAAGTAGCACCTTCTCAACTCCATCCAAACGCTTGGGGATTTATTAACGCGTTTGAGATATTTTGCTGGGCAAACAACTTGGAGGTCTCCAGCAACCTTTTTCTATATCTTTTCACGCCCTACCATCTCGTCGACTTTAGCTTCATCTCGTTTTGCCAGAGGAAGGACCACGCCTTCTTCAAGCTATATGACGACTCTTTTCCCTTGTTCAAAGATGCTTACTTCAAAGTGTCCTATGTCGGGGAGGACTATCCCTTCTGGACGGGTACAGAGGGGTCACCTCTGTTTCCCCTTTATTTGTCTTATGAGCACTACTTGCGTGAGCCGAGAGCTATGTGACCGGCTAAGGCTCGTTGCTTGACTCCGACCTCGCCATTATTGCTGGTCTCCGCGAGTTCAACAAACAACACGGCCTTGTGAAATGAAAGGACGTTATCAAGGCTCGTTGCATTAGCCGTGTTGATACTCTAGGTAATGCCGCCTTTATCTTTTTATTATTACTTTCCTAGTCCTCATGTCGCTACTTCTCTGCTCTTACTTGCATTATTTCTATAGGTCATAGTATATTAACCATTGTGTTGGGTTTGTCCTCAGGTGCTTTCATGTCTGGATATGCCCAGATAATGAAAAAGAAAGGTGCTATGACCAAGAAGGGGAAGAAGGAGACCCCTGCTCAGAAATTGGTGCGTGAGCTGCTTATTGACCACGAGGTCCAGTCCTCGGGGATTTCCCAAGACCCGGCTACTACCACTGCCGATGTCGCCGGTCGCTGCCTCTCCAGGGTTGGAGGCCATCCAACCCCCTCCTTAGAACGAGATATCAATCTTGGACGACGAGGAGGCGGAGACCATTGACATTGCATTGAAACGGAAAAGAGGTTAGTTGTCTAATGCTTATGTCGCGATCATCTCGTTTTTCTTGCCCCTCAAGTTTTGATATTACTAAGTCTCTAATCCTGCTCGTTTCAATTTGTACAGGACCCGCCCCTGCCACGGGATCATCTTCTTCTTCCCAATGGGAAGGCTTCCAAGCCCCCATTGTTTCTTTCCATCATGGGGAGTTCTTTAAGGATCTCCCTCGCCCCGTATTGAAGGTATATTATGTTTCTCTTGCCCTATATAATACTTATGTCGAGAGGTACTTTGTTTTCTACCTTTGCATACGATACTGATGTCGCTTTTCATTTCGCAGGATAATGTCGGGGAAGCTCTGGGTTGGATGTCTTGCCAATCCGCTCTGCTGAAGTTCTTTCATGAAGAACTAGAGAGACCTAACCCTGTGGCCGACTTGGAGCAAAAGCTGCAGGCCACCAAAGCCGCTGCAGAGAAGCAAATTCAGGCTCTCACCAAAGAGTGGGACACGCTGAAAGCTTCACAGGCTGAGCTCAGGGCTGAGATTTCTACAACGGCCTCCAACTTTGACCAATTGAAGTTGGAGAATGCTAAGTTCTCCGAAGAGAAGAAACAAATTCAAGTCGCCCTTTCAAAATCTCAAGAGGAAGCGACTTCATTTAGCCAGGAGAATAATCTTCTTGCCCGGGTTAGAGATCAGCTGTCCGCGGACAAGGCTTCTTTGGAGGTTGACAACGATAAGCTGAGAGCCGAGATTAAGGAGCAGAGTCATCTGATCTCCAGTGGCGGGTACATGGCCTTCGCCAGTTGCCTGAAAAAAGTGGAGTTCTTGAACCCCGGGGTCCAACTCACTTTTAAGGGGGTTCATCCGCTTCACGGGGTAGAGGGAGGTCAGCTTTTGGACTATGACAACGACCCCCCTACCCAGGTCAACCTTGACGACCCCGAGTTGGAGGCTTTTGATCCTCACGCTGATTACTCAATGTCACCAACTCCGGCTGAAGATGAAGATGCCGCCCGTACTGAGCCTTAAAGCTCATTTTGTAATATTTAGGTTTATTTTTGTTTCAATAAACAATTTACTGGTATACTAGCCAGACTTCTTTTTGTAATACTCGACTTTTAATGATATTTCTTTGTTTCTCTATCTCCATAGCAATTTCTATCTCGTAATTTTAACATGCCATTGTGTCTATAACGTGTAACTTATGCTTTGCATGTCTTGTCGATGGGACTTTCAATCCCTTAGAAATATTTAAGGTTCGTAACCATACCATTGCGGCATGTCGCCCTTTTGGAATCTCTGATCCTGACGGAGTACTTCAAGGCCTGTGGCCAATTTGGGGCGTGTCGCCCTAATGGGATCTTTGATCCTGATGAAGTGCTTCAAAGCCCGTGGCCTATCTCATTGGGGTGTGTCGCCCTATTGGGATCTTTGATCTTGGTGAAGTACTTCAAGGCCTGTGGCCTATTTGGGGCATGTCGCCCTATTGGGATCTGTGATCCTGGTGAAGTACTTCAAGGCTTGTGGCCTGTTTAGGGCGTGTCGCCTTATTGGGATCTTTGATCCTGATGAAGTACTTCAAGGCCTGTGGCCAATTTGGGGCGTGTCGCCCTATTGGGATCTTTGATCCTGATGAAGTACTTCAAGGCCTATGGCCTATGTCGTTGGTGCGCGTCGCCCCAGTTGGGATCTTTGATCCTTTCAAACGCCTTGCTGAATTGTAATCATTGAATCTCTGCAACTGAAATCTTAAACTTTGACAAATTTTTGTTCATATTTCATAAATCATTGGGTTACGAAACCTGGGGCCTCATTAAAACCTTCAAGGTAAAACCCTCCTTAGGAAAAAAACCCAAGAAGAAAAAAGAGTACCCCTTACAGAAATTGTACATCTAAACATGGAATTTGATATTGAATTAAACATACACAAGTAGACTAGTCTTTAACTGTAGTACCTCCTTAAATCCGCGGCATTGAAGGTCCGCGGCAATTCTCTCCCTTGTAGAGTTTCTAAGGCGTACGCACCTTTTCGTGTACTTCTTATTACCCTGTAAGGGCCTTCCCAATTTTCTGCCAGCTTTCTATCTTTTGCATTCTTTAGACCAATGCTGGCCCTTCTTAGTTCCAGATCGTCCACCACGAACTTGCGCTTCACGACTTTGGCGTTATACCTCTGAGCAACTCGCTGCTTTCTCGAAATTTCGGTTAACCATACCAACTCGTGGACTTCATCCATGAGGTCGAGCTCTTCTCTCAAGATTTCTTGATTATTTGGTCGAGTATACATCACCCTCCAAGACGGTTCACCAATCTCAACTGGAATCACTGCATCCGTCCTGTATACAAGGCGGAAAGGGGTTTCTCCCGTGATACTTTGCAGGGTGGTTATGTAACTCCACAAAACTTGATGGAGATTATCCACCCAAGCTCCTTTAGCATCCTCAAGTCATTTTTTCAGACCATTTAAGATAACTTTATTTGCTGCTTTGGCCTGGCCGTTTGTTTGGGGGTGTTTTACACTTTAAAAATGATGCTGGATCTGCAACCCCTCAAGGAGTTCCTTGAACTGGCTCCCTGTAAATTGAGTTCCGTTGTCTGTGACTTTCTCAGCCGGGATTCCGAAACGACATATGATCGTTTTAAACGTGAAGGCTTCCACCATTGCAAAAGTAATGGTAGCAAGAGGCTCTGCCTCAACCCATTTGGTGAAGTAATCCACTGCCACAACTAGATATTTCACTTGTCCTGTGGCCTTGTGAAAAGGTCCCAGGATGTCCATCCCCCATGTGTGGAAGGGCCATGGCGCGGATAAAGTATGCGGCTCTTCCGGCGGTATATGAGGAATATTCGCATGTCGTTGGCATTGTTCACATTTTTTTAATGTGATTGGCTGCGTCTTCCTGCATAGTCGGCCAGAAGTAGCTCGCTCTCAACGCTTTCCTGGCCAGAGATTTGGCCCCGACATGATGTCCACAGCTTCTTTCTTGTATCTCGGCCAATACATACCCGACTTCTTCTAGGCCAATGCATTTCAGGAGCGGGCTTGAGATCCCCTTCTTGAACAAGTGGCCTTCAATTACTGCGAATCTCGTTGTTTTTTTTATTATCTTCTTGGTTTCTTTATCATCCTCGGGTGTGACCCCCCTCTCGATGTAATCGACCAAGGGGGTCCTCCAATCTGCTTCTTGTACCTGTAGAGTTAAACTGGGATAAGGAATTACCTCCTCTACCATAGAATGGTAATTTGATTCCTTTTTCGTGCTGGCGAGTTTGGATAGAAGGTCTGCCCGTGCATTTTCTTCCCTGTGGATATGTCAGATCTCGAATTTAGACAACCCCACCAGAGCATCTCGTACTTTGGCGAGATATTTCTGCATTATAAACTCCTTCTCTTGGTATTCCCCTTTTATTTGAGAAACCACCAACTTCGAGTCCGAGCAGATGGTTACCGCATTTGCCCCTAACTCTTTGGCCATCCGTATCCCAGCCAGGCAGGCCTCATACTCCGTTTGATTGTTTGATGTCGAGAAATCAAATTTTAGAGAATATTCGAGCACCAGGCCATCTGAGTTTTCAAGGATCACTCTGGCACCACATCCCTTAGTGTTTGAAGAGTCATCGACATATATCATCCATTCCCCGGGGTGGGCCTCTCCGGGATGAGTCATTTCAGCCAGGAAGTCGGCCAGGGCCTGTGCCTTGATTGCAAGTCGTGGTTCGTATGATATGTCATACTGGGTTAGCTCAATTGCCCACGGCATCATCCTTCCCGCCAGATCCGACTTATGCAAAATCTGCCGTATTGGTTGGTTGGTTCTAACCAGAATTGGGTAACATTGGAAGTATGGGCGCAACTTCCTGGAGGCTATCAACAATGCAAAGGCCACTTTTTCAAGTCGTTGGTAATTTACTTCAGCTCCCTGCAAAGCCCTTGAAACAAAATAAATGGGAAATTGATCTTTACCTTCTTCTCGGATCAACACGGCGCTTACGGCTTCGTCCGTAACCGCAAGATAGAGTATCAAAGTGTCGCCTGTAATTGGTTTCGTTAAGACAGGAGGAGATGTCAAGGAGATTTTAAGTTCTCGGAAAGCATCTTCACACTCTTGAATCCAATTGAAGGAGTCCTGCTTCTGAGGATTTTGAACATTGGGAGGCAACGTTTTGCTGAAGTCGGGAGGAAACGCGACAGAGCTGCAATCCTCCCAGTGAGTTGCTGTACATCTTTTATCGTCTTTGGGCTTGTCATGTCGAGGATTGCCTGACATTTGTCTGGATTCGCCTCTATGCCACGGCTTGTGCGCATAAATCCCATAAATTTTCCAGCTTCCATACCAAACGTGCACTTTTGAGGATTAAGTCGCAAATTGTACTGTCATAGACGCTTGAAAACGGACTCCAAATCCTTGGATGGATCTTCGTCATCTTTGGTTTTGACGATTATGTCATCAATATACACCTCGACTTCCCTGCCTCTCATCTCGGCAAAGACTTTATCCATCATCCTCTGGTATGTCACCCATGCATTCTTTAAACCAAAGGGCATCACATTGTAACAAAATACCCCTAGACCAGTAATAAAAGATGTCTTATCCTGATCTTCGGGATTCATGGGTATTTGATTATATCCAGAATAAGCATGTAACAAAGAGAGATATTTATAACCCGCTGAATTATCTACCAATTTATCAATGCAGGGTAGTGGGAAGGGATCCTTTGGATAGGCTTTGTTCAAGTCTGTGTAGTCCGTGCACATCCTCCACTTGCCATTCGCCTTTTTTACCATCACGACATTGGATAGCCAATCGGAGTATTGCACTTTGCAGATGAATCTCGCGTCTAACAACTCGTGGACCTGCGTCTCGATGGCCGTTGTCCTCTCTTGGCCCATCCTCCTTTTCTTCTGGGCTATAAGCTTCGATCCTTCCTATATTGAAAGTCGATGGCAGCAAAATTTAGGGTCTACACCCGGCATATCCGAGGCAACCCATGCAAAAATATCTTTATTATCCTGCAAGACTTTTATCATATTTTTCATAATGTTAGTAGGTAAATTTTTTCTGACCTTAACTACCTGTTCAGCCTTGTTGCCGACTTGTACCTCCATCGAGTCGCCTTCTGGCTCAGGTCATTCATGTGGTAGTTCTCCTCTTGGATCTAAGTCCGCCAACATCACTGCGGCATCTCTCCTGACGAACTTTTGTTTTCCTTTGGCTTCCTTTTTTACGTCTTCTTTTTGCATCTCTTTTTCTCCTTCCTTTTCTTGTGCTGGAGTGGTTTTTGTTATCTTGAGCCTCTCCAGATAATAAAGTTGTGACTCCAAGCCCTTTCCCCGCACAGTGACAATGTCGTCCCTATCACTGGGAACTTAATTGCCATGTGCAGGGTCGAGACCACAACTCCTAGAGCGTTTAAAGTCGGCCTCCCCAGGATTGCATTGTAAGCCGATGGATAGTCCACGACTAGAAATTTTACCTCCACCGACCTGCTGCCTCCACGAACCATAAAAAGTTACTTTTATCTTTACGTAGCCTTTAGGGGAGATAGTATCCCCTGTAAAGCCTATCAAGTTTCCTTTGTGAGGGATCAAGTCTTTCTCAGTCAAGCCCAGCTTCTGGAAAAGGTCCCAAAACATGATGTCAGACGAGCTTCCTTGATCCACAAATAACCTCTTCACCTCAAACCCCGCCATCCTGGCCGTGATGACTAGAGGGGCATTGGATCCTGTTCCATCGATGGGTAAGTCGTCCTCAGAAAATGCCAACGTCATTCTCCTCATGACCTTAACACTCATGCACTGGTCCTTTTCATCTCGGGATCTCTTTCGGGACGACCCTGAGGGTTCCGTATGGTGTAAACCTCCAGCTATTACGTTAATGACACCCTTCGAGGCCATATTGTCATGTCACCTTGGACTATGGGACCTCGATTGTCGCCTTTCATCTCACCCAGAATCCCTGTTCACGAGGCCGGAACCGCGTCTTCTGGAAGGTGATGGGCTCCTTCCCCAGGATGTCCCTTCATCACTTTTTTGAACGAACTGTTTCAACTTCCCTTGCCTTATTAATTTTTCAATAGCGTCTTTGAGATGAATGCACTCATTTGTATAGTGCCCGTGATCCTTGTGGTATAAGCAGAACTTGTCCTTGTTCTTTGACTGCGACCTCAATGACGGGGGTCTATCCGTTAGCTCTGAATACATAATCTCCTTATATACTTGTGAGCGGCATGGTGAGAGGTGCGTAATTTGAGTAAGCTCCTTTGGGCGGCCTCCCACTTCGGTCATATGTTCTCTCATTTTCCCTGGGCTTTCCTCCATAAGCAGCCTTTTGCTTTTCTTTTTTATCTTTCTCTTGTCTCGCGGCTTGGTTGTCGGCTTTGTTGTTTCGGACCCATTCTTCAATTTGGATCCACTTCTCTGCTCGCTGCTTTAATTCCTCCATAGTCTTAGGCTTTTCGCCAGCCAGGTCATTGGCGAAACCACCCGGCTTCAATCCCCGTATGAGAAAATATAACATCATATTGGATCCGTGATAAGTGAAAATTAGTGTGTTTATGCAATAAACAATTTGCACTTATCTTCTCTAGAAATTACATGTTTTTATACATAATTTCACCCTTTTTCCTTTCTATGTGAGTTTAAGAGTAAATAAGTGGTAATAATAAGTTTTCTAACTTTAGGAATGTATTTTCGGGTGTTTTTGGAAGCAAAATAAGAAAGTCAAGTTGCTGGAGCATATAAGAGGCCAACGCTCGAGCGCCATACCAAGGCTCGACCGCTGGAAGCTGAGGACATAGGATCCTTTCTGCCAGAGTTATGAACCTGGCGCTCGAGCACCACACCAGGGCTCGAGCGCCAAAATACGTTGAGCATTGGATCCTCTCTGCCAGAGTTATCAGTCTGGCGCTCAAGCGCCACACCAGGGCTCGAGCGCCAGACGCATTAACCAGACAATTAAGCTCAATAACCAGCACATGTCAGGCTAGCGCTCATGCGCCAGGAGGGCGCTCGAGCGCCAGACTCCTGCCCAAAACACCTATAAATAGAGCCTTTCAGAAGTTAGATGAGATGATATGGAATTGTATAGAAATAAACCACAAAGTATAGGCTTTAGTCAGAGTTCTAATACTCTTAGATTTAGTTCTTGAAGTTCATGGCCTTGCTAGGCTAAGCTTTCCGCCGGGATTGAATGTAATTACTTCGTCTCTTGTTTCTTTCAATTGTTAGTTTATATTATATATGAATTGGAGTTCTTCTTCTGTTCTTCTTTTCTTAGTTTAAGCTGGATCACCTTTTCCATGTGTTAGTTTTTTTGCGCAGTTGAGAAACTGGTTTATAAATGGATTTGGAGAAAAACTCTCATAAAACCTTCTAGTCTAGAGATAGATGGAAGTGCTTATGATTGCTTTTGTACTCGGCTTAATGCAAGACTTGGTAGCTAGAGTTCCAAGAGATTGAGCTCTAGAGACTAGTGTCTTAGAATCAAGTGATCAAAGAGATTTGCACTTGTGACATTGAGTACGCATCTTTTCTTATAATATTTAACTTTAATTGAAAGAAACAAGGTTAAGTAATGAAACTCAATCCCAGGTGAATTGTTATCTTATTTGTTTATCTCTTTATCTAGTGTTTATTTTATTTTCCATTCACAACTTGATATGTTTTTGAACAATCCGTCAACTTAATTATTAATCGAATAAATCCAAGTGCTCCCTGTGGACGATACACGTATAGTCACTATACTGAAACGAGTTAACCATTTCCAGCTCCATTAAAAGGTTAACAAAATTTCTGGCGCCGTTGCCGGGGAGCACGATTGTTTATTTCTTTTAAGTTTTGAGTTGATTTGTAAAAGCTGTGAATAGCTATTCTTTTTGTAAGTATTTGTATAATTGTACCTAACTCTCACCATTGTTCCAGTATTATTGTATGCTTACTCGCAGGAAAAGCCAAAGAGAAACGTTAGTGTATATTGACGAAATCGAGGCATTTGCTAGACGACAGTCTGCAATTAAGCACCGTGAACAAAAGGAGGGAGAGAGTTCCTTAGATTTCTCTAGTAACTCTACACATTCTGTTACTTTTGATATGGCTGCGGAAGGTCCTAATCCGACGAGGGTTGTAGTCCTTGGTGACTATGTGATTCCGCAAGGTCCAAGGAATCGGTCCGCTATTGTCTTGTCCCCTACTGCTCAACAAATGGAGATTAAGCCATATTGGTATAATCTCATTTTGACGAATCAGTTCACGGGGAAAGATCATGAGGATCCGCATAATTTCTTGGAGACCTTTTATGATCTTGTAACAACTATGGGCTTGGATGAACTGAAGATGCCTATATGAAATTATTTCATTTAGCACTTATTGGAGATGCTAAGGAATGGTTCAAGACTCTCCCGAGTCAAAGTTTGAACACATAGAGTGAGGTTGAAGAATCCTTCTTAACAAGGTTCTTTCCTCCTTCTAAAATGATCCAAGTGCAATCTGAAATATCTACTTTTAAGCAGGGGCAAGATGAAGCATTTCACGAGGCTTGGGAAAGGTATCAACGGTTGTTGAGAAAATGCCCAAATCATGGGTTGACCGATGTTGCAAAGCTTAATATATTTTGTGCAGGATTAAACCATCAATGGACAATCCATCTCACTGCAACTGCTGGACGGTCACTAAAAACCATTGATGTACTATTGCAATGGAAATCATCACTTCTATGGCAGCAAGTGATAGAGTTGGGCATCAACCCAGAAGCCAAGTCTCAAAGCCCAAGGGTGTTCTGGAATTAAATTCTTCTGATGCTATTTTGGCACAGAATAAGCTTATGACTCAGCAAATTGAGCTCTTGAGTCAAGCTATTACACAATTGGTGCCAAAGCCGCATGAAGTTCAAGTAGTGAACCAACAAGCTCAAATAGGATCATGTGAATTGTGTGGTGAAGCTCATTCATACACTCAATGTCCGCATGCCTCTAGCTAAAAAGATGAGGAGTTGAATTTTTTAAATAATCAGTCAAGAGCAAATTTCTTTTTTACACCCTTTAAATCTAATGTTTCCAATTCTGAAATGCAAGGGTGGAAGAATCCTCAAGGACAAGGTCAAATGAACTGGAAAAATTCAACAAGTTCATCCAATAGGCCGCCATTTGTTCCATTGGTAGGGAGGACCATTAAATTGGAAGACACCTTGGATAAATTTATCCAAGCTTCATTGGCTAACCACCAAAGTAATGAAGCTTTCCAAAAAAACACCGAGGCGTCTATCCTGAATCTTGAAACGCAAGTGGGTCAAATCTCTAAACAATTGGCAGAGCTTACCACTACTCTATTCTCCGCTAATACCACCACAAATCCTAAAGAACAATGCAAGTCCATTGTAACAAGGAGTGGTAAGGAGATTGGTAAAGGAATATGGGATCATTTGCATGAACCCGAGGAGGTGGAAGGAAGAATTGAAAAGGTAGCCATAGAGGAGGTACAGAAGGAAAGTGGAAGTGAAAGAAGTGAGGAGAAGAATAATGTAAATATTGAAAAAGAAAAAAATAAAAAAAATCAAAAAGAAGGTAGAGGTCAAAGAAAAGATGGATGGAGTACCTCAGGTGAAGGAGGTTCCTTATCCTGTTCATCCATCCAAGAAAACAAAGGAAAGGCAATATGCTAGGTTTCTAAACATTTTCAAATGGCTTCAGATAAAAGTACCATTTATGGAAGCTGTGGAGGAAATGCCCACATATGCCAAGTTCATGAAGGACTTGTTGACGAAAAAGAGAAAGTTCAAAGATGTAACTGTGGAACTATAAGCCGGGTGTAGTGCCATAATTCAAAAATCCTTGCCTCATAAGACCAAAGATTCGGGTAGTTTTACTATCCATGTGACTATTGGTGCTCTTCTCGTGGGGAAGGCATTACTGGATCTTGGCGCAAGTATAAACCTCATGTCGTTGTCCATGTTAAAACGGATCGGTGATCTGGAAGTGAAACCCACTAGAATGACCCTCCAACTGGCGGAAAGGTCATTAAAATTTCCTTATGGAGTAGCGGAGGATGTTCTAGTGAAGGTTGATAAATTTGTCTTTCCAGTTGACTTTGTCATTATGGATATAGAGGAAGACTTGGAGGTGCCTTTAATTCTAGGGCGACCTTTCATGAAAACGGCAAGAGTCATCATTGACGTGGATAATGGGCAACTCAAGGTACGAGTTGAGGATGATGAGGTAAAATTTGATGTGTTGGAAGCCATGAAACACCCAAAGGAAAAACAGTCAACCTTTAGGGTGGATGTCATGGAAGAGGTATTTCTATTAGGGAAGCAAGACATGTACAGTGCTAGCCCTTTAGAAAAAGCTCTAGTGCAGTCTCGTGCAAATTTATATGACTTGGAGGAAGTCGAAATCGAAAAATGTTTGAGGGACCTAGATACTCTGAAAGAGGACCCCATGAAAACATTTATCCCGGAAGACTTATCCAAGGAAGAAAAGTCAAAAAAATAAGCTGGAACTGAAAGTGTTGTTGTCCCATCTTAAATATGCAGTTTTAGATGAAGGGGGAGGCAAGCCAGTGATAATTAACAGTTCACTATCTTTTGACCAAGAGGCACAACTCTTAGAGGTTTTGAGAGCCAATGAAGGGGTGATTGGATGGGCACTGACAGATCTCAAAGGAATAAGTTCTTCTTTCTGTATGCACAAAATACATATGGAAGAGGATTTTAAACCTGTTGCCCAGCCTCAAAGGCGATTGAACACGACAATGAAAGAAGTAGTGAGTAAAGAAGTCCTCAAGTTACTTGAAGCTGGTATGATTTAGCCCATCTCCGATAGCGAGTGGGTAAGTCCAGTTCAAGTGGTCCCAAAGAAAGGAAGGATGATGGTTATTGCGAATGACAAAAATGAATTAATTCCTACAAGGACTGTGTCCGGGTGGCGTATGTGCATTGATTATAAAAGATTAAATCAAGCCACCAGGAAAGATCATTTTCCCTTGCATTTTATGGACCAAATGCTTGAGAGACTAGCTGCCCAGGCATATTACTGTTTCTTGGATGGATATTCTGGGTATAATCAACTCTTGGTAAACCTAGAAGATCAGGAAAAGACAGCTTTCACATGTCCATTTGGAGTATTTGCTTATAAGCGTATGCCATTTAGACTGTGTAACACGCCTGCGACATTTCAAAGATGCATGCTCGCCATTTTTTCGGATTTGGTTGAGAAATGTATTGAGGTTTTCATGGATGACTTTTCTGTCTTTGGGAAAAGTTTTGAAGAATGTTTGAACAATCTGAATATTGTGTTAGGAAGATGTGTTCAAACAAATCCAGTACTTAACTGGGAGAAGTGCCATTTCATGGTAGAGGAAGGGTGATGCTTGGTCATAAGATCTCGTCTAGAGGGATCTAGGTTGACAAAGCAAAAGTGGAAGTTATTGAAAAACTTCCACCACCCGTGAATGTGAAAGGAATCAGGAGTTTCTTAGGACATGCCAGTTTTTACCAGAGATTTATTAAAGACTTCTCCAAGATTGCCAAGCCACTTAATAATCTTTTGGTTAAAGATGTGGATTTCAATTTTGATGCTATGTTCTTGGAGGCATTTGAGAGACTGAAGGAAAAACTGATTATGGGCTAATCATAGTTGCTCCAAATTGATCTTTGGACTTTGAGTTTAATCGTGATGCGAGTGACTATGCTGTTGGTGCCGTATTAGGCCAGAGAAAAGACAAAATTTTTCATCCAATACATTGCGCTAGTAGAGTACATAATGATGCACAGGTGAACTATGCAACTACAGAAAAAGAATTACTAGCGATTGTATATGGGTTGGAAAAATTTAGATCTTATCTTATAGGGTCGAGAGTGATTGTCGACACTGACCATGCAACCATAAAATACTTGGTGACTAAGAAAGAGTCGAAGCCAAGATTGCGTCGTTGGATTCTACTGCTGCAAGAATTCAATCTAGTCATCAAGGATAAAAAGGGATGTGAAAATTTATTGGCTGATCATCTTTCCTGACTTCATAACATGGAGGGGAGTAGCGAAGAAGAAGAAATTGTCGAGGAATTCCCGGATGAACGTTTGCTGCTCATTAAAAAAAGGCCATGGTTTGCGGATATGGAAAATTATAAAGCAGCAGGAATCATTCCGGATGGATTTTCTTGGCAACAAAAAAAGAAGTTCTAAAGGACTCTTCTTACTTCGTTTGGGATGATCCTTATCTATTTAAAATTGGAGGAGATGGTCTTTTGAGACGGTGTGTTTCCCGTGGAGAATCTAAAAGCATATTGTGGCATTGTCACAATTCACCCTATGGGAGACATTTTAATGGGGAACGCACTGCAGCCAAAATATTGCAGTCCGATTTCTATTGGCCAACAATCTTCAAAGATGCTCACATCTATGTGAAGCAGTGTGATAAGTGCCAAAGAACCGGAGGAGTGACAAGGAGAAATGAGATGCCTCTGACAGTTATGCAGGAGGTAGAGGTATTCGACTATTGGGGAATTGATTTTGTTGGTCCATTTCCACCCTCTTTCACCAATGAATATATATTGGTGGGAGTGGACTATGTTTCAAAATGGGTAGAAGCGATTCCCTGTGCAAGAGCTAATGCAAAGACGGTAGTGACATTCTTAAAAAAGAATATATTCTCAAGGTTTGGTTCCCCGAGAGTACTCATCAGTGATGGGGGTTCACACTTTTGCAACTCCCAATTAAAAAAGGTCTTGGAACATTATGGGGTGAAACATAAAATTGCTAGTCCATACCATCCCCAAACTAATGGTAAAGCTGAAGTCTCAAATAGAGAAATCAAGCGAATTCTGGAAAAGACCATTAGTGTTTCAAGGAAAGATTGGTCCATTAAAATGGATGATGCTTTGTGGGCATATCGGACAACTTTTAAAGCTCCCATAGGATTAACTCCTTTCCAGTTAGTCTATGGGAAGTCCTGTCACTTACCGGTCGAACTAGAACATAAGGCATATTGGGCTTTAGAGTATTTTAATTTTTACCAGACATCTGCTGGAGAAAAACGAAAAATACAACTTCATGAATTGGAAGAATTGAGACTTCAAGCTTATAAGTCTTCAAGGATATACAAGGAAAGAATGAAGTTGTATCATGATAAAAAGTTGGTCAAAAAGGTTTTTAGTCCCAAGTAATATGTTTAACTCTTTAATTCTAAAGTGAAATTATTTCCGGGAAAATTAAAGTCCAAGTGGTCCGGACCCTTTAGGGTTAAGGAAATAAGGCCTTATGGAGTTGTAGAGATTGAAGACCTAGTGAAAAATGAGAGCTGGGTAGTCAATGGTCAGAGATTGAAGTTATACCTTGGTGGTGACGTCGAGCGGCTAACCACCATAATGGATTTGAAGGAAGCATAACCATGCTACAGATGTCGGGCTAATGACGTTAAACAAGCGCTGATTGGGAGGCAACCCAATTTTGTGTGTTTATTTTTGTGCTTTTTGTACATAAAATAAATAAATTTGATGAATTTTGAAAGAATTTTTGTGAGAAAGTTGAAAATTTGAGCAATTGAAGAAGGCTAGAAAGTTGAAAGAATTTATGCAGGAGTTAATTGGCGCTAGTTTCAAAAATTTTGGGTCAGATGTTGCCGCTCGAGCGCTCCAGCTGTGGCGCTCCAGCGCCAGAAAAGCGAAACGGTTGATCTGGTCATCAATGCACTAGCGCTCGAGCACCAGAAGCAGCGCTCGAGCGCCAGTCACGCGTTGGCTTTAAAAACAGCGCAGTAGTAGTTTTCTTTTCACAAATCCTCTTTTCTCTCAACTGTTACACGCAAAATCATCACTATCTCACACAAAATCTCTTCAAATTTCATCAAATTTTTCAAGTTTTTCATCATCATCATCGTGTTCAGGTAAATATGAATCAATTTCATCGTTCATTGTTCATATGTTAGCTTTTCATGATTTCATTGCTCTTCCTGAAAGAATGTGTGAACATGAACACGAAACATGGCTACATTCTGATTTTACTCTATTAATACATTGACATTTGGGGTTTTCTGTTCAAAATGGTTGTGATATTCTGAGATAGTCTCTTTTGTTATTGAAATTCTAGATTTTGTGACCCATTCTGAAGTTTGTTCTTGAAATGAAAAATGCAATGGTCATGAAAATAGTCCATTTTTGAGAACCCAAATGTGCATTGTATAACTGAACATGATTTTGATGATTTGAGTGTTTTTGGTTTCTAATTTTGGAGTTTTCTTTGAATAATATACAGGAACCGAGGAAAGGCACCTGCCCATGAGCCCGAACGTGCTTCCAAGAAAAAGAAGGAAGGCCCCCATAGGAGAAGAGGAGGTTCCTCATCCCGGGGTGGTGGTCCTGACCACCCCCAATGGTTCATTGACCGGGAGAGGGCTGAGAGATTCCGGGTCATCGATGACTGGAACTTCATCACGGAGCAAAGGGTTGAGTTGCGAGATGGAGAATGCCAAGAGTTCACCGGCATGCTCACTCTCCACAACTGGTGGTCTATTGCATCGCTCCCGGAGAAGTTCGACCCGAAGATTGTCAAGGAGTTCTATGCGAACACCTTTGGGAGAAAAGACACCAAGACCCGTGAGAAGGTGTCCACTGTTCGCGGGATACGAGTACCATATGATGCCGACTGGATAAATGAGAAGATCGGCGGCGGAGTCATTTCACCTATCTCGGCATATGAGAGAAGTGAAGGACGACTTCACAAGAATGAGAAATCAGGGGGATTTGGTCCTCCAAACAACTCTGGAGAGGATTTGCTATGAGGACCGGAGGATTGTGGAGACGACTAGGATCGGAGTTCCTCACAAGGTTCTTCGAGGTAACATGACTGTGGTCTCCAAATTGTGGATGACCTTTATCCTCGCCAACCTCCGGCCAAAATCCCATCCCTCTAATCTTCCTCTTGAAGAATGCCATCTCCTAGGATGTATCAAGATTCCCGGCATCACGGTCGACCCGGCTAGGATTATTTCTGACATGATTTGGGCCAATGTGCATAAGGGTGGCACGAAATAGAGCCTGGAAATCCCATCTCTCATCACTAGTCTATGTGAAGATGCGGGGGTTCCGGTTGTTCGTAGCCAAAAGATTTGAGAGCCCATTGATACAAAGTATTTCCGAAACCATTGTGCGGACCGAATGCACCACCTGCACCACCACTAAGTTCCCCCGAGAACAATGGAGAATTTGTGGGGCCGTATTAGAACGAGGCTTGATCACAATGACAAGAAATTTGCTGCCCTACATCAGGGGATGACTAGTCTTCACCTCTCCCACTACTTGATGGCCCAGCACACTATGCTGGGCCACACATTTTGCCAGCCCCTGGAGGCGTTTGCCACACATATGGATTGGTCTGGGGACCAGCCAATTCCACCGGGGGAGGCAGCTGGAGAGGGAGGTTAAGGAAGTGGTGGTAGTAGTGGTAGCGGGGACGATGATGGGTCTGGTGGCGATGGGGACATCGACATCAACGATTATTTGGAGGAGGATGACCCATTAATCTGATAGGGAAGTTTTTGTTGGTTTCTTCTGATTGAACTTGTTTGTTTTTGTTCTTTTTTATTTTTATTGTAGTTTTATTTTTCTTTTGTTGAAAAAAATGAAAAATATATATAATAAAAAGTTTGTTTTGTTTCAATGGCAAATGTTGGTTTTTGGTTGTGTGAAAAATGGAAATTCTTATGATATTGCATGGTTGAAAAAAGAGGAATTGTGAAAAATACTGATTTGAAAGTTAACCGGTCATGAGATGATTTTTGTGCATTGGGAGTTGTGAAAAATTATTTTCAAGGTTAAAGCCTTTTTAGCATTGTATGTTGAGTGAATTCGACAAAAATGTATGAGAGTCTTCTTTGTTAACTTGAATGGATTTTGTTTGATTTTGTAATTGCCATGATCAATTGAGACTTAAAAATGATAGAGGCATAGTTTTCTTGATTGAGTTTGAGCCAAAAAAATTACCTGTGAAATTACATCTTTTGTTGGTACCCACTTTGAGCCATGAATTCTTTCTTAAACCCTAAGAAACTTATGTGAATGTTTTATCCTTACCTTTGAGTTAGAGAAAAGTATTTATATGTTCAGGGGGAAATAATGGGTATTCAAATGATGTATCATTCTGTTGGCTTAGACAAAGGAATCAAGTGTTTCTAGTGAAAATCCTTGGGCAGCTTTGTGTATATATGTGAAAAAGAAAAAGAAAAGAAAAGAAAAGAAAAAGTAAATAAATAAATAAAGAAATTGGAAGGTTCCTTGGAAAATAAGAAAGAGAAACACTTGAAAGGAAGCATGAGGTGAGCATGTTTTGTAGAATAGGTTGGGGGGAAATATGTAAATATATGAAAATATTTTCTCCAAACTCGTTTTGCATAACCAGAAAAACAAAGATTCTTTGTAGCCTAGCTCATTACAACCTTTTGAAAAGACCTCTTGATTTATTGTCGATTTTGTGAAATGGTTTGATGGCAAATGACAAATAAAATTCAAGTTAATTGACATTGAGGAATGAGCGAAATTGACACCATGTAATGTTTGAGAGTAAACCTTTGTTAATGGTTGATTACAATTTCCTTTGCACTTAAGTCATAAACTGGTCCGTTGCTTCTGTAAATTGGGTGATCACAAGTCTCTCTCTTAACTCTTTCCATGCATATCATGAAAATTGAAGTTTGATACACTTGCTCTAACCCATACTTGCCATGTTTCTTTTGTTGTTTTTCTTTGTTTTAGGATACATTGCTTGAGGACAAGCAAAGTCTTAGGTTGGGGGAGTTTGATAAGTGCAAATTAGTGTGTTTATGTAATAAAGAATTTGCACTTATCTTCTCTAAAAATTACATGTTTTTATACATAATTTCACCCTTTTTCCTTTCTTTGTGAGTTTAAGAGTAAATAAGTGGTAATAATATGTTTTATAACTTTAGAAATGTATTTTCAGGTGTTTTTGGAAGCAAAATAAGAAAGTCATGTTGCTGGAGCATATAAGAGGCCAACGCTCGAGCGCCATACCAAGGCTTAAGCGCTGGAAGCTGAGGACATAGGATCCTTTCTGCCAGAGTTATGAGCCTGGCGCTCGAGCGCCACACCAGGGCTCAAGCGCCAGAATACGTTGAGCATTGGATCCTCTCTGCCAGAGTTATGAGCCTGGCGCTCGAGCGCCACACCAGGGCTCGAGCGCCAGACGCATTAACCAGGCAATTAAGCTCACTAACCAGCACGTGTCAGGCCAGAGCTCAAGCGTCAGGATGGCACTCGAGCACCAGACCCCTGCCCAAAACACCTATAAATAGAGTCTTTCAGAAGTTAGATGAGATGATATGGAATTGTATAGAAATAAACCATAAAGTATAGGCTTTAGTCAGAGTTCTAATACTCTTAGGTTTAGTTCTTGAAGTTCATGGCCTTGCTAGGCTAAGCTTTCTGCCAGGATTGAATGTAATTACTTCGTCTCTTGTTTCTTTCAATTGTTAGTTTATATTATATATGAATTGGAGTTCTTCTTCTGTTCTTCTTTTCTTGGTTTAAGCTTGATCACCTTTTCCATGTGTTAGTTTATTTGCGCAGTTGATAAACTAGTTTATAAATGGATTTGGAGAAAAACTCTCATAAAACCTTCTAGTCTAAAGATAGATGGAAGTGCTTATGATTGCTTTAGTACTCTGCTTAATGCAAGACTTGGTAGCTAGAGTGCCAAGAGATTGGGCTCTAGAGACTAGTGTCTTAGAATCAAGTGATCAAAGAGATTTGCACTTGTGACATTGAGTACGCATCTTTTCTTATAATATTTAACTTTAATTGAAAGAAACAAGGTTAAGTAATGAAACTCAATCCCAGGTGAATTGTTATCTTATTTGTTTATCTCTTTATCTAGTGTTTATTTTATTTTCCATTCACAACTTGATATGTTTTTGAACAATCCGTCAACTTAATTATTAATCGAATAAATCCAAGTGCTCCCTGTGGACGATACACGTATAGTCACTATACTGAAACGAGTTAACCATTTCCAGCTCCATTAAAAGGTTAACAGTGCGACCTCACGTACCTCAAGGGACTCTGCATTGAAGCGGATGATAAAGTCCCTTAGTGGTTCGTCAAACTTTTGTTTTATCCTTTCTAGGTGACGTTCAGTCTTGAATTGTTGCTTGCTGCTTGTGAAGTTAGAAACAAACTTATCTTTCAGTGCTTTCCATCCCGCGATGGATCCCGCTGGCAAAGACGAGAACCATCTACGCGCAGCAGCCTTCAATGTCAGAGGGAAGGCCCGACATATCACGGGTTCTTTGGCCCCTTGGATGACCATAGTTTGTTGGAAGATCTCAATATGGTCCTGGGGGTCGGTGGTCCCATTATAAGGATCAATTTGCACAGCAAATTTGAAGTTTACCGGCATTTCAAAATTCATTATTGCTGGGACGAAAAGATTGTGACATCCGTCAATTTGGATGTCGTTTTCTGCCACTCATTCTACTTGGTCAATGTCGGGGAAACGAGGCAGGATGTTGACGGGTGGCGATAGCGGGATCTGCGGTCCCACCATAGAAACTTGTTTCTCCACCTGGGGATTCTGTCCCTCCTGACGATTCTCATGTCGCTGAGGGGGTTGCTGCCCCAGTCCGAGATTGACTAAGATTGCTTGGAATTCCAACTGCTGTTTTTGCAAGGCTTCACTTTCCTTGTTCATCCTTCAATTTCTTTAGCTTGCTTTTGTATGATTTCTTTGAGGTCGTGCATGCCATCCTCAATAGTGACCATCCTCTGCTCTGACATCGCCGGATCAGCGGCTCTGGCTCTCCCTGTTGTCATGGAGAAGGTCCATTCGCAGAAGGTTGCTCTCCAGGAATATCTCCACCACGTGCAAAGGTTCCTTTGGCGGCCTGATTCTTTCTTCTCGTGTTCACCCTCTTGCTACAATTGAACTTTCAGTTAGCGTGGAATATTCCCTGCCTTAATGCAGATGTGACAATTTTTCTTGCCATAACGTTTAAACGATTGTCCAAAAACATCAGCAAAACCGGACACAAGAAGATAATCGGTGAAATCACACAGATATGCATAGATCAAGTCATAATTCTAACAGAAACATCAAGAAAGTTGTTATCCGTTCAGTTAATCGGTGGAAAATCATATTTCACCGATTAATCGGTTGGAAATCACTTTTCCACTGATTAATTGTTCAGAATTCACCTTGATAACTGGTTGATATGAGTATATCAGAAGGAAAAGGTAATGTTTCTTGATTCCAACAGTCTTCTTCCTGCAAACACCAGAAAAACCAAAAAAATGGAGGATATATAAGATGAATTAATCGGAGAAGAACAGTTTGTCGTGATCCCCACAGACGGCGCCAATGATCCGTCATGCTTAGAGCATGGCGGTCATGACCTCCAATCTGGCCTCCGGTGCGGTGGTATGAGTCTCCGGCCACTCACCTGGCGGTGAGGGGGTACCTGCAAGCACTCCGACGGTCAAGTCAGTAAGGTCTTACCGTGTGAGAATCTTAGATATTAGATAGTAATGAATACATACCAAATGAAGATGGATCACATGTATTTATAGAACTAATAAGGCTATTAAAGTCAAACCTGTCACTGTTATACTTCTGTGAATTGTGGCGGTAAGTACGGATCTGTAACTGACCCCACGTAGGGTGGTACTCCTCAAGCTCCAAGTCGGGTGTCCATTTCGTGGGGGTCACGACATGGTACCAACGGCTTGAGCCACCCCCGTGGAACTTGCACATGCTTCTCTTGTGGGTTAGGTTCATAACAAAAGCCACTCAAATATCAGACAAAAATTAAAACAACAGGAAAAAAGAAATAAATGAATGCAAAAAAGTCACATGAAAATACATCATAAAGAATTAAACTCATATAAAGTATTCCCATCATCTCAAAGTAGCTTAAAATTTCTTAAAAGTTTTATATATTTCTACAATCAAACTAAACAAAAAAATAAATTGTTGGCTTCAGAAGATAACAGGGGAGCAAGAAAAAAACAAACATGGAAGAAGCAAAAAACCCATAATAGTTTTTATCTTGGTTGAAAAACCTATAATTTAAGTAAGTTATAATCCTATATGCTAGTCTACATTTCAGAAGTAGTGCCTTCTGTCAGTTTCCCATGTCCCACACTTGCCTTCCCTTTCATTGTTTCATTTCAAAATCAAAATGCTGAACACTAAACCTATTAGGAATCCATCTGAAACAAAGAAAAATAACAAAGTCTAAAATAAAAAGAAAGAAAATAGCAAAACAAAAATCATATGTGCATTTAGTACTCACAAATAAACAAAATCAAGTAAAAATTTCTAATTAAGAACAGCATACATGAAATGAAGATGTGGATCATAACTATAAATATAAGAACTCAATTTCTCATTATTAACGTAATAATCATATAAAAATTAATTATTAATCAATGCAATAATTTAAAAGGAGTAGATTGAAGAGGAGGAGAGAAATAGCTTTCACATAAATAATTCTAATAACCTTTCAAGCATGCTCATTTTGATAAACTGAATTTTGTTTGACAGGCATTAAAGGTAAAAAAAAAAAGTCTTTGAATACCTAAAGCAAAGAATAATCCATAACTTTTATAATTATCTTAATCTTTCAACTCTATGAGTAGAGGGCCATATAGGAGACGTTGCAGCTCTAGCTCATGTTCGTTGAGCTTCCCAAAGAGAGTAGCAAGATCAAGCTTTTCCAAATCTCTAGACTCTATTATAGCGGTGACTTTGGGTTGCCATCCCTAGTCAAACGCCTTAACATCTTGTTAACTAAATCTTCATTTGAAATTTTTTTACCAAAAGACAAAAGATGATTGATAATATGAGTAGAACAAAATTGTAATTTCTCAATTGATTCATTTTGATTCATGGCAAAGACCTCATACTCATGCATCAAATAGTTCATCCTAGACCTTTTCACTTCACTAGTTCCCTCATGGGTGACCCTAAGTGTATCCCACATTTCTTTAGCCGATTTACAATTTGAAACATTAAAGAGTTCGCTATAGGATAGGGCCAAGGTTATAAGGTTCTTAGCTCTAAAGTTGGGTTGATCCTTTTTCTTGTCTTTATCTATCCATTCATCCCTAGTCTTCTCAACTATTTTATCTCATTCACTCTTCATAGGTATGTAAGGACCATTCTCAATAGCATCACAAATATCAATTCCTATTGATTCAATGAAAATCCTCATACGCTCCTTCCTATACCCATAACCTTCACAATTAAAGCTAGGTGGTCTATTTATGGAAGCACCCTCACTAAAACTCATCTTAGAACTATCCATTTTACTCACAAACAAGGATCTTTTTAGAGCAGTTTACCAAAATAGCTTTGAGGCCAATTGTTGGAACGGATAGCTGGATATGCTACCTAAGAGGGGGTGAATTAGGTAGACCGAGGTTTACAAATTTTCGCGGAGCTAAGGCAAGAACAAAGAGTAACATAGTGGAATAATGTAGTTCTTGTCCAAAGAATTAAAGTGATTCAATTTAGCAATTTCATTTATGAACGCTTAGTGAAATGAATCAACAAAAATAGAGCACTTGCACAAAATTGATTTTTATTAGATTCTAAAGTTCGAGTTACAAACCAATTTAGTAACAAGATCCTTTGTAGCATGTCGATTAGTGAATGATTGATTTTAGGATAAACCAAATTGATTTACAAGTCAAGTTCAATGGCAATTTTTAAGGTGAATGTATGTGCAAACAAGAAATGTAAACAAAGCAATTAAAGAGACAATGCAAGGCCATATACCCAGGTTCGATGTTCTAACAACACCTACATCTAGCTCTTCTAGCTTTCATTAGAAGATTCCACTATCTCATAAACAATTACAATATTGTTTACAAGATATACAATATTTCTCAAAACCGAAGAAATCTACCCACAAAGAGAACCGCTCTCTTAGATTTCACATACACCACCTAAAGCAACCCCTTTGGACTTATGCCCCACACACACCTAAAGGAAACCTTCTCTTAGGAATTTTATCAAACACCTAGAGCACCCACTCAAGAACAACCCAAAGGATAAGCCTATTATCCTTGGTATCTTCAACATCCTCCTAAGGACCTCCTAGAAACAATTTAGAGGTGACACAACCCCTTAATTCTTCTAGTTCTCAAAGAAACCCCAAAAAATAGAAAATTCACAATCAAAGAGAGAATACAATGTAAAATAACAGAAACAAGAGAACAAGGATTGAAAACACCTACAACTTGAAACCAATCTTCAAACCTAAGCCTTTGAGAATGATCAAACATGAAAACAAAGCTCCATTGATGAATGATTCAGCCCCAATCCTAAAATGCATGTTCTTGCAATGATCTTCATGAAAGATTATGGAATCTTGTTGATTCAATCACAAGAACACTAATCTATGATGAATGAATGATTAGGTGATGAAACTCTTTCAAAATTGATATTTTCTAAACCCTAGCAGAGCTCAAAGATGGTATTTGGATCACTCAAAGATGTATCAAAAAAGTTATCTTCGTTCTCTTACAAAACAACATGCGAAAACAACTTTTTATAAAAGGAAAAACATCTATGTCAATCGAAGCACAAAAGGTATGATTCGGAGCACTACGTTAAAAAGCATTATGGAACATGATTTTACAAAGATGGAAAAATTTGTATATGTGCTTCGAAGCACACATTAAGAGAATCAAAGCACATTAGTGTATTTTTCATCTTGGAATATTTTTTCAGCAAAACAAAGAGATTTTTCCTTTGTGATTCGAAGCACATCCCATGTTCTTTGAATAACAAGGCCAAAAAGAAATTTCAAAGAAATTTACACTGTGATTCAAAGCACATGAAGTGTTATTCGAATCACACATCTAACAAACACTTAAAAACCTTCCAAAACACTTTGAAAACATATTCTAACCTATGTGCAATGCAATGTTTGATCCAAGACTCTAATGCACCCTAAAAGATCAATGATTCAACATGCTTAAAACCTAATTGGGGAACAATCAAACTTATCAATCAAGCACACAAGTGATCATAAAGGATAGGCAACAGTGATATCAAGCATTATACACAAAAACTAAACACTACAACTAGTAAAACCTTCATCTTCTAGGTTTTTCATAGATGCTCCATCTTCCCTTGAATGTCTTGATCTTGAAAAGCCTTGTCTTCATCAAAACATACTTCGAGGAGCTTTGTCTCATCAAAATAACCATGCCATCCATGCTAGGGCATGTTGGTCTATAGAGTTTTCTAAACGAGCAATTGAATGCAAATTAAGGTCAGATATCCGAATACTTATTGAAGGGCATGTTGTGGTTAAGTCACTCTGTTAATCCTAAACCCACAAAATACACGACACTCATGGCTAACACAAGAAATCTACTGGGTTATATGTAAGTCAGGATTAACCCCTTTAAGCATTGTTTCCCCGTCAAATTCTCTTCTATACTTGTAATCATTCTATCATAATGAAAGCAATATTCTTCTGAATTCATATGTGTGCTCTTATATGAATTTCATATGTTGTGTCTCTAAGTATTTATATTAGTACTTTTATTCTTTCAAAATACTTTTGATTAAGTTTTCACTACTAGAAAAACACTATTTTGCTGCGTAAAATTTGCGTCGGCCACGACACCGCAGCAAATTTGCGGTGGAAAAGCCAACATAGCGACAAAGGGGTGAATGGCAGGTACTTTGTGGCGGCTTAAGCCGACTGAAATTTGCGTCGGCTACAGGCCGAATTAATCGGGCGTGTTTTGCAGCGGCCTAGGCCTACTTAAAATTGCGTCAGCCAAAAGCCGACGTAAACGGTGTGATCACGACGAATTTTTGCGGCGGTATTGCCGACTTAAATTTGCGTCGGCCTTTTTGGCATTTGTGTCGGCTAAAGCCGACTTAAACGAGAAACATTTTGGTGCTCTTTTTAAAAAATACATCGGTATAGCCGACGCAAATTTTGGCGACATTTTGCATCTGCCTAGCGGACTTAAATGGGAACCGAAAAATTTCGGACATGTGGCATACATCGGTGGTGCCAACGCAACACGCATCGAAACACGCCGCACCATTTTGTGTCTGCCAGCGGACTTAAACACAGACACAAATTTGAAATTTATAGGGCTTTGAAACCCACATCCCCATTTCATTTCCATCTTCTTCTCTAACACATACATCGCCGCCGCCACCGATCCTCTTCCACCTCACCAGAGCGACCCTTGCTCTCCTCACCACCATCAACACCGCGACACTCTTCCTCCAAGTCCACCATCATCGCGCCGCGCTCTCTCTCACCACCGCGTGGGACCCTCTTTCTCCTCTCCACAATCACCACCAACTCCCTCTCTCTCCTCACCACCATCACCATCATCTCCTTCTCTTCACCACCACCCCTCACCGCTATCCACCACCACTATTTTCCATTTTCTCCACCGCTCATCAATGCTTTCCACCATCCACCACCGCCTTCCAACTCACTCCGCCGCCCTCCTCCACCTCTCTACAAAGATATGTTGCATTTTTATTTTATTTTGGATCTATGGAGGTTGGATTTTTTATGTTTGATTTTTGGAATATAAATTCTATTTTTTGTTTGATTTTTTAGATGATGATGTTAGAATTTTTGGATGAATTTCTTGGAAGTGTGCAATGAATTGTTAGAATTGTGTAATTTGTTAGAATTGTTAGAGTTGTGTAATTTGTTTGAATTGTTAGAATCATGTGATGAATTGTTAGAATTTGGAATTTGGATGGGTAATATAGAAATTAAGTTGATTTTTTTATAATTAAGTATAATTTGGATGTGTAATATAGAAATTGTTACAATTAGAATCATGTATTGAGCTGTTAGAATTAGGAATTTAAATTGTGTGAATTGTACTTCTGTAGTTACTGGTTTTGACTTGGAGGTTCGAGTTGGAGTTTGATATTGGAGGTTATTATACAGTTAGAAGTTCGAGGTATGTACACATGATCACCTTATTTGATTAAACTTAGTTAAATTGAAAGTATACACCCTAGAAATATGTTTGTTGTATGTTAGTGAAGAGCATATATATCGAACTCAATAGGATTATGATGGTGTGATTTAGCCGATGAATTTGCATGTATGTGGTGCTTATTAATGATTATGGAAATGTTGATATAAATTTTGCTGGCGATTTTGTCAAACATATTGGATGCACATTGAATGCAAAATATGGATCGTAGTTGGATGCATAATAGAGTACCTGCAAATAGGAAGGGTTTGAATACATAATTTGTTGAGGGGGTACAGGAGTTTCTTAGGAGGGCGAGAGAACTTCATTTTTTTATGCTATGATTTATTTTATATTATGGTACTTAATTATATACTTTTGTTATTTGGATTATGAGATATGGTATTTTTATTTATATACTTGTCTTTTATGTTATTATGTCATTTATACATTATTTATTTATTTATCGTTTTAGTGTGATTTTATGTTTTAACGTTTACAACTAAGAAAATCAAAATTAATTTTTTTAAAAAAAATAAATTTGCGTCCGCTTTTTCTTACACAAATCTCCGTCCGCTTTTTCTTACACAAATCTGTGTCCGCTTTTTCCGACGCAAATTTGCGTCTGCTTTAGCCCAGTTAAATTTGGCGGGCAAACTTGGCGCCATTTTTCTGCATTTACTTCCGCTTTAGCCGATGCAAATTTGCGTTAGCCATAAAGCCGACACAAAAGTTTTTACATCAAGGTATTTTACGTCCGTCTCTTGGCCGACGCAAAATTTCCTTTTGCGTCCTTTTTTGATATTACGTCGGCCAAAAGCCGATGCAAAACACCGAAATTCTTGTTGTGTTTTTCTTTGGTCAAAAGGAATATTTTTTTTTAATTAATACTTTGTTTGTCTAAGTCTTGTTATTCGTTTGATTATACTAAAAAATAAAGAACCTTAGAAGAAGAATATTCCTTTTCCCTTATTGAGACAATGAATTATTTGTTTGGAAATACATGTTAAAGACCAAGTGAGAAGGCAAGTTATGGAGACGCTTCTCATGTTTCTGGATTAATGTAGCTAATATACAATACACTATTTTTATTAGTGATAGCATCTTCCATGTATAGAGCATGTTGGCCATTACTAGACATTGATGTCTGCCCTAAAATCTAATTTTCTCTTGAATATGTATATTGTCACTTCCCCTCATTAAGCTAGCTAGCGGTAGCGCAAGTGTCAGATAAATTGATGAATGCATTCCGAGATCGAATTAGTGATCCACCCCTCCGCTGGAAATAAAGAAAAACCTAAAGCTTTGCTCGAACTGGCATTGCTTACCTTGATTCTGATTCTTCTTCAGCCACTAATCTTATTGCAAAGGATGCCTAATTAGCTTTCCCAGAAACTGCGATTCTAAAGCTGTAAGAATGACTTGTAATTCAAAAGCTGGAGCTTAGTAATCATGGGATTGAGATAATATTTTTTTGCATGACCGCCACTTAGGAGTAGTTTGATATTATGCTATTATCTGTTTGGGATGTATAACAGATATAACTGTTATTTTATGTTCAAGTCTAATATTATTATAGTATTAGTAATCACATGAATTGTTTTGCTAGCTTACAATGTTCATTAACTAGATGCTTAACGTTAGTATCTCCTTTATATCACGATTATGAGAGGAGTATTATTTAAAAAAAAAAAATTATTCTTCCAATTATTTGGTTTTTTCTTTTTTATTGAAACAAAAACGATAATTACTACTTATTATTAGTACAATTCCGCATATTAGAATTTGAAGCATATTACAATTGTAAGCCTCATTCTAATGTGTGAAATTATACTAATAATAAGTAATAATTATCGTTTTCTTTCAATAAATGAGGAAAAAGCAAATAATCTGAAGTTTTGTTTTTTAAAATACCCCTCTCATTATTATGACCTCAACGTCTCAAAGAGATACTAACATTAAGCATGCTAGTTGATTAACATGTTAAAGCAAATAATTCATATGATTACTACTACTATAATAATATTGGATTTGAACAGGAAAATAAAATAATCATAACAATTAAATACATCTCAAACAGATAAAATCAAACTACTCCTAAATAGCAACCATACAAAAAAATATGATCACAACTGCTTTATAAGCCAGAAAAGTGGCATCTAATCAAAATAGTGTACTGCATATAAGCTACATTCACATGAAAAATGAGAATTGTCTCTAGAACTCGTCATGTCACTTGGGATCACTTTCAGGCCAGTCATGTGTTAACAAAAATCGTTCCGGTAAGCCAATGTCATTCAAGTGACTCCGAGTATCTGATGGGCAAGGCTGGATAAGGTAATGCCAAGCCGAGAGGAAATTTAAGAACAAACACTAGTGGAGAAGTTAGAAAAATACAATGGATCATGAAGATTGAATACAAAAATACAACTTTTAACAAGAAAGGAGTGAGGCAACATTATAATATAACAGAGTATAGTCAGAGTCAGAGTGTAAACAATAGAAATTTAGAAATAAAATAATCATAACAACATATACTCATAGATCAATGCAAATCAAAAGGGCGCATAACTCCGCTAGCGAGTTTCCAACACCTTCTACTAAGTAAGTGATCGGCAACACATACTTTGGTCTAAGAGCCCGATCGAACACTCTAGTTCTCGCAATTGTTGTGGACTAGAATTAAGAGATATTCCAGTCATAAATACTATGTCGGGTACGATATCATAAATATTATTAGAATTGGGTTGACCCAAAGACAAGGCACACTAGACCCAAGATATGACCTGCAGACCATAAAACTCTTAATAAATAAAACCCACTACAATATACTAGGTATGCTATTAATCTAATAATAATTACTCTGACTCTAAACGGGCACTGACTTGAGCGTCGGAGTGTTTGCAGGTCCCCCACCCACCGTTGCGGAGCGCCACCGGAGCACCCAAAGATCGGAATTCTTCCCGTGGATCCCGTCATCATTACCTTCTAGCCAGGTAGCTCTATTTATGTCGTTCCTATATTTTTAGAACGCAACAACATTACTCTCCACGAATCTCGATTATAACTAGAGACGTGTCAATGTAGCTTAGCTTCTTCTGTACACTTATTATTGTTGTAAATTTTGTGTATTTTAAAAGTTTAAGAGTATTGCTAGTTTTAACGACGCCGTCCAAACATTGAGTTTATCTCCACCGTCCATATTAGTGCACCGTCCACCATCCATATTAATCTTCTGCACAAGTTGAACACCAGAAGCTATCGTCCAATCCTTGTAATTAACGTTTTACATAGGAATTAACAGGTGTTTAGCCTATATAAGAGAAGCCTCACCTCACTTCTTAGACACACCAAAATCATTCTCTTCTCTCTCTAGTTTGAGCTTCTCTCTCTAAATATATTATGGGTTATATTGATATTATCTCTCGCTAGTTTCTGTATCCCGATTAATATCGGAATAGGTTGTTATATCCTGGGGGGTTTGCAGAATTCACGCCGGATAAACCCTTTAGGACAGTGTGATCACACACGTCTCAAGCTATAACTTCGTTGTTTTCCTGAATTATTTCCAACAATCTGAAGGGTTTATTTCTCAACGTAGTGTGGTGTTTGTGTGATTAATTAAGGCAATGAAAAAGTGACACCGATACGGTTGCTTTATAGCAAGAACTCCAAGTGCTTTCATTCCAACTTTCTGTGTTTTTATCTTGGTTATTGAGATTTTATGCTTGTGTAATAATTCCTGTTTTTATACAAATTTATGATTTAAAAAGGATTTTACCTTTTCGTGAATGTTAGTTTAATTTGAGATCATGGTTATGATTGGATACATGGAATTGAACTTCTATGTGGCAAACCTATGTATATTGATAACATCAATGCCGGTGTGGAATATCTAAAATGATTAGTGATTTGTTATTATTATATCAATTAATCTTAGCTCTTTGCTTAGTTTTATTATATGAAACTGAAGATGCAGAATGCTAATTTATGTTGCGCATGTCTCTCTACTCTTAAAATTTAGTGGATGATTCTTTAAAAATAGAATTATAATTATAATTTATTTTGAAAATTTTATTTGTGCTCCTTTCTAAACTAAATGTTGCAAATTTAATTACTAATTTTGGGTATACTTATTCGTAACCTTGTTAGCTGATAATTTTGTGATATATTGAATGATGAGCTTGAAGTGATGTGCTCATGGAAAGAAGAAAGTATTAATGTGTCCTAGTATATATTATTGTTGTGATTCAAAAGGATAGAGAAAAAAAAGAGAGAATTACCTTTTACTGTGATTTGAGTGTATCATTGACTTAATATTATTTGTGAAATGATATAAGTTGGATATACATGAAAATTTATAAATATGTGAATTTGTTTTATTTATCTCATAGATGAGTTTTATCTAAGTAATGTGATTATTGGTCATGCTTGCATAACCATGATACTTGTCAAGTTGAGTATGCATGCCTAAACATTAAATAATGATTGAAGTGTAAATTTTTATCTTTCCTGCATATTTTGGCTTAAATTAAATTTGTAGATAACATACATAGTTGTCAACTTTAAATTGTGATAACATGCTGCTCTGTAAGAGCGAATTATGTGTTGATTGATATGTGTTTGTGCACAGTTTTAGGGATATTGAATCACATAACTTGTGAGTAAGGGTCTGACTTGAGTACCATAATGCTTCTCCCATCATGAATATGAGAGAGAGACTCGATTTAAATAGACTTACTAACCTATGAGTATATGATGAAATAATTATTTTAGAAAACTCATAATTAGTTGTGAAGGAATGTTTATTTTCATAGCGTTACCCAATTTTGAGAGTAACGAGTTTAAGATGAAAATATTTTCTTTCTGAGAAAATCATAAGTTAGAAAACTTAATGTTATATTTAATTTTGAGGGGAATCCACTATATTATAGTGATGAATTGATTTGATTCAAAAGAGGATAAAATTCTTAAGTGAGTTTATCAATTTTTTGAAAGTGTTGTCACTTGCAAATCATCCAAGTAGACCTGTATAACATGCTGAGATTGGCTGGCTTAGAAATTCTCTTCGCAAATAATCTATGGAAGAAGAATGAGTCTTCCATACTTATTTATCGTGGATGCCTAATAGCATTAATGAAGAAAGAAATTTGAGACATCCGGATTTATATATTGGGGTTGTCAAATGACAACAGTGAAAGAAGAAAATTATGTCTTCTATGTAGTGATTGCCAAAAAGGTAAATGTGATGCTAATATTTGCAACATGTACATGTACATTATAATTTGAAAAATGCTAAATAGTGCCCTAAAGGCACTTGTTAAGAATACAAAAGTGGAAATGTTTTATTGGGATTGATGGTATTTATTATTTCGAAAGTTGAAATCCTACTTGAATGCTACAAATCCCAATAAAATATTTCCACTTTTGTATTCTTAATAAGTGCCCTTAGGGCACTGTTTAGCAAGACCCTTATAATTTTGTAAAAGTAGCAACTAAATTATGTGAGGTCAATGTAATTTGGCTGTCCTCACTAAGCTATAAGCTTGTGATCGAGAAGAACATCGAGGGAAATGTGACTTATATTAAGCCATTAGAAATTAACGGTGATGGTAACTCAACCTTTGTGATTGGACATCCCATGAAAAAGGTTCATATGGGTAATAACAAGTCACTAGTTAATTCTGCTAGCACTTTCTATTTCGTCCCTTCCTATGGTGTGTGAAGTGCTAGAGTGCATCAATGTGAGGATAAGCATAAATGCTTTTAATGATTTTCATAGCCCTTATTGGTAGTGTATGAGTTGCAGCATACACTTGATGAAATCACCTATATGAGTGTCAAGTGGGGCCGCTTGCATGAGATCATGGCAAAATCTCTAGAACACTCTTGAATACCGAGCGCGCGCATGGCCTATTTGCGCAAAACAGTGATAACAACGAGAATTGTGGGGATGCAATATGATTGATAGACCTCTAGCACACACTAAAGTGTCTTGGTTCATAGAGCTTGCTCCACCAATTCACTTGTGTGTTAAGTCTCATCAATCTAGGTCTTGTTCATAGTCCAAAAGACACCAGATTCGAAACTATTATGCTCATTGAGATAACCGAGGAAATACCTGATTCCAGCCCTTTGTTCAAACTTAAAGTTTCGAAATATGTGGGGGATTGTTGTAAATTTTGTGTATTTCAAAAGTTTAAGAGTATCGTTGGTTTTAACGACACCGTCCAAACATTGAGTTTATCTTCACCGTTCATATTAGTGCACCGTCGACCGTCCATATTAATCTTCTGCACAAGTTGAACACCAATCAGAAGCTACCGTCCAATCCTTGTAATTAACATTTTACATAGGAATTAACAGGTGCTTAGCCTATATAAGAAAAGTCTTACCTCACTTCTCAGACACACCAAAATCATTCTTCTCTTCTCTCTCTAGTTTGAGCTTTGGTCTCTAAATATATTATCGGTTATATTGATATTATCTCTCGCTAGTTTCTGTATCCTGATTAATATCAGAAGAGCTTGTTATATCCTGGGAATTTGCGGAATTCATACTGGATAAACCCTTTAGGACAGTGTGATCACACACGTCTCAAACTATAACTTCGTTGCTCTCCTGAATTATTTCTAACAATTACACCCTGTTGAGGACCCACTCCCTAGGTATCTCGTAGAGTATCAACATTTCACCTCTTATCATTGCTTTCCTTAGTCGAAGTTCAACAATAAACAATGAATTATGTCATTCATGCAACTCTCATTCAACTAATAATTTCACATACACAATAGTTTCCATACTTGGTTTGACAGTTCTAAGAAAGCCTTCAACCCAATAAAATAACTAGGTTTAATCACTACTAGAAAAAGGCAAAATTGTGGCGGGCTATTTGCGGCTGTTTAGGTTAAACCGCCACTGCAACAATTAGCTAAGGGTCCTACCGCGGTTTGGATAGTGGTTTGTCTATCCGCCATCGCTGGCTTCAGTTCCGCGGCGGTTCACGTGCAAGGGGCGGCGGTGTTTTATTTTCGTCACAAATCTCCCCAAATTGTTTCCTCAAAGTTGTGGTTTCCATCATCAAAATGAGGATTACGATCTCTCTCTTTCAAAAACCCTAAAACTCATTTCTCTCTCTTGCGATTTCGCGTTTCCCCTCTTGTGATTTTACCCTATTCCCGTGTCTCTGCATGCGCCTATCTCTTCATTGTCTCTGTAATTTCACTGTGTTCCTGCTCTCTGCCTTCGTTTGCTCTGTTCTCTCACGCTGGTTTGTTGTTTTTGCTTTCTCTATTCACTGTTCTTTGTTGTTGTCGTTGCCTCTGCGCATGATTCAATTTTGCTCATTTGTAATTATGAACTGAGACTGAAATTAGGATCTCTTTTGATTTGAAACTGAAATTAGTGAAACATAACGGTGAATGATTGGCGTAGATGGAGGAAGCTGTGGTCGCATGGCGAGGTTGCTACGGCGGTGGGCTCCATCAAGGTCGAGAAGAAGGAAAGGCTTGTTTGGCCGTGAAACTCTTTCCACCTCCAACTCTGTTTCTTCCGTTACCAGATCGCTCTTCCCTGCACGAAGTCATCTCAAGCTCGACCTTTCCAGTAAGCTCTGTTTCCCCTGGAAATTCCCTCTCCAATTTCCCTATCCTTTATTTTGTGGTTGTTTATATGTTCTGGATTAATTACTTTGATCATGATCAATTCTTTATTAAAGAGTGCTGACCAATATGGAAGTCGTTTTATCTAACAGAAACTTGAGACAGCTTCAATGGAAGAGAAAAACATGGTTTTTCATGAAATCATGCCACAAGCATTTACTCTAATGACTGATGTCTTTGGTAATTATGTGATTCATAAAGGAATTATTGTATTTTGTTTAAATTTATTCTATCCTTAGAATTCTATTCTATTTCCTCTTTAAACTTATATAATTTTTGTAATTGTTACGTTCAAGTAGGATAGTTCATCATTATTGGATAGTTCCAACTCAGAAGTAGCCTTTGTGTGATCCAATTCATTACTGATATCTTCTTTCAAGTATTTTGCTAAGGCAAAGTGCTTTGCTTTTACTTTTATACTTCTTTTGGAAGAACTTGTGCCTATTCCAGAAGCATGTTGAAGAAGATCTCTAAAATGATATGTAGTATGCTTGCTTCTTTTGTTCTAACTCCTGATCAGGGACAAGAAGCCTCTTAAGATATATTACCCATCAATTTTGATGCACTGACCCAGGTTTATTGAGGTTTTCCTCCTTGTCATTGTAAAATGTGATCTTCTTTCTTGTACCTTGCTTCTAATGGATGTTAACTTGGATGATTTCTCTTAATTGATCTTTTACTCTTTTATTGCCAATCATGCTTTGAGTCAATTGCAGTTTTTCATCTGGTTTGCTTGGCTCAAATTATTTATACATTTTACCTTTCTTGGCAATCTAACTCTTGATTGTGGTGTTATAAGCACTAAGCAGTTAACTATAATAATTAGATTCCCACATGAAAGTGATTTGAAATATCTTTTGATGCTTTCCGTTTGAATTTCATTTTGTTACTTGTGTAGGTTTCTTTCTATTCTTTTTCAAAGCAGTGATCTGTGTTGGTTCTTTTAAATGCAGTCTGACTTCAACAGTCAACACAACTAATTCTAGTTATATTTTCTTTCTTTCAGATATGTAATTGTATACTTTTCAATTTTACTGATCCGGTACCGTGCTGTCATTATCACCGATGAGATGCTATCTATGCCAAAAACTCCATTTCTAGTTGTTGGTCACTTGGAGGCTCTGGGTGCTGCCACAGGAATGGCTGCAGGAGGTAATGTCCGTCCTAAATTATTTTTATCTGTTTCATGCCAAATACTTTGCGCTTCTCCACAAAATTAAATTTAAAATGCTCCTGTACTACATTGTTTGGCCGTTTTTTAGTCAATCTTCATTCCACCGATTCCATCAAATTTGCTTTGTAAACTACACAAATATAAACAATAATAAAAACTGCCAGTAGAATATATAAATAATAATAATAACTGCCAGTAGAACATATCAGATATCATGGTCACTGACAACTTAAGATTTCACATTATGGAAAATGTATTGAATAAAATGAGTCCCCACTGTCAGCACTAGAGAAAAAATTGCTTTTTGGGGGTGTAAGTTTTACCAATTTTAGCTTGTCCAGATGAATTAAGCATACTTAGTTATAGATTCTTATTTTCTCTTTACGCAAATTTTATTGTTTTTTGTTTCTAATTTGTGATGGATCATTGGCTACTACCATATTCGTATCTCGTAGATATTTTGGAGATACTGAAATCATTAGATTGAAATTTCGGTTTGTTTATAAAAATGTCCATGCCTGAATTTCATTTGATTATGTTCTCTCTTTGTGGTGTCAGCATTCAGCAATGCTATCTGGAGCATCAACTCCAATTTTGTCTCAGGTAAAATCAACAGTCAATTGGTCTCTGTCATTTATTATTATATTCTGTTGCTTCTGAATTTACATTGTTGCACTATAATGAAAGATATGAATTTAAGAATATTAAAAAACTATAGATATGAACGCAAAGTTATTGAAAAGGTAAATATTGTATGCCTTTGCAATTATTTACTACTTGACATGTTCTTAGAAGTCGGCCATCACAAGAGCACACCCCATGCATATTAGTTTCTATACATTGATAAATGTAGCTTATGACTTATTGCCCATTAGAGGTATTTTTTTATTACAAGCATATAGCTTGTATGGATGATTATGTCGTTCCTTTAAATGCAGCAGATAACGTCGAGTTTCTTCACATAAATAATTGGGTACGTACTGTCAATTTTTATTCCTTTGATTTGATTTTACTATCATTGCTAGGGTTTTTTTATTTCTTCTTATTGGCTTAATGTGATAATTTTATTGCAGAGAAATGAAGTGAACCACAGTTTCAAGGGGCTTATTCCCATATTTTCCAATTTAATCCATTTTGAACTGACAGTATACATAGACAAGGATAAGACTGATGAGTACACGCCTGATTTTGTTATGGAATTGCTCAAACATTTTCCCGAACTTCAATTTCTTTCTGTTCATAAGGTTTGTTTCAGTTTAAACACAATTTTTATGTTTTTTTTGTTCTTGTACTTTTTACTGATTTCTGACTGTATTTTTATCATTAATTAATGCTATCAGGAATTATGTCATCACAGCTACTTATATGATGTTGTTGAAAGAGATTGGACATGCCTAGAATTTGTTCCCAATTGCATTTCATCACATCTTAGAACATGCCATCTTAATTGTTATTTAGGCTTGAAAAGTGAGGTGAAATTTGCACGCTATATCATGGAGAATGCAATACATCTGCAGACCATGAAAATCTGCAGTCCTTGTGATGAATCAGCGAGGTTTGAAATGCTCATAGAATTATCCAAGTGCACAAGGCTGTCAACAAATTGTAAACTTTTATTTTCATGATGACTTGTAGTAAGTAATTAATTGGATTTGAGTGCATTCATGTAATGTACTACTCCCTTAATATATTCTCCTTAAATATATTCATGTAATGCACAAGGTCAGATTCTACAAGAATTATCTAATAGCATTGAGTGAAAGCTTTTCTAATCAGGTTCAAACTTTAAAGTGTCAAATGTGGCATCTCCAGGCTTCCTTTAGGAATGAAAAAAAAGCATTGTGGCCTTACGGGCAGTTGTAAGGATAGAAAAAAACCAGGCATGGACTTCCCGGCAGTTTTATGACCGCGGTTAAAATAGAATTAAAACCGCAGTTAAACCTGCTAGAACAGAAACAAAATTGAACTTACCCGCGGTTAACAACCGCAGATAAACGGATTTGCCACGGTTTCTGGCATAGGTACCCGCGGTTCCAAATAACCGCCGGAAACACGCTACCTTGTTCAAATAACCGCGGCTAAGTCCAAAAAAAACCGCGGTTAAAATATTTTTTTTTTGTAGTGAATCATCTTCATTACCAATAAATTGCTCATCACGCTACCTTGTTCAAATAAACACCAGTAGTTATAATTGTTGAACACAAGAACAAGGCTTATTATATTCTTAATAGTTATGGCACTTCTATTTGGGAGAAATGTTAACTATTACTGGTTAGTGAGATTTGATACTCAAAATAGTTAAATAAGTATCATTTGACACATAATATTTATATGTATTATTGATTAAAAAAGTATTTTCTTACTCAAAGGCCGATTTCTAGCACACTAAACTCGTTTTTAAAGGGAAAATAATATTAAATTAATTTTTACAGGCATAAAAAATCAAAGAGTGTTATTACACGGTTTGTAGCTTGAAATATATTTTTCCCAAAATTTTCAAAAGTAGTTAGATGGGATAAAAAATTTATTTTTCAAAACTGTACAAAATCACATGGTATCTGACAATAGATATAATAAACATTTTTTTTTATAGGCGAAAGTGTGTCCACATGGATTCGAACTAGAGAGTTGTTACTCAAAGCTTCACTTTCCAGATAGATATAACAAACATTAACATATAATTTTCTCAGAATTTATTAGACAATTTTTGAAGGGGAAACAGATTTGACACAAACAAAACTTTTCCAGTGAAACCGGGCATTTCTAGAAACAAAAATACCCCATTTTTAGGATAGTTTATTTGTTCCATTTATGGTGGTCCTGTTAAAAAAGTCACCACTGGTGGTGACCAAACTGTAGCAATTAGATTTATTAGTTTTTAAGACGGGGTAATTGCTTAGGAGGTTTAGAAACAAAGGATCGGAAATTATGTTTTAACTCCCAATGTGTAATAGACTAATAGGTACCATTGAGCGGAAAAAAGAAAAAAAAATATCCCCCGTCCATCTCCGACATTGTCCGATAGTCATCTATCAATTTCTTTCTACAATCCTCCTTCCCCTTCTCCCATTTGTCGTCTCTATGAAAAAGGAAAAAAAAATGAAAGATCTCCTTGTTTCTGCAATAAAAAAAATGAAAAATCACCTTGTTTTTGCGATCAAACAGATTAGACTCGTCTGCAACCAAAAATTAAAGCTTTTCACTTAAGCATGGAAGTTTCAAAATCAAACCAACAACCTTTTCAGGAAGCAGAGTGTTGGCCCTAGCAAGCGAGGATGTCATCAAAATTCTTTAAGGGGTACTTCGTCGTGACCATGCCAACTTCGAGGATGGTGTCGTCCCCAGAGGAACAGATTCGGGTGATGCTCCACCACTTGAAGAACGCATGAACCCTAAGCCCGTAGGGATCCACGATCTTCCCGGTGATGGTGACAGAGTAGGTAGCAACGCAATTGTCTGGAGGGAGCATAATCTCGCACGCGCCACTAAGCTTAACAAAGAAATCGCTGGAGGTCTGGTTGACGCCTAGCCCAAGACGGTAATGGGCATTTGAGGAATATCATAATTTTTGTTTCCAGAAAATTAAAGGATCGTAAAGTAAATTTTTGAAAATTTCTCATTACCTACTAAATTTACTAACTCCTGTAATTTTTAAATCACCATCGGTATTCTAACACTTGTCGTCATCAGAAACCTAGTCTTTTATACAAATTTTTATTAGTCTTTTTATCAAAAATTATGCAATGACTAAAATATCCTTGTTGCTCCTAATTTGAATATGTTTCACTTAATAGTTTATATAAATTAGTTCACAACCCTGAAAATCACCAAATCTACCATATTAGAAAGTAGACATACATGGCTACTCTCCATGAAATGTTATCCAAAGAAAGAATGTTTCAAACACGTAGACCAAGTCAATCCATCAACATAGACTTAGCATCGGACAATCATCTTCCATGGGTCAAAATAAAATCTTACCATCATCTAAAAATTTTACCTGTTTTCGTATACAAAGAACACATTCAAAATAGATATAAAACAAGAAAAATAAAAACTTAGATTTGTAACATATAACAAAATTCGTAGAGATAATCCGAGGCAAGAAAACTAACAGATTTGGTCCTCTAATTTTTTTTCAAGTTGATGTTTAAGGGTTCTAGGGTTAATCCCTCACCTATAAAAGTCTCACATTCCCCCCTTATCAAATAGGTGTTAGGTATCAGAGTATATATAAAATAAATATTCGCAACTAAAATAGAGTTGAGAAAATGCAATTGAATTCTTATTTAACGAAAGAACAATACAACTCCTATATCATTACGAAGAGAAAAAATAATATAAGAAAATATTCTATTTTTGTTTTATGTATGCTCTCTCTCTAGGGATGATATAATCCATAAGACACATCCTTGTATTTATAGTGAAATTAATAATTCCTATCCTCTCAATCTCTCCTTAAACATAGGAGTAGAAAACTCATTCTCTCACATTTTGTACCGTAACAACAAAATAGGGAGTCTATATTATTAATTTATTCTCTCAATTTTTCCTAAGCCATCAAAAGTGGCTTTAGCATTTCAAAAATCTCCCACTTAAAGTCAGTTTTGGTGAGCTTGTGAGTCTTTCTCTTTCGGACAGTTGCCTGCTTCTTATGTCTTTAATAGGCCAGACGAGGATCTACACCATATAAATTGTCTGTGTTGATAGGCTTCGTCATTAATCTGCTAGTTTCTCTTTTGTATGGATCTTCTGCATGTCCACACTACCTTCTTCTACTACTTCTCGAACAAAATGATATTGAACGCGTATGTGTTTTTTCCTCAACTGAAAGGCTGGATTCCTTGCAATGTGCAAGGCACTCTGACTGTCACAATACACAGTACTTGATAGAACTGAATCAACCATTTCCAAGTGTTAATTTGAAATAGCATTTTCATCGACCTCTTTCCACTTATCATCACTCATATTTGCGAGTCTTCCTTCAATTTCAACTAAGCAATTGTCCTTCCTCAAAACTGCTTTTATCTTTAATTTTCACAATGAGAAATTATTCCCATTAAACTTCTCAACATTATTCTAACACCGAAGAGTTGGACGGTGGTGAGACTCATGAGAGAGAGTGAGGTAGAGAGGGGGAGCGTTGGACGGTGGTGAGCTACAGGAGGAGGAAAGCACAGGCACCGAATGTTGAGGATAGGATAGACGGTAACCGGCACAGAAGGAAAGTTCTCAGTGCAGTACGGCGTCGGAGGAGATCGAATAAGCCTTTCTTGGAAAGGATTTCAAATGGAACAGTTAACTTCTTCTTCTCTAATTTTCCTGATCATGTCGGTCATGGAGAATTGTGGAACATTTTTGCTAAAAAGGGTCATGTTAAGGATGTTTTCATCCATTCAAAAAAAAAACATTGGAAGGTTTGTGCTTTGGATTTGTGAGATTTGATGGTGTCAAGGACATATCCGCTCTCAAGTTTCAATTCGATCAGATATGGTTTGTCTGTTTCAAATTACGCTCAAATTTGGCGAAATATGGTCGCAATGAGGGTGTTAATTCATTCCATAACAAGGTTCGTGTGGATTCAATGGCTCAAGCTCTTCCTAAGAGTTCTAATGGTGTCTCAGAGAACCTGAAATTTGCTGATGTTGTCCAAAGGAATTCAAACGGTGTCATAGAGAATCAGAAATTTGCTTATGTTGTTCGAGGTAATACCATTCAATGGAGGCCTAAACATGTTGTTGATTTATAAAATGTTCTAAGCATTAGTTTTGTTCCAAGTAAAGAGCAGGTGGCTTCTCTGGAAAGTTGTATGGTAGGAGTGGTTTGTGATGTTTGCTCTCTTCCTTCCCTTTGCGATAATCTTAGAGCTGACGGCATCTATACATTGTCCATTACTCCAATGGGTGGTGCTTTAGTGCTTTTAGAGGTTATGGAAGGTGAGAACTTTGATGTTATTCTTTAGGATACAACTTCTATACTTTCAAAATGGTTCGTTGATTTTAAAAAATGGAGTCCTAAGGAGGTTGCTTCAGAAAGATTGGCTTGGATACGATGTTACGACATTCCTCTTCATGCATGGGATGATAGTTTTTTCAAGCTCTTGAGTTATTATTTGGGTCGTTTTGTAACCATTGATCCAAGTACTGCTAAGAAGCATCGGCTTGACGTTGCACGGTTTCAAATTCAAACTTCTTCATGGAGTATCATCAATAAATCGTTTAATGTTAATATCGACGATTTGATTTTTAAAATTCATATTTGGGAAGAATCATTTGATGATTTATTTGTTGAATAAACTCCTAGAGGTCAATTCCTAGACTCTGAAGATAATCATTCAGATGATTCATCTGAGATTCCATGGTGGTTGTTGGAGGAGGATGTGGATCATGGCGTTGGTTCTGTCGTTGATGAGCTGATGGCGGAAAATACTATAAATGAAAATCATGGAAATTTGGAAAAATTTGATTCTGGGAAAAACCATGGTTTGACAATTATTGATAATTATGGTGCTGTTAGTAACTGGGAAGTTGGCGAAACTAATGGAATTCCTTCACACTTACAACGTGAAAATATTCACATGCCAGTCTACAAAAATATTAATTTGACTATGGGTCAAATTTTGTCATTTTTGGATCAAAATCATTTTGGTTCTCTATTGGGTCATTCTGTTATAGGGCCATCCTGTAGAGGCGGTGAAGCACAAAAAATTAATTCATCTCTTTTGGGAAAAAATGCATTGGTTGAGGAGGGTCCATCTAGATATTTAGACCCAACTATTTCCATTCATTCCTCTGCGTTAGTTTCAACCAGCAAAGATGCAATGAAGGCTACTCATCCTGAGAACGCAAAGTCTTCTTCTTGCAAATCATGCTCCTCCGAAGGTTTTTCTTCTTCCTCATCGATTCAAAACAAGATTAAATCTGTTTGTGGAAAGAAGGCTTATTTATGCCATTTAGGGATGATGGGAGGCAAAGGCTCTCGTCGATTTCTTCCCCCTTTAGCAAGGCCTTTGAAATCTACTTCCAAAGGAAAAGATTGTGTTTGCTCTGCACCTTCAAACTCAGGTTCTAAAAATTTGGTTTAGAGTCTGACGCTAAGAAAGCTTTGAATTTAGGGTCAAAGCTAGGCCTAAAATCGATTTCTTCAAATCAGAAGGTTATCAAAAACCTTACAGCAAGCTTGGGAGGAAAGATGCATGGCGTAGAGAAAGGTCCTAAGTAATTTTTGGGGCTTTTCATTTGGGGTATTTAATTGTTATTATGAAAATAATCAGCTACAACATTAAGGGTTTGGGTGGTGTGTTAAAGAAAAAAGAAATTCACTCACTGATTTCAAAAGAGAAACCTGATATGATATGCATTCAAGAAACCAAATTAGTCTCCGCTGATATTGCTTTCTGCAAGAGGTTATGGGGAAGTCAAGTCTGCTGGTCTTTTATTCCTTCAACTGGTAGTTCTGGAAGTATTCTCACATTATGGAATCCTACAGCTTTTCAGTTACAAGATGAATTTTTAGGTACTTCTTTTGTTGGTGTTAGAGAGGTTTGGCTTGACAAAAATGAGCAAGTTTCAATTGTTAATGTTTATGCTCCAACTGATGCTTCCGCACGCTCTATTTTGTGGAATGACCTTCTAAGTCTGTATAACTCATCAATCAATCAAAACTGGTGTTTTCTTGGTGATTTTAATGATGTTAGAATTGATTCAGAAAGGAGAAGCAGAGGAATTAACTCAAGGAATGCTAAAATGAATAGATTCAACTCATTTGTAATGGATGTTGAATTAGTTGATCTCCCTATGGCTGGTCGGTCTTTTACTTGGTATAGAGGTGACGGAATTAGAATGAGTAGACTTGATCGCTAAGCTGGTTGAATTTGTGGGGGGTTTCGATTTAGGGTCTTGAAAGTGGTTTGTCAGATCATTGCCCCATTGTTCTAAAAGATTGTTCTGTTGATTGGGGTCTGAATCCCTTCCGGTTTCTAAATGCATGGAATTTGGTGGATGGATATGAGGACTTTGTGAAACATTCTTGGAATTCTCTTCAGATTGCTGGCTGGAGCTCGTATGTATTAAAAGAAAAATTAAAAGACTCTAGTTGGGCATGGAATTCTAGTTCTGTAGGTAACATTGACTCTAAAATTATGGAAGCCTCTGATTCTTTGCGTCATTATGATCATCTTGAAGATGTGTCTTAGAATACATCAAGATGAAGGCTAGGTGTAAAACGGACCGTCTAGGAATTAGATTAGCCAGAAATTCTCTTAAGAGGATGAAGGCTAGGTGGAACTCCAACGGGCAACAGGAATGTTGATCATTTGGGTTGGAAAATGAAGTTTGAGGGATGGATTATGGGATTAGATTCTGGGAAGAATTGGATAAACCTATAACTCTCGCTACACAACTCCAAATTCAGTGGTTCAACAACGAGGTGAAAGCTCACGTTTGAATTACAATTTTGGCTCAAGAATGAATAAAAAAGGATACGTAAAACTAGATATGTCCACGAGTTATTCTAGGCAGAATTGCTTTAAAAAAACGTTTTATTAAAGATGGAAATGGATGAGTTTTTGAGGCTGTTTGAGAACGAAAATTCTCGGCAAAAGGAGGTGTTCTTGCACTTTTTTTATGATTTTTGAAAAGGTATGGAAGGTGGAATGGAATGGAAACAAGTGGAATCACACCACTTGGGGAAGGCTTAACAAACAAAGGGGTTAAAACCTTTGATAAGCCAAAATGTGTCTTGAATCACTCAAGAACATTAGAGGAGAATCACTGTCAAAAATTATATTCTGAACATCGTGTTTCTTAGAATGGATTTGCTCATGGCTATATATAGCCTAAGGTCATGGCTTTTGGTTTACATTAGTGGATTATTTAGTGGCCAACTAAAGACTACCACTACTCTTTCCACTATCTCTCCATTAAGATGACCACTAAGGCATTTCAAAGGCCTTAAAAGTAGAGCATAAACCGTGTGACATCAGTCATCATGACATCATCTTTTTGTCACCATATTTGGATTTATTACAACTTAAATAAAAACTAGAAATTAAGCCCAATAGTTGATAAATCCATGACATTTTTGGACAGCCAACTTTACATCAAACTGGGCCTTATTTAACTTAGAAAAATACTAATAAATATCCCCTAGGAGTGGCGCCCTTGGGACAAGAGGTTGGACCTTGATTCACGTCGCATTCTTGGACTTCTTTCCTTGAAACTTGTCATTGATCTCGAAAATTGGTCCTTCGAGTCCTTTTATTTCAAGAACATATTTAACTTGGGAAAATAAAAATACTAAAATTATGTTGCCCTTTTCAGGATCATATCATACTCTCCCTCTTCAAGAGAATTCGTCCTCGAATTCAATGGGTAAGGTGATCTGTCATCTGTTTGTATCCTCCGGGGTCAAATACCATTTGTAAAAATTTTATTTTAACCATTCGTATGACGAACACAATGGTAGGCTCCTCCTCTAGTGAATTTTTCTAAACGCCATGGGCAAAAATTATTCTTCCTTATGCTTCCTCCTTTGAGAGTAAAATTTGTTTTGGAACGTGGTCATGGAAACTTTTCTTCTCAAGTAATCCTTCACCAATAAGCTGTGTGTTTTTCTTCGAACCTTCAACTAAACAAGAATCAAGACAAACTTTCTCTTTTGATTCCTGAAAAATTGAATTACTAAAAACAAAAGGAACAAGATTAGAATTAAAAATTTTCTCTTTTTTTTCCTCAATTTCTTTTCTTTCTAGTGTTTCACTTTTTTTATCTTCATTTTTATTTTTACTATTTTTCCTCTCAAATATTTCTCCCTCTTTTTCTTGATTTCTTTCTTTTTCAATTTCCATTTCTTTTTCTTTTACAATTTCTTTTTCTCTCTTCTCCTTTTCAATTTCTTTTTTTATTTCTTTTTCTTTTTCTTTTTCTCTTTCCATTTCTTTTTATTTTATCTTTTCTATCTTTTTTTCTTTTGCAATTTCTTGTTCACGCCACTCATCTTCCTTTTCTTGTAAAATTTTTGCTTTCACTTTCATTTGATCCTCACAAACCTCTTGTGGACACAAAGGTTTGAGCACGATTTTTTTATCTTGGTGCATGAAGGAAATCTTGTTGGTGAAACCATCATGATTGGCTCTTTTGTCAAATTACCAAGGTCTTCCCAAAACTAGGTGGCTAGCCTCCATAGGAGCAACATCACAAAAAACCTTGTCTTCGTATCTTCCAATGGAGATGTCTACCTCCACTTGCTCCGTTACTAGCACTTCTTCGTCTTCTCTAAGCCATTGAAGCGTGTATGGCCTAGGATGTGGCTTAGTAGCTAGATTTAGTTTTGAGACTACTCTAGTACTAACCACATTAGAACAACTACCTCCATCAATGATCACTATACACAATTTACCATTGATTAAACATCTAGTTTGAAAGATGTTACCTCTTTGGCTTTCCTCTTTGGATTTCAATTGATGGCTAGGTGATTGTCTAAGCGTCAACAATTCTTTTCCCGGTTTCATCTTGAAATTCCTAGAGTCGAAGCTCTGATACCAAATGCTTTAAAAGGAATGGACCGTCTAGGAATAGAATTCGCTGGAAAATTCTCCCCAAGTAGTTGAATCCTTTTATGGCGAACAAGGAAGCAATTGAAATGTTGTTTTGACAGAATTGAATAACGAATAAGAACAAGCTATAACTCGTGCTGTAGGGCTCCAAATCTAGTGATTCAAAAACGAGGAGAAAGCTCATGTTCTGAACTTCAATTTTGGTTAAAAAATGACTCAATTTGGATAGGTAGAACTCGAGTTATAACCACGAGATATTCTGGGCAGAATTGCTTGAATTCCAGAATTTCAAGAATTTGAAGATGATGGAGATAAGAAGGTTTTGGGGTTGTTTAGCACGAAAATTCTGGGTGAAAAGGGAAGGAGTTCTTGTTCTTTTTATAAATTTTTTGATAAGAAATGAAAGGTAGAATGGAAGGGAAACAAGTGGAATAACACCACTTGGGGAAGGCTAAACACACAAAGGGGTGGAAACCTTTGATAAGCCAAAATGTGTCTTGAATCACTCAAGAACACTAAGAAGAGAATCACTGTCACAAATTATATTTGATCACAAAACTTAGGTTCCTTACAATGGATTTGCTCATGGCTATATATAGCCTAAGGCCATGGCTTTTGGTTTACATTAGTGGATTATTTAGTGGCCAACTAAAGACCACCAGTACTCTTTCCACTATCTCTCCATTAAGATGACCACTAAGGCATTCCAAAGGCCTCAAAAGTGGAGCATAAACCTTGTGACATCAGCCACCATGACATCATCTTTTTATCACCATATTTGGATTTATTACAACTTAAATAAAAACTAGAAATTAAGCCCAATAGTTAATCAATCCATGACATTTTTGGACAGCCAACTTTACATCAAATTGAGCCTTATTTAACTTAAAAAAATACTAACAAATATCCCCTAGGAGTGGCGCCCTTGGGACAAGAGGATGGGCCTTGATTCACGTCGTATTCTTGGACTTCTTTCCTTGAAACTTGTCCTTGATCTTGGAAATTGGTCCTTCGAGCCCTTTTATTTCAAGAACATATTTAACTTGGAAAAATAAAAATACTAAAATTAAGTTGCCCTTTTCAGGATCATATCACATTGACTCTAAAATTATGGAAGCCTCTAATTCTTTGCGTCATTATGATCATCTAGAAGATTCTATATGTTTGTCTCAAGATGATTTGATTCTCAAGAAAGAAGCTTCCGCCACTTTTATACGTTACTCTAAAAAGAAGCAGCAACTCTTGCACCAAAAATCTTGTTCAAAATGGCTCAAGGAGGGAGATGCAAATACGGGCTATTTTCATCGCTGCATAGCAAGGAAGAGACATGTTGAAACTATCACAAGCATTGTAGTCGATGGGGTGCGGAAAGAAGATGTTTCAGAGGTAAAATCTGCAATTTATAATCACTTTGCTAAGCTATTTTCCGTTTCCGAAAGCGTTTCGGTCAACATGGAAGATTTGAGATTTATGAGGATTTCTCAAGAAGATAACCTTATGTTGACTGCAACTTTCTCTCAATCTGAAATCAAAGATGTTGTGTGGGGTTGTGAGACTCAAAAAAGTCCTGGGACGGATGGGGTTAATTTCCAATTCATTAGGAAATTTTGGGAAACTCTAAAGGATGACTTTACTAAGTTTGTGACGGAATTTCATTCTAATGGGCGGCTGTCTAAGGGATGCAACAGTTCATTCATCGCACTTATTCCAAAACGCATGTGTCCTCAACAAATTGGAGATTACAAACCAATTTCTTTAATTGGTTGTATGGACAAGGTTCTTTCAAAAATATTTGCCAACCGGATGAGGGGTGTTATTAATAAAATAATATCAGAGGAGCAATCAACGTTCATCCGAGGGAGACAAATTCTGGATGGAATCTTAATAGCAAATGAAGTAGTTGATCATTTCAAATGTAATAGCAAATCGGGCTTCTTATTCAAAGTAGATTTTGAAAAAGCTTTCAATTCTATCCAATGGGATTACATTCAGGAGATAATGCATCTCATGGGATTTCCAGAAATTTGGAGGAATTGGATTCAGACTTTTCTCGAATCAGCTCACATTTCTGTTTTGGTTAATGATAGTCCCACTACCGAATTTTCTCCTGCCAAGGGCCTTAGATAGGGGGATCCATTGTCCCCTTTTTTGTTTATCATGGCTGCGGAAGGTTTTAGCAGAATAATGTCAAAGGCATCTCAGACCAGAGAGTTTAAAGGAATTAAAATCGGGAATTCAGAGGAGGTGGTCACTCACTTGCAATTTGCTGATGATACCCTCATCTTTGGCGAGGCTACTCTTGAGAATGTTCGCGCATTGAAGTCTTTGTTACTGTTGTTTCAATTGGATTCTGGATTAAATGTGAACTTTTACAAAAAAAAAAAGGTCAAATTATAGCTTGCAATGTGTCCTCTGTTTGGTTGGAAGATGCAGCTCATATCCTCAATTGCAAATATGGTTCTTTCTCTTTTCATTATCTGGGTTTGCCAATTAGAGGTATTCAATCAAGAAAATCATTGTGGGATCATGTCTTTTTAAATGTTAGAAAGAAATTGGAATCTTGGAAATGTAAGAATCTCTCTTTTGGAGGTCGTCCTGCTGGTAAAATCTGTTCTATCCTCCTTGCCGGTGTATTTTCTTTCCTTCTTCAAATCTCCCACAGGTATTATCTCTTCCCTTTCTTCTCTTTTCAAAAATTTCTTGTGGGGTGGTGAGGAGGGTAGAAGGAAAATTAATTGGGTTAGTTGGGATGTCATTTGTAAACAAAAGAAAGAAGGTGGTTTGGGTGTAAAAGATTTGTATCTCTTTAATTTATCACTCTTGGGAAAATGGGTGTGGAGGCTTAGGTCCGAAGATAATCCTCTTTGGAAGCGCATTTTGCGTGCTAAATATGGGAATAATGCTATAATTTCTCTTGTGGCAATTCCTGGTAAATGTTCTAGATGGTGATTTGATTTATGCAAATTGTTTAATAAGGACTCTAATATTTGTCTTTGATTGTTTAATAATCTTGTGCAAAAGGTTGGTAATGGTGCTCATACTACTTTTTGGAAAGATAGGTGGTTTCCTAGCGGAGTGTTATGTGATAATTACAATAGATTTTTTCATATTTCTTTGGATAAAGAATCCACAATTAGAGAAATGGGATGTTGGGTCAATGGTGTTTGGGTTTGGTGTTGGAGATGGAGAAGACCTTTTTTTATTGGGAAAAATCTTTATTTGACTCTCTTGTCAGAGAACTGGAGAATTTATTATTACAAGAAAATCTTTCACTCAATTTACAAACTTGCCGGTTTGTTCTTCCAAAACACGTTCACAATGGCAAGTCCTCTGGTTTTCAATTGTGTGGTCAATTTGGTTAGCTCGTAACAACATAATTTTCAATGGAGCTAGTTCGGATCTTCAATCTGTTATTGATTTAATATTTGTTAGGTCTTAGCTTTGGATTAAGTCAAAAGAAAAATATTTCATGCTCTCATTATATATATATATATATGAGTTGGGTTCAAATGACATCAAGGTGTCAAAGTTCTTAAATGACACCGCGCATAACATTTTATAAAAAACGAATTTCGCCGATCCAATCAATCAATTGAAAATTTATATAATGTAGATCAACTATGCAAAAATTCATACAATTTGAAAACTATTTGATACGTTATCGGAATATTTTGCTTGAATGTCTAATACATTATTTAAAATACAAGTAAATTTCATTTGTTAGATTACATACCTAGAAATTTTCAAATGGTGTGAATTTTTGCATAGTTGATCTACGTCATACAAACTTTCAATTGATTGGTTGGATCGGTGAAATTCATTTTTGATAAAAAGTAATGCACAGTGTCATTTAAGAACTTTGACACCTTGGTGTCATTTGAACCCAACTCTATATATATATATATATTATTAATAATAATTATAATAAATATTAAAACCTAAAACATAGTTGAGAAAATGGAACTGAACTCTTATTTAATGAAAGAACAGTACAAAAAAAAAATGGAACCACTTGAAGAAGAAACTTGGCCCAACAATGATACCTATAAATTTTGAAGGAGATGAGGGTTAACAAAGTAGAAAATTTGATTAATAAAGTGGGGTTGAGAAGTGGAGGCTATGGATTTTAAAAGGAATAGAATGAGGAGGGGAGTCTAGTCTAAGCTACGCTAGCTCTTGGTTAAGAATAATGAACAATATTTGTGCTTTAATAGAGAAGGTGTTTAAAGGTGAGAGGAGGAAAGAGAGAGTGTTTTTCTTTTCCAATTGTGCCCTTGAAAATATATTTGGTTGGGTTTAAATGGGATTTATCAAGTTGAGGTTTAAGGGACTAGCCTGTAGGAAGCCTAGGTGAGGACAAGTCATGTATTCATTAGGCATATTTCATAACCAACCGATAGCACAAGTATCTCTTAAAGTAGCAAATAGTTTGAGCCTTTATGCAGTGGTTGAATTTTATGTATGAAAATAGATAATGTCTAGGGAGAGAGGAAAGAAGAATTTGAGGCCTTACAAATAAGGTACCATAATTACACCTCATTAAACACTTTGAATTGCTCCAAATATTTTCATATATAAACAATTTTACCCAGACTATTACGTTTCTAAGTACAAGCATAAGTAAATTTCGTTATCACATTTAATGAAAATATACTTAAAATGTTCTCCATTCAAATCACTCACTTATTTATTATAGTTACTTAAAAGTATATAGAGATTAATTTAATGAAGGATATTTTAGAAAAGCAAATTGATTTTCTACGGACTTAAAAAAATTAAATGAGACTAACTAAATTTTTAAAAAGGTGTGAGTTAAATATTTTTTTTCCTTTTGTTGGAAACAGATGTACTCCCTCCAAACTCAAATATAAGCAACGAAAATCTTATTCATATTCTACCCTTCATTTAATGAGTTAGTTTACTTTCAAATGTTTTATTATTTCCAAGGTATTCATCGACGCAAGCACGGTGACTAATCCGTTCTGGCACAACTCGACCTTACCCTCCTAACTAAGATATTTTTACCCTAACAACTTCCTTAAGTGACATAGCCCCACACTAATTGTGTCAACCTCAATTGGTCAAATGCTTTTTTTAATAAACCAAAATGCATTAAAATAAAGAGTACTAGAAGTACTCATTGAAAATTACAAAATTCACAACTACATTCCCCTCAAAAACAAAAATAAAACACCCGAAGAAAACAATTTACAAAATTGCAAACAAAAAAATCACTAGAAGTAAACTAAAAATATAAACACCCAAGCAAAGAACTAAAATTTAGCTCCAAATTAACAAATTGCACGGTGGGTTCTCCAATCATACAAAGAATAAGAAAATGAGGGAACATTACATTTAATCAAAATCCATGACCGAAGAATAATCACGTCAAAAACTATATCAACATCCCATATCCTTGATTGAAATAAGACATGGTTTCTTTCTATCCAAATTGCCCACACTATTGAGAACCACAACACTTGCCAAATTGAATAATGAATTTTGGACGAGCAAGAGGGGATATCTTGAAATATATATAAACATGCATTTTACAACCCTTGTGGTATACTATAAATATCCCTATCCACCAAAGCACCTTATACCATAGGGGGACTGTAACACAACAACTGAAGAAAAGGATAAGCTAAAGTTTTAGTCTCTACTCCACATAAAGCACAAACAACATTCAAAGCATTAATCACGCCTCTTCTAACCAAGTCAATCTTGCAAGCCAACCTATTGAACATAAGCTTCCACACAAACGAAGACACCTTTAAGGGAATGATATTATCCCAAAACGTTTTGAAAAAAAGGATCTACATGTTGATTACAAATCACTTTGTACGTTGACTTTACCATGTACGCTCTAGAAGCGGAACCCTTCCAATGCCAAAAATTGGATTGGTTTTCCTCCCAATAAATAGAATCTATTTCGCGAAGAAGTGCATTAAAGTTTAGTTTCAAATGTTACTTTATAATAAATCTCATTAAGGATATTTTAGTTATTGAAGTTTATTTTTTTTGGCATGTTTGGGTATTTTTTATTCCAACAAATATTGGATTTTTTAATTTTTCACTTGCAAAAGTTTTTTATTCTTCTTTTAACAAAGGAAAAAGCTTTTGGTCCTTTAGCTAAAAATTGGACATTGTTTCAAAAAGCTTAAAATTCGTTTCTCACAACAAATATATCCAAACAAAAGTTGATTATGTTTCAGACAATCAACTCTTTATCGCAATTAATTTTCACAGCTAATCCAAACACGTCCTAGCTTTCTCAATATTTAGTTTTTTTTTTTTGCTTATATATCAGTTTGGAGTAGTAGTACTTAAAAAGTAGTATTCATTAAATGATTATGAAACTTTTGAAACAATATGATAGGATCTAAAAAGGAGAAAAAAAGGAATTTAAGAGAAGAATAGGACTGATTTTATTTAATTGTGAAAATGAATAGGAATTTCATAAACTCCTCCCAGAGTTAAAGCTTCGCAATAGAGATGAATCTCTCAAAACAATCAATAAATCATCATATGCTATATACGAGGCTCAAGTTCCCTTTTTATACTATTCAACTGATTTCTAACTAAAATAGCACCACTAACTGAATCACTAACAATCACTTAGCCTTATTAACTAACTCACACCTCCTAGAATAAACTCTCCATATTTTTTACCTAAGATTGACATCTATAGCCTACTCTTCCTGCTCAATACTAACAATTCCTCCTTGTGAAGAAGAAGTCTTGTTCTCAAAGCAAAGAGAAGGAAATTTGTTCTGGAGAATGAACTCGTCCTCCCACATAGCATCCTAAGAAATAAACCTTTCCAATGCACAAAAAATTTCCTAGACTTCAACCCTTCTGCATAGACAGAACTACTAGCAAGAATGGCAACGGGTGTTGCGCACACCTCAACCTCCAAATTAGATGGTAAAATAGTGGAGGTATCATACTTGCCCACTACCCGCTGAAACTAATAAATATGGAAAGTTGGATGAAACTTTGAGGTAGGAGGAAGCTTCAAATTATAAGTAGAACTACCCACACATTCCAGAATTTGATAAGAGCTATAATAAGCCAGAGCAAGCTTCTAGTGCATGCGAGAAGTGACAGAGTGCTGCTTGAGAGGGTGGAGCTTGAGGAATACCCAATCACCGACCTTAAATTCTAAGTGCCTACAATGTCTATTAGCATAGTACTTCATGTGTTGTTGAGCCCGCAACAAGTGATCATTGAGCTGACGCAAAGCCTCATCTCTATCCCTTAAGTCCACCATAATAGCTTCTATATGAACTTCCCCCTTCCACCAGCAAAGGTATAACCGAAGAACACTGTCCATAGACTACCTCAAATGACGTAGACCCGATAAAAGAATGATACATGGTGTTGTACCATAATACAACCCAAGAGACCCATAAAGACAAATTTTTGGGTGATCCGACGCAAAACAACGAAGGTAAGTCTCCAAGCACCGATTGACCACTCCGGTTTGGCCATCAGTTTGAGGATGACACACAGTGCTCATTCACAACTTAGTGCCTTCCAAAGTGATTGACAAATACCGGGTTCGTGTCACTAAGAATAGATACTAGCAGCCCATGTAGACACACAACCTCTTTTGAAAAAATTTCAGCAATGTGTTGACCAGAATAAGGGTTCTTGAGAGGAATAAAATGTGTGTATTTAGAAAAATAATCTGCAACAACCAGCAAGGCATCATGCCCCCTTGAAATGCAACCTCATATTTTTGTTGCTGGAAAGTGTCACAAGCTTGCACAAACTCTCGGATGCATTTCTTCATACCCACCTAATAAATATTAGCTGCTATGGAATGATAAGTCCTCAGAAAACCCGAATGACCACCAATATTAGAAGAATGATACTCATGAAGCAATTTTGAATTGAGGGTAGAGGAGCTGAGAGAACAACAATTTTGATACCCAACACTACTGGTCAGCAAAAGGAACACACTGCTGCTACAAATGTTTGAAGCTCCTCTAATATGTGAACATCTTCGACTCTCTGCCTAGCAAATAATGCCGCCAATGCTGAATGGAAACCACCATAGCCATTAACTCTTTTTCATAAATAAATTTAGATAAATGAATAGGAGATAAACCTTACTAAAAAAAGCAATAGGTTACCCCTCTCCATCAACACAACCCTTAATCCTCTTCCGGAGGCGTCACACTCAACTTCAAAAGGTTGACCAAAATTTGGAAGACGAAGAACTGACATTGTGATAAGGGCATTCTGTAGGGTTTGAAAAGCTTTTTAAGCCTCATAATTTCACTTAAAGGCTTCCATTTTTGTTAAGTCAGTGAGGGACTTGACAATCTTCCTATATCTTGCAATAAATTTTTGATAGTACCTTGTCAATCCAAGGAAACCATGAACCCCCTTTCACAGACTTGGGAATAGGCCAACCTAAACACTCTTCACATGGTTAGGATACATCTGGACCTCTTCAAAGGACAATATCACCTAAGTACTCCACTTGGTTGCGCCAAAACAACACTTCCCTTTATTAGCCACAAACTAGTTATCATGAAGAAGTTGGAGAACACAGCCCAAATGCTAAACATTTGAGATCCAATTCTTGCTATAAACCAATATATCATAAAAAAAAACACAAAGGACAAATTTTCTAAGGAAAGTCTAAAACAAGTTGTCCATGACACTTTGGAAAATAGATGCGGCATTCATCAAACCACATGACGTTACAACATTTTCGTAATAACCGACATGTGTCCTAAATGTCACTTTACCAATATCTTCCTCACACATACGTATTTGATATTAACCAAATTTAAAGTCTAATTTGGAGAAAAAACTAAAACCAAACAGTACATCAAGCAATTCCTTAACAACATGAATACAAAACTTATCTAGCACCGTAATATCATTAAGAGCACGATAGTAAACACACATTTGCCAAGAGTGGTCCTTCTTTTTCAGCAATATAACAGGGCTAGAAAGCAGGCTAAACCTATGCTGAACCCTGTTGGAGAAGCTATTGCACTTGCCATTCAATTTTGTTCTTATGGTGATTATGGTACTTATAAGGACGCTCATTAACGCGTTTAGAAACATAATACTGAATAGTGCAGCTAGGAGGAAGACCACACATTTCCTTAAAAACTTCAGGGTAAGACTCTAATAACCCAACTAATTCTTGCTGCTAAGTAGTAGAGAGATCTAAGATAGCATGCTGTAATACCAATTCAGAACTAGTCCATGCAAGTCCCTGCACCGAAGAAGCATCATTGTTGACCATATTATAAGAAGGAGCTTGGTCAACTTATTACACACCTTTCTTCCTTCGATGCATAGCATGTAAACCTTTTAACTCCACTGTTTTATTCTCCCAGTTGAATTACGCTCATTTCCCTCTAATTCACTATTACTTTGCCCAGTGCGTAGCCAAGTGACCCCCAACACTAGATCTATACCACCAAGGTCCAAGACATGAGCATCAACAAGAATCTTTGTGTTTTGCAAGGAACAAAGGAATGTTGGAGCAAATTCCCTTTGTAGAGACTACTTGTCCGTCCCCCAATCTGACCCTTAGAATGGGCTTAGCCGTCACCTCGAAGCCCAAAAAATAAACCACTTGTGCAGCAACAAAATTATAACTATCACCACTTTCTATGAGAATGACTATAGGAAAATCCCCAAGCATCCCACATACTTTCATGGTCTTTGCCCCATAGCCATAGGAACTCAAATCAAACATACCCAATAGGCCCATAGTAATGCACTCCAATTCCTTGTCAATCTCCATAGCAACATCTTCCATGGTAACCATTGCATCCATATCCTCAGCATCTTCATCCTGTGCCATCAATGTTTAATGAAGAGAACAATCACGATACTAGTATTGGGGCCCAAATTTCCCATTATAGAAAAAATAGTCCCAAATGTCGTGGTTCCAACATCTCAGAATGAGAGAGATGACAAACATTACGACTGCATGCACCATCGATGCTGATATCTCCCCCATCAGATCAAACAACTCCAACCAGAGAAGTTGACGTCATAGGAGTAGTCGCCCTAGATCCTTGGTTAACCGATGACGCTCTGCTACGAGAAGCACTTTGTGAGAAAATGATTGTGTAATCATTCATCGATTCCACACCACCAAAACTCCCACCAGAAGAATTACGATTTCGTGGTGGTTAAGACTCCATACCACGCACAAGCTCTACTTCAATCCCCCGTGCGAGATGCATAGGTTGCCGTCAAGTAAACGGGGCCAAAGTATGAACACAAAGAACTCTAAGTACTTCGAGTCTGACAATTTAACCATCTGAGAGGCTAGAACTTTGAAAGCTTCAATAAATTCCGCAACTGAAGCTTCTTGTGTAATTAGTTTCATCTCCTTGAATGGATTATCCAATCGATCTCCACCGAATCGAATGATCATAGCTTGCTATTTAGATTCTCCCACGTTGGTTCCTCTTCCTCACGCCACAAACTAAACTAATGAATGGTACCACCTTCCATAGAAATCTTAGCAAACTTGACTTTCATTGCATTAGATGTGCCATGGACCTCAAAATAGGTCTCAACTCTACAGATCCAACCCATTAGATCAACACTATTCAAGGTTGGAAGCTTGACCTTCTTGACAGAAGAACGAAATTCCGTAGTTTCATGGTCCATATCATGAACAAAAACTCCGCCACGCGTTGCCTCATGAACCTCGTGTCTGCATGCGGAATGCTGGTATTTATCGATGCGGTTGCATGATTCTCTTCGCTGTGATTACCGCCTATTCGTTGAACCTCGTGCAATAGAGCTTGTTGCATAACATTAAATTATCGCATTTGTTTGCCCAATTTTACGTTTGAAACTTGCAAAACGTCAATTGACTGATCCATATGATGAATCCTAGATTCAAGATTCTCAACTCTCTCATTCATTCTTGTAGACATATGCAATGGAGCAGATTATGAAACCAATTGATAGGAACTGAAAAGGAGAAAATAAGGAATTTAAGAGAAGAATAGAATTAATTTTATTGAAATTATGAAAAATAATAGAAATTTTAGGTTAAAACAATCAACAAATCATCATCTACTCTATACAAGGCTCATGTCCCCTTTCCATACTATTCAAGTGACTTCTAACTAAATGACTTCCAGTAACTTAATCACAAATAGTCACTTAACCTTATTAACTAACCCACACCTTCTAGAATAAGCTCTTTATATTTTGGGCCAAAGATTGAGATCTATAACGTGCTCATCACTAACACCATAAATGTCTTTTAATCCAATAAAAAAATTATTTTGATATTCTTAACAAGTGTTTTAAAAACATTTGTTAACAATTTTATAAAAGTGATCTTAATAGGAAGCAAATTTGTTTTTCCCCTTTTTTAATTTATAATGTTGTTATTATAAGGTTCAACTACTTCAAAGATAAACACGAACTAGAATCGATCTCTTATTAAAAAACCAACTCCTATTATTATAAATATAAATAAGTAAAAAACAAAAAAAAAAATTAAGGGTCTATTTACATTGCATTTTTATTCTATTTTATGTGTGTATTTAGCTCAAAGAATGAGAGGGAATAAATTAAAAAATAGTGTATTTTAGTTTGCAAGGAAAGATGAAGAGATTTTAAAAAATATTAAACATTTATTATATTTAATTTAGTTGTTTTCAAAGCTTTTTATACAATCACTCATAAAAATAAAATAAAAATAAATAATAATTTTATATTGCAATCACTCGTAAAAATAACAAATAAAAAAAAAATGAGAATCCAAAGTAGACTGGCCTTGAGTAAGTCAAGCCAAAGTATATTAATGTATATCGATGTGTAGTTTGTTCAAATGTGACGTACTTATTACAATAAAGCAAGAGATTTCAGATTTTAGTCACTACAAATGCAAAAATAATCCAGCTGAAAGAGCTAGTTCAATTATGTAGATGTTTTCGGTTTGAAAAGAAAAACACGAGCGACTTGGAAAAAAAAAATATTCATGTTCCTTTCGTTCCTAAATATAATTTTTTTTAAAAAAAATTAATATTTCTTTTTATGAACTCTCAAAACATAAAAAATTAAAATATTTATTGTAAGTTTTTACTTTTAATTAATAAAAATAAAAAAAATTAATTTTTAAATTTAAATAAAAATAAAAAAAATTAATTTTTAAATTTAAATAAAAATAAAATTAAATATTTATGATAACTTTTTAAATTGTTAATATATTTTTTAAATGTTACTCCATTTAATTGTACTAATACTTAATCTGTGCGATATTAGAAAGTGAGAGAGTATTTATTTATTCTTGTAGACAACTTAAATGGATAATCGCAGCAAGTTTGTTTCCCTAGCTGTGTACTCATTTCCCCGACGCATCAATTTCCTCGTGATCTCCGCTGCTCAAAATGGCAAGAGGCGCGTCTCAATCTCAGTCCTCAACTTCCACACCCTCACGACCGGGGGTTGTGGCTCCTCGCGGCTCCGCTGCTGCGACCGCTGGTATGCGTCGTCGCCGTCTCGCCGGCGGAAACAGCTCCGCTTCAGTCGGAGGCGGCTCCGGCGCTGGAAGCAACATGCTTCGGTTCTACACCGACGACGCCCCTGGCCTGAAGATTTCTCCCACGGTGGTTCTCGTGATGAGCCTCTGCTTCATCGGCTTCGTCACCGCTCTCCACGTGTTTGGCAAGCTCTACCGCTATCGATCTGGCCCTGGCGTTTGATTCCATTTCAGATCATGGATCTGAAAGCTTAGTTCCGGATCTAGCGCATGATATTTGGTTCTTCCTTCGGTAATCGAAACTTGCGTTGCTTCTTCCTTTGTAAATTTTGCTACTGGTTGATTAGGCATCCTGTGTTTATAGCTCTGAAATATCTTGTTTTGAAGGAAGTCACTTTGCCCTTTCCGTGAAAATCGATCTCTGGCATTTTTTTTAAATTTTTTTTTCAATTATTTTACTTTATTTCTCACATTTCTAATTATTTCTAATTAAAAAAAATTATCCCAACCAAAAAAAAAAAAAAATTATAACCGGCTCCATTAACAGAAATTTCTGTTATCAATTTAGCATGATTGCGTTCGTTTCTTTTCCCTTTCCAACAGAATTTTCCATATTTGGACCTTTCCTTCACGAGTAACGGCCATTTCTTTTGTCAACTCAATCTTAATATGATTGAAATTAATTAACTTACATTTGTTCAGTAATCGTTGGTAATTTATTAGCTTATGAAGGTTGCATTACACTTTTGAATGATTATAAGCCAGAGTTAAGTTATGAATTGTGATGGAATGGTAGAAATTTGACTATGCAAGTGTATTCTTGATGCTATTAAGTTCATAATAATGATTTATATGCTATACCTAAGTGTGTGTATGGAAAGGTGCTAGGTATCGAGATCTGTATTATAAAGAAACATGGATAAATTCCCCAAATTGCAGAATTAGAAGTCTACTCACCACCTACCATATGCCTTACAAAATGACTGAATAACTCTTTTCACTCAACCCTTTTCGTATTTGTAGGCAGACTTCATTATTTCTCTAAACCCTAACTAACACACCTTAAATGACTAATTATTCCACCATTTTACTAGTTAAATAGTCCACTAATATTGGGTTACCTATTATTTAAAAGGCTTCTGCATAAAACTACAATTAACCTTAAAACATGTTGTGGTTAGAAAGCCCTGTATATTGGGGGACTATAAATTGAATTTTACAAATTATTTATAATAAGTTAGATAAATTAGCAAAAATTACCGTCTAGGGTCTGTATGGACTGATAGGAATAGGATTGTATTCTGCAATGACCAGCTGGGTGTTGACTGTTTTCAATCAAGATCCAAAAATAGAACTGTTTGTTTGATCCTTTTTAATTGGATGTCTAAGCTGGTCGAGGGCTTTCGGTTATGCTCATGAGTGTTGCAATAAGATAAGCAATTTTCTGAACTAGGTCTATCTTTGCTGTTGATACATTCCCACCTGTGAAAGGATGCCAGAGCCATGGTTTTGAGTGTCTGATACTTGATACTTGTTCTGGATTTTTGTTTGGCTGCTGCTCTTCCTTTGTCTTTGTTTTGGAAGCTTTTGCTTGATCATTTTGTCCTTAGTTGGGGTGTATTTCTTGTGTCTTTTTGGGGCTGGCTTTTTGTTTGTCTGTAGATTCTGCATAATTGCACTTGCAGTCTTGAACTTTGTATTTCTATATGAGTACTCCGGGTAGTCTAAGAATATATTTCTTGATCTTTTTGTCTGATGTAAAAATAATAACTTCATGTGTAAAATAAGCAAAAAGATCTATAACTCACTTGAACCTTGCAAGCTTATTCTCTTTTCAGATACTTTTTACCTCTTAAGCTGTGTATGTATAATCATGAAATTGACCTCTAAAGAAAGGGATTGGTGGATGTCTTATGGATAGTTACGATAATCTTCAAATGGACCTTCCTTTAAAGAGTAATTCATTTTACTCTTGAAAATTGATGCTTGGATATCATGGGCTTACATTGAGAATTTCATTGTGAGCTGATTTTGGTTATCGCTGTTCAAATCTCTTCTGGTCAACACTTGTGAGGACAGTTATCTGTTTTGTTCCCAATGTTGAGCTTCCTATTATAGGAAATGAGATTTCCATACTCATTATCCTTAATAGATTATCTTTTAAGGGTGAGATGTAACTTAATTGTTTTTTTTTTTTTTTTTTTTTTTTTTAAGATCGTGTGGTCTAAAACCTTCACACATTAAAAGACAAACTGTTACCTCTGCCGCCATAAAGCTCTGACTCATTTTGTTTGGAATTTGGAGGTACTAGTTCTCCGAGAAGAACATAGACTAAGATCTGGTTTTTATTTTTATTTTTGCTGATAAACTGTCATCGTGCCATATCTCTTGCACATGTTTGTTGGGTATTCTTTGCACCCTGGTAGAATTTCTTGCAAGATACTTCCATAATTTTTCTAAAGTATTACAGTTTCAAGAGGCACACAAAGATACTACGAATTGGCCTGCATATAAGCAAAAGTAAAAATACTCATCAGGACATTTTGTCCTGTGTCTGTGATACGTGGTGCATCTGTCTTCAATGGTCGCAATTTAACAGCCATGAATCTGACTTGGTGATAAGATTGAATTCTTTGAGTCTTTGAAAGTTGCCAAGCCTTTGCTGTTCATCTTTAAAAATTTCTCTTATTATACTTACAATTGCATGTTAATTAATTCGCCGTATAATATCAGAATAATGATGCGGTAACTTATGGCTGGAAGACATTATTTTAAAGGCTAAATGTACCTTTTGTCATGTATCTTTTATGAGTATTTTGTTTCAGTCTTATAACTTTTTTGGGTTACATTTTGTTCCTCTATCTCTTATAATTAGACTCTATTTTTATTAGGGTTCGTGTGTATATTATGGTTTTTCGATAAATGACATAATTTGATTCTGTTCTTATTAGATCAATTCTGTTAACGGGAGTGAAGTAATTAACGGATTGGATTAAAATGAAACGTACTTTAAGAGATGTAAGATTTAAATGTAACCCAAAAAAGTTATAGGATTAGAATGAAATGCACATACAATATACAGGATCAAAAGGTATATTTAGTCTATTTAAAAAAAAAAGATAAGAGTCGTACAATTAGGTTGATTTGTTAGTTAAAAATAAGATAGTATTTTAAATAATAATTTCTGCTCATGGGGAATATCCGTTATTGGGATAGTTAGTGGTTATAAAAAGTTATCTTCTAGGGTACAAATTATTCATTGATATTCAGTAACTCAAGTTTAGAGTCTCTGGCAATTCAGTGTGAGGATATGCGTGTGTGTTGTGTGCATTGTGTGTTAGTGTGTGAAGGAAATTCTGCAGAATCATTTATAACAAAGACCCGATATACCTTACTGAAATCTTTGCAGACTGCCATGAACTTTCGTTAAAATATTTGTATGTGCCTTCGATTTAATACAAAGCTACAAAGTAATGCGATAATCTTCTTCCATGAATCGGTAGATTTCATTGAACTCTTTGGATTTAATACAGAACACATTTTGTATGTGCCTTCTGTTTGAATCTCTAGTGAATAGATATATGTGCACAAGGTTTGGGGTATCTTTCACTTCCATAATATATTTCTTTTGCCTATTAAAAAATCAAAAAACTCAATAAAAACCATACTGTTTATAGTTGTTTTTAAAATTTTATCAATCAAACTGAGTTTCCCTTCTCAAAGTGTGACGAAGATGCATGTCCAGCTAGTCTCGGGAGAAAATTCTTGATACAATTCATAACTCCAGCTTATAAAATTCAAAGTGTGAGAAGCTATTAGAATTAAGCTAGTTTATAGAAGGAGGAACCGTTGCTCAACGGATAAAAGTTACTCTAGGGATTAGAGGCTGATCTTCCCCAAGAGCTCACATCGACGGGAAGGTTTGGCACCTCAATGTCGGCTCTTCGCCACCTGGGGCTGTAGTATGTTTCAAGGTTGGGCTGTTCGCCCACTAAAGCGGTAGGTGAGCTGGGTTCAGAACATCGTGAGACAGTTTGGTCCATATTCGGTGTGGGCATTAGAGCATTGAGAGGACCTTTCCTTAGTACGAGAGGACCGGGAAGGACGCACCTCTGTTGTGCCAGTTATCGTCCCCACGGTAAACGGTGGGTAGCCTAAGTGCAGACCGGATTATATACTTTATGGTGACCATTTTTATAGTCGATGTGCGACTTTATCTTAACGCACCTCTCTCACACCTAGGGCTGGACATGTGGTGCGTGGAGTTTACAAAACTGGATAAGAAGATTATAACCAATTGGAGAAGAAGATTAAAACATGTATCTGTAATCTGATAAATTAAAACTACTTCTCCAATATCTAATTACTTGCATATACTCATAAAACAAGATGATTAAGAGGAATATCAAGAGAATGAAACCAAAAGCAAAGTAAAACTTATTCTATAATACCTAGTAATTATCTATATAGTCCATGAAATAATGTGGAGGGGACTCAAGATCAGTTCTTAGTCTAGCTGTGAACTACGCTTTCTTTAATTTTTCTTTTTTTCTTTATATGTCTATAATCTATCTTCTTCCTATAATTATTATTATAATTAATTTTTTTTTTTTGGCTTCATTTTCAATCAGTACAGACATTATACTTTTACATTTCTGGATCATAGTCAGAATCCTAATGGATAAGAGTGAAATTTTCTGAAGTACAGTAAGACAAAGATTGAGACTACGGCTTGAAGGTGGACCTAATTATATACATCAGCCTATTAAAGTGTCCATGATTTTCTTACTTGGCATAATTGCTCAGATTTAAGGCCAAACAACGAATTACATATCAAAATGTTCCCTTATTTTGTATTTTATAAGTTATTTTAGTCCCCCACGGAATCGGTCATTTTAATCCATGACTTTCACTATGATCGATCATTTTAGTCGCTAAAAGTCATGGACTAAAATGAATCTTCGTATAATTCAAGGACTAAAGTGACTTGCAAGATGTAAAGTCAGGGACTAAAATGATTTATCCGCATAAAATCAGGAACTAAAGTGACTTATCCTCACAAAGTTAGAGACCGAAATGGTACATCACTCGCCAAACAATTGAGGAAAATTAAATGCATGATCACGTATATATTTTTTTTCTTTTGTATCTATTCCATTTTGAGTGATGTACCATTTCGGTCCCTAATTTTGTGATGACAAGTCACTTTAGTCTCTAACTTTGTATGGATAAGTCACTTTAGTCCCTGACTTTGCATTTTGCAGGTCACTTTAATCCCTGAATCATACGATCATTCATTTTAGTCCCTAACTTTCAGAGACTAAAGTGACTGATAATAGTGAAAGTTATGGACTAAAATGATTGATGATAGTGAAAGTCAAGAACTAAAATGATTGATTCCGTGAGAGACTAAAATGATCTATAAAATGCAAAGTGAGGGACTATTTTAGTATATATTTCGACTCAAAGGATCAAGCATTGGATTTACTCTTAATGCCATAACAAGAGGAAAAATCAAGAATATCATCAAAACGTAGGAAAGCTATTTGAAGAAATGCTGGTATTACAAAATGTGAAAAATGAAGCAAGGAGAAAAACAAGGAAAAGAGGCAAGAGTAACACTGAATTGAAGTGTTGACAAGAACAGAGAAATGAATGAAATCACAAAGTACCGAAGCATTGAAGATGAATGATTGTATGATTCAGGGACTAAAGTGAATGATCGTATGATTCAGGGATTAAAGTGACCTGCAAAATGTAAAATCAAGGACTAAAGTGACTTATCCACACAAAGTTAGGGACTAAAGTGACTTGTTGTCACAAAGTTAGGGACTGAAATGGTACATCACTCCCTTAATATCTGTCATCTAATGAACATCCTGCCTTATCTTTGATCTATACTCCTTTGAATGATTTGAACTATCACTCTTGGTCGCAAACTATGCTTCTTGTTCTCGGTATGAAGAATAAAATTCCTTTTCTTGACGGATCTTTGCCTCGCCCTCCCACCTATGGTCCTACTCAAATTGCTTGGGATGGATGCAACAAACTTGTCTTGTCGTGGACAATTCAATCTCTTAATGCTTCTATCGTACAAAGTATTCTGTGGATGCAAACATCCTATGAGGTATGGAATGATTTAGAAAATCGCTATTCTCAACATGATTTCCTCACAATTTCTGATCTGTTTGAGTCCATATACTCTGAGACAAGGCACCTTATCCATTACTGCTTATTTCACAATATTATTGCTTCTATCTTATAGAGTGTTCTATGGATGCAAACATCCTATGACGTATGGACTAATTTTAAAAATTGCTATTCTCAACATGATTTCTTTAGAATTTCTCATCTATTTGAGTCCATATACACTTGTGATCTTATTCCTACTGTCAAGCCTTATCGTGAGAGAGAATGTGAAATTCACTTTCTAAAAGGCTTAAATGAGCAATATGCTCATGTTAAATCTCAACTAATGTTGATGGACCCTATGCCTTCGGTCCAAAAGGTCTTCTCCATTTTGTTGCAACAAGAAAGGTAAAATTATTCTCTAGTTCATGATTCAACATTTTTTCAGATGTCTGCTTATAAATATAAGACGAACTCCAAACAGCAAAAACATGGTTCTTCCTCCAAAAGCAATTCAACTCGTTTTTGTTCTCATTGCAAAAGATCAGGACATACCATCGACTATTGTTACAAATTGCATGGACAACCTCCACACTTGAAGAAACTTAACACTGTCAATGAGATTCAAGCAGATTTTGATGATGATTCTGATGAAAGCCTCTCAGTGTCTTCTCATCGAGGAGGGAGTGATGGCCAAGGTGTGCTGTGGACTCCTGAGCAACATCAAGCTCTGATGAGTCTTCTTCATCAATCCACTTCAGGTAGTACACCCAACCCAACTGTCAATCAGATAGTTGGGTCTTCTGTTCAACTTCCTTCTCAACCCACAGGTAAAGTTCTCATCTTACAAATCTCATTTGGTGTGGTGATACATATCATGTTTGTAAAAATTTATCCATGTTTCAGTCTTTTAAAGCAATAAAACCTTTACCCATTCATTTGCCTGATGACATTGTTGTTAATGCATCCTTCTCTGGAACCATCATTATAAATTCCAAAATATACCTGACTAATGCATTGTACATTCCCTCCTTTTCTTTCAATCTTCTTTCTGTTCCTAAACTTGCAAAGTTTCTTTCCTGTCAACTCATTTTTGATGAAACTCGTTGTCAAATAAAGGACAATCGTACCTTGGAGATGATTGGAGCAACTAATTTGTTGGCAGGCTTGTATGCAATGACACCTGTTACACACATGAACCTTGTAGCCCATTGTATCAACAACTTTTTTACATATAAGAGTGATAAGTGGCATTTGAGTTTTGGTCATATTTCTCCTGATAAACTAGCTGTATTGAAACATCTTTATCCTATTATTGAGTGTCAAAAAAGCATCTTCCGTTTCCTAATAGCATGAGTGTTTCTGATTGTGTTTTTGATTTAATACATGCTGATTTTTGGGATCCTTTAACCTTCCCTTCTATTTTTGGACACAAATACTTCCTCATGATAGTTGATGAAAAATCACAGTACACATGGGTTTATTTTATGAAAACCAAATCTAAAACTTCCAAACTCTTACAATGTTTTGTAACTTTCATTCAAACTCAGTTTCAAAAGCACATTAAAGCCATTAGAACTGATAATAGCCCACAAATTTTGATGAAGAGTTGGTATTTAGATATAGGCATTCAACATGAAACTTCATGTGTTTACGCTCCACAACAAAATGGGATTTTAGAGCGTAAACACCAACATATCTTGAGTATGCCTTTATCAAGTGAAGATCCTTTTGATGTTCCAAATGTTAATTATTCTTTACCAACAAGTGATAATTCTAATTTTTGTATTTCTGATGACAATGTTGATGTTTCAAATGCAATTCCTGATCAAAATGCTATTCCACAATCTTCTATTGTACCGCAAGCTACAAGGGGTTCCACTAGGGTCTCTAGACGTCCTATTTATCTCAAGAACTATCTTGTCAACATCTTAAATATTTTCATTGCACACAAGTTGTCCAATCTGCTTCTCCAATCTCTTCTTCAGTTAGGTATCCAATCCAATCCTTTTTACCTTATTCTTCTTTTTCTCCCTCACTCCATGCATTTTCCTTCAATTTCCGCCACTCTGGTGCTACCACTTACCAAGAAGATATCGGAAGTGATTGTTGGACAAGGGCTATTCAGAGTGAGTTGTCATCTCTTGAGAGCAATAATACCTAGGTTCTCACTCCCCTTCCTCCTGGGAAGCACGTTGTTGGATGCCGATGGATTTTTCAGACTAAACAAATAATCTGATGGAAGTATTGAGAGACACTGATGTGATCATGGATTGCTTGAGGATTGAAGTTTCAAGAAGAGCAAGCAAGTGACAACATTGAAGATTTTCCAACTTAGTTTTAATGTTTTACAAATAAAAGTTTGTCTTAGGAATTAAATTGTTAGGTTTGAATTATTTTGTACTAATTGTGAGTTTTGTGTCTTAGCTCACATTTATGTTAGACATTTTTAATTTTGGTTTTTAGTCCCTAGGTTGTATTTCAATTTTAGGGGCTGCCATGTTTTTATTTATGTGTCACTTTTGGGCCTCTAGGTAGTAGTATAAATACCCACATTAGGTCTTCTGTATGAAATTTTTGATCATTGAATGAAATTGAGATTTCTTGGAGTGCATTCTCTCTTGTTAGCCTTAGCTTGTGAGCTTGGAATTTTGATGACCTTATCAATGGATTCCAATTCCATTGTGGTGGTCCCCCCATGGATTTATCTTCTTGCTTAGACTAGGAGTGACATCCTCTTGTTCTTCTTCTTCCCTCTTCTTCCTCTTCATTTTTGTGTTTCTTATCAACCTAATTTTTATTTTGTGTTATTGATGCTTGAATGAACCATGATTGAAGATAGATCCATCCCCATTCTCATCAGACACAAAGCGCACCTTGTTGCACAAAGTTTCACGCAAGTTGCTAGTATGGACTATAAGGATACCTTCAGTCTTGTGGTTACGATGATTGATAAGTGTCCACTTATCTATGTTTTAGTAGTTTTTTTCACCTTGTTTTGGAAGCATGAAAACTATGGAAATTGTTCCTTTGTTTGAATGTTTTGGTTTAAGATAGACTTTTTGGTTAAGTAGTGTTTTCTAGAGAAATTCCCACTTTTTGATCCTTGTTTTGTGGTTTTGATGATGTTGTAGGATCAAGAGCTGGAGAAGTTGATGAGTCAAGCATTGAAAAGAGCCATGAAGCATGAGGAGAAATTGATCAAGCAAGGATCCACCTAGAGGAAGGGTGTTCACGCTCAAAGTTAAGGAATTTGTCTTAGTTTGAAGGGTGCTCACACTCAAAAGGAAGCTGCCAACACTAAGATGGAAATAGCTCTCAGGAGTTGGAGCGTAGCCTACCCTCATTCAGAGTGAGCACGCGCCCCCTGTGGCCTGGGAGAAGCAAACCTGGCGTAGGCCTGGGACATTTGGTTCATAATTTAGTTTTAGGCGCGATTTCTCTCCTTCTTCTCAGTTTTCTCTAGCTCTGAGGTGTTCTCGAAGTCTTGAAGGATTTTGTGGAAGCAAACTCTCAAGGATTCATGGATTTCTCTTCCTTATTGGGTTTTCTCTCTTCTGTTCGCTCTATGTTAGGCTAGACTTCTTTATGTTAGGGAATTGGGGATTTTGATCCCAAACTTAAGTAACTGAACCTCCTGAGAATTAATTCAATGTTTCTATTCTTCAATTAAGTGATTACTTTTTCTCTTAATGCTTATTCTTTGTTGATTATATTCAATTTTTGTGGAATTGCTTCTGACGTGAATGCAACACTTGAATTAGTCGATAGGGAATTTGATCTAGATGCAATTAGGAAATTGGAAAATTGGTAATTGTATTGGAACTGTTACAATTCTCCATAATCTCACATGATCTTAGAAATAGGACTTGTATGTTATGGGGTTTTGTGAAATGCACTTCTTTCTTGTTTTCTCTAAAATTGACCTAAGGAATTAGGGGGTTTTAGTTAGAACAAAGGGGCTAATGATCTAAGAATAGACTTAGTCTATAATTGTGGATTGTTACCTTCAATTGATAGATTAGAACTTGAATTAATCTCAGAGGATGTTACATAAGGGATGGATCAAATGAACCTTGCCCATAACCTTTCTCTTTCTTGAGTTCTCAATCTTGTTATTGCTTGCTTTTACAATCTTTTGTATGAATGTTCTATCACAGACGTTTTTGAATGTCCAAATAGTAAAAACCTTGGGTATTCGGTATTCTTCTACATAGTCCCTGTAGAAATGATACCCCTATTCACCTTCTATTTTCTTTAAACGAACTAGTTCACTTGCTAGAATGGTAATTTGCTATCAGGTTTATGGCGCCGTTGCCGGGGACTATTGATAGATATCAATAGTTCCCAAGGCGTTCACTAATTTGGACACATCACTTTCCATTGTTCATATTCACCTTTTTGTTATTTTCTTTTCAAATTTTACTCTTTCTTCGAATTTGCTCTATTTTTGTGTGATCTCACCTCCTTGCTAAGCTTTTATGCGAGCCAAGGAAATTGAATTTGCTTTTGATCCAAAGCTTGAAAGGTCTTTGAGAAGAAACCACAAGCAAACCAAAGTAAACAAAGCAAAGTACAAGGCACACAAATTCAATGCAAGACTAGAGCAAGAAGCTACTTGTTCCTATCAAGAGAAGGTTGTGGAAGAGCAACCTATTTTGGCACAAGAGGAAGTGGTTGTTGTTCAAGAACCACCAATGGCAAACCAACCACCACCAAGAAGAATGACACTAGAGGACATCACGGCTCCTCTAGTAGATTAATGTGGTTCTTGTATCAATCCTCCCACCATTGCAGCCAATAGTTTTGAAATCAAGCCAGCTCTCACCCAACTAGTGAGAGGGGTGCAATTTGGAAGGAGAGAAGAAGAGGATTCCAACCGTCACATTTATAAATTTCTTCAAATTTGTGGAACCATAAAGATAAACGGGGTTTCGGATGCGGCCATCCGACTGAGATTGTTCCCCTTTTCCTTAAAAGATGAGGCTCTTGATTTGCTTCAAAGCCAACCCACCGAAAGCATTACTACATGGGAGGACCTTATTGCAAAATTCTTAGCTCAATTCTTTCCTCTGTCTAAGTATGATCAATATAGAGCGGAGATCCCTTGTTTTAAGCAAAGGGATGGTGATTCCTTTGGAACCGCTTGGAAGAAATTTAAAGCACTCCTCAGAAAATGCCCACATCACAATTTTACCGATCTCCAACAAATTCACATCTTTTTCAATGGTCTGAACCGTAATGCAAGGGGACTTTTAAACGCTTCTGCCGGTGGCTCTTTAAGAAAGAAAGGAACAAAAGAGGCAAGGGAAATAATTGAGATAATGGCCAATGAAGATGAAGCCTCCGATGACTTGTATGGAGGAAGGAGAGGAGTGATGGAGCTAGGTGCTCAAGATGCAGTCCTAGCCCAAAACAAGCTTCTATCCCAACAATTGAGAACCTCACCAAGCAACTCTAAGTAGTCCAACTTAGAGCAGTTCAAGCACTAACACCTCAATGTGATTTTTGTGGTGGCAACCACCAAAATGGATTTTATGCTAATACCGGAATTGCTAGTGAGGAACAAGTAACCTTCATGGGAAACATTCTAAAAGCCTCATACTTTCCCCAAAACAATACATACCATCCAAATTTGAGGAACCATCCCAACCTATCATGCAAAATGAACAAATACCTAAAGCCCGATACTCCACCTTTCCCACAAAATCAACCACAATTCACTTCCAAACTAGTATAAAATCAACCGTCATCATCATACAACCAAAATCCATCCTTTAAAACCAACACTCGGCCCATAGCCCAAAAGCCCCAAGTACCACAAACTCAAGCAACCCAAGGAATTTCTCACAGCCTAGAGAGTATCCTACTTGCCTTTATGCAAAGAATGGATGCAGACATGAGTGAAACCGATTCTACCTTGAAGAATCATGATGCATCAATCATGAACTTGGAGACTCAAATGAGTCAAATTTCAAGACAACTATCGAAGAGGCAACAAGGGAAATTCCCTAGTGACACCATTGTGAATCCTAAGGAGCAATGCCATGCAATCACCTTGAGAAGTGGCAAAGATGTTTCACCTCCACCATCAGAAATTGAAGACCAAATGGTGGAGAAGGAAGAACCACCCAAAAAGAAGCTAAGTGGTGACAAATACCTTGATATGGATCCCAGTGATTATCGTGAGTCGTACACTATAAAGATTGGATGCGATGATCCAAAGGATCTTCCACCCAAGAAAACAAGGAAGCAACTCCTTGAGGAGTCTGTTGACTATGAGAAGCATTCTCCGTTTGTGAAGGCTAGGTTCCTTTCCCAGAAAGGCTTATAAAAAAGGACAAAGAAAAACAATTCTCTCAATTCCTAGACGTCTTTAGGAGTTTGAGAAAAACAATTAACTTGCCTTTTGTGGAAGCTCTTGAACAAATGCCACTTTATGTCAAGTTTATGAAAGACCTCTTTGTCAAGAAAAGGAAACTAAAGAATGATGAAACAGTCCCTTTGACCGAGGAGGTGAGTGCAATCCTCCAAAGGAAGCTTCCACAAAAATTAAAAGATCCGGGGTCATCCAAAATTCCTTGTGAAATTAGTGGTGTGCCAGTGGGAAGAGCTCTATGTGACCTTGGTGCAAGCATAAATCTAATGCCCCTTTCCATTTTGAAGAAACTTGGGGTAAATGAGGTCAAACCAACAATGGTCACCTTGGAAATGACTGATAGATAAATTAAACGCCCCTATGGGATTGTGGAAGACTTGTTGATAAAGATAGATAAATTCATCTTTCCGGTTGATTTCATAGTGATTAATATGGAAGCCAATGAGGAAGTCCTAATCATCTTAGGAAGACCCTTCCTTGCCTCGGGGCGCACCCTCATTGATGTGGAAAGAGGAAAGCACATGCTAAGGGTTCAAGAGGAAAAGGTAATCTTTAAAGTTTTTGAATCTTGGAAAAATCATAGTGATAGCTCTTCTTGCATGAATGTGGAGGTTGTAGATATCTCATTGGCTTACGAATTGAAAAGAATCAACTATGACTCAACTTCAATGACTAAGAGTTCTTTTTGTGAAAAATCAAATGAAAAAAATGAAGTGAGTCATGAAAGGATTAAGTGTCTAGCCAATGAAGGATCTAAAGCCTTTCCACTTGAAGATACTCCACATAAAAAGGCTTCTAAGGTTGAAAATATTACATGTGAAGAACCATTGAACACACCTCTACAATCTTTCTCTAACTTTCATTGTGTTTTTATGGATGCAAAATGCAACTTACCGGTGATTTTTCAAAACTATGTGGAAAGTTAGAAGAAATATTGCTTGAGGAATTAAGAAATAGATTGTTGGTTTGTGGGAAAACATATGGAAGTGTCAAAGAGAAACATTACTCTCCCCTTATGGAGAGCAAGAGTGTTGGCAACAATGTTGCTTTGGTAGAGGGGCCCCAACATGATTGGGAGCCCAAAAACTTAGTGGAAAGTTTGGAAATACCCATTGGATGTTCTTACAAGTCACACTTGGAAGTAAAACATAGACAAGGAGCCCAATTTTTGGGAAATAATTTTGAGGGATCCTTGGTCTATGGCTTCAAACCTCCATAAAGTGACAAATGTGTCAACCTAAATGACATTAAACAAAGTGCTTTCGGGAGGCAAGCCAACTAGGTTCATTCATTTTTTCATTCATTCCACTTATTCTTGAAAAAGAAAAAAAAACAAATAAAAATAGATACATGTAGAAATTGAATAAAGAATAAAAGATAGTACCACTCTTATCATTATTGGTTTTATTGAATCAGTTGACTCTTTGGATGAAATGAGTTTGAGGTGCAGGATGTTGAGGACCAAGCCATTCAATGAGGAAGTAACTGCAAGGTAAGCTCACTTAAGAACTCCAAAATAATCATTTTGTGGCCTAATTTGAGGGTGAGCACGCCAAATTCAAGGGTAAGCACGCTTGAGAAGAAATCCTTCTAGGGAACTTGGGCGTGAACACGCACCCTTGAGATGTAAGTTGACAGCCCCTTAGTGCGTGAGCCAGAAAAAATGGCAGTATTGCACCACAAGTTGAGCATAGGCTACGCTAAACTAGCGTGAGCACGCCCTTAGCGTGAGCTAAGTCTTGCCACGCGTGACCTCACTTTAAAAAACCACACCTCACTTAAACCCACTCCTCATTTCTCACATTTCTCATCTTATCTACTCACACTCTTACCCTAAGTCTCATCCCTCTCCATTTCAAGAATTTTCACTCAATCTTCTACTCATTCTACATCTTCGTTTCACTAATTCTTCACTCATCTCACTATCCTCACTTGATTTGAGTTGATTCTCCACTTTGATTTGTTAAGTACCCAAGCTCAAGACCCAAAGGTAACACTTGAATCTCTCTAATTCTCACGCATATATGAATTGATTGTTGATTATTCTTACTTGTATAAGCTAGAATCATAGATTGTTGAAGTTTTGGGTGTGGATTTGAAGATTTTGGGAAGTTTGGGATTTTGGGGAAAATGGTGAAACTTGAGTGTTCTTGGATAAATTGTGGCATCTCTTTGAAATTAATATGTTGTTTGATGTTTTGTCTGCCATTATTGAAAGTTTGGATGCTAGATTGTTGAGAAGAAAGTGTTGATTCATGAATATGAAATTTGCACACTAGGTGGTTGGCAAAAGTCCTCAGTGAACACTATGCGAATGTGCATAAAGTTCTTATGCTATTGAGCTTGGCTTATGTTTCTTATGTTGAAATGCATCTCATTAAGCTGTTTAGAATTGAATTGGCACAAGTTCATATATTTTCAAGAGTTGTGGGGTTATGTGGACTTTTCTAACACTTAGTATAGCAACTCATTTCACACTTTACTAACATATTACTTGAGATGATATTTCTTGTAGGATGGAAGCACATGGATCCAGAAAGTGGTTTAAGGCTACTGCATGCATGAGAGCGGCAAGGAACCCAAAGGTTCCAAAGACATCCAACCCCAATCCAAGACCATCCAACACCAGTCAAAGGCCAAGATTTGACACCCATACGTTTTGAACGGAAGAAAATGAGGCTATCTTCAAAGCAAACATATCAAAAAGGGGAGTCCTAAAAGAGAGGTGATTCATTCTTACCGAAGATGATTGCTTCCCCTAACGTCACGGGACAAAAAGAGACAAATGACACATGCTTGTCAGGGTACAATGCACTAAAGAGGAGGAAGTGGAAGGCTCTTTGCTCATTAGAGGGTCTAGCCTTTGAAGAACTTGTGGTGGAATTCTATTCCAACTTGAAGATTAATGAAAAGGACCCAATTGAAAAATACACTTGCTATGTAAGAGGTAAGGAGATCTCTTTCAACCCCTGTTTGCTCAATGACATGTTAAACACTCCTATAGCACCCCATACCACTTGTGAATTGGAGAAGCTCATGAATTGGATCTTGGACATGGGTGAAATTAATAAGGTCTTATGCAATGGCCATGAAGAATGGGCCATGGATGCAGAGAATGAGTTGGCCAAGAACATGGTTAAGAAATTATTCACTCCAGAAGAAAAACTATGGTGCACACTTGTCCAAGGGGTGCTAATCCCAATTAAGTACTCCAATAACGTCACCAAGAAAAGGTTACTATGCACCTATGTGTTGATGAAGCAGTTGCCTCTCAATGTGGGCTTGACTATTAGCAATGAGATCTTAGATTGTAGAAGAACAACCGCTTCTTTGAACTATGGGATCATCATTACGAGACTTTGTGCAACACAAGGAGTGAGAATAGAACCAAGGGAGCTCAAAGAAGTCAAATGATACAGGCCTATTGACAAGTCCTATTTCTATAGGAGCTTAAAGGGAGTCTTTCTTAACCCTTCTTTTCTAAGCTTTGATGAGATTGGTTACTTGAGAGATTCCTAGACTTGTGAATTGTTTCTTGTGATTGTTGAAATGACACAATGTCAATTAAGAATGACTCTTGTGATTTATGCACTTAGAATTGACATATGTTTTCCATTTGATAGTTTGCATACTCTTGATTGTTTGAGAAGTGTTTGTTGACAAATGTGTGCGTTAGTGAAAAAAAAGTACTAGGATTGTGGCATACTTTATGTGGTTTAGCAATGTGTAACAATCATGCAACCTAGGTGAGGGTTTTGAGCCTCCTACATTTTATGCTTTTGAATTTGAGTTTTCCCTTGGTTGAGCTTGCTAATTACATGTTGGGATTAACATGATAGAGGTATTTTTCTTGTTGTTTGCCTTGAGCAAAAGTAAGTCTTGTCCTTTACACTATCCATTGCTAGCCCGTTTGAGCCTTGATTTATCCTTCAATTCTTGATATTTAGCTCATTACAAGCCAAATAAGGGTAAAACCAATTGTCCCCATGTACACATATAGAGCTTTGGTTATGCACTTGGGTATAGAGTTTTCTTCTAAGTTTGGGGTTGTTTTTGCTTGGGGAACCGGCCAATTCCCTAAGTTTGAGGTCCCGGTTGTTTTGCTTGAAAGTTAATTCTATAGTATTTGGTTTGGGGTTCATTGTGAGCTTGACTTGAGGAAAAGTCAAAATTCTAAATTTGGGATGGGCAACACTTTGTGTTGATGTTTATTTGGGTGATTATGTTAGGGTAGACCATCATGCATGCATTCATTCATTCATCTTGCATTTTCCACTTCATTGTTCCACTTGTTGTTTCATGTTGTAACACTAGGTACCAACTCAAAGCGAAACAAAAGCAAAGAGTATTGAGAAAAAGAAAAAGAAAAATCAAAAGGAAAAAGAAAAGACTAAAAAAAAAGCATATTCAAAAAAATGAAAAAGAAAAAATATATAAAATTTTGAGAAAGTGAAAGAAAAAGTTGGGAAAAGGCTGGAAAAATAAAGGAATAAGTGTTGGTACTCTAGTATTGTTCATGTGTTTTTGTGTTGTTGTTTTCCCCTTTTCCATCATCTTGTTCATTCCATTACAACTTTTGCATATAGGTATCTAGGAGTCCATGCATTCCATTTTCTTGTGTGTGTGGTTTTAGCTAGTTTTCTCTTCATCCTTACCTACCCTACCTAAGCCCCGTTACAACCATAAGAAGACCTCTTAATTTTTCCTATGCATTTGATTTCTAGTGGTGGAGACTTAGAGGGCAATCTCAAATTTAAAGATCCCACACCTCACATAATTTATTTGAGTGCATTGATTCTAACCTAAACACTTGAGTGATGAGTGACATACACTTTATCCTTGTGAGGATTGTTGTTCATTGTTTTTCTACATGACTTGTGTCACATTCCTAGTTGATTGCTTTGTATCATATCTTGTCAACTTGTGATTTAATTACATGAAGGATTGTGTGACTTTCAATGGAGATGCATGCATAATTCTAAGGTGTTTGTGTGCTTGATGAATTTTGAATGATTCATAGAATTATTGCCATGCCAAGTTGTTTTATCCCATGGTTTCATGTTGTGTTTGCTTGTAGACAAGCAAAAGTTAAGTTTGGGGTTGTGACATGTGTCCACTTATCTATGTTTTAGGATTTTTTTTCACCTTGTTTTGAGTCTAGTTTAGAGTTTTTAAGCATGACAACTATGGAAATTGCTCCTTTGTTTGAATTCTTTGGTTTAGGATAGACTTTTTGGTTTAGTAGTGTTTTCTAGAGAAATTCCCACCTTTTGATCCTTCTTTTGTGGTTTTGATGATGTTGTAGGATCAAAAGTTGGAGAAGTTGATGACTCAAGCATTGAAAAGGGCCATGAAGCATGAGGAGAAGTTGATCAAGCAAGGATCCACCTAGTGGAAGGGAGCCCACGCTTAAAGTTGAGGAATTTTCCTTAGTTTCAATGGTACTCATGCTCAAAAGGAAGTTGCCCGGGCCAAGATGGAAGTAGATCTCGGGAGTTGGAGTGTAGCCTAGGAGAAGCAAAACTGGCATAGGCTACCCTGGTTTGGTGTGGGCACGCTCCTAGAAGGAAGAAAATAGGAAGATATAGCGGTGAGCACGCCAGATGGGCGTGAGCACGCACTGTCCCTGCTATAAATCGGCTGGAATTAGTTATTTTTCTGGACTTTTGGTTCATAATTCAGTTTTAGGTGCGATTTCTCTCCTTCTTCTCACTTCTCTCTAGCTCTGAGGTGTTCTGGAAGTCTTGAAGGTTTTTGTGGAAGCAAACCCTTAAGGATTCATGGATTTCTCTTTCTTATTAGTTTTTCTCTCTTCTCCTCTCTCTATGTTAGGCTAGACTTCTTTAAGTTAGGGAATTAGGGATTTTGATCCCAAACTTATGTAACTGAACTTGAGAATTAATTCAATGTTTCTATTCTTCAATCGAGTGATTACTTCTTCTCATAACACTTCTTCTTTGTTGATTATTTTAAATTTCGGTGAAATTGCTTCCGACGTGAATGCTACACTTCAATTAGTCAATAGGGATTTTGATCTAGATGCAATTAGGCAATTGGAAAATTGGTAATTGTATTTGAACTATTTAATTCACCATAATCTCACATGATCTTAGGAATATGACTGTAGGTTATGAGATTTTGTGAAATCCACTTCTTTCTTGTTTTCTCTAAAATTGGCCTAAGGAATTAGGGGGTTTTAGTTAGAACAAAGGGGCTAATGATCTAGGAATAGACTTAGTCTATAATTATGGTTTGTTACCTTCAATTGATAGATTAGAACTTGAATTAATCTCAGGGGATGTTACATAAGGGATGGATAAAATGAACCTTGCCCCTAACCTTTCTCTTTCTTGAGTTCTCAATTTTTTATTGCTTGCTTTTACAATCTTTTCTATGAATACTCTCACACGGCTTTTCTACATGGTGATCTAGTGGAGGATGTCTACATGAAGGTTCCTCCTGGTTTAGATGTCCCAGATTCCTCATTAGTTTGCAAATTGCGCAAATCCATCTATGGATTGAAGCAAGCAAGCCGACAATGGAATATTAAACTCACCACCACACTTAAAGACTCGGGTTATCTTCATTCTAAGTCTGATTATTCATTGTTTTACTAAATCTACCTCTGCAGGATTTGTGGTTGTGTTAGTTTATGTCGATGATTTACTAGTTGGTGGATGTGATTCTACTGAAATTGCCTTCTTAATCAGTGTCTTCACTCTTCTTTTAGTATCAAGGATCTTGTGCTTTACGTTACTTTCTTGGGATGGAAATTACTTAGCTAAGGGAATTTTTCTAGGTTAAAGAAAATATGCTCTAGAACTTCTACAAGACACTGGTTTACTTGCTGCCAAACCCAGTTCTACTCCAGTGGATCACACTCTACGCCTTCATCAAGATAATAATGATTTTCATGCAGATGTCACTATGTATCGAAGGTTTGTTGGTCGTCTGATATATAATACAAGATCAGATTTGTCTTTTTTAGTTGGGAGGCTTAGCCAATTCATGCACAAACTTACAAATGCTCACTATAGAGCTGCATGCAAAGTGCTTTGCCATATCAAGAGCTCTCCTGCCAAAGGGATTTTCTTATTCTCTGACTCTTCTCTGAAGGCTTATATTGATGCAGACTGGGCAACATGCAAGGATAGTCCCAGATCTATTTCTGGTTTTGTCTTTATGCTTGGCACATCTTTGCTGTCATGGAAAAGCAAAAGCAGTCAGTTGTCTCCCGGTCTTCTTCTGAAGCTGAATATCGTGCCATGGCGCCTGCTGTTTGCGAAGCCAAGTGGCTTCAGAAGCTATTGTGTGATTTTCACAAGCCCAAAATTGCTCCCATTTCTTTGTATTGTGACAATCAATCGGTCTTATACATTGCTATAAACCCCGTGTTTCATGAACGAACCAAGCATGTTGAGATTGATTGTCACACGGTTCGCGATAAGATTCAGGATGGCTTGGTTTATCTTCTTCCAATTTCTTCTGCAGCATAGATTACAGACATTCTTACTAAATCGTTTATGTCTCAGCATTTTCATGATTTTGTTTCCAAGCTTGGCATGCAACATTTTTGCCTTCCGACTTGAGCGGGGGGGTTATTGTTATACTTAGTTTACTCTTATTCTCTAAATTAGAGTTAGTTCATTAAAGTCAAAGTTAGTTGTAGTTAATTATCCTTTTTCCCTTTCTGTTACACTGCTATATATACCCTTAGTAATCTCATTTATCAATTAATAAAATCATTTAAGTGTATTTGTTCTCTCTACTTCCATCTTCTTTCTCTCTGTAGACACTGACTTGTTTGCATCCGACGCTTGTAATTCATCAACTATGGAGTCCAAGCTTTTGTAACATTTTTCAACCTTACTTGTTCTTCTGTTGTGGTAAGAAAGAGATCAATCTAAAATAGGGGCAAGAAAGAGTAGAGATTGGGCCAAAATAGGGTCTGAAATGTGATATTGCTTGGTTAAAAAAAAAATAGGAAGAAAAAATTGATTAATTCTCTACTTGTATTTGATTGAGTGTAAATGAGAAAAGAGGTAAATATAAAGATAAAATACTCAAATAAATGCCCAAATTAATAGCTTATTACATTGTGAAATGTGTAAAAAAGTGATTGTATATATAATAATTACATACATAATAGTTTATTAAAGTCTATTTATAATAATTATTTTTCATATATTATAATAAATTATTTATTGTATGTAATAACTCATTCGTTTTTGACAATTATTTTGGTCAAAATAAATAATTGATTTTTAATAATAAGTTTTCTTTAATTACAAATTATAATATTTTGTTAATTTATTTATTATTACCATACAATAATAATAATTATTGAAAAAAAGGATATTTTGGTTAACTCAAATTTTGGTCAATATTTTATTCTAAAGTCTTTTCTAGTTTCTAGTCAAAGGGAAAGTTTCTTTACCCATGGATTCCTCCTAAAAAAATATCTCTTCTACATCTTTTCGGCTTCTAAAGAACTTAACCTTTTAAGTACTAACACCACAATACGGATATGGACATCTTGATACTACTAATATCCAAATATAAGACAACAAGATTCCACTTTCATATATTATTAAAAATAAACAATCTAATAAATAATCAACAAAACTTGACGTAAAAGTAAATTGAGAAACAAGATTTGTGTATTCCTCTTCTAAATATAACTTGTTAAAATTTAAAATTTTTCTTGATATATGAGCCTCACCAAAAAAAATATAAAGAGGCATTGTCAATAATGTAATAACTTTGTATTATATACTACCTAAGCTTCACATTTCTCAAAATCTTATAATAATACACATAAAAACGTAAAGAGAAGTCCTGATATAAGATATTCCATCACCTTCTTGATCCCCGTCATTGAACAAAGCCTCAAAAGAATGAGATATTAATGGTTCACGAAATAGAGTTAGAAGATGAAATTTGATAACAAATCAGTGATTTAGCTCATGATCAATTTAGGGTTGATATTGAAAAATTCTCTAAAAGGCATTCTTATTCAGCTGCTTTCATCAATATAAACCAAGAAAAGTTTAAAACAAAAAATCAAACGGCATATTTCATTGTCAATATATAATGGGAGGTCAAATTCTTTTTGAGTCAAAAACTAGTTTTAGTTGGCAGCTATTACCCATCCAAAGCACCAGTTCTTATGCATGTATTTGTTGAGCAGAAAAAAATAAAATAGTGACGATAAAACCAAATAAGCACAATTTGTACAATTGCTACTAAGTACCACCATTGATATCCCCTAAAGTAGGAAACAATGCTAATGCTAATGCTAAAATCAAATAAGAGTATATCCATTTTCTTGAGCCCATTGAGATATGGCAAGGGAAGAAAACACAATTGCATAGTTCTGTTTTTTAGAATGTTAAATTCATGCTGCATAAAGTCTTCAGTGGGGCTATAGTACTTATGTTACGATTACAAGTGATATGAACTAGAAACAGGATAGAAAATTTAAGGTTGATCGTAATTTGAAGCAACAAATTGAAGCCCAATTCACATAATGTAAGATCCATACATGGGTTGGAGTTTAATTGGCTTTTGCGCTATTTTACATTAGGTTTGATGAGTTATATAAAATAAAGCCCATTTTCCCATTTTTAATATAATTTTCATAGCTACTAGAGATAAGGCTAGTGCGTCACACAGATTGTTTACATATGTATTTTAATTATAAGAGATACATATGTAAATTAAAAGAGCTTCAATGATGACCCGTATATAAAAATAAGTCACATGTTTTAAAGAACATGTGTAATGAATAATTATATTAAAGAAATTCATCAACACTTCACTACTAAAAACTATATTTTAGGGGTGGTCTATATATTTTTCATAATCACCTAGGATAAAAATTTATCTCTCATAATATTATAGGTCAATCCTTTAACAGATTTAACACTCAACAATTTATTATATAATTGTCATTGAGAAAAGATGACAAGTATCATCCATCAGAATTCAGTAACATTTGCCCCTAATTTAATGTCAATATTGCATTGTATGCTAATACTTAGAATTTTTATTTTTATTTTTTGCGAAATAAAAACCACCTTGAGTCTCTTGCCATTAGAATTGTTTTTGAGATAAGTACCATAAGTCAATGTTGCTTACTATGATAATCTTTCACTTTTATTGTATAGTTTCCTAATTGCGTTACCATTTCACACATTATACGCTGCACATGTGTGTTTATATAATACTTTTTATTTATCAATGAGTTTTACTTTAAATTATTGAGTAAACTAGCAAATTAGTCCCTGAGATTGTAGCTGTCGTGCATATAAGTCCCTGACTTTAAAAAACCCCTCCGTTAGTCCCTGAGATTGTATGACGTCATGTAGATAAGGACAATCCGTTAAATGTGTCTAACAGATTGCTTATCTGGCACTTAACCTGCCAAAGTGTCACGCCACGTCACTTAATGAAACGCTGCGTTTAACCTTGCCACTGAAATCATGCAAATTAGTCCCTACGCCGTTTTCACTTAACCTAGGGTAAAATTTTCAGGGAAACACCGTAATCCCCTCTTCTCTGTCATCTCCTTTGTTGCTGCATAATCCATAATCCCCTCTTCTCCTTCTTCCTTCTCTTCTCCTTCTTCGTTGTCTTCTCCTTCTTTGTTGTCTTCTCCTTCTTTATTCTATTCTCTATAATCTCCCTTCTCTCCTCCATAAACCCTAAAACCCCAAATTTGCAAAGTTGGTGACGTTGTGATATTCGGAGGAAATAGCTTAATTGGTACGATGGGCGAGGTAAGAAACCCTAAACCGTATTCTGTAATTTTACTGTACTGTTAAAGATGGGTTTGTTTAATGTTTACTATATTTGGTGTGTGGTGTTGATTGAGATGTGGGGATTTTTTATGGGTTAAAAATGGTGTGAGTGGTCCCGAAAAGTGTGTGGTTTTGTTTTGGGGTGTAGGGTAAATTAAAAATTGTTGTTTAAAAATGGTGTTGGTGGTCCCAATAAGAACTTCTATGGTGGTCGTGGTCCCTAAGGCAGTGTTGTTGTTCTGTTTTTTTTATTAGTTGCTTTTTCATAACTTGTAAAACTTGTTGTTTTGTATGGACTTTTGTTACAGGTGAGGGTTCACATACACCATAATAGACAATTTAGACTTCAGAATATGGACTTGGTTTATGAGAATGAGAAGGTTTGTGTGCTTCTAGTGAATGATCTAGAGTTTATAGACTTGAAATATGTTCGAGACTACCATAAGACATTGAAGTATAATCAAGTAACAAATGTTTATTGGTGGGTTCCTGCCTTGAGTTTGAGGAATGGACTAAAGATATTGAAGGATGCTAAAGACTTTGATCACATAATGAGGTGGGCTGAGAAAGATGGTGGTGAGATACATGTTTACTATGAACATGTTGTCAATGAACCTAGCTTAGTATTGTCACTGCCAAGTGAAGACAATAATGAAGAGGGTACAACCATGGCTGAAGATGAAATTAGTAACAATCAATGGGATGAAGTTGACATAGAAGATGTGCTGGATTTGGAGGATTCAACTGCTGAGTAGGAATCAGGGAGGAATGGGTTTGACATCAAAGGGAAAGGTAAAAGGATATTGATAGATGACTCAGATGATGATGATTCTGAAGATTTGCCTTACCAGCTTATGGGTTTGGAGGATACAGATGAAGATGTGACTGTTAGCCTAGTGGATGAGTTTTGGGATGAAGAAGAGATTATGTCCACACAAGCTAAAAATAAACAAAAAAAGGCAAGGAGGTCAACAACAAAAACAGGAAAGAAGCAAGTGAGAAACAGGAAAGGGAACAAGGCTAATATTTTCGTAGAAAATGGAAGTGACAATGAGGATGTAGGACACAATGAACCCTCAAACCAAGTAGACCAAGATGTTTATACTTGGGTTTCTGAGGAGTTGAAGACTCTTGTTCCATCCGATGATGAAGTTGATAGTAACAAGGTATATCCTCAATTTAATGACCAAGCTGCTTTTGGAAATGTACAACTTGAGCTTGGCATGGAGTTTACAACCATGGAGTCTTTTAAGCAGGGGGTTAGGAACTACACAATACAGTTAGGGAGAGATATCAAATGGCTTAAACATGACAAAGTTAGAGCTAGGGCCATTTGCAAGAAAAAGGATTGCCCATGGGAAATATATTGTTCCAAAAGTCAAGTGACCCATAGCTTTCAGATAAAGACTTTCATCTCTGAGCATACATGTAATAGAGGATTTACCAACAAGCAAGCCACTCAACAATGGATTACTGGGAAATTGGTCAACAAAGTGAGGAAGCATCCTACTATGAAGCATTGTGAGATAGTAGCCCACTTTAGGGAGAAGTTTGGACTTGTTATTGAAGATTCCAAGATATATAGAAGTGTGGTTGATGCAAGGAAGATAGTGGAAGGTGGGGAGAAGGAACAATATGGCAGGCTTAGGGACTACTGTCTTGAGCTTTTAAAGAGCAACCCAGGTTCAATTGTTAGGCTGGATACGAAACCATCACCAACTGGTGAAGTTCAGTTTTATAGACTATACATTTGTGTAGCTGGTTTCAAGAACGAGTTCAAAGCAGGTTGCCGGCCAATGATAGGTCTTTATGGGTGCTTCCTCAAAGGTTACTATGGAGGGCAGTTGTTATCTGTTGTAGGACAAGATGCAAACAATCACATTTGGGTGATTGCATATGCTGTGGTTAGCTGTGAAGACAAGGCCACTTGGAAGTGGTTTTTGGAACTCTTACATCAGGACCTTGGGGACTACATACAACATGGATGGAACTTTATATCGGATATGCAAAAGGTATGAAATTATGCTAATTCAATTCAATTATGTTGATCATTTATTTATTAAGAGGTACATTGTTTTGTTTAGTGTTTGTAAGTGAGATGACTGAATTTGCACGTTCTGTTTGGTATGTTATACAACTTGCATTATTTTAGTGTAACTTAAGTACTAATTTTCATGATTTCGTGAAACTTAAGGACTAATTTGCATGACATTGCATGTTGTTAGGGTTTGATTCCAGCACTACAGGATGTTATGCCTGGGGCCCACTACAGATTTTGTGTATGGCATCTATGGCATAACTTCAGTAAGCAGTGGAAGGAAAAGCAGCTTAGGGGAATTTTGTGGCAATGTGCAAGGTCCACAACCTCATCCGAGTTCAATGCAAATATGAACTCTCTAAGGATAATTAATGAAAAGGCTTTGGCTTATCTGAACAAGTGGCCGAAGGTATCCTGGACCAAAGCATGGTTTAGTGAATGGCCAAAGGCGGATAACATCACCAACAACAATTGTGAAGTTTTCAATGCAAAGATTCTTCTAGCAAGGGGTAAGCCTATAATCACAATGCTGGAAAAGATTAGATGCCATATCATGACAACCATTTCCACAAACAAGTTGAAGTTGTCCGAACGCACTCATGTCTTGCCTCCCATTCAAAAGAGCAGATTGGATAAGGAGATTTTAGAGAGCAACAAGTGGAAACCCAAGTGGTCAGGTAACAATTTATTCTTTATTTTTTATAACATTCATAGTAATTCTTGTAGAAAATGGTTATTAATTATTTCCCACTTTGGTAAGGTGACAATGACGGAAACAAATTTGAGGTTGGAGGTTTTACATCCTCAAACAAAGTGTCAGTGGATTTAGGAACTCAAACTTGCTCATGCAGATTCTGGCAGTTAACAGGCAAGTTTATGGGCATTTTACTTCTATTTTTTTAGCTGTGGTTAGCTGTTATACAAAGGAAATTATGTTGTTATTTTTTTTAGGTATGCCTTGCATGCATGTTGTGGCTGCTATTGCCTGGAAGCATGAGAAGCCTAAAGACCATTGCCATGCCTGGTTGACAATGGTTCATACAATGCAACATATGAGCATTATGTCCTTCCACTTAGAGGAATGGAGTATTGGGAGCAGTCAACGTTGAATAAACCAATCCCTATATGCCAAGAGACGTCCTGGAAGACCAAAGAGACAGAGAAGAACATCCGGGAAAGGAAAAGAGGAAGCTGTCAAGACTACCAAACTGAGAAGGAGATTGGCAGAGTTTACCTGCTCTGTGTGTGGAGGGAAGAATCATAATAAGAAGGGTTGCCCATTTTTTACGACACTACAAGCTGATGATGCTGCAACTAGTGTAACTGAGCCCACACCATCCCAGCCCACTGAAAGCCAACCCACACCACCCCTGCCCACACCACCACCCCTGCCCACTCAAACAAATCCAACACCACCCCCCCTGCCCACTCAAACCCAGCCCACACCACCCCAGCACACACGGTCCAAACAAACCAAGACTAACCCCACCAAGTCCCAACCCAAGGCCAAATCCAAATACCTTTAGCCCTCACAACCAAAACCAACAGAAGGTGCAAGGAAAAAGCTTCCAATTAGGCAAAGAATAGTTGGTGCCACTACTGCCTCTGCTGCTATTGCCCATGCACATGCACCCGCTACAGCTGATACCTCTGCAACTGGATCTGTTATAGGAACACCACCTGCAACTTCACAACCTTCTGCTACTGGTGGGATGACTTTTATTCTAACTCCTGGGATGAGGGTTATTTGGCGTTAAAAAAAGAGCTGAAGACTATACTTTTTTTTGCCCAAGAAAACTACTTTGTATTTTGGGAAACAATTGATGTTATTTTGTGGTGTTATTAGGTTGAATTAGGTTAGTTTGTTGGTTTTTTTGGGTGATTTGGAATCACCAGTGATGATTCTAGTTTTTTGGTTGGACATGTCTTATGTTTAAGTCCACCCAAAAATCTGATATAATGCTTGCTTTTGTTGTTTTTTTTTTTTTTGGGTGATTTGGATTCACCAATGATGATGCTAGTTTTTTGGTTGGACATGTCTCATGTTTATGTCCACCCAAGAATCTGATACAATGTTTGATTTTATTTAAGGTTATGTTAATGACAATGATGCACTTTCAATTATGTCATACATTTTGTTAAGTTTCTATACATTTTGTCATACATTTCTTTCTCTCTCAAAATGCTTTTAATTGATTCTGTCTTGAAGAAAAACACAATTAGATAAATAAAATTACATCAAACAGCTTAAAAACAATACTTCACACCACTAAGTTACATACTTCAAACAGCTTAAAAATAATACATTTCTTAGCTAATATTAGATTCATGAGTCACAATACACACAAAATAACCCAGTTAAGTTACATATCCCACTAAGCGAAACACACTAATCCCCACATAATGATAAATATTAACATCACAATGAACAACTCAAATAAACCCCACTTTAACATCCTAATTTCAGCTTCCATGGTTGCAATTCTACAGCTATGGTTCAGCCTCCAATTTTCATTCTCACTAGTTGTTGTTGGTGCTTTTATCTGAGTAGTTGCAGAACGAGAAACCACCACATCGTTCCTTGCACCTACATTTCAATTGCTTCGGGTTACATTCTTCCTTCCTTGATTTACATCTCCATACCAGCGAAAAAAGTTGCAGTTTTCATCATTCTAAAAATCAAAGGGATTAATTTTAAAACTTGTCATTGATGGGAACTAATCAAATCAACAACAATAAAAGATTTTTTTTGCGTCCCAAACCTGGTATTGTAAGCATCCATAGAATAGCTTTCCTGGGTTTTCAGTTGTTCTTGATCTCCTTACAACTGCTCAAATGCCACAATCACATAGAACCATCAAATTTTGTCGCCCCCATTACTGCTCCTAGATCCAGAGCTCCCACCGAAGCTTCTGTCATTCATTGCACTCAGTTCGCTGTTTGCAAGAGCCCCTTTCATAATCCACAGTTCCAAATCATGTGTTTGGGGATTTAGGGTTCATGTTTTTGATGATGAAGATGATGCTGTGTAGGGACTAATTTGCATGATTTCAGTGGCAAGGTTAAACGCAACGTTTCATTAAGTGACGTGGCGTGACACTTTGGCACATTAAGTGCCAGATAAGCAATCTGTTATACACATTTAACAGATTGTCCTTGCATGACGTCATACAATCTCAGGGACTAACAGAGGGGTTTTTTAAAGTCAGGGACTTATATGCATGACAACTATAATCTCAGAGACTAATTTGCTAGTTTACTTCTCTTAAATTATTTGTAAAAATATGAAAAAAAATTAATATACAAATGAAAAAATTTCAAATGCACTTGTAAATTTTAAGCAAAATTACACTTTTGGTCCTCTATCATTAGAGGTTGATTCAATTCAGCCCTTTATCTTTTTTTGATTCAATTTGGTCCTCTATCTACTAACGTTGGTTCACGTTAGTCCTTGACGTCAAAAATCCGTTAAAAACTAACGGAAGAGCATTAACAGCGTTAAAAATCGGACACGTGTCATAATCTGATTGGTCCATTAATAAAATAATAATAATAATATATTTTTAATGAAATAATAAATTTTAATAAAATATAATAATAAAAAAAAACCATCTTCTTCCCCATCTCCTCGATCACCACCACCACCACCCCTTCCCTTTTCCCCGCCATCACCGCTTCCGGACCACCCCTTCCCCTTCCTCCACCGTCACCACCACAACACCACCCCTTCCCCTTTCTTGCCGTCACCACCACCGCACCACCCAACATCTTCCTCGCCGTAATCACCCATTCCTTTTTCTTCCTCTCTGCCTTAGCTTTATTTGGATTTCTCTTTCCCTAATTTTGGAGCTATTTTCTTATCCTTTCCTACTCTACCACCACATAACAGAAAAATGTGATTTTTGAGAGAAATTTCACAACCATTTGTATAGAAAAATCATGGATCTTTCTTCTCTCTTTCTCTCTCTAAGTGGAACCATGTGAAAAAGTGCTATGGTTGACGGTGGGGGAAGGTGATGGGTGGAGCGGTGGTGGTGTGGTGGTGACGGTGGGGGAGGGGGTGGCCCGAAGGCGGTGACAGCGGTGGAAAGGGAAGGGGTGATGGTGGTGGTGGTGGGGAAGGAAAAGATGATGGGCTTTTATTATTATTATTATTTATTAAAATTTATTATTTCATTAAAAATATATAATTATTATTTTATTAATGGGCCAATCAGATTGTGACACGTGTCCGATTTTAACGCCGTTAATGCTCTTCTGTTAGTTTTTAACGGATTTTTGACGTCGAGGACTAATGTGAACCAACATTGACAGATAGAGGACCAAATTGAATCAAACAAAAGATAAAGGACTGAATTGAATCATCCTCTAAAGATAGAGGACCAAAAATATAATTTTACCTAAATTTTATATATCAATACAAACACCCAGCCCAATATTTGAATTTTTCTTAGGATTTATCAAATCCAGAATACTAAAAAGTTATAGATAAACTTAGTTTGGTAAAAACTAATGAAAAGAAAGTTTTTTAATCCTGTGCTTCAATTATATTATTATAGATAAATCAAGTTAAGTTTACTCTATATTGATAGTAAAAGTAGAAAATAAAGTAAATTAGATATTTTCATGTGTATAATTTTTAATTTTTAAATTAATAGGTATATATAGTATAATTCTATAAATGTTAAACTATTTTTTTGTAAATTGTGATTATATATAGTCAATTAGTATATACATGATTACTAACTTAGATTGACAAAAGTGATTTTTTTTGTTAATATTTCATTTCATGTAATATATTATGATAGATAGACCAAAGTCAAATTTGCTCTATATAGATAGGAAAAAGATATAAAAAATAAAATAGAAATTTTAATTTTTGATAACTATAATATTAAGATTTTTTATTCTTTTTAAAGTACGATTATGTATTTCCCATTAGTATGAACAATTATAATGTTCCTTATCATATAATTTATATTTAGTATTTCAAAATACATAGTAGAAATTTTATAATTTTAAGATTTTTAATTCTTTTTAAAGTATGACTATATATTTTTTCAGTAGTATGAATAATTATAATATTTGTTATCATATAATTAATATTTAATATTTCAAAATGTGTAGTAGAAATTTTAAAGTAAATTTTAAATTTATAATTAAATAAATGAAATTTATGAAATCTATCATTAATAATGCTAATTGTTCAATTGAAAAATACAAATATATATATATAGATAGACTATAAGCTGAATTTTACAAAGGTCTTTTATACTAATTTTGGTGGGTTTTTAATGTATATTTGAGCTACTGAGTTATTATGATATTATGGGAGTTTATCCCTAGTTTTAATGTTAGTGGTCCTTCAAAAAAATGTTAGTGGGCATTATTGTGGGATTTAAATGCTTAGTGGAATGTGTAGGGAAATGGAATGTATGAGCATCCCACTCACCCTATAAATAGGTATCCTTTATAATGCTTTGGATAAGTTAAATTTGAATGAAACATATGTTTTTTACTAGTGTTTGAGCTTTTCAGTAGTTGTTGAGAAAAGAACTAATTATGATCTTATCCATCTTTGATTGTAGCGATCAAAACCCATGACTTATCACTCACATTCTCATCACTTAATTGAGTCTGGCGTCAATATCATTGTAAAAGATGAAAATTCAAGACGGTCCCGTTCCATGATCCCATCAACAAGCTCAAGTTAGATACTTAGTAGTATAAGGGCATACAAATATCCCAACAAGCATAATGTGTACAAGACATCTTCATTAACTGAATTACCATTTGGGGAGATTAAATTTGTAATAACAATTTGGAAAGGTTGAAAAACCAATCATTAGAAAGTGAAATTAATAGTGTATTAAGATGTAAAGTAATCATGTGCTTTATTATATTGCATTGATATGATAATTTAAGACACAATTTAACAATACTTGTATTTTCGGGTGAGTAGCTACTAGTTCCTTGTAAACACTAGTACAACACCCAAACAACCATTGTGGTTAGAAATAAAGACCACGTTATTGAGTCTCTTGCCCTCAGAATTCATCTTGGGATAAGTACCATAAGTCAATGTTGCTCACTATAATAATTTTTTAGTATTATTATCTAGTTTCCTAATTGCGTTACCATTGCACACATTATGCATTACACATATGTGTTTATATATTATTTCTTATTTATCAATGTGTTTTACTTTAAATTATTTGTAAAAAATATGAAAAAAAACTTAAGCCAATTCTTTGGTCATAAACCCTTTGTCTCTTTCGAAATTCGCTAATCCCTTAGGTGAATGTAGTTAGAACAAGCATTAAAGACAAGATTCACCAACATCTCACAATTCACATCTCCTATACCTAGAATTATGTAGAATTGTGTTGTATTGTTCCATTTTCCTTTCACATACCAATTTCTGAATTGTATACATGAACCCTAAATCAAATCCGAATGTGATTATATCAACGAGAAGTGTTTAACAATGGAAGCAATTCCACCAATTGAATTAATCAATTCAAGAAAAAGATTGAGCAAAGGAACAATCACACAATTTCAAAACGATAACATTGCATTGAATTAAACAAAACTCACATAGAGTTTCACCGAATTCCCCCAATTCCTAACCTAAGAAAATTCTAGCCTAACATGATAGAAGATGAAGTGGAGAAGAGAAGAAAGGAAGAATTACAAGTTGGAAGGGACATAAAATTCCCAAATTGCTTCCACAGTGTTTGTTCTTCAGAAATCCAAAATTGAAGTAGAGAGAAATTAGAGAAGAAGTGTAAATGAGCCAAAAGGTTTTTAATCCTAACCTACTAACATCTATTTATTGGTTTCTTGGATTCAAAGATAAGTTCCCAAGCTTCAAAACATGTAAAAACATGCTCAAAACATTATGGATCTGTAGATTTGCGCATTGGGACGTGCAAAAGCTCATTGGATGCGCTCAAAAATAGCCAGAGAGAAAACAGGGAGTGTGGGCACGCGTAAAAGGGGCAGCTTACGCGTGGGCATGTGTAAATGCACGTGGGCAAGTGCTCTGGGACAGTAGCACATGCTTCTGAATCATGAAGACAATAGAGCAAAACCACATCTACCCCTTTCTTATACAAGGTTTCTCCACAAATTATAAAATTCATGGCCTTTAATTTTAAATTTCTATCCGTAGGATAATTGGGATCTTCCACATATACAATGATAGGAGTTCTCTAATCTCTATGTGTCACATCCATATTATGAAACCAATCTCATCAATAGGGAACATGTGGTTAATCTGACGTAAAGCTTCTAGGTTTTTGTTAGAAATCCTATACCTAGAAGCTTTCTGAGCTAGATCATTAGCAATTTCATTTTCGAGTCTAGGGATATATTCAAAAGTGATATCATCGAATTTCCTGATTAATCCAAATGCATAACTGAAGTATACAACCATTTTAGGACTCAAACAATTATATTTTCCTGTTATTTGTCTCACCAACTGAGAACCCCCTCTGACCATGGCTGTTTTAGCATTCAGATTGAGAAGTAACACTAATATTGGAATTAGAGCCTCATATTTGACTTCATTGTTAGATCTCATAATGTCTATCTCAAATGCAAATTCGGTAAAAATGCTAGTGGGTGGGATAATTACAATGCCTCTACCAGCGCCACATTTGTATTTAGATCAATCAAAGTGCACTATCAAAGACTTCTGACCAACAAACATGTCATCTATTTTTGACTTATTTTCAACATTCTTGATCTTTTGATCCACAACATTCTCAAAACAAACTTCTATTTTTCGAATAGAAGTGCTTTCATAATATCTTAAATCAGGCTCAGAAATGCTAGCAACAATCTGAAGTAGCTGATCACACCCACAGTAGCATCTAAGGAATACCTATCTTTACCTAGTTTTCAACATTGCATGTAAGGATTCTTCATTCTTTAAAAGTGATTACATCAGTATAAAATTTGTTTAATAAATATTAGGAGTTCAGAGAGGATAAAAGAAAACTCTACATTGAATTCTCCATTAATCAACTTCAATCAGAAGTGCTCATTGAATGAGCATTTATACAAGAACAAAAATGTAACTACCGTAACGGCCAAAAGGTAGTTATCAAATAGAAAATGTAACTACTCAATATAATATAATCTTTATCTCTGAGACTCCCCCGCAAGTTGGAAGTGCATTTTAGCACATCAACTTGGAAAGGACATGAACAATATAGAAATCCTAATGGTAACGGTTGGGTTCATAGCTATCAAGTCTTCCATTTTCTCTTGGGCCTCGTCGATCTTGTTTAGCATCTACTCGAGTATCGTTCCAAAAGGTTGATAAACGGAAACAGCCGGGTTCATAGCTTTCTAGAAGTTTCGACCTTCTCTTTGGCCTCGTCGATCTTCTTCAGCGTCTCCTCGAACTCGTTCCAAACCATACATAAAAATCTGGGGAAATATGTGAAGTATTAAAGATAAATGAAAACAGAGGAAAAGGCAGTAGTTTTTGAAATTGAATGTGAAGAGGAAGGATTGTCAAATTCCCTCTCTTGTTGGAGAATGAGAGCAAATGACTTGGCAATCGAGGGAAGAGACACAAGCATCATAATCGAACGTACTTGTGCAAATTCCTCATTAAGGCCGCATAAGAAATTAATCACACAATGATCCTCGCGTTCTTTCTAGAATTTGACTAAGACTCCACTAGAATACGTAGCAAAACAATTGCATACTTGTTTAAGGAGAAGTTGAACTTCTTCTTGAAAATTAGCGATATGAAAGGCATCTCCATGAGGATTTAGTGTGGAAGCATTAGAGGGACAATGAGATGCCATAGTCGATCAATTTTCTACTCTGATACCATATTAGGAGTTCAGAGAGGGTGAAAGAGAACTCTACATTGAATTCTCCATTAATCAACTTCAATCAGAAGTGCTCATTGAATGAGCATTTATACAAGAACAAAAATGTAACTACCGTAACTCCCGAAAGATAGTTATGAAATAGAAAATCTAACTACTCAATATAATATTATCTTTATCTCTAATAATAAATTCAGAAACATATACTAGCCGGGTCTCTAATCACCTATACATATAAAATCTTGCAAATTCTCGAAAGTTCACAACTTGAACTTTAAATTTGGCTCAAGACTGATTTGAAAAAGGATTTGTAGAACAAGAGATATTGTTGGGAATAACTGTGGCAAAAATCAGGATTAGAAGACGAGAAAAGAAGCTGAAAAATGTAAAGAAAACACGAAAGAAAGGAAGGGAACAATGGCGCCACAATCTTAATTAGATTGATCAACCGTAAGAGATCACAACAAGAATTGGGGAATTCTTGATAAGACTCATCTGATTGAACAAGAGTCCTAGAGAAAAAATTCTCACAATGAATAAAATCTGATTTTGTGTTGTAATCAGTTTTTGGCCTCCTTTTATAGTGGCTTCCTTACACCTAATAAAGTCGTAACATAAATAACCTAATTTGTCCATTAAGCAACAAAGGGTAAATAATAGTGTTCAGCCCAAATAATAAAACTAAAAGATTTAACTGGAACATGTATGCGTGGAAAGAAAACCTGTCCAATCTACCTTATTACAACTTTACAATAATAATTTAAAATTAAGAAAATAACAGTAAGTGCAGAATCTAACTAAGAAAAAAACGGCCTTCATGTGAAACCTTAAGCCTCTATTCCTTCTTTTTTTATTAAGAAATTCATAAATTTTGGCTTCAGTTCTTCAAGGCATAGGTCTACTTTAAATAATGATCTCAGTAAGTGATTTAGAGTGTCTTTGGCCTTCTTAGATCTTGCCTTCTCATTCGGCTTCCAAGGCCTTGTAAGTCCTTCATGTTGCCTTCCTTTGTGCCTCTAGCTTTCTCCTTATTGTTGTGATCTAACCTGACGAGGATGTAGGATGAACATGGTGGTCTTCTTGATCGACAGAGGGCAGTATGAATGACTTCTAGGCCTGAGCACCGACGATAGTGGTGTGCACCTGCAAGGACTCTGACGCTCAAGTCAGTGAGTGTATTAGGGTTTATGTATCTGGTAGAATACTTACGTACCTTGCATGGTGCATTAATGATAGTATTTATAGAGTGAGGCATATGACCTAAGTGTGGTCTGTATTGGGCCAGGATATGTTGCCTGGGCCCAAACCTCATTACCTGGGCCCTGATCATAGGCCGCGCCAAACTTACCGGGATGCATCCGGGATCGTTGGTGGTTGTTTGACCTGGCATGTGTGCGTACACTCGGGATACCGTTATTCTGGTCCACAACAGTTGCCCCCCAAGTCGTTAAGTTTCTCAGGGGAGAAGTTGGCGAGTTCATTTTCCATGCCGGGTGGGTCTCAAATGGTGATTCTGGCAGAATGTCACGAGATAACGGTTGGTTTTCTTTTGGGCGCGTGTGTTCCACGCGCTCCACTTTGGGCATTGTGTGCGATGATTAGCGTGGTCTTAGGCCCCACGTTCAATAAGGTGATGTGACAGTTTTTATTTTATTTCTTTTCACCTGTTATATTTTTACCTCTTTTCTTCTTTTCAAGTTTTCACTTCTCTCTATTCGCGCTTCAGCCTGTTCATCTTGCTTTGAGAATAGTTTCGTGACTCTTCTTCTTCTTCTTCGTGCCTGCTTTGCAAGCATCCATTTTCCAGCAACATCTTCATTTCCAAGTATCAGGTATTGCTTCTACTCTTCATCGATTTGTGCTTTTGTATGGTTCTTCCCCGATTCTTGGGTTGTTTTGTTGCATCCTCCGCATTCTTTAGGGTCTAGTTATTGTATCTGGGTTTCTTCCTGTCAAATATGGTCGATATGTTATTGTGTTGACGAGTGATTCTTCTTCGGAATCAAATGATACTGAACTTCTTGAGAGTTTTGCGAGGGGGCTTCAAAAACATAGGTCTTCTAATGAGCCAAACCCTGGTCCAGGTACGCCTTCCATAGCCAACCCTAATTACTGTGAATCTGCCCATTTTTGGTTTATCCTTTGTGTTCACAACGAGTGGAGAGTGGTGAATCAGTTACCCAGAGTGTGAGTGGGTCGTTTAATGCTTAAAACCCAGAACCTTTTGCTCTTCTCCTTGCTTCAGCCCACCTTCCTGATGAATACAATTCTAATAGTTCTGTTTCTGTCGAGCAAGATTCTGATCGTCGTGCTCCTGTCAACCGTCCTCTGGCGGAGGATAAAACTGAGTCTTCCCATCCCGGGGATCTTTTGGAAGATAGGGAGTCTATACCGTCATCTATGACACATTCCTTAGATTCAGAGTCTGATCCTGCGTATTCTCCCTCTTCTCGTTCTCATTCCTCCCCGGGATCTGACTCTGCTTTGTCTTGTCATGTAGATATGGAACCAGTTCAAGGTGAGATCCCTGTTCAGGAAATTTCTGAGGCTTCAGGATCTTCTGCGAGCATGCCGGATCTGGGTGATGTCGGTGGTTTTGTGGTAGCTATACGAGGAGCTGGCGAACCTAGTACCTCGGCTCCTCCTATTGAATGTCCTCCTGAGTTCTTGGAGCTAAAAAATATCTGGGCATTTTTGTGGGCTCCCCTTGATTTCATCAAGGAGGAATGTTCTGTTAAGGACAATGCTCGGCTTAGGAAGGTAGAGAAGCATTGGAGGAAATGCTTTCATAACAGACCCAACACTCCCGGGACTGATATCTCCACCGACCCTTCCAGTAATCACAAATTGGTGATTCCCGGTAAAAAAGAGAGGATTTGCACGTTGGCATCGGATGGTGAGGGTTCTTACATTATGATGCTGGAGTTTTTTGGCATTAGCTTAAAATTAGGTTCCCTTTTTCGGACCTTCAGATTGAGGTTTTGCATAACCTTCATCTGGCTCCCACGCAACTTCATCCCAATGGTTGGGGATTCTTGCAAACCTTTGAAGTCTTTTGTTGGGCTAAAGGGTGGAAGTGCTCTTCGGCTTTGTTCTTGTATATATTTCGTCCTTACCGGGGTTCGAAGAAAAGTTGGGTATCTCTACGCCATCGCTCCGGGATACCCCAGTTGTTTACTCCCTACAAGGAATCCTTCAAGGCCCATAGGGATCTTTTTGTGAAAGTTGTCCCTCGGACCCCGGATTGCACTCCCTTCTGGATGGCGGAAAACAAGCAGCCCTTGTTCTTGCTTTACTAGACGGAAGAGCACTATAGGAGATCCTTGTCCTTGAAGGAGTTGGAGATTGGCTTCCTTGAAGAAGAAGATCAACAGACCTTCAAGGAACTATGCGCTTTTGTTGAGCAGGGAGGGATACCCATCCATTGTAAGGATGTTCTAGGGGTATCTTGTCCCGACCAGGCGGCATGCTTATGTAGGAAATTATCCTTTATTGTACGATGTCGTCATTTCGTATTGTTTGTTGATTATTTTGCCTCAAATGACAAATGTATTCTTTCTTGTACAGCTAAGAACATGGCCAACTATGCCAACCGCTCCCAAAAGCGTGATATTAAGGGGAAAGGAAAGGTTGGTACCTCGGGTCCACCTCCTGCCCCTATCCCGGTTCTTGCTTCTATCCCGGTTAGTTCTGTCGGGATTGTTATTTCAGCTGCGGCTCCTGCTGGGCCTGTAGCTTCTTCTGGAGGAGTTTCCCCTGCTGGGAAGTCGATACCTCCATCTTCTGGGAATGAGGTGGCTCTTGTGCCGCCCAAACGTCGCCGCATAACGAAACTAGGTATGCTTTTATTTATGGTTTTTAGTTATAGGAGGATCTTTCGTCCCCTTATTTTCTTATTGGTTCGATTTGTAGGTGACCGACCTGAAAGCGCCCAAGGGGATTCTGGAGGGATGAACTCGGTTTTGATGGCGCCTTTCTCCACTCCTTCTTATGCTTGGGAGGGATTCCAATCTCCCTTGATTAAGTTCCAGCATGGGAACTTTTTTACAAGGGGTGGCGCTACTGCTGTGAAGGTATATGTTACCTATTATCTGTATGTTGTTTATGTTGATTGATCCCGGTAACTTTGTTTTTAACCCTTATATTCCATCTCTGTCTTTGTAGGAGCAAGCCAAGTCTCTTATGGGCTGGACGGCTACGAGCATGGCTATGCTGCAGCATGTTCATGACCTAGCTGAAGACTTGGGCCAAGCTGCTTGCTTGAGGGCCCATATACGAGATCTGAAGGATGATATGTCTTTGAAGGAGGCTTTGATCAAGAGCGCTAGGGAGTTAGAATCCCGTGCTGCCGAGGATCTCGCCTCTTTGAGAGTAAAGTTTTCTCGTATGGAGGAGGACTTTTCTAAGGAGAAGGAGAAGAATGCTGGTTTGGGTGCTGAAAACTTAAAGCTGAAGGATGAGGTTTCTCATCTGAAGGCTAAAGTGGAAGAGGATGGCTCTGCTCTTGGTGGCCTTCGTTCTGAGCTCCAGGAGTCGGCTTCTAAGCTCTAGGAGGTTTAGGCTGAGCTGCAGGAAACCCAAGAGAAGTTGGAGGAGGCTTACCAAGACATGGATACCACGGTGGACGATTCTTAACGGGATTGTGTTAAGACCCTCTAGTTTTTGAATCCCGGGATTGAGTTGAACACGCGTGGTCTTTGCAAATTCCACGGTGCAAAGGATGCGATGTTCTTGGATTTTCATGATCCTCATAATCCCCGTGCCTCTTGATCCCGCCGATCCAAGGCTTGAGCCGTTTGACTGTAGCACTCCTCCTCCTACTGATCCCGTTCAAGAGCCTGAAGGTGCCAATGCTGGAGGAGCGAAATGATTTGATTTTTACTTTTTTTTTGTAAACTTTTTAATCATTTGTAGACTGTTTGTTATGTCTAACTTCACGGTGTCTCGGTAGTTTGGGATGATCCTTTGATAATCTGTTATTTCTTAATTCGGCTTTGAAATTTTCTGCTTTATTTATTGTATTTCTTCGTGTCGCTGAGGCTTGACCACAAAAGGTGCCTCTTGTTATCCCGTTGATGCGGAATCCTTTCATATCATTTTAATTGTTAGGGTACATTCATGATGGCGCCCTTTTAGCTCCTCGATAGGAGGGAAAGTAGTTTGTACTTTCTCTAGATTTTGGTTGAAGTGTAACCTTGATGGTACTTCATCTTTCTTTCGGCCAGGGTTAACCCGTGAAGGGCCCCTTTTGAGTCTGTAGCTGAGGTTTACTCGAGATGGTACCTCGTCTCAATTTTGGCCTTTCGTGTATATCACATTTGGCGACATATCAATCTCGGAGTAGTTGTACTTGTTATGTATTCTTCTGATCTGTTTGCTATGGAGAGTTGAACTAGCTTGTTTGTGCAAGAGTGAATAAAAATACTGCTTTATTGATAACATGAAGCAAATAACAAATGGGGGCCTCGTTAAAACCTCTAGTAGTAATACCCTCCTTAGGGATAAAACCTGCTACAGGAAAAAGAGTGCCCCTTTATTATAACGAATGTAAATTACATATCTTAACTATAGTACCGCCTTAAATCTGTGACGTTAAGCATTCTTGGAATCTCTTTGCCTTTAAGAGTCCCCAGATGGTATGCTCCATTGGCTGCAACAGTCTTGAATCGGAATGGGCCTTCCCAATTTGCTCGGAGCTTCCCATCTTTGGCATTCCGGTTTCCAATGCTAGCTCTTCTTAGGACCAAGTTGCCAGGTTGGAAACTTCTCGGGACTACCCTCAAGTTGTATCTCTGAGCAACTTGTTGTTTCCAGGATAGCTCCTTGATTCTGGCAGCTTCTCGGATTTCTTCTACGATGTCGGAATCTTCTCTGAGTAGCTGCTCGTTCTCTTGGGTGGGATACATGATCCTCCAAGATGGATGTCCGATTTCTACCGGGATTACAGCATCTGAGCCATAGACCATCCGAATGGAGTTTCTCTGGTAGTGCTATGGGGGGTGGTTCTGTAACTCCAAAGTACTTGGTAAAGATCTTCCACCCAGCTGGTTCTAGCTTTCTCAAGCCTCTTTTTCAAGCCATTAAGTATGACTTTGTTGGTAAGTTCTGCCTGTCAGTTAGACTGTGGGTGCTCCACACTAGCAAAATAATGCTTAATGCGGAGTCCTACTAGCATTTCTCGGAAATCTTTGTCAGTAAATTGGGTCCCATTGTCACAAATCACTTCTGCTGGGACACCGAATCGGCATATTATTTGCCGAAATAGAAAATTTTGAGCTTTAACTGATGCTATGCTAGCTAATGGTTCCAGTTCAATCCATTTAGTATAATAATCAACAACAACAATAAGATGTTTGAACTGACTTGTGGTTGGTGTGAAGGGTCCCAGTAGGTCCAAACCCCAAGTGTGGAAAGGCCAAGGGGTGGAGATGTTGTGCAAGTCCTCTGCCGGAATGTGGGACAGTGGACTGTGCTCTTGGCACTTTTGACACTTCTTCATGTGCTTAGCAGCGTCTTTATTCATGGTTGGCCAGAAGTATCCTGCTCGCAAGGATTTCCATGCCAAAGATTTGCCACCAATGTGGTGACCGCAACTTCCTTCGTGTACTTCAGTGAGGACATACCAAGTCTCGAATGGTCCAATGCATTTAACAAAAGGAATTGACAGTCCCCTTCTGAACAACTGTCCTTCTATCACGGTGTACCAGGATGCCTTTTGCACCAACTGCTTTGCTTCCCGGGCATCTGCCGGGATGGAGCCTTTGGTGATATACTCCACTATTGGGGTCCTCCAATCTTCATTTTCAACCTGAAAAATAGCACAAGGAAAAGGGAGAACTTCTTCTACCACTGACTTCAAGGTTGAAGATGATTTGGTGCTGGCTAACTTTGAAAGCAGATCTGCACGACTGTTTTCTTCCCTAGGAACGTGCTTGATCTCGAACTTAGAAAGACCAAGTGGACTTTCTTTAACTTTAGCCAGGTACCTTTGTAACAATAGTTCTCTTGCTTGGTATTCCCCTTTTATCTGGATATCACTAGCTGGGAATCTGAACATAGGGTGATCGCGGTAGCTCCTAGCTCCTTTGCCGCGCGTATCCCGGCGAAACAAGCTTCATATTCTGCTTGGTTATTGGAGGTTGGGAATTCAAACTTCAGAGAATATTCCACGATTACCCCTCATCGTTCTCGATCAGTATGTCAGCGCCAGATCCCTTTGGGTTTGAGGAACCATCAACATAAATGGTCCAGGATCCTCTTGGCTCTTCCCCGGGATGTGTCATCTCGGCTACAAAATCTGCTAAAGCTTGTGCCTTGACCGCCTGGCGTGGTTCGTACGAGATGTCGTACTGTGATAGTTCTACCGCCCAGGTCATCATTCTTCCTGCCAAGTCAGGTTTATGTAAGATTTGTCTAATGGGTAGATTAGTTCTTAAGTATGGCCTCAACCGCCGAGATGCCAATAGCAAGGTATAGGCGACTTTCTCCAGCCGCTGGTAGTTCAACTCTGATCCCTGTAATGCTTTAGAGACAAAGTATATCGGACTCTGGTTCCGGGATTCCTACTTTACTAAAGTTGCACTGATTGCTACATTGGTGACGGCTAGGTAGAGGTATAAGGTCTACCCAGGGTCTGGACGGGATAGGACTGGTGGAGCTGACATAATTTTCTTCAGCTCCTGGAAAGCTTCTTTACATTCTGCATCCCGTTGAAACTCTTCCTTGCGCCGTAAGGTCCTAAAAAATGGTAGGCATTTCCTAGCTGAAGCTAGGAGGAATCTTGTCAACGCAACAATCCTTCCAGTTAGCTTTTGGACTGCTTTGATGGTCCTGGGACTCTGCATATTCAACATGGCACTACACTTGTCGGGGTTGACCTCAATCCCCCGACTGGTTAGCATGAAGCCTAAGAACTTTCAGGCTTCAACCCCAAAAGTACATTTATTGGGATTTAACCTTAAATCATACCTGCATAGCTGTTGGAATGTTTTGTGCTGATCAGCCACTGGGTCTTTGTCTTCTGGAGTCTTTACTATCATATCGTTGATATAGACTTCAAGGATCTTGCCAATTTGTTCTTTGAAAACCTGGCTCATCATCCGCTGGTACGTTGCTCTGGCATTCTTTAAACCGAACGGCATCATCGTGTAACAGTAAACATCCATGTCGGTTATGAATGTTGTTTTCTCTTGATCTTCAGGGTGCATTGGGATCTGGTTGTAGCCAGAGTAGGCATCCGTGAAGGATAGATACTTGTAACCTGCAGAGTTATCAACAAATTTATCGATACAAGGCAAAGGGAATGGATCCTTGGGGCATGCTTTGTTCAGATCTATATAATCTGTGCACATCCTCCATTTCCCATTAGCCTTTTTTACCATTACCACGTTGGACAGCCAATCTGTATATCGTATTTCTCGGATGAAACCTGCATCCAATAACTCCTTCACCTGTTTTTCTATGGCTGCCGTTCTCTTAGGACCCATCTTTCTTTTCTTCTAGGCTACCGAGATACATCCCGGTTTTAGAGAAAGGCGATGGCACACAAATTTTGGATCTACGCCAGGCATGTCGGACGAAACCCAAGTAAACAGGTCTTTGTTCATCTTCAACAGTTCGATGAGTCGTTTTTTGATCATGGGGGGCAGATTTGCCCCTATTTTGACGGTCTGATCCTCCTTAAGCCCTATCTGGACTAGGATCTGGTCTCCTTCTTGTTGAGGTTGTTGATACTCAAAATCTGCTCTGGGATCTAGGTTAGTCATCATGACCCCTGCATCCCGTATCAAATAACGTCTTTCCATCTTCTGCTTTCTTTTCTCCTCTACCTTCAATGGCGGGATAGATGGTGATTTTGTGATTTTGAGGCTCTCTTGGTAGCAATTTCTTGCGTCAATGCTTTTTCCATGGACAGTTACCACTGATCCATCTTCCCCAGGAAACTTCATGGCTAAATGGATGGTGGAGACTATGGCGCCAAGGCTATTCAGAGTTGGTCGCCCAATGATTGCATTGTAAGCTGAAGGGCAATCCACCACTATGAACCTGGGCGGGATTATTTTGGTATTTGATTTTTTTCCAAAACTCACTTTGAGGTCAACATACCCTTTGGGGATGATTGTGTCTCCCGTGAAGCCAATTAAACTGCCTTTGTGAGGGATTAAATCCTTGGACCCCAGTCCCATTTTATCAGAGGCTCCAAAACATAATGTCTGCTGAACTTCCTTGATCGGTAAAGATTCGATGGACTTCGAAACCATTCAGATTGGCTGCTATGACCAATGGTTCATTATCCCGGATGCATTCTTCTGGGAAATCTACGTTCGAGAAAGATAGAACTGGGTTAGCTATAAAAGTTACCTGGGAACAAGAATCCCGTGCATCTCGAGTCGTCTTCTTATCTTCGAGACCCTTCAAGCTGGCTCCTCCAGCTATGACTTGGATTACCCCCCTAGGAGGGGACTCCTGAGTTCGTCTCGGGCTCTGGGATCAATGTCGGACTTCTGTTCGTTGATCTCGGTTCCTGGGAGGAGATCTCGGTGTCTGAATCCGGGGAGATGGTCTTCTCTGGCGATCCCGTCGTTCAGGGGAGGCCCGAGCGTAATTTCTCAACCTACCCTGTCAGATTAACTTTTTGATTGCATCCCGGAGTTGGATGCATTCGTTAGTAGAATGCCCACGATCCCGGTGGTACTCACAGCACTTATTCTTGTGCTTCCCGACCGTCTTCAACGGTGGTGGTCGTTCTCTCAACTCAGAATGCATCACTTCTTTCAACACTGAAGCTGGCGGGACTGTCAGCGAAGTATAGTTAATAAAGAGACCTTTGCGCTTCTTGGGAGACCTATCCCGGGGCTTTTTATCCTTACCCCGAGATTGGTTTGGAGGAGTAGTTTTTGCTTTGTCCTCCTTCTTGGCGGCCTGGCGCTTCTCCCATTCTTCTATTCTGATCTATTTTTATGCCCTCACCTTTAGATCATCCATGGAGGTAGGCTTATCTCCTTCCAGTTGCTTGGCAAAAGCTCCTGGTTTCAATCCTCTCACAAAGAAATATAACACCAAGTTAGGCTCAACATTCCTAACTTCTAATACTTCGTTATTAAAGTGTGTTATGTAATCTCGTAGAGATTCATCTTTTCCCTGTTTAACAGTTTCTAAATGGAATTCAGATTTAAATTGCTGTTTACTACTGGTGAAGTGGAGAATGAACTTATCTTTGAGAGCTTTCCAGTTACTGATGGATTGTGGTGGAAGGTCTGAAAACCAACGACTGGCAACCTCAGATAGCATAAGGGGGAAAGCACGGCATACAATGGCCTCATTTACTCCTTCAAAGTACATGGCCCTTTCAAAGGTGCTGACATGCAAGGTGGGATCCTTGGTCCCATCATACTCCTTCAATTTCTTTGCGAACTAGAATCCATGAGGAAGAGCATGGGACATGATCCAGGGTGTGAAAGGATTATCAATATACCCGAAATCTGGGACATTCTCCGCCATGTGCTCCTGGTTGCCGGCAGGTTGTCCGGCTTGCTGGCCCCCAGGAGGGACATGTGGCGGATTGGCCCCCTCCACTCGAGATTGGTGGGGGGGCCCTTCATGTCGGCGGCTCATCCGTATTTCCAGCTGCCTTTCCTGATTTTTAGGATCTTCATTCTTATCCCCTTCAAGTGCGGATTTTCGTTGCTGCTTTTCCGCATTGTTATGATCTTTTTCCGCATCCTCAAGGTTTTCCTGAGTATGCTTCTCAGCTCTTTCCTCCTCTGGATCATCCTCAACAACTTTCTTCTTGCGTTTTCGTTGTTGTTCCTTGAGATCTGCAATCTCTTTAGCTTGTGCCTGCACCAACTATTGCAGTTTGCGAAATTCTGCTTCGATATCAAAATGCTGGGATGCCCTTGCTTGGTTTGATGCACCAGCCTGCTGTCCTACTCCATGGTTCTGAACACTTGGATCGTTGTAATCCCTATTCCTAGTAAAGCCAACCATTGACGATGGATGGAAACGAGACTTTTGTTGCGTTCCCCACAAACGGCGCCAATGTTGTGATCTAACCTGACAAGGATGTAGGACGAACAGGGTGGTCTTCTTGATCGGTAGAGGGCAGTATAAATGACTTCTAGGCCTGAGCACCGATGACGGTGGTGTGCACTTGCAAGGACTCCAACGCTCAAGTTAGTGAGTGTATTAGGGTTTATGTATCTGGTAGAATACGTACGTATCTTGCATGGTGCATTAATGCTAGTATTTATAGAGTTAGGCGTATGACCAAAGTGTGGTTTGTATTGGGCCATGATTTGTTGCCTGGGCCCAAACCTCATTACCTGGGCCCTGATCATAGGCCGCGCCAAACTTACTGGGATGTATCTGGGACAGTTGGTGGTTGTTTGACCCGGCATGTGTGCGTACACACGGGATACCGTTATTCTGGTCCATAACACTTATAATGACCAAACTTCATTTTAAACTAACTCCCTTGTTATCTGCTCCATTGTTTAGTTGATATTTGAACACTTGAAAAATCATAGTTGAAATTGGAGAGGAAGGTATGTACCTGTGATATGATAAAAAATATATACATACCCTTCTTGTCAACTATAGGTTTATATGAAAATAACTTTTCAAAGGGGATTAAACTCAGTGTTTAGGAAATTGGACCGGACCGGCCGATTGAACCGGTCGGATGAGAAACTAGTGGCTGCAATAGAGAACCGCCATGAGAAAGAACCGGACGTTGGACCAGAAAATCGGCAAGAACTAGTGTGAACCGACCAAAACCATACCTAAACCGGCCGTTTAAAGATAGAACCGGTTCCTTAGTAATTCAAGAAAAATATTAAAAAATGTCTACTCAAGGTTTGAACCAGCAACCTAATTCTTAGGAAAAAGTCATTACCACTCAACCACTAGAGATTCTTTGTTGAATGTGCACAGTTTATATATATATATATACACACACACACACACATAATAAATAATTGAAATTTTCAAAAAATAAGAACAAAACATTGAACGGTCCAACCGTGAACCTTGAACCGGTGGCTCTACCGGTTCAATGACCTGTCCGGTTTTCAAAACATTAATTAAACTACAGGTTAATTTGAAAATAAACATTCAAATAAAATTCCTTTTTGGACCAACATAGAAATTTATACAAAAGAACCCGCAGTTGTTAAGATGGGAAATCACATTATTGATTCCAAATCATGTTTTACCTTTTATTTTTAATGTTAATCTTATGATTATATCAAGTGTTCTAATATAAGTAACCAGAACTTTAAAAGGTTACCAACAAGGTAGTTAAAATCTAGATTTAAATCCTAAAATCCTATGATTTTATCTCCTTAAAATATTTTAGATTTAGATAAAATCTTAAATGTATTAGAATCAATGAAGCTCTGATTTAAACCATAAATCTTAATATCTTTATGATTTTAGCTAAACTCAAATTTAAAAAAATAGCAAAAGGCAAACCTAGCACAAAATCCATAGAAATGTGAGTCCAAGGAGAAGTAGGAATAGGCAAATGCATATACAAACCATGCGGCATACTTTTTTCTTTTGCTTGCTTACACACAAGACACCTTTTACAATGCTTTTCAAAAAATTTCCTCATATGAGGCCTAAAGAATTTTTCATGCAAAGTGTCAAAAGTCTTAGCAACACCAAAGTGTCCCATTAAACCACCTTCATGTGCCTCCACAACAAGCAAATTTCTAAGAGAACTTCTAGGCACACAAAGCAAATTGTTTTTGAAAAGAAAGCCATCTAACAAGTGAAAATCACCACTAGCTTTAAGGATATTCCTCTCGGCCAAGGCACAAAAATCCAAATAAATGGCACCAAAATCTTTATCACTAGCATTCAAATCCTTCAAAGAATCAAAGCCAATGAAACGAGATGCAACAGAAGATAAGAGCACATACCTTCTAGACAAAGCATCCGCCACTTTGTTGGCTTTCCCATGTTTATGCTTAATCATGTAAGGAAATTGTTCAAGAAATTCAACCCACTTGGCATGTCTTTTATTCAACTTACCTTGCCCCTTTAAATACTTTAGCGACTCATGATCACTATGAATAATAAACTCCCTAGGAAGAAAGTAATGTTTCCAAGTTTGCAAAGCTCTTATCAATGCATACAACTCTTTATCATATGTGGCATAGTTCAAGCATGCACCACTTAGTTTTTCAATAAAGTATGCAATGGGATGCCCTTCTTGAAGCAAAACAGCCCCTATACCCACATTAGATGCATCACACTCCAATTCAAAAGATTTTTGAAAATTAGGCAATGCAAAGATTGGAGCATTAGTCAACTTATGTTTCAAAGTTTCAAATGCAACCTCTTGTTTATCACCCCAATGAAATGTGACACCTTTTTTAACCAACTCATCCAAAGGAGATGCAATGAAACTAAAATCCTTAACAAAACGCCTATAGAAACTAGCAAGACCATGGAAACTCCTAACTTCTTTCATACTAGTTGGTCTAGGCCAATCTCTAATATCTTTTATCTTAGTTTTATCCACTTGCACTCCGTCCTTACTCACAACAATCCCAAGAAACACTACTTTATCCAAGCAAAAAGCACATTTTTCAAAATTAGCATACAATTTAGCATTTCTCATGGTTTATAAAACTTGTTCCACATGCACCAAATGATCATCAAAAGTTTTGGAATACACAAGTATGTCATCAAAATAAACCACAACAAATTTACCCATGAAATTCCTCAACACATGATGCATAAGTCTCACGAAAGTACTAGGTGCATTAGACATGCCAAACGGCATCACTAACCATTCATACAACCCAAATTTGGTTTTGAATGTCGTTTTCCATTCATCACCCTCCTTCATCCTAATTTGATGGTAACCACTCATAAGATCTATCTTAGAAAACAAAGTAGCACCACACAATTCATCCAAAAGATCAATAGTCTAGGAATAGGGTGACAATACCTTATTGTGATTGCATTGATAGGCCGACAATCACAACACATTCGCCATTTGCCATCTTTCTTTGGTAAAAGGATAACCGGCACGACACAAGGACTCAAATTCTCTCTAATCCACCCTTTTGTCACGATGTTCTCAACTTACTTTTGAATTTCTTCACTCTCTTGAGGATTGATTCTATAAGCGGGTCTATTGGGAAGAGAAGAGCCCGTCACAAAATCAGTTTGATGTTCAATTCCCCGAATTAGAGGTAAACCATGAGGCATGTTGTTAAGTATTTTAGAGAACTAAAATACTAACTTGTTTCAGTATAGTGGAAAAACAAGTTATCGTCCTCTGGGAGCAACTACAAAACAATTTAGTACCAATATAAGATCTTGGGTGAAGTTTTCAAAAGGTTTTGAAATGAACTGAATTGTAAAACAAGTGCTAAAAAGGGGTAAAAACGATTTATAAGAACACTTGGGCTTGGATTTTACTGTACTGATGTTTATTCCCAAACCTTAAGAACTTGTTATGTTAATTGAATGGCCAAGGATAAAAACCACTAACAAAGATCCTTCGTTTGCCAGATTCTATGGCAAAACTATATCGATTAAATTCCTTTAAATGGTAAAAGAGTTACCACGCAATAAGAATTTTCTTTTTAAAAGTGGTTCATAAATGAAAACTATGTCTAGACTTTCATTGATGAAATTTCTTTTCACAGAACCTCTTTTCACGTTAAATTCCCATTCAACAAGAAAAGTTAGAAGGACAGAAGGAAGGTGATTAAGCTTTCAACTCTAAAATAAAAAAGAGTAAAGAAAACCAATCAATTTACATAAACAAGAGTTTGAGAATTCACACAACAAGTTACATCTAATCCCAAGTAAAGGTTTTTAAGCTACCATCTCTCAATTTCTCACTTTCGCTCCCTAAAACCCTAAATTTCGTGCAGAGATGGCTTCCCAAGCTCCTAGTGAATGAGGCTTTTTAAAGAGATCCCAAGTGATTTATCTTTGCTCAAGATAAGATAAAATAATATCAGATAAGGTTTCTACATATCTTTTTTCCTTTTTCTTCACCTTAATCTTTTGTGCTTTTATCTATTTAACTACAATCCAATAATTTCATTTCCCATTGAAGATATGATCCAATTTCATATTACCATCAAATCTTTGAATGTCAAATATATGATCCAATTTCATTTCCCATTGAAGATATTTTTCCGGATTAGTACTACCCTCAAAAGAAGGAATATCCAATTTGGCACCAATATGTCTATTCTCAAGGGTAAGATCACCAAACAAAGGAATATTATCAAGAATGTATCCATGATGATGCCTATTAGGCCGTGTCCCATGATGCCAAGGAATGTCATGCAACTCATCATCCTCACTAGAAATGTCATGTGTATTACCATGTCTAGCATTCCTACCATGCCCAAACAATGGATCTTGCCTAGGTTGTCTATGAAAATCATGAACATGCCTAGAATTATTAGCATGATGAGCATTGAGGAAAGGATTAGGTATACCTTCACTTACCCTTGGAGGAGATGGAGCTCTATGGTGACGATGGGATCGACTACTTGAATGCTCCTTAGAAAGCTTGTGTTGTTCAAGTTCAAGAACAATACCTTCAAACTTCTTGCTAAGCACTTTATCAATATGGCCCATCAAAGCCTCAAACATAAGCCTATTGTCACTACTAGGAGAAGAAGGTTGAGGATCCATTTTTTTATATATAAAAAAGCAAACGAAATGTGGAAAAGAAGAAAAAAAATGAACTATGCAACCAAATGGTCAAAGACTAAAACAAAAAAGAAATAAAGAAAAGAACATATAAAAAAAATGGAAAAAATAAAAATTTTCTAGCTAAGACCTCACCAAATTCACACACCTCGCAAGTGTTTCACTCAAAAAGAAAAACAAAAATTCACTCGTGTATGGCACTCTTTGAAAGGCTTTTGCTAGAATGTTTGTTCACTCTTGCCTTTTACCACTCATGTCTCTTTGTAAAGACTTAGCAAGCGAGCTTCAAAGAATTTAGAAGCCTATCCCAATTATCCAATTTAATGGTTCCAAAGTGGCAAAACTCCCAAAGGTTTAGGCAAATAGTGACAAAGAATACAAGCAAATGAAAACTTAAAGACAAAACTTAGAGGCCAACAAGACAAGCAAGAAAAGGGGACTCAATCAAATTAAAGCTACTCTAAGTGGAGAATATAAAAAGAGACAAAGGCAAAAGGAAAAGAAAATAAGAAAACCAGACAAATTGAAAGAAATAGTGGAAGCTAGATATACTCAAAATGTGCAAAGCACCAAAGACTACCAAGCAACAATAACACACAAAATTGTAGTATGATTGGGAAAAAACTAAATTTTTCTCTTCTTTCTATTTTTTTTGGCTTAAATATGTTTTTAGTCCCGGTAAAATTTTTCTCTTCTTTCTACAAAAGACCTAATATGTGTATTTATACTACTACCTAGAGGCCCAAAAGTGGCACATAAAAAAAACATGGCAGCCCCTAAAATTGAAATACAACATAGGGACTAAAAACCAAAATTAAAAATGTCTAACATAAATGTGAGCTAAGACACAAAACTCACGGTTAGTACAAAATAATCCAAACTTAACAATTTATTCCCTAAAACAAACATTTATTTGAAAAACATTAAAACAAATTGGAAAATCTTCATTTGAATTAATAATCTTGGTCATCAAAAAGTCTTGTGTAAAAGCTTCCAACTTCTTCTTCTTGGACCTAGTTAAAGGACCATCTTCAATGTTGAGCTTCTTTGAAGCATCTTTAAGTTCTTCAACCTCTACAAGCTTCATTGCCTCCGTGTTCTCATCAACACCCAACCCAAATTCTTTCCTTTTTTTCTTAAAAGCAATCCGTAAAACCAAAATATTGAAGTGCAAAGATATAATGATTTTACGATTTAAATTTTTTATTAAATCAATTCTATTTGATCTCAGATTTTAGAGTAAATGTGAAGTATTTTGAGGAGATGAAATGGTAGGCTTGTAGGATCTAACTCCAAATTTTGACTACTTTGTTGCTACTTTTGAGTGTTACATTGGGATAAATTGCTGTATAATTTGCCTTTACGAAACCTTTGATATTGAAAAGTATTCATAACTTCAAAAATTAGTAGCAATCTTTGCATGATGTGATGGGAAAATCTATTTTCATAGTTTAACTAGTAATTGATTATATATTGTGGTATTTCTACAATTTTAAATCCTAAATCATATCCCTTAATTGTTCAAGTACAATACTACTGTTATAGCATTTTTCATTTTTTGCAAGAATTTGCACCATGAGCTGTTGAGACATGAAATACCAAATAAGATTCCTATCGAGAGCTAGAAGTGTTCTAAGGACAATTATCCGCAAGGAACATTATAGCAATAATACCTCATAAACCAATGATAATTTGGGAAAAACAAGAGCAGAGAAAACAAAAATCAAAAGTCCACGAGTCAAAGAGAAAGAAAACATGCATTCTAGCTAATCAATATTCGATAGTAAGCAGCAAAGCAAAGAGCTACAATGTGTTATTGCAAACTCGAACCACAAGTTGAAATATAAATGAAAAATTCCAATGTATAGCACAAATGAGAATGCGAACTTACCTTATCGGCTTCTAGGACTTAGTTGCACAAGATTGAGAGATTAAAGGTTTGTAAGTGAGAATCAGAAACCAAGATTTGGGAAAAATTAGTGATTGACTTCACAATCAATCTAGGGTTGACAAATTCAATGCTTCAAAGGCTTTTTGTCTCACTTTCTTTTATTAAAGAGAACCTAAATAAGATTAAAAAATCAGACTACACCTCTCATTAATAATGGAAGATGGAAATCCTTTTTGGTCAAAAATTGATTCGAATTGGCAGCTATCACTACAACAAATAAAGATTTTTGTGGAAAACTGCAGGTGCGGCTATCATCAAGGCGGTTGCTACGACGGGTGTGTGAACCGCCGCCACCATCCATCATTTTGGGGCGGTGTACTTTACTAACCTCCGCGAATAGTCGTTTTCAATTTCTGTTCTTTAATATTCGACAATGTTAATTCCCTTTCTTGGCTGAACCCGAATTGCTCCTCTTTCTCCTTTCTTTCCTCTTTTTTTCCGATTTCCATTTTCCCTTTCATGGCTGAACTCTAATTGCTCTAATCCCTTTCATTTTCCCCTAATCGCTGCTCTCCCTTCGTTTGTGCTCTCTCTCTGTTCTTGCTCTTCCTCTGTTCGTGCTCTTCGTCTGTTCTTGCTCTTTCTATGTTTGTGGTATAACATTATTTAACTTTATTTTCTATCTGTAATTTTATTTCACTTTATTTTATTTCTCATTATTTCTACTGAAGAGCAGCGAAGGTTCACTGTCGATTTGTCCATTTCACTACCTTGCCATCAAGGGCCGCGACGGTGGTGATTATTCCCTAAGCGCTTCAGCTTTTCGAAGGTTCGCTCTTTTATTCCTTTCATATCTGAATAGATAATTCCCACCATTTCATTTTTGAGTTTTACTTCTTACACTAGTATTTATATCATTATTGCTCCTGTTATTGTGTTGAACTGTTCATTTGATATTTACACCTTAGCCGTTACTACATTTTATTTTTACTATTTACTATATCTCATTAACAAAGTGTTTTTGTTATAAAAAAAATATGGTGAAGAAGCTGCTTTGAATGAATGAATTTCCATATTTTTAGGGGAATCACGTTCGTTCTTGAGGCTACCCTGGATAGAGATAAAAGATGCTTAGCTGGTCTGATTTTTTATGAAACTTGACTTGACAATGCCATGATTCTGCTAGGGTTTCTGCTGTTGATTGAATTTGGGGGTGGGGGTTATAATGGGCGGTGGGTTGTTATTGATTGACCAATAAATCCAATCAAAGTGTGCTACAAGAAAGAAGCAGTTAGCGTCGCCTTTGCGCCAGGGTCGAGGCTGACGCTAAATGACTCGAACAAACTTTTTTGTCGGAAAAAAGGCAGACACTACGTTGCATCCGGGAAGGCTGACGCTAGGTTGTGTCCGCGAAAGCCGACGCTACGTTGTGTCCGCGAAGGCCGACGCTACATTGTGTCTGAGAAGGCCCACGCTACGTTGCGTCCGCCAAGGCCGACGCTAAACGAAGAAAATATTTCAAAAAAATAGCGTCGGCTTGGCCGACGCAACTACTTAATCAAATAAAATAAATATCTAATGTATTAATTTGTCAAAAATTCATCTAGTGTGCACTTAAAATTAGATATTGTACAAATATTAATATCATATGTAACTCATTCTTCTAGGATTCATTAGTTCTCAGTTCTCAATCACAAAATGTAATTGCAAAAAATAAAATAAATTAAAGCTAACAGAAATTAAATGCAATTGAATACTAAAACAAAAAGGTTCCTTGGCTGCTAATGATTCACATCTTCAGTCCTTGCGTGTTCAGTTACTCCTTGGTCAACTTGCAATGCATTTAGGGAGTGTTCCAATGTTCACCACAATAATTCTGCAAAGTGAAAACATTAAGATCAATGAGAAAAATTGATTATTTAAGTCCTCATTAACCAATCATACCACACAAGATACATCTTGTTCATACAATGGTAATTATATTAATAAATTAGAATTACATAGTGATGTAGCATAAACACAAGGTACATCTTGTTCATACAATAGTAATTATATTAAGGCTTAAATATGTTTTTGGTCCTCGTAAAATATGGTCAAATTGGTTTTGGTCCCTCTAATTTTTTTTTTTACAATTGGTCCGAACTTTTGGGTAAATTGATTAGTTTTAGTCCCTATAGCCAATTAATTGATTTCCTACCAAACAACACCTTCGATTAAAATATTTTTTATCTTATTTATTAATAATTTATTAAAACTAAATAATTAAAAACAAGAAAAGAAAAAAATCTCTCTTGTTCATTCCCGTTCCTTCTCTTCCTTCTTCGTGCTCTTCATCTTCCTGTTCTTCATCTCCCAGAAACTTCATATTTATATTCTTCCCATTCATTCTCATCCTTCTTTCTCTTGTTCTTCATGTGCTTCCTCTCCCCAAAAACCGGCGACCATGAGAATTGAAGAGAATGAAAGGGAAGGGGTCGTGTTGTTTTGTTTTGTTCTTCCAACACCTCTCTCTTCCTCTCCTTCGATTTCTACTTCCATGAGAATCCAAAAACTCAACACCTTTCTCTGTCTTTCCTTCGACTTTTGCTTCTATGAGAACCTAGAAACCCAACCCGTTTCTCTGTCTCTCCTTTGATTTTGGTTCTCTGCTTCGATTTCTTCGATGTGTTTTGATGTTGGTTCTTTTATTTCGTGCTTCGATTGATTTTTCCAGTTCGTGTTTCGATTTTGGTTCTCTGCCGTGTTTTTGATTTTAGGAATTTGAAGATTTTGGGATTAGGGTTTGGTTTTGGGAGATTGGGGATTTTGGGTCTCTGAAGAAGCATGACCTACCTTCGTGCCTCCACTATGTCAAGCATTAAAATGCATTATGTTTGTTTTTAGAATTTTCAATTTCAGAACTAGAGATGAATGAATGAAATGAAGAAGGTGAAGGAAGACAAGAAGGGAGAGGAAGCATAAGGTGGCTGGGAATGGGGAAAGAAAGGGAAAAGACAGGAAAAAGAAAAAAATTATTTGATTTGTTATTCTTTATTTAATTTAATAATTAATTAATTAATTAATTTAACAAAGGCCAGTTTGGCACAAAATTCATTAATTCATCTTAGGGATAAAACCAACAATTTTTTTAAATGTTTGGACCTAGTGCAAAAAAATATTTTTACAAGGACTAAAATCATTTTGACTCATTTTATAAGGACCAAAAATATATTTAAGCCTTATATTAACAAATTAGAAAAATGAAGACACTTAACAACAATGTCACGAAACCATATTTGCCATCGGTCTCAAGATCAAGAAACATAAAAGGACCAGCTTAATATCCGTTGAACACAAAAAAAATCTGAAAGTATGTTATAAATAGCAAGGGGAATTTTTTTCTGTTCAATGTAAACACCTGTGTTTAAGGGCCACATTGTCCCTGATCTGCTCGTGGACTCAACAACCGCGAAAAGAAATATGGAAGCATCATTTACACAATTAACAAGAAAAACCAAAATTTGAGGCATCATTTAGCCTCTGAACCTAAAGATGTCAATAAATAAAACATTAACTAATAATATAACTATACACATAGTACCATAAATTGACAGGGGGATAGAAAAATCAACCACTAGAGAAGTCCTAATAATGGCATAATTGCATTTTCTAGAAATTGTTATCACAGTCCCAACTAAACAAAGAAATTGTTGTCATAGAATATCCCAAAACTTTAAATAAATTCTGCGGCTATTTACTAACTAAACTATGCAGTACACTAACTATTAGCTCACTGCCAACATATTATTTACATTTAGCTGATACTTGATCACATAGCACAAGTAGCTCCCCTAAAAATGGCCAAAACCCACAAGTTTGCATTGAGTGTTTGTTGAGGGAAGGAGATCTGTAATTCTAAATAACAGATTGGACACATAGTCACTATACTGAAACAAGTTAACCATTTCCAGCACCATTAAAAAGGTTAACAAACAGACACAAGGTTCAGCTTCAATTGTGGAAGATGTAAAACATCTGACGGCACCAACGACTCAGTGAGATGAATTGTGCCTTTGTATCGTGCTATAACAATATCACCATTTGGCAATCGTACATTTATAAGTGTTATAGGTGTTTGATCCGTAAAGAGGTGAAGAGAACAACAGATGTGATCGGTTGCCCCCGAGTCTAAGATCCACATAACATCATCCTGTGATCTAGAGAGAAAAAGGAAACTACCGGCGGCGTCATTTTCAGTTGTAGTAGAAGGACCAAGTGTTTGAACTTGGTTCGCTGTGGTAGTGCTTGATGCATTTTTCTGAACTTTGGAACTTTTCAGAAGAGCAATGAGGTTGTTGTATTCCTCCTTTGTGCACGTAGGAGTTGCTTCCTTCACAATAGTGTCATCATTGTCCTTCACAATAGTGTCATCATTGTCGTCCTCCTCATCTTGCTACATAGTCATTGTATTTGCCACACTTCCTTTCTATTGAGTACCAGGTGGATAACCATATTTTTTGTAGCATACTTCTCCTGTATGACCTGGCTTTTGACAAAAAACACAGAATCTCTCTCTATAACTTTTGTTAGCAGCTGAATAGTTACCTTTGACTTTAGTGGAATTCCTTTTGAAATTGGACATATTAGCAAACACCTGACTATCCTCCTCAGGAGATAAACCATTTTGTCTATCATATTGTAAAATTAATGAAAAAAAACGATTCAAAGGAGGAGTTATGTCTTTCACCAGAATTTGTGGTCTAACAGCATTGTAATCATCATTTAATCCTTGCAGAAACCGATAGTATAATCATGTTCTCTAAACATCCGAACTTCCCTGAGAGCAGGACAAAGACATTTGACTCTATAAGGACAGTGTGGAATAGGGCGATAAATCTATAATTCTTCCCATAAACTTTTTAATTTTGTGAAATAATCAATAACAGGTGTTGAACCTTGTTAATGACAAAAAATCGCTTGCTGTATCTCAACGATTCTCACCAGATCTGCTTGCGCGAAACGTTCTCTGAGATCAATCCATGCATCATATGTTGTATCCAAGCAACTAATACTGTTCGCTATTGCACGAGAAATAAAACTCAGAATCCATGAGTGCACTAAGTTATTACATCGAGTCCAAGCCTTGATGAGAGGATCAAATTTCTCCGATTTCAAAATACTTCCATCAACGAACTCGAATTTATTCTTTGAAATCAGCGAACGCTTCATCCACCTCGCCCAATTGTGATAGTTTCTTCCATTTAGAGGAATAGCTACCAAACTAGAGTTTGGATTTTCATTTGGATGTACATAATAAGTACTAGATTGATTCTGCGGATCCAATTCATCCATTGGAAAAGATCGATTACCAGAAGACGAATTGTGACTTAGATCAGAGAATATGAGTACGCAACAAAGCTCCAAGATAGAGCTCTGATACCATCTAAAAGAAAATAACAAGGTTTTGTGTATGAAGATTATAATTCTCATTGATCTCTGAATGAAGGAACACATAGTACTTATAGCATGTGTTCACAAGAGAGAATACTGATAACTACCCGAGTAACTGCCACCGGTTTGATACCCAAAACCGAATAACAGTTTAATAATAGCATGATAACTACCCGATTAACTACCACCGTATATTATTGGTAACATTGGACAAATCAAACAAGTTTTTGTCCATATCGGGATGATTTGCGCTGCCAAAAAGAAGAAGATCGAAGAAGAAGATGATGATAATGAAAGGAAAGATGAGAGTGCAGTGTGAGGGACAGAGAATAGGACAGAGCGGAGACAGGTAGGAAAGCCTCTTGATCTCTGCCATCTATCCACATTGAGCTTAATTTGCATATATAGACAAATCATAAAGAAAAAGAAATCAGTCAAACAGATTATCCCAAAATTTTCTGTTATTGGCATGAAACTATCACTCACAATACTCATACTCATCTCATATATATTTGATGCATGGAAGACATATTAATGTATGTATAGCTTGTTGCCAAGTCAACAATATGCAAGGTAAGACATTTAAAGACAGGCGATGGCACACAAATTCTGGGTCCACTCCGGGCATGTCAGAAGAAACCCAAGCAAACAGGTCTTTTTTCATCTTCAACAATTCAATGAGTCGCTCTTTGATCATGGGGGGTAGGTTCGCCCCTATCTTGACAGTCTGATCTTCTTTAAGTCCTATCTGGACTAAGATCTGGTCTCCTTCTGGTTGAGGTCGTTGATACTTAAAGTCTGCTCTGGGATCTAGGTTAGTCATCATGACCCCTGCATCTCGTATCAAATCAAGCCTTTCCATCTGCTGTTTTCCCTTCTCTTCCGCCTTTATTGGCGGGATAGATGGTGTTTTGGTGATTTTGAGGCTTTCTTGGTAACATTTTCTTGCATCACTGCTTTTTCCATGGACAGTTACTATTGAGCCATCTTCTCTAGGAAACTTCATGGCTAAATGGATGGTAGAAACTATGGGGCCAAGGCTGTTCAGAGTTGGCCGCCCAATGATTGCATTGTATGCTGAAGGGCAATCCACCACTATAAATCTGGCTGGGATTGTTTTGGTACTTGGCTTTTTGCCAAAACTCACCTTGAGGTCAACGTATCCTTTGGGGATGATTGTGTCTCCAGCAAAGCCAATTACATTGCCCTTGTGAGGGATTAAATCCTTCGATCCCAATCCCATTTTATCAAAAAGGCTCCAGAACATGATGTCTGCTGAACTTCCTTGATCAATAAAGATTCGATGGACTTTGAAACCGTTGAGATTGACCGCTATGACCAACGGTTCGTTATCTCGGATACGTTCTTCTGGGAAATCTGCATCTGAGAAAGATAATACTGGGTTAGCTATAGCAGTTACCTGGGAACAAGAATCCCGCGCATCTCAGGTCCTCTTCTTATCTTCAAGACCCTTTAAGCTGGCTCCTCCATCTATGACTTGAATTATCCCCTTAGGAGGGGATTCCTGAGTTTGTCTCGAGCTCCGGGATCTATGCCGGACTTCAGTTAGTTGATCTCGGTTCCGAGGGGGAGATCTCGGTGTCTATATCCGAGGAGATGGACTTCGGCGGCGATCCCGTCGTTCTGGGGATGCCCGGGCATAATTTCTCAACCTACCTTGTCAGATCAACTTTTCAATTGCATCCCGAAGTTGGATGCATTCGTTGGTAGAATGCCCACGATCCCGATGGTACTCACAGTACTTATTTTTGTTCTTTCCGACTGTTTTCAATGGTGGTGGTCGCTCTCTCAGTTCACAGTGCATCACTTCTTTCAACACTAAAGCTGGCGGGATTGTCAACGGGGTATAATTGTTGAAAAGACCCGTGCGCTTCTTGGGGGACCTATCCCGGGGTTTTTCATCTTTACCCCGGGATTGGTTTGGAGGAGTGGTTTTCGCTTTTTCGTCCTTCTTGGCAGCTTGGGCCTTCTCTCACTCTTCTATTCTGATCCACTTTTCAGCTCTGACTTTCAAGTCATCCATGGAGGTGGGCTTATCTCCTGCAAGTTGCTTGGCGAAAGCTCCTGCTTTTAATCCTCTTACAAAGAAATATAATACCAGGTTAGGTTAAACATTCCTAACTTCTAACACTTCATTATTAAAGCGTGTTATATAATCTCGTAGAGATTCATCTTTTCCTTGTTTAACAGTTTCTAAGTGGAATTCAGATTTGAACTGTCGTTTACTATTGGTGAAATGAAGAATGAACTTATCTTTCAGAGTTTTCCAATTGCTGATGGATTGTGGTGGAAGGTCTGAGAACCAACGACTTGCAGCCTTTGACAGCGTGAGGGGGAGAGCACGGCATACAATGGCCTCATTCACCCCTTGAAAGTACATGGCCCTTTCAAAGGTGCTGACATGTAGAGTGGGATCCTTGGTCCCATCGTACCCCTTCAATTTCTTTGCAAACTAGAATCCATGGGGAAGAGCATGGGACATTATCCAGGGCGTGAAGGGATTGTCGATGTATCCGAAATCCGGGACATTTTCATCCATGTGCTCCTAGTTACCGGCATGTTGTTCGGCTTGCTAGCCCCCAGGGGGAACAGGTGGCGGGTTGGCCTCCTCAACCCGGGATTGAAGCGGGGCCCCTTCATGTCGGTGACTTACCCGTCCTTCTTGTTGCCTTTCCTGAGTTTTCGCATTTCCTTCTTTATCTTCTTCAATTGCGGATTTCCGTTGCTGCTTTTCCGCATTGTCGTTATCTTTTTCCGGATTTTCTGGGTTTGCCTGGGTATGCTTCTCAGCTCTTTCCTCCTCTGAATCATCTTCGATAACAACATGCTTGCCCTTTCGTTGTCGGTTTTTGAGATCTGCAATCTCTTTGGCCTGTGACTGCACCAATTGTTGCAGTTTGCGGAATTCTGCTTCAATATCAAAGTGTTGGGATGCCCTTGCTTGATTCGACGCACCAGCCTGCTGTCCAGCTCCTTGGTTTTGAACACTAGGGTCATTGTAATCCCTATTCCTGGTAGAGCCAACCATTGTTGACGATGGATGGAAACGAGACTTTTGTTGCGTTTCCGACAGACGGCGCCAATGTTGTGATCTAACCTGACGAGTATGTAGGACGAGCAGAGTGGTCTCCTTGATCTGCAAAGGGCAAGATGATTGATTCCTGGTCCTGAGCTCTGGCGGCGGTGGTGTGCACCTGCAAGTACTCCGACGCTCAAGTCAGTGAGTGTATTAGGGTTTATACCTCTGATAATATATCTTACGTACCTTGCATGGTGCATTCATGATGGTATTTATAGATTGAGGTAAGTGACATAAATGCGGTTCGTATTGGGCCAGGTTCTGTCATCTGGGCCCGACCTCATTATATGGGCCTTGATCTTAGACCGCGTCAAACTTACCGGGATGCCCAAGGTAATTAGTGGCTGCTGGACCCGGCATGTAAGTATATACCCGGGATGCCATTATTCTGGTCCACAACATGTTTAAAATAACTGTCGTTTAAGGTTTTGATATGAAAAATAAGAAATACATTTAGTAATATTTATTGGTTTTATGAAAAAATTGCTAGTCTCTGTTTTTATTTATTTACACACTTAAGGATAAAATACGCATATTAAAAAATGTAATTAATATTTTTATTTTCGTCAAAATAACTTTTGAAATTCTAAAGTGACAAACGAGAGTGTTAGCGTAATGGTAGAGACATACTATAATCTAATAGGAGGACCACGCTCGGTTCAAACGTGTCGAGAACAAGAGTTGAAAGGGCAAAGTTGTCTAGGCCCGATGAATTAGTCTTCTATGTTAATAATTAATAGAATGAAAAATTATACAAGAAAACATAAAAGTGAAAAAGTGTCGATTACTAATATTTTTTAAACGATCTTTTTTTTTTTTTAAATATGTGTTCATAGACACATAATAAGAAATTTATTATGAAAATTTTTCACTTTAAAAAGAATCACTTGTTCCTTAAAATTTAAAATCAATAATTAATATTTTTTTATAATAATTCAAAGAATGAGATTGGCAGGGCAGAGAGCAATTGAAGAATGAGATTATTATAAAGATAATTCTTCCTGTAATGTTTTTATTTGAATTAATGGGTTGGTCAAGATGAGTTTAATCTAATCTCTCACTTCAAGCGCATATATTCATAGTAAACTTTACAAACCGTGTGGTCCTTAAATGTGAATGCAAGTTTTTTCTTTTGGTAAAAAATGTGAATGCATTTTAATGTTGATGTGTACCTGAGATCCAGATACGACGTTGTATGCCAGTTGATCCAATGCACCGATATGCTCTGCCGTGAACCAGGTGGTACCGACTCCGACAATCAAGTAAGTTTGGGCTTGGATTTCTGAGTGTGTAGGTTAGGAATGTCATATGTGTGCTCATGTAGAACAACATTATAGTAATACACTAGAACATAGCCAATATTTCTCTTGAAATTAATTCATCCGGTGCAGTGTCAAAGATAGTGTGCGTTTGATTTAGATAGTGTCAAAGATAGTGTGTTTAGCCCATATTTTATTAATATTTTGGTAGGTTTCGCAAGTACACATCACTCTATCAATTTAAGTAACTATTATGCTACAATAATGCAAGGTTCTTATTAAGAAACTCAAATGGGTCCCACATGTAGCACACAATGCAAGGTTATTACACTAAAATTTTGTTTGTTTGACTTCACTTCTCCTTCAATCAACCCTTGGTCTTGGTTGCTTATTTAAGCAACTCACATAAGCAACTCACATAAGCAACTCAAGCCATGTCAATAAGCTGCAATAAGGAGTTGCTTAAAACAAGCAATATCTTTAAGCAACCCCATTGTACATGGTCTAATGATGTGGTGGGAAATACTAAAAAGTATTATTAATTAAAATGGGTAAAGTTAATTAATTGGTTGAGTTAGTATATAAAATTCAAAATTCACGCTTTTCTCTTACCTTTGCTTTGCTACTTTTTCTTGCTATTTATTACTCCATCTATTCTAAAATTATAGTCATTTTACACCTAAATTTTTGTTTCAAAACAATTGTTGCTTTAGAATTTTAAGATGCAATAAATTGTATACTTTACTCCCTCAGTTTTTTTTTTCTTAGTCTCTTTAGCTTTTTTGAATTGTTCACTTTTGATAGACACTTTAGAATACCAATAAATAATTAATGCTATTTTTTCACTTACACTCTTATATAAATGCATCTTTCCACTACGTTTTTATGGTTCACTACCCATAAATGAGGGTATAATAGGAAATTATGTAATAAATACTCCTAGAAAGTTTAACCTCTAATCATTTTCTTATAGTAATATACCGTTTTAGTCCCTCACTTTGTAGCCACCATGCAGTTTAGTCCCTCACTTTTAAAAATGACTGCTTTAGTACCTCATTTTGGAGGTCGTCATGCAGTTTAGTCCCTACAGTTAACTCTCACTAACGACGTGATGACGTGGCCCGTTAAATGCTTATGTGGCTGTTAAGGGACAATTAGGCATCCACGTAGGATTGAAACAATGTCGTTTTGGTAGAGGCAAATCATGCACTTTAGTCACTCGTTTTGAAATTTAAATTTCATTCCCAAATCATTTAGTTTAGTCCCTAGGTAAAAAGGAATGATTAAGTAAAAACCCTAAATTTACAAAGGAATTTACCTTATCATGCCTCATCTCCTCACCAAGCAGTGTCAAGTCCTCTGAAGCCGTGAAAAGCAAAGTCAAGTCCTTGCGCCGTCGTGCCTTGTGTCGTCGTGCATAGTGAAGTCTGGTTGCGACGATGTGCAAAGCAAAGCCACCTTGTGCCGCTGTCTTCATTTTTCGTTAAGGTGCAACGTTCTTCTTTCTTTAATCGATGGCTTAGAGAGAGAGGATGAGGGTGTGCCGTGCAACTATAGGAGGAATCAGAATCCAAGAAAGCATCGAAGGAGCTCAGATTAGAGTTCATGAAGAAAGAAGAAGGAGATGGGGAGTTGCTAAGAATGTTAGGGATTCAAAGTTAGGGATAAGAGAAATATTACGGTTTTAGTCAAATAGGGACTAAATTGAATGATTTGGGAGTGAAATTTAAATTTCAAAACGAGTGACTAAAGTGCATGATTTGCCTCTATCAAAACGACGTCGTTTTAATCCTATGTGAATGTCTAACAGTCACTTAACAACCAATAAGCATTTAACAGGCCACGTCATCATGCCATCAGTGAGAGTTAACGGTAGGGACTAAACTGCATGACGGCCAACAAAGTGAGGGACTAAATAAGTCATTTTTAAAAGTGAGGGACTAAACTGCATGGTGGCTGCAAAGTGAGGGACTAAAATGGTATATTACTCCATTTTCTTAACTCATGTGCATAACCTTAAAAGACTAAGAAAAAAAATAGAGGGAGTAATATTTCTATATCATCACTTCCTTCATTCACCAATCATCATCTCTCTTTTTAATTCTTTTGTCAATCACTCTAGTTACTAATTATGGGCACCTTGCTTCACTCATATTAAAAACTTGTCACAATCAATAATTTCTTAATATGTGTGGAAGTGGTTAAAATGACAATAGTTTTAGAATGGAGGGAATACAAAAAATTTCCTTGGAAATTGCAATTAACAAATCACAGAGAAAATGTGTGAGTGAGTCAATGTTATTAAACTTAGTCCGGTAATTGATTTGACTGAGGTACTAAGTCAGAGTCAATGGTCACTCGTGAATGCCTATAATTTATACATAATTACACACACACACATATATATATAGGGGAGGGATCAAATGACACTGGTGTAAGTTACACCAACTCTTACACCGGTTAATAACTATTTGTCAAAGATTTTTTTCACGAAACTCACCATTGGATTGAATTACTTATCATATAGATCATGTATACAAAATTTCACATCATTCCGAAATCGTTTAGCACTCCAGCAACGTACTAAAAAAACGTAAAATATAGTTTAAAATATATGAAAATAACAAGCGTTTTGATGAAGTACTAAACGATCTCGAATTGATGAGAAATTTTGTAGACATGATCTATATGATAAGTAGTTTCAATCCAACAGTGGGCTTCGTGAAAAAAAAACTTCGACATATCGTTTCTAATTGGTGTAAGAGTTGGTGTAAAACTAATTGGTGTCAATGGATCCTAACTCTATATATATATAATTCTAAGATTAAAAAAACTATAAGAAATTGACATCTCCATTTTTTTAGTTTAGAAAAAATAATCATCACACCAATTCGAAATCACAAAACTACAAGTTCTTTAAGATGTTATTGATAAATTTTAGGAATTAGGATTTTTTATTTATTTCTGAAAATTAGGATTAATTTTTAATTAGGAATTTTTTATGATTATTTTCAATTAAGATCTAAGTTTTTTTGGACAGTGGATTTTTTTATAGTGAATTAATTTTATTTTTAATTAATAACTAATCTTTACATGTGATGAGCCAAGAAAATAAAGCCTCCAAGTCCAAACCCTAGTTCCTTAGAAGTCTCCATTTAAATTGAAGATTCAGTCTCATGGTGTGCACTCATTCAACAAGATTCAGTCTCTCATGCGTAGGGATTGGTGCGTTGTGCTCCAACACACTTTTTGTGAAGATAACGCTCTACCTAACTAGTTAGCAAAGGAAGGATCGAAGTCGGGTTCTCCTCCTTATGTTGTTCATAAATTTCAGATGTACCAAAAATGATTGAAGATGTTAACCCTTGGTCTCCCTAGTACATCCGCACACACTCTCTAACTTCTTTGTCTCTGTGTATCTTCTTTGCAATAACTCACGAGGACGCCAACTATGATGATGGTAGCATGGCCAAGGAAGGGGGAGGAACAATGGGTTTTACACGGGTCGATCCAATAAAACACAAAATTGCAGCCAGGTGAACTTGAACCAAGTCCTCGAGATTAGACAAAACAAACTTTGCCAACTGAGCCATTTGGAAACTCATATATAACATGTTTTTAGTATGTATGTATGTATATGTATGTATGTATGAGGAATGTATCAAGTGAGAGGTGAGAGTGTGAGAGGAGTTAATACTAACCATCCAATTATAATTAATGGTTGAGATTTGATTTATGAAAAACAATCACAAACATTCATTTATGGTTGTGTGGTCAAGATTAACTCCTCTCATCTCTCATGCTCTCATTGGATATGCACCATGTATGTATGTATGTATGTATGTACGTACGTATGTGTGTGTATGTATGTATGTACATACGTACGTATTTCATCCAGTGATATGCATCTTTCATGTGGTGCTGTTTTTTTTTCAGTTTTTGAAAAACGGGCTGCCACGCGGCTACGCCCTTGTCTTTTTTTTTTCTTTTATGGCATGAACAGTCGATTATCCCAATTTGATGCATATTATTTTAACCCTAATTTAATAAGTAATTTTAAAAATTTCATTATTTTGGTAAAATTGCCATATTTTTATCCTTGTGCTGAAATACAAGCATTTTCTTGTTTTATCTTTTTGTTTTTTGTATAGAGGGAAGCACTAGTGTCTCTCAATTTGATTTCTGACACACGCACTCTTATATGGGAAAAACTCTATAGTCCTCCTGTAGTACAGAAAACATTATCTTAAAATTTGACAAGTGTCATGTATTTTGAATAAATTCAAATTATTTAAAATTATACCAATCAGCCACCATGTATTGTATGTAGAGCTGCGTACGCGGATGGTTGGTCCCGCCCGGCCTTGGTCTGCAGACTTAACGGGCAATCAGTCTAAGCCCGCATTATAAGTGGGCCAACAAAAATGAAGTCCAAGTCCACTCACGATGTTTGTGGGTATTTGCAGATTTTTTTTTTACCGACTTCTTTTTAGCAAATTTTTGACCTTTTATTTTCTGCTTTACACTATAACTTGACTTTAAAAAAGTCCATAAAAACTTTCTTTTTTTATTTTAGACTATAACTTTATTTTTTTAAAAAAAAAAGAGCATAAAATGTTTAACATTTTAGACTTTAGGGTTTTCTTCTTCATTTTTTTTTTTGACAAAAGGGAAGTTTTTTTTTATCGCTAATGTTTGGGCTTTTTTCTTTAGAAATCTTAGGCCTATATATTTCACTACGAAAAATAAAAACTAATAATAAATAAATAGACATCCGTTTAGCCAGCGGGGTCTGCGAATTTGTTTGTTTAGCCTGTGGATTAATGGGCATATCCGCCTAAGCCCGCAAATTATATACTCCTCATGTTTAGAAGCCCAAGTCCGCCCAACCTGTTTATCCGTGGACCGGTCCATGGGCCTCAGTCTATCTACCTAGTGCTAATTGTACGTGGGCCCACCACTAACTAAATATATAAAAGGGAGTATGTACTACAAGAGTACTAAAAATTTGCTCTTTGTTATATCTTCCTATTTATCCTCCTATATATCATCTTTTATAGTAAAGATTAAATAAAAAAATTAATGTACTCTGTGTCTTGAAACTATGAAAAGTAATTAATACATTCTCTACTTATTAGGAATAATATTTAATAGGAAAATTTATAAGAATATTTGGTAGGAAGATTTGTCGGAATACACAGTAGGCGGATTTGTAGAAATAAGAAATATTTAGTAGGAGGATTTGTAACAATATTTAGTAGGAAGATTTTTAGAAATATCTAGTAAGAGGATTTATATTTATTCGACAAAAAATTCAATTTTTTCTTTTCTCTTATTATTCCTCCTTGCACTTTTCTCTCCTCTTATTTTCTCGGCTCATATTTTTTATTCATCCATATAATAGGTTAAAATTATTAACAAAGAGAGTTAACATTGTATTCCTAACAAAATTCATCTAAAAAATCAAATAGGCTTGGCGGAAGCATGTTAGGACCACTTCTATAACAAACAGAGTTAACGTTGTATTTATACTTACAAAATTCATCCAAAGAAATTTAATTAGGTTTGACCTAATAAAAGCGTGTTAAGTCTGCATAATTTTAGAATTTGTATAAGATCCTAGTTTGATTCATACAAAAAAACAATTCCTTTAAGAAAGAGATTTATCTATATCCTTCTAATTTTCGAAATTGCGAAATTTTCACTTCACAATTCCTTGTACCAAAAAAAATGATCACTTAGAAAAGGGGCATAGTAGTTCACTCACCCGAAGAACAAATATTACTTCCTTCCTTTTATTTTATCTATTTTAATTACTGACGTTTCTTAAAAAGATGATTATATTTAATCGTTGTTATTATTTCCGTTTCTAAATAAAAATATTTCATCACATATTCGCACATATTAAAAACTGATTGATAAATTTAGTAGTATTAAATATCAGTACAAGAATGCTCTTATTTAGCGACAACAAATCAGCGATGGCCCGAAGCCGTCGCTATATTGCGTCGGTATATACATCGTTTGCGATGAAAATAACCGTCGCTAAGTTTGCAATGGATATTTCCGTCGCTATGACAAAAATAAGCGGTATATACATTTTTTGAAATTTTTTTCATTTAAGGAGGGAAGATTTGTGACGGACCTAGCCGTCGCTATTTAGCGATGGTCCAGGCCGTCGCAAACGTGTCGGGATGATGTTTTTTGTTATTTTTTAAAACAAAAAGGGGAGAGGGGGCGACAGACCTGGCCGTCGCTAATTAGCAACGGTCCAGGCCATCGCAAATGGGCTAGGATGATGTTTTTTTGTTATATTTTTTTTTAAAAAAGGGGAGAGCGGGCGACGGACCCGGCCATCGAGGCCGTCGTAAACGGGCCGGGACAATTTTTTTTGTTTTAAACAAAAAGGGGAAATGAGGCGACGGATCTGGCCGTCACTAATTAGTGACGGTTCAGGCCGTCGCAAACAGACTGAGATGATATTTTTTTTATTTTTTAAACAAAAAGGGGAGATGAGGTGACGGATTTGGACGTCGCTAATTAGCGGCAGTCCACGCCGTCGCAAACAAACCGGGATTATGATTTTTGGAAACAAAAAGGGGAGACGGTGTAACGGACTTGGCCGTCGGTATGTATTAATATTTTTAAGTTGATTCTTTTACTCTATGTATACTTAATTGAATTGCTTTTACTCTACTTAATAGAAGAGCTTTTATATATTATACTATATAAAATGTTTGGTAATCAAATGTGTAGGCACGAGGTGAAGGAAAGCCAGTGGATATTGATCGACTCTTTCGTGTCACTCATCAAAGACAAAATGGGGAATGGGTTGACATCGCTCCAAGGAGACCTATGTAAGTGAATGCATTGTTTAACTTTCAATTAATTAAATATTCAATACTATGATAATTAGAATGTGATATGTGTTGTGTTTTGTTTTTCAGATTCAGTTTGGTATTAAATATGAGAAGAAGAAGGCGGCCACCCAGTTTGAAACGCTTTCTCCTGAACAATCACAACGGAATGAAAAAGGAGGCTAGGGCAACCACTTGGGTACGTTGGCGGGATGAACTGTGGCCGTCTTTATGGTACATGAGATATGTCTTCTCATTTTTCATGTGGGGGATTTGAAGGATTCTACACCTCTCAAGTTCCTTCAGCTTCATCATCGCCCAATGGTGCATCGTCATGTTCAGCTGTGGATATTCAGCTAATTGAGGTCCAACAAAAGCGAATTGAGGCCGAAAAATAAATATATTATTATAATGTAGCAAAGCAAATATTTTATTTTTCAATTTTATTATTGTGAAGTCTTGGGACTAGTAAAAGTTAGTTTAAAATATTTAAACAGTACTAATAGGTATAAGATTAGCATAAAAATATAATTAAATAATGAAAAAAATATTAAAATTCAAAGTTTGAATTTGGTATTAATGATTTTTAACACATCAAATTAGTCTCTTGAAAATCTAAATTTTTTTTTTATTCATAGGAAAGTAGTAATTCGAACCCCGTACCCACACATGCATGTCCCCATGCGCTCACCAACTGAGCTACATGACTGGGACTCTTGAAAATCTAAATTAAAACATCATTATAGTCTTTTAAAGATTTGAAACAATATCAAATTAGTCTCCTTAGTTTTGGGCACATCAAATTAGTCCCTAAAAATCTAAAATACTATTAAAATAGTCTCTTAGAAATTTGAAACAATATCAAATTAACGCTCTTATTATTAAACTTCCTTATCAAGTCTTGGGACTCATAAAAAGTAGTTAAAAAAAGTTTAAAACACTAATACGTATAAGATTAGCATAAAATTTTAATTTAATAATGGAGAAAAATTGTTAAAATTCAAGGGTTGAGTTTGGTTTTTCACATCAGTTAGTCCTTCACAAATACAATATTCTTATCAAATTTGTTAAAAAAAAAACTTTTAATACTACCAAGTTGATCTCTTAAAGATTTAAAATACTATCAAATTAGTTTCTCAAAACATCAAATTGATTTTTTTATGTCTTAACAAATTATTAAATTAATCTTTTAAAGATTTAAAATATTACAAAATCAATCCGTTAATGATTTAAAACAATATAACATTATCCTTGAAAACACCAAATTGTTTTTTCTTTAGTAATGGAGAAAAATTATTAAAATTCAAGGGTTGAATTTGGTCTGTCACATGAAATTAGTCCCTCATGGATTTCATATTTTATTTAGTTTTAAAAAATTTAAAATACTATTAAATTAATCACTTAAAGATTTTAAATACTATCAAATTAATATCTTAAAGATTTTAATGCTATCAAATTAATAACTTAAAGATTAAAACACTTCACAAAATTAGTCCCTTTAAAATATGAGACAATATCAAATTAGTCCCTCAAAACATCAAACATGATATTTTTCTTTTCTAAAACATTATTAAATTAGTCTTTTAAAATTTTAAAATACTACCAAATTAGTCCGTTAAGAATTAAAAATAATATCCAAATAGTCCTTGAAAACACCAAATTATTTTTTCTTTCTTTTTTATTTAAAAAAGCAGAAAATTAATATAGATGATGTCAGTAATAACTGGGAGTAAATAATATACAATCACTGGTTTTATTAAATTATTTTAGAAAACTTTAAATACTGACAAACTAATCTCTTAAATATATAAAATACTATTAAGTTAGTCCCTTAGAGATTTAAAATACTACAAAATCATTCCTTTAAAATTATGAGACAATATAAAATTAGTCTCTTAAAACATCAAATTGATAGTTTTATTCTATAAAATATTATTAAATTAGTCTTTTAAAAATTTAAAATAATATCAAATTAGCCCTGAAAACACCAAATTGTTTTCTTTTCGTTATTAATGGAGAAAAAATATTAAAATTCAAGGGTTGATTTTTTTTTTTTGTTAAATGTTTAAGGGTTGAATTTGGTTTGTCATGTCAAATTAGTCCCTCACACATTTAATATTGGTTTAAATATGTTTTCGGTCCCTGAATTTTAGCAAGAAGTTGTTTTTAGTCTCCGAACTCTAAAACGTCGATTTTTAGTCACTAAACTTTTTAAAGTTTACTTTTAGTCCCTTCATACATTTTTTTGTGACGTAACAAACAGAGGGTCCTTCATCAAGTCCACGTGTCAGTAGATCAATTTGCCACGTCACAAAAAAATGTATGAAGGGATTAGAAGTAAAATTTTTCAAAGTTCAAGGACTAAAAGCCGACATTTTAAAGTTCAAGGACTAAAAATAGATTCTCGCAAAAGTTCAATGACAAAATCATATTTAACCTTTTAATATTTTACTAAATTAGTTTAAAAATTTTAAAATACTACCAAATTAATCTTTTAAAGATTTAAAATACTGCCAAATTGTTTTTTCTTTCTTTTTTTAAAAAAGAGAATTAATATAGACGAAGTTACCATTTGGCGCCCATCTTATTTTGCTCAAGCTACAAATAAGAGGCTTAAAAAAAGCCATAAGTTGTTTGGTAATTTTTTTTTAAATTTAGTATAAGCTACTTACTTTGAAATTTTTTATTTATAATAATAAAAGTAGCATATATTTTATATTTTATAATATTATTCAAAAAAAAATTGTTGACCGGCGGCGGAGGACATCAGTCCGATGGCAGAGGACAGCGGTCCGGCGGTGACTTTGGTGGTCGGTGGACGATGTTCAATGAAAATAACAGGTTGAAAACATAAGCAAAAGGTCCTATTTGGGGATTATTTTAAAGCTTTTTTTTCTCCCTTTTCTTCATTAAAAAAAAGCCAATTAAAATTTTAAGAGCTTATTAATATTTCTTTTTCACCTGACTGTTACTTATAAGTAGAAGATAAACCCAAAATAAGCCGGGCCAAACGGTGCCGAAGTTAGAAATAAGGATTAAATAATATACAACCACTGATTTTAAATTATGTGCACCTTGCAATTGCAATTTATGTGTCTATATAATTAAACTTCATAGGAATCATTTTATGAAAACTTTTAAAAGATGAATAACTTCAATGGAAGAATAGAGGAGTGGTAACCATTGCACTTAAGCATTTAATGTTAGAGAAGATTACATATAGATATAGATTTTTTAAGAAAAAAAAACTAAGCATATAGATTATTTTTTATTATGAGGCAAATTTTAGGCCTCATCTTCATCTTCACCATTAGAAGGAGGAAGTTCATTGAGGTCAAAGTTCAAAATCATCCTTGCGCCCTCACCAGCAGTATTTGACTTTACCTCTTTAGAAGAGGATTCCACTTCATCCTTCTTTGCAGATTTTTTCTCTGCAGGGTCTTCAATTTTTTCTACATCTTTAGTTTTCCCATCAATAGTGGGCTCCACCATAGTCTCGGATGCAGTGGCAGCCGCAGATAACTTCTCTTTCTCGATGATATGTTGATCATTCGATTCCATATCATTCCGTCTTTCGGTCAGTGGATTCTTGTTCTTAATTTGTTTTGCTTTCTCACGAGTAGCTTCAGCTTCAAAACTTAACACTCTAAATTAAAGATTTGTGTGCATACATATCATCAAATAATTTTCATCCCATGTACAATTAATAAAATCTAGAATTTTAAACATGAATGTAATCAAATACCATCGATATACATATCAGCACCAACTATTAATTATGTATGTATGTATGTAATTTATATAGAAAGACGACAAATGTTTTTATTTCTAGTGTTGCTGAAGATATTTTCATATAGATACATAGATGTTATGATGCAGATTAAGAAATGTCATTTTATTCAATAAAAACTTTAATAGTAGGGCTTACCTTCATCAAGAGGTGGACTATTTAGGTCAAAATCAAGGACAACAATATTTTTTTGATCAATCGGAAGAACAGCCTGATGGTTGTTTTCTTCATCTGCATCTGCCTCTTGTGCTTCATTATTTCCCTATGTAGCAGCATCATCATCAAGCGGTGAGAGCCTCCGCTTGCTTGTTGCCTCACTAGTGACCTCATCGTCCCCTGAAACTATATACATAAATAACAACACACATTATCATTAAAAAAATGATAAGATATATAGTAAACAAAATTATGTGTTCCAAAAAGTGAACTAAATTAACATAGCATCTATGCAAGCAACAACAGCAATGTCTAGCACAAGCATAATAGTTTAGGTCTTCACTTGTATTTTATGTTTAGAAGAATTAAATTATTATAGATACGAATCCTGTCATGTGACATGAGAGTCATTTTATATGAGAGGATCATAATTTAATAATTATTTGTTTCAGTAAAACGAATATTACTTTATATATTCATATATATATTACTCCCTCCGTTCCTATTTATAAGATGTTTTTTAGAAGATTTAAATGTTTCTTTTTATAAGATGTTTTATAGTTTCTACATTTATTACTTGTTTTCTTATTTACCCATATTAAATACATTGAATTGTGATTGATTAGCATAATGTTTAATGAGGGATAAAATTAGTATGTTATATAATTTTTTAAAAAACCAATAAAATTTACTAAACTTAACTATTTTTATTCGTATGTGTAATATTAGTTAAAAACGTCTTACAATAAGGAACAGAGGGAGTATTGTATATTGCAATATTTTTTGGTCAAACTATTTAAGTCTATCATCTTTTAGTCATTTGAGTTTTCTTTTTAACCGAATAAATTCTGCTTTTAAAACAATTTAAAATTAATGATCTCACCTCTTTATCTTGATTTAACATCCTCTCCAGTTTCCAGTGAATTGGACTATTCTAGTCACGATTTGAAGGCTCATAAACATTCATTGAATATTATAATTTATTTTATATAAAAAATAAAAAAATTTTAAAAAATCAGATTGTGTCCTGTACTTTTTAGGATCGAAGAGGATTCTATCCGCTTGTTGTTTTCAGAGTCCAATCTTCTTCTTCTTTTTTTCAATTTTTCTTGGTCCCATTTGAACTTACCCCTCAGTACCATTTACCCAAGTTGGGCCATTCTCTGTTGAAGGTATGATCAAATTTTTTCTATCAATGATATGAGTTACCAGTATCATGACTATTATCCATCCTCTCTTTTTCACATCTTGAATCAAATACAAAATGTTGACGTGTGCCTCATAATAACCTTTTGTATCTTGAGAAGTTGATGAAAATTTAACGGAAAGAGTAGACAACCCCTCCCCCCCCCTAAAAAAATTAAAGTTGGCTCATAATTGCAAATAGTGATTTGGGTGTAACCTTCACAAATCAGAAATGGTTAATTAAATGTTGAATTGAAGTAAGAAATTGTTGATTTAAGGTTTTGGCAAGGAATATAAATCCCATGAAGGGCTCATAGACCTAAGAGAAAGGGTAATGTACCTTCCGAAAATTTTCCCTTGTGACCAATAATTTCAACACCAACTGAATTTGAGCCCTTTGAGGAATCCTCATCAATAGTAATGACCTTAAATGAATCAATCCCACCCATTGGATTTGAAGAAGGTTGATTGATGCTCCCACTCTTAAGACTAGCGACTTTGAGCACTTTCTTCAATTCTATTAGTCACATCTATTTCAATGGTGCTACTGTTGGTGCCTTTGGCCTTATATTGAGTTGGTAAAGGGGACACCTTTGAGGTAGAATCCCCTGTAACGTTTTCCATGATTAAAAAGGGAACTTAAGCTAAGAAAATATCACATGGACCAAATGAACGGACTAGAATTATGCTCATATGTTTCATGTAAAAGGATTGTCTTTACCATTGGATCCTGCGACAATTGTGTTGATTATATCATAACCACACGTTACACTTTGTTGCTCTCTCAAATCTCAAACTTTAGAATGATGAACTAACGGTTGTGATGTTGTTCGAGAGGAATTGGAGGGGATCGGCAGAAAAATAAGGATGGGTTTCAGGTTGTAAGTCAAAAACATGCTAAGGATACAGGTTTAGAATGTGATAAATCCAATTGAGGAACTACCATTATAATATTTTATTTTTATTAGTAATGCTTTCCTTAACAAGATACTACTATAATTTTAAACTTGTAATAAATGTTGTGCAATTATTTATTAGTATTTTCTTATAAAGTTATTGCCATATATCATCTTAGCTTATGAGGAAAAGGTTTTTACATATATTAATTGATTAATTGATAGGACTTTTTCGGGTGAGAATTGATAGGATTTTTTATTTTTGATATTTTAATTGATAGAATTCTTGGCCATGGCATAAGTAGAAGTAATTATGTTTAGTTGAGAACACCTATATTATGATTAGACTGATTTTCAGGAGAAACTTTTTTCATTCACAAGATTCAAATTTGAAATCGTATTTAAAGGTTACTATTTTTTTTCATTTTTGTCAAGCAATAAATAACTTTATTTTATTTTTCGTTTTGGGATTTTGTTAGTTTGTTATTAATGCTATTTGACATTAGTGTTCAGATTCAAAGAAGTTACTAATGCAATTTATTATAAGAATTAAGTGCTTTTAAATTTTATATTAATTTTGTTAAAGGATATGAGTGTAAAATTGAGAAACTATTATATTTATTTTATTATATTTAATTTTAATATTAAAAAGTGATAAAACTAATACAATCTTTTTTTTCTTAATTTTGGAAAATAATAGCAGTTGGAATTAAGGACAAAATAAGTAATCAAACAATTTGAAACTAAAGGCTGAAGCACTTAACAAAATTTCCGGAAATCGAACTTTACAATAGTATAATCTTTGTTAATTCTAGTCATTCATATGGATCAACCAAGATTCCTTTTACTTTGGTGGCTCTTAGCTGATTAGATTTGAGCTATCAGTAATCTGTGAATAAAATTTAAGGCCAGAAATTGATGTAATAGTCTAAGAAATGAAAAATCTTGCTTATATCTATCTCAATTTAAGGTGAAAAGTGGATGTTAAAATCTATAACCTATTAAATACGAGATAATGTAATGATCTTCACTATATTAACCGCTTATTATTTTCCTAAGATATTCCCTTTAATTTCTTTAGGATTCGACCTCACACATGCTAACAAAGAATGAAAGGTATTTTCTTTATTTTGTATTTTCATTTCCTATTTTCATATTTTAGATTTTATAGCAAATATTCGTAATAAGTGACAACAACAACAAGCCTTATCCTACTATGTGAGGTTGGTTACATGGATCACATGACGTTGTTGCACCCAATCAAAAAGTCAGAGATTTTCAAAAGTTTTAGCAAGAAAAACGTCTTGTTTAATGAGTTCTCATAGTTCCCTTTTAAGTCTTTAGTGTAACATCCAAAAAATCCCTAAGTAATGCTCAATTTAAAGAGATTTAGGATTTGAGGGACTTAGTTGCAAATTACGAAAGAAGATCAGTTGCAATTAGAGAGGTTAGAGGAGGGACCAAAAGGACTTATATATTTGAATATGAATAGCTTATATTCGAATATGAATGACCTAAATTCGAATATGGATGAGTAATATTCGAATATGTATTTTTTATATTTGAATATGGATGTGTGATATTCGAATATGAATGTTTGATATTCGAATATGGATGTGTGATATTCTAATATGAATGTTTGATATTCGAATATGGAGGTGTGATATTCAAATAAAAATGTTTCATATTCGAATATGGATGGCTCATATTCGAATATGGATCTCCTAAACTATAAAAACTGGGACCCCACCTCCAATCTTCACCATTTTTCCTCTCTCACTCTCGACCCTCTCATCATCTTCTCTTCAAGGATCCTTCACCAAACCTCCTTCATGAACCAAAAATACTCCACAACTCTCCCATCTTAGATTGTCCTATTTTAGTTTCTTCTTGACCAAAGCTCCAAGGGGTGAGACTCATACTCAAGCAACAAGTGCTAAAGAAGGGAATTTAGAGACCGAGATTGGGAGCTTGAAGAAGAAAGGGATTCTGGAAACTTAGAAGTAACCCTGAAAATCCCAAATCAAGGATACTATGGAATGTTAGAAACCTGTGGCTAGGAACTAAGAACAATATATTGTAGATTGTTTGATTTAGAGCCATGTATATGTTTGTAATCTGCATGTTGTAAATGATGTTTGTTCTGATTGAATGTGTAAATATATGATGCATGATTAGGAATTAATTTGATAATGTGAATGACGATGGAATCATAGATTTGTATGTGTTAAAAAGAAGAAGAGATTCCAGATGTAATGTGATGAATTTGGGAACTTGGACTGTGGGTGGATTCCAAACTTGTTTAGAAAAGCAAGCCCAGAGTTAGTATATTTGAATATGTATTCGAATATGGAAGGCCATATTTGAATAGATATTCGAATATAACGTTTCTGTCTCATGATATTCGAATATGGGCTTTGTATATTCAAATATAGGATGATTGTATTTGAATATAGGGTTACTGGAACTCTTGAATGAATGTCTATGATATAAATATGAATGTTTGATGCATGAGAATATGTAATATGGAATCAAACAAAAAGGAAAAGTGGAAAATGGTTCCCCCCGTCAACATTGGTTGAGTAACAACAAGAATGCACGGTAATAGCAAGGGCTATTACCGTCGCTAAAATGGCCAAAAGCCGTCGCTAATAGAGTGTTAGCAATGGCTAAGCGACGGAGGTCGAGCCGTTGCTATTTTTTCCGTTGCTAACAATTAGCGACGGCCTTTACCGTCACTAATAGTTATATTAATTCTAACAACTAATTTACTTTTACAATTTCACATACAAACATTTTAATTGCATTTCCAAACATTCCAAGTGCATTTTCACAATTTCAATTTCACATACGTACATTACAATTACAATTTCTATTAAAACTACTCTACTTTTACTTTTTCTATTGTACTATACTCTACAATTATTATACTTTCACATATATCCAACTTAAATTCATATAAATTGAACATAAATTCACATAAAAGGAAAAAATTCACATAAATTCAACATAAATTCTATATTTACTTTCACAATTCTATAAATTCACATAAATTCTAAAATTCTTATAAATTCTAAAATTCACATAAATTCAACGTAAATTCTATATTTATTTGACAATTCCATAAATTCACATGATTTAACATAAAGGCAAAAATTCACATAAATTCATATAAATTCTAAAATTCACATAAATTCAACAAAAATTCATATAAATTCTAAAATTAACTAATTAAAATTGAAAAAATAAGAATAACTCACCTAAGTAGTAATTGGTGGAAATATGGATGAATGTGGGGGAGAGGGAGGGTTTATGATGGAGAGAGGGAGGATTTGTGGTGGAGAGAGAAGAGGCCGTGGTGGTTGGTGGTGGAGAGATAAGAGGGCGTGGTGGTTGGTGGTGGAGAGAGAGAGGGAAGTGTTGAAGAGGGAGAGGAGTGAGATTGGATGGAGGAAAGGAAAATAAGGTTTGGATATGGAGGATTTGGGTATGGAGATGAAGAAATAGGGTTGGAGAGGGTGAGATTGGAGAAGAAATGAGGTTGGGTGAGTGAAATTTGTGTGGTTGTGTTTTGTGTGGAGAGGAGAAATTTTGGAGAGTAGAAATAAGGATAAGGAAAAAAGATGGGGCGCACATTTTTTGAAACCAAATCTGTTCAAATAGCGACGGTATATACCGTGGCTTTTAAAAAAATAAAGAAAAAAACCTATCTGCCATTTTAGCGACGGCCTTGATTGTCGCAAAATAGCGACGGCAAGGTCCGTCGCAAACACTTAAACAACCAGGCCCCTTTAGCGACGGCCATGACAGTCGCAAAATAGCGACGGCAAGGACCGTCGCAAATCCCTGCTATATTAAAAAAATTATTTAAAAAAAAATTATGGTGCCACTTTAGCGACGGCCTTGACCGTCGCAAAATAGCGACGGCCTTGACCATCGCAAAATAGTGACGGCAAGGACCGTTGCAAATCCCTATAATATTAAAAAAATATTTTTTTAAAAAATTTATGGCGCCACTTTCGCGACGGCCTTGACCGTCGCAAATTAGCGATGACAATGACCGTCGCAAAATGTTAAAATATTAAAAAAATATTAAAATTGAAAAATTTGTTGCAAATCGTGAAATTATTGTCGCTACTTAGCGATGGTGTCGAGCCATCGCTAATTTTGCGTGGCTATTTCAACAAATTTTTGTAGTATAAGAGGGTTGAGTTCCGTTGGAAGTAGACCAGATTAGTTGATAAAGCATGAAATGATGAAAAATGTAGGGTTATCCCAAAAGGGGCAGATAACCTGAAGTGCTAGGTTATCCCGAGAACGGGGTAGATATCCTAGTGCTAAGGGGCTATCCTGAAAATGGGTAGATAGTCTCTGGGCTAGCCCTAGAGGGGTTGCTAGCGCGGCAGTTGGACTTGGAAGGACGCTTGCCAGTGGCCATGATGATGAGCTCAATTGTGCATTCACTGTCATGCACCTATGGTGTATTCCCTATGCACGGGGTTTCCCGTTAATAGAGGAAAGAAATGAAATGGAAAATGAAATAATTTATGGCATGCATACATACTTAAATTGATATCTCATACATATTGTGTGTGTTTGGTAGGAATCTGATTTGGGGAAGTTTTCCAATTAGACTGGCTGCAATATTGTATATATTAATTTTCAATACAGGCAGTTACTCAGTTATATGTCATACATATAACTGACAGTTATAATATTGCAGGTGATACCGACTCAGAGGGTCTCAGTGCCTGAGAAGACGTTAGCAGCTGTATTTGGATATATTTAGGTAGTCATTTGTTTTTAACTTCCTCTATGTGTTAAAAAAAAAAACCTGATCCTAAAACCAAGGTGTTACAATTTTGTATCAGAGTAGTTTGGTCCTATCCAGATTGTGGCATCTAAATATGTAACTTAAATAAGAGTCCAGAGAGATAAGTTCTATTTTAACCTGAAATGTTGACTATATATGATTCATTATATTGAGCCTGATAAACTCAGTGTAGTGCGTCGTACGTAGGAAGGCATGGTAGGAAGACAACCTAGCAGACCTCGCTCTAACCCCAATGCGACGCCAACTCCGACTGATTCCCCTTTGATACAGCAGATGGCACAGGCCATGACCCAAATGATGGAGGCACAAGGCCGAGAAGATTGTTATCAAAGTTTTCGTAGACATGATCCATCCACTTTCTCTAGTGGAAGGGATCCCATGGTAGCTGAGGAATGGCTCGATCAGTTAGAAGAGATTTTTTGAGTAACTAGATCCGTTGACCAAGACAAGGTGGAGTTGGCCACTTATAGACTAAGAGGAGAAGCATCACAGTGGTGGAATAGACACATCACTTGGGAAGAATTTTAGACTATTTTTCTCAACATATATTTTCCCTCTAATGTGAAAGACAAGAAGGAGATAAAATTTCTCACACTACAACAAGGTGATATATCAGTAGATGAATATGTTGCCCGATTTGAAAGCTTAACTCGATTTTCAAACAATCTCCAGAATCAACCTAATGAAATATGGAAATCCGAAAGGTTCGAACAAGGACTTAGGCCCGAGGTGAGAAACTTGGTGATCACTCAGTGGATCCAAGAGTACCAAACCTTGACTCAAGCTTGTCAACTTGTTGAACAGTCTTTGGCTGCGGTGGCGGTTAGCAAACAACTTTTGTGAAAGCGTAAAAGGGATGAAGGAAGCTCCAAAGGAGGAAAAGGCAAGGAAGTTGATTACCAAGGAAAGAGAATTGTCCCGAAATGCAAGACATGCAGGAAATTGCATAGAGGAGAATGCTACAAGAACAAGAGAACTTGTTTCATATGTCAGAAGCCGGGACACCTCAGCTGGCAATGCCAAGACAAGGATCAGAAACCAGCAGAAGATAACAAGAAGAAGAATCTTGTGAGAGGTCAGGTATATACATTGAATGTTGAAGAGGTTTACCACTCCATGGATCTTATCCAAGGTATGGGACGAGTAAAATCAAAGCATGTTAATATTTTGTTGGCAAACTTTCTATTTTCGTCCTCTAACTCTTGGGTTTGGTTCAGTTTCATCCTCTAACTTTTTTTTGATTCATTTTCGTCCCCCAACTTTTGTTTCTGATTCATGTTAGTCCTTTCCGTCAGTCATCCGTTTAAAACTAACAGAAAAAAGTCAACACTGTTAAGACCGCCCACATGTCACTCTTTGAGTGGTTGGTGAATAAAATGATTATAATAATTTTTTTTATCTTTTTTCTTTTTTTTTTTTTAAAAAAAAACCTTAACCCTGTCTTCCCCAACCCCCACTCACCCTCTTCCACCACTGACAACCACCTATATCCACCGCTGCCGGACCAACTTCCAGCTCAGTCCACCACACCATTCCCACATGGCAACAATCTCAACCTAGAAAATCAAAATCAAGCATCACTGAGCCAAAAATCCAAAATCACATCACTTAATTTCTTTGTCAAGAACAGAGTAGTGAAAATAGAACAGAGAAGTAAAGAGGTTCCAAAATTGGGGTTTCTTCCTTAAGCATCTATGGGGTTGTTTCTTCCTCGTCTTTTTCTTTGCTTCATGGGTTTTGGTTTTCGTCCTCAACCCTCTCACTTCTTCAACCCTCAAAGGTTGAAACTTTTTCCCCTTCCTAAGTGACCCAGATGAACATAATCGATGAGGTTGGGGTGGGTTGGATTTTTCTGGGTTTGTTGAGCGATTTTGGGGATGTTTTGGATGTCTTGAGTGACTTAGATGAACAGAATCGATGGGTTTGTTGAGCAATTTTCGGGATCTTTGTGTTTCTGGGATTGAAGATTTTGGATCTTTTATGAATGCGGGAAGTCGATGAGCAAGAAAAGGATGAGGAGTGGTGCTGGTGGTGATAGGTGGTGCTTTTGAAAACCAAGGTAATAGTGGTGGAGGAGGGAGGCGATGCAGTAGTGGTGGTGAAGGGTGGTGCAGGGAGGCAAGACCTTCTCTGCTTCTTCGAGACCCACTTCTTCTCTCTCCAATGGTTGAGTGGTGGTGGTGTGGTGGACTGAGCTGTTGGTGGTTGAAGAGGGTGGGGGTTGGGGAAGAAAGGGATAACGCTTAAGGTTTTTTTTTTAAAAAAAAAGATAGATTTTTTTTAAAAAAAATACATTATTATAATCATTTTATTCACCAACCACTCAGAGAGTGACACGTGGTCAGTCTTAACAGTGTTGACTTTTTTCTGTTAGTTTTAAACGGATGACTGGCGGAAAGGACTAACATGAATCAGAAACCAAAGTTGGAGGAAGAAAATGAATCAAAAAAAAGTTAGAGGACGAAACTGAACCAAACCCAAGAGTTAGAGGACGAAAATAGCAATTTTGCCTATTTTGTTTGACTCGGGTGCAACTCACTCATTCATATTAGTAGAATGTGCAAGACGAGTTTATTTTCTTATATCCAAGCTACCCTATGATGTGTTAGTACCTACTGCATCTGAAGAGAAAATATTTACAACTACTATGTTTCCCCTGTGTTCTTATATTTCCAAGGCGAAACTTTCTGCTTAGATCTGTACTGCTTGATGATGAAGGGGCTAGATGTGATCTTAGCCATGGATTGGCTCAAAGCTCACAAGGTCAAAATTGATTGTGCCACCAAGACTGTGCATATTCCAAACCGAGGCGGAGATATATTGTACGCATCATCCTACTTTTAATCTCCATAATCTGTCTATGTATGATGATGGCCCAAGGTATTTGGTTGTCTGTGTGAGTGATGTTAAGAACCCGGTGGATATGGATTCCCTTCCCGTAGTCCAGAACTTTCCGTATGTATTTCTTGATGACGTTGAATCCTTGCCACCAGAAAGAGAGGTAGAATTTTCAATTGAGTTATTTCCGTGAGCTGGACCTATTTCTAAGGCACTGTATAGAATGACACCACTTGAATTGGCGGAAGTAAAACGACAAATCGAATAATTAATGCAGAAACAATTTATTCGACCAAGCGCTTCGTGTAACACCTAGATTTTAGGATCAGTTTTTTTCTAACATGTAGCGGAAGTCAAAAAAATATACATATATACATATACATTTACATAAAGTGTTTTCCATTTATTTTAAAACCCAAAGAGATAACTAGTCCAACTAAGTAGCCATACAACAAAACCAATGACTACCTAAGTGTAACAAAATATAACTGCTAGCGTCTTCTCAGGCATTGACACCCTCCGAGTCTATATCACCTGCAATACTGTAACCGTCAGTTATATGTTCGACATATAACTGAGTAACCGTCGGTATTGAAAATAACATATACAATATTGCAGCCAGTCTAACTGGAAAACCTCCCCAAATAAAATTCCCAACAAACACACACAATATGTATGAAATGACAAGTTAAATATGTATGCATGCCATGAATTATCCCGTTTTCCATTTCATTTCTTTCTTCTTTTAATGGGAAACCCTGTGCACAGGGAATCCACCATAGGTGCACGACAGTGAATGCACAGTTGAGCACTATCTATCCGGTTTTCGGGATAGCCTAGCAGTTTAGGTTATCTGCCCCTTTCAGGATAACCCTACATTCTCATCTTTTTATGTTTTGTCCACTTACCCGGTCTACTTCCAGCAGAACTCAACCCTCTTACTCAACCTATTTTGATGGGGGAAAGCATTATCCATTTTTCCCTTTGTTTGATTTCAAATTTTAGGTTCTCATGCATCAAACATTCATATTCATCTCATAGATATTCATACAAGAGTTCCAGTAACCTCATATTCAAATACAGGCATCCTATATTTGAATAACATGTGACAGAAGTGTTATATTTGAATATCTATTCCAATATAGCCCTCCATCATCTATTTGTATATTTAATCAACACACATATCATTCAAACATAGCATACAAATCTCAAGCATACACAGGATCCTAAATCAAACAACCTATAACATGTTTTTAAATCCCAAATTACATGTTACTAATGTTCCTAGCATTTCCTAGAATCCTTAATTTGGGGTTTTTTAGGGTTACCTCTAATCTTCCAGAATCCCTTTCTTCTTCAAGCTTCAATCCCCGGTCTCCAACTTCCTTCCTTCGCACTTGCTGACTCCGAGTATGAATCCCACCCCTTGGAGCCTTAGTCATGAAGAGGCTAGTGAGAAGAAACTCTAAGACGGAAGAGTTGTGGAGTGTTGTTGATTTGTGATAGAGGTTTAGTGAGGTATCTTTGGAGAGAATATGAGAGAGTGGAGAGAAAAATGGTGAAATATGGAGGTAGGGCACCCTTATTTATAGTTTTAGGGGTCTGTATTCGAATATGGATCCTCCATATTCGAATATGAAGCTTCTATAAGAAATTCCACACCTCTATATTCGAATATGACGTTTCATATTCGAATATGCACAATCCATATTCGAATATGACAGTCCATATTCGAATATGCACCGTCCATATTCGAATATGCACAGTCGATATTCAAATATGACTCATCCATATTCCAGTATAGGTCATTCATATTCAAATAAAGCTATTCATATTCGAATATATAAGTCCTTTTTGTCCTTCCTTTAACCTCTCTACATGCAACTGATCCTCCTTCCTCTTTTCTCTATAATTTGAAACTAAATCCCTTAGGTTCTAAGTATCTTATGGATTTTTGGGATGTTACAATTTTACCCCACTTAAAATAATTTTTTCCTCAAAATTAGAGAATTACCTTCATTACTGAAACAGTTTGGGTTATTGATAAATGTCCACTTATCTATGTTTTAGGGGTTATTTTCACCTTTGTTTTGTTGATCTGTTGACATTCTAGGATAAGAGTTGGAGATGATCGAAGAACCAAGCAAGGAAAGAGTCATGAAGGTTGAAGAGAAGTGAACTAAGCAAGGAACCACCCAATCCAAGGGTGCTCACGCTCATTCATGAAGGAATTATACCTACTTTGAGGGTGCTCACGCTTAAGAGGAAGTTGCCAACGCTTGGATTGAAGTAACTCTCGGGAACTAGAGTGTGAGCATACCCAGTTCAAAGTGAGCACACACCCATGGAGGAAGGAAGCACTGAAGGAGCGCTTGTGCACCCCCATTGCAGCGTGCGCACCCGCTGCTTGGATGAAAAGAGGATGGATGAAGCAAGCAGGGCAGCATGAGCATGCCCAAAGCAGTGTGTGCACGCGCTGCCCCTACTATATATAGATGTAGTTAACTATTTTGTACGGATCTTGGATCATTTTCTCTATTTTAGCGCGATTCTTCTCCTTCTTCTCACTTCTCTCTGTCCTTGGAAGTGTTCTTGAGCTCTGAAAAGGGATTGTGGAAGCAAGACCTTGAAGATCTCATGGATTCCTCCTATTTCTTGGTTTTTCTCTCTTCTCTTATCTCTATTATGTTAGGCTAGATTTCTTTGGTTAGGGAATTGTGGATTTTAATCCCAAACTATGTAATTGAACCTAAGTTGTAATTCAATGTTCTTTCTTATCAATTCAGTGATTACTTGTTCTCTTAATGCTTCTTCTTGTTTGATTATATTGAATTTTGGTGGGATTACCTCCGATGTGGAGTGCTACACTTGAATTAATCAATTGGGATTTTGATCTAGATACAATTAGGCAATTGAAAAATTGGTAATTGTATTGGAACGTTTGTAATTCACCATAATTTTGCATCATTCTAGGAATAGAACTTGTAGGTTGTGAGGTTTTGTGAAAATCCACTTCTTTCTTGCTTTCTCTAAAATTGGCCTCAAGAATTAAGGGGTTTTAGTTAGAACAAATGGGCTAACAATCTAGGAATAGACTTAGTCCGGAATTGTGGATTAATACCTTCAATTGATGAGATTGGACTTGAATGAAACTTAGGGGATAATTGAACCATGACCCTAACCTAATCTTTCTTTGATTCTTTTATCTTGTTTTCATTGCTTGCTTTATAATTCATGCAAAAATCATCATCAAACCATGTTTTCAATTGTTCAAATAGTGAGAGCCTTGGGGACTAGATATTCTTCTGCATAGTCCCTGTGGAGACTATACCGTATTCACCCATATCCTCTTTAAATGAACTAGTGCACTTGCTTGCAAGGCAAATGCCTATCAGGTATTCGTCCCTCATGTCTTTCTCTTTTTCCAAAGTGATTTCTAATGAGTCGATGTTCTCCCACAATACTTTTACCAATGGGATCACCTTGTCCCGTAAGGTTTTCTCCCCTCGGTCTAGGATCTTCACAGGTTCCACCCGATATGAGGTGTTCGACTTCAACATGATGTTGTCCTCTTCTAAAATGTGAGAGGGAACAGAGACGTACTTTTGGAGTTGAGATACATGAAACACATCGTGAAGGTTGGAAAGATGAGGAGGTAAAGCTAGTTGGTAAGCAACAGGTCCTATTCTTCGGAGAATCTAATAAGTACCAATAAAATGAGGCTGAAGCTTCTTCGTCTTCATCGCTTTCCCAATAGCGGTATAAGGTGTTACTTTTAGAAACACATGCTCTCCTTCTTCGAATTCTAAGGGATTCCTTCCTTGATCTGCATAACTTTTCTAACGGTCTTGGGCTCTCTTCAACCTTTCCTTGATACTCCTAATACTATTTGTTGTATCTTGCACCAAGTCCGGTCCCAATAGTAACTTTTCTCCAGTTTCAAACCAACATACTGGTGACCGACACTTCCTCCTATTGAGTGCTTCGTAGGGTGCCATGCCTATACTTGAATGAAAGCTATTATTATAAGAAAATTCTACCAGTGGCAAGTATCTTCCCCAGTCCCCACCTTCTTCTAGTACACAAGCTTGAAGCATGTCCTCCAGAGTCTGAATCGTTCTTTCGGACTGCCCGTCGGTTTGGGGATGGTGTGAGGTGCTCATGTGCAGCCGAGTCCCAAAAGCCTTTTGTAATGCTCCCCAGAAACGAGAAGTAAACTTGGGGTCTCTATCTGATATTATACTCATCGGTGCTCCATGTAGTCGGACTATTTCTGCAATGTATACTTTGGCATATTTCTCTACTGAGTAGGTAGTCTTGACAGGTAAGAAGTGAGCAGACTTGGTCAATCTATCTATTATAACCCAAATTGAGTCGTGTCCTGCTGGCGTTCTGGGTCATCCAACAACGATGTCCATGGCTATAGACTCCCATTTCCACTCTAGAATGTCTAACGGTTGAAGCAGTCCAGAGGGTCTTTGGTGTTCTTCTTTGATCTTTTGACAGGTGAGGCACTTAGACACAAATTCTGCAATTTCTTTCTTCATTCCAGGCCACCAAAACAACTTCTTCATGTCTTGATACATCTTAGTAGCCCCAGGGGGTACCGAGTACTGGCTACTGTGATTCTCTTCAACTATCGTCTTCTTGGTTTTGGCGTGATTATGAACATACACTCTGTCTCTAAATAAGATCGTACCATCACCAGCCACGGAGAAATCATCTCGTTCCTTGAGCTTCTAATGTTCATAATCATATATCTGTGCTTCCCATATTTGGTCTCGAAGTGTACTCTTCACATCAACCTTACACACAGAAAGGCTAGCATCGTAGCAAGACACATCCAAGTGCAAGTCTCTGAATTTATCCAAGAGTTTCATCTGGTGAATCATCATAGTTGACACATGCAAAAATTTCCATCTGAGTGCATCAGCCACCACATTGGCTTTTCCCGGATGGTACTTCAATTCGAAATCATAGTCCATTAAGAATTCCATCCACCGTTTCTGCCTCATATTCAGCTCCCTTTGATTATACAGGTATTTTAATTTAGGCTTTTATGGTCGCTGAATACTTCAAAAGTGACTCCGTACAAATAGTGTCTCCAAACTTTTAACGCAAAGACTACAACAGCTAATTCCAAGTCGTGCGTCGGGTAATTCACTTCATGTGGCCGTAATTGTCGGGAAGGGTAAGCAACTGCCTGTCCTTCTTGCATAAGAACGCATCCCAAGCCTTACTTAGATGCATCGCAATACACTTGGAAATTCTTTGTCGGATTAGGAATCATTAACATTGGCGCTGTTGTCAGCTTTTCTTTCAACAACTATAAACTGTCTTCACACTTGGCATCCCACACAAACGGAACACCCTTCTGTGTCAGCTTATTCAATGGAATAGAAATCTGAGAAAATCCTTTGATGAATCGCCGATAATACCTTGCTAATCCAAAAAAACTTCAGATTTCTGTGATATTGGTCGGTCTTTCCCTTTCAACACAGCTTCGACTTTGCTTGGGTCCACAACTACGCCGTTTTTATTGATCACATGGCCAAGAAATTGGACTTCTTCTAACCAGAACTCAGACTTATCCAATTTGGCATACAACTGTTTCTCTTTGAGTATTCCTAACACTAGTCTTTAATGCTCTTCATGTTCTTCGATAATCTTAGAGTAAATGAGAATATCATCAATGAAAACTACAACATACTTGTCCAAGTATGGCCGGAAGATGCGATTCATATAGTCCATAAAAACGGCAGGTGCATTTGTTAATCAAAACGGTACTACCAAGTACTCATAATGGTCGTACCGTGTCCGGAATGCAGTCTTAAGAATAAATTCAGACTTAATCCTAATTTGGTGATATCCTGAACGAAGATCAATCTTGGAAAATACCTTGGCTTCCCCCAATTGGTTGAGCAAGTCATCAATTCGAGGCAGTGGAGAATTGTGCTTCACTATTAACTTATTCAGTTCTTAATAATCCACACACAAGCGTAGTTTCCCATCCTTCTTCTTGACGAGAAGCACTGGGGCTCCCCATGGTGCAGCGCTTGGTCGAATAAACTACTTCTACAACAATTCTTCGATTTTTCGTTTTATCTCCACCAACTCAAGTTGTGCCATTCTATACGGTGCCTTAGAAACCGGTCCAGCCTCTAGAATTAACTCAATTGAAAACTCTACTTCTCTTTCTGGTAGAAAAGATTCAATGTCATCATAAAACACCTATGGAAAGTCTCGGACTACGGGAAGATAATCGACATTAACCGGGTTCTTAACATTACTTACACAGACAACCAAATACCTTGGGCCATCATCATACATAGACAGATTATGGAGATCAAAAGTAGGATGATATGTATAGTATATCTCCAAGCCTCGATCTGGAACATGCACGGTCTTGGTGGCACAGTCAATCTTGACTTCGTGAGCTTTGAGCCAATCCATGCCTAAGATCACATCTAGCCCCTTCAATGGTAGTACAGATCTAAGCAGAAAGTTTTGCCTTGGAGATCTAGGAACACTAGGGAACACATAGTGGTTGTACATATTTTCTCTTCATAGGGAGTAGATACTAATACTTCATAGGGTAGCTTGGATACAGGAAAATAAACTCGTCTTGCACAGTCTACTGATATAAACGAGTGAGTTTCACCCGAGTCAAACAAAATGTTAACAGGTGATAAGTGAAAATTAGTGTGTTTATATAATAAAGAATTTGGACTTATCTTCTCATGAAATAACATGTTTTGTGTAAAATTTCACCTCTGATCCATAATTTGTAAGTTCAAGAGTAAATAGGCAGAAATAATAATTTTTCTAACTCTAGAATTGTATTTTCATGTGTTTTGGAAGCTAAATGAGAAAGTCAAGGTGCCGGAACATATAAGAAGCCAGCGCACGAGCTCCACACCAAGGCTCGAGCGCTGGGAATTACACTAGCATAGGATCCTCACTGCCAACATAAATGCTCTGGCGCTCGAGCGCCACACTACTCGAGTGCTGTGATCAGTTCAGCATTGGATTCTCACTGCCAGGGTTATCAGTCTGGTGCTCGAGCGCCAGACATATTAACCAGGCATTTAAAATCCATTAACCAACGCATTAATGCCAGCGCTCAAGCGTTGAAACTGGCGCTTGAGCGCTAGACCCCTGTCCAGAACATCTATAAATATAGCTCTACAGAGTAAGGAAGATATATTGGATTGTAGAGAAAAAAAACTCTAAGTTCCATTACTTTAGTCAGTGTTTTAGTACTCTTAAGTTTTGTTCTTGAAGTTCATGGCCTTGTTTGGCTAAGATTTCCACCGGGATTGAATGTAATTACTTTATCTTTTGTTTTTTTCAATTACTAGTTGTCTATTATACATGAATTAGAGTTCTTCTTTTCTTGGTTCAGTCTGATCATGTTTACCATGTCTTAGTTTATTTGCAAAGTTGAGAACCTTGTTTATAAATGGTTTTGGAGAAAAACTCTCATAAAACCTTCTAGTCTAGAGATAGATGTAAGTTCTTATGAATGTCAAAATACTCTGCTTAATGCAAGACTTAGTTCCTAATGCTTCAAGAGATTGAGCTCTAGAAACTAGTGTTTTAGAATCAAGTGACAAAGATATTTGCACTTGTGACATTGAGTATGCATCTTTTTATATATAATATTTAACTTCTATTGAAATGAACAAAGTTAAGTAATGAAATCCAATCCCAGGTGAATCTTTATCTTATTTATGTAAAATCTTATCAAGCTTTTATCTTCTTACTAGTTTATACTTTACTATGTTTTTGTCACTCTTTTAACTCAATTCTTAATCAAATAAATCTAGTGCTCCCTGAGGACGATAAACGTTTTATCACTATAATTGAAACGAATTAACCATTTGGGGTTACATAAAAAGGTAAACAAATTTTTGGCGCCGTTGCTGGGGATCACGGTAGTTTATTTTAAGTTTTGAGTCAAGTTGTAAAATTGTGAATAGTAATTCTTTTTGTACTTAATTGTATATTTGTACCTTAAGTCTCACCATTGTTCTAGTGTTATTGTATGCTTACTCGCAGCAAAAGACAAAGAGATAACTTATTGTATATTGACGAAATCGAGGCATTTGCAAGGCAAAAGTCTGCGATAAAACACCACGAACAAAAGGAGGGAGAGTGTTCCTCAATTTTCTCTAGTAACTCTACACATTATGCTACTTTTATCATGGCTGAGGAAGTTCATAATCCTCCACCTTCGAGGGTTGTCCTTGGTGACTATGTGATTCCTCAAGGTCCAAGGAATTGGTCCGCTATTGTCTTGTCCCCCACAGCTCAGTAGATGGAGATTAAGCCATATTGGTATAATCTCATTTTGACTAATCAGTTCATGGGGAAAGATCATGAGGATCCGCATAATTTATTGGAAATCTTTTATGATCTTGTAGCAACTATGGGCCTGGATGAAGTAAGTGTTGAGGATGCCTATATGAAATTATTTCAATTAGCACTTATTTGAGATTCAAAAGAATGGTTCAAGACTCTTCCGAGTCAAATTTTGAACACATGGAGTGAGGTTGAAAAAGCCTTTTTAACAAGGTTCTTTCCTCCTTCTAAAATGATCCAAGTGCAATATGAAATATCTGCTTTTAAGCAGGGGCAAGATGAAGCATTCCATGAATCTTAGGAGAGGTACCAAAGGTTGCTAAGGAAATGCCCACATCATGAGTTGACCGATGTTGCAAAACTGAATATCTTTTGGGCAGGATTGAACCACCAATGGACAATCCATCTCACTACAACTGTTGGAAGGTCACTTAAAACCATTGATGTACCGACTTCAATGGAAATTATCACTTTTATGGCAACAAGTGATAGAGCTGGTCATCAGCCAAGAAGCCAAGTCTCAAAGTCCAAGGGTGTTCTTCAATTAAATTCTTCTGATGCGATTCTGGCACATAATAAGCTTATGACTCAGCAAATTGAGCTCTTGAGTCAAGCTATTATCCAATTGGTTCCTAAGCCGCAACAAGTTCAAGTAGTGAATCAACAAGCTCAAGTAGGAGCATGTGAATTGTGTGGTGAGGCTCATCCATACACTCAATGTCCACATGCCTCCTGCCAAAAAGATGAAGAGTTGAATTTTGTCAATAATCGGTCAAGAGGAAATTTCTTTTCTTCACCCTTTAAATCTAATGTTTCCAATGCTGGAATATAAAGGTGGAAGAATCCTCAAGGACAAAATCAAACAAACTAGAAAAATTCAACGAATTCATCTAACAGGCTGCCATTTGTTCCATTGGTAGAGAGGACCATTAAATTGGAAGACACCTTGGATAAATTTATCCAAGCTTCATTGGCTAATCACAAAAATAATAAGGCTTTCTAGAAAAACACTGAGGCGTCTATCCGGAATCTTGTGACGCAAATTGGTCAAATCTCTAAGCAATTGGCAGAGCTTACCACTACGTCTTTCTCCGCTAATACCACCACAAATCCTAAAGAACAATGCAAATCAATTATAACAAGGAGTGGTAAGGAGATCGGTAAAGATATTGGAGATCATTTGAATGAACCCGAGGATACGGAAGGAGGAATGGAAAAGATAGTAATGAAGGAAACAGGGAAGGAAGTTGAAACTGAAAGAAATGAGGAGAATAATAATGTAAATATTGGAAAAAGTAAAAAAATAAAAAAGAAGGGTGAGGACAAGGAGAAGATGGATGGAGTACCTCAGGTGAAGGAGGTTCCTTATCCTTTGCATCCATCAAAGAAGAACAAGGAAAAGCAATATGCTCGGTTTCTAAACATTTTTAAACGGCTTCAAATTAATGTACCATTCATGGAAGCTATGGAGGAAATGCCCACTTATGCCAAGTTCATGAAGGACTTGTTAACTAAAAAAAGAAAGTTCAAGGATGACACTGTGGAACTAGAAGCCAGGTGTAGTGCTATCATTCAAAAATCTTTGCCTCATAAGACCAAAGATCCGAGTAGTTTTACTATCCCGTTACTATTGGTGTCCTTCCTGTTGTTATCCATGTTAAAACAGATTGGTGATTTGGAAGTGAAACCAATTAGAATGACTCTCCAACTAGTGGATAGGTCATTAAAGTTCCTTTATTGTGTAGCGGAGGATATTCTAATGCGGGTGGATAAATTCGTTTTTCCAGTTAACTTTGTCATCATGGATATTGAGGAGGATTTGGAGGTGTCTTCAATTTTAGGCCTCCTTTTCTGAAAATGGCAAGAGTCATTATCGATGTCGATAATGGTCAACTCAAGGTACGAGTCGAAGATGATGAGGTTAAGTTTGATTTTTTAGAGGCCATGAAGCACCCAAAGGAGAAACAGTCAACCTTTAGTGTGGATGTCATGGAAGAGGCATTTCTATTAGGGAAGCAAGAAGTGTGCAGTGCTAGACCTTTAGAAAAATCCTTAGTGAAGTCCATGAAAAATTATATGACCTGGAAAAAGTCAAGATTTAAAAATGTTTGAGGGGTCTAGATACTCTTAAAAAGCTCACCATGAAAACATTTGTCCTAGAAGATTTACCAAGTGAAGGAAAGTCAGAAAATAATAAGTTAGAGTTGAAAGTGTTTCCGTCTCATCTAAAATATGCATTTTTAGATGAAGAGGGAGGCAAGCCAGTAATTATTAATAGTTCACTATCTTCTGTTCAAGAGGCACAACTCTTGGAGGTTTTGAGAGCCAATGAAGGTGCAATAGGATGGGCATTGACTGATCTTAAAGGTATAAGTCCTTCTTTTTGTATTCACAAAATACATATGGAAGAGGATTTCAAGCTTGTTGCCCAACCTCAAAGGCGATTGAACCCAACTATGAAAGAGGTAGTGAGGAAAGAAGTTCTTAAGTTACTTGAAGTTGGTATGATTTATCCCATTTCCGATAGTGATTGGGTGAGTCCAGTTCAAGTGGTCCCGAAAAGGGTGGGATGGCGGTTATTCAGAATGAAAAAAATGAATTAATTCCCACAAGGATAGTGACTTGGTGGCGCATGTGCATTGATTATCGGAAATTAAATCAAACCACACGAAAAGATCATTTTCCTTTACCCTTTATGGATCAGATGCTTGAGAGACTAGCTAGCCAGGCATATTATTGCTTCTTAGATGGATATTTTGGGTAAAACTAAATTTTGGTAAACCCAGAAGATCAAGAAAAGACAACTTTTACATGTCCATTTGGAGTTTTTGCTTATAAACGTATGCCATTTGGACTGTGTAATGCACCTGCCACTTTCCAAAGGTGCATCCTCCCCATCTTTTCAGATTTGGTTGAGAAATGTATCAAAGTGTTCATGGATGAATTTTTGGTATTTGGTAAGAGCTTTGATCAGTGTTTGAACAATCTGAATGTTGTGCTGGGTAGATGTGTTCAAACAAATTTGGTACTCAACTGGGAGAAGTGCCATTTCATGGTGGAAGAAGGGGTGGTGCTGGGTCGTAAGATCTCTTCTAAAGGGATTGAATTTAACAAAGCAAAAGTGGAAGTCATTGAAAAACTTCCACCACCCGTGAATGTGAAAGGAGTTCGGAGTTTTCTAGGACATACAGGTTTCTACCGGAGATTCATAAAAGACTTCTCCAAGATAGCCAAGCCACTTAGCAATCTGTTGGTTAAAGATGTGACTTTCAATTTTGATGCTAAGTGCTTGGAAGCATTTCAGAGGCTTAAGCAAAATTTGATTATGGTTCAAATCATAGTCGCTCCAAATTGGTCTTTGGATTTTTAGCTCAACTGTGATGAAAGTGACTATGCTATTGGTGCCGTATTAGGCTAAAGAAAAGATAAAATTTTTCACCCAATACATTATGCTAGTAAAGTATTAAATGATGCACAAGTTAATTATGCAACTATAGAAAAAGAATTACTAGCTATTGTATATGGGTTGGAAAAGTTTAGATCTTATCTTATAGGTCAAAAGTGATTGTATTTACTGACCATGCAGCCATTAAATACCTGGTGACTTAAAAAGAGTTAAAGCCAAGATTGCTTCTTTGGATTCTCTTGCTGCAGGAATTCAATCAAGTCATCAAGGATAAGAAGGGCTGTGAAAATTATGTGGCTGATCATCTCTCCAAACTCAATAACACAGAGGTGACTAGCGAAGAAGAAGAAATTGTCGAGGAATTCCCAGATGAACATCTGTTGTTGATACAAGAAAGGCCATCATTTGCGAATATGGCTAATTTTAAAGCAGCAGAAATCATTCCAGATGAATATACTTGGCATCAAAAGAAAAAGTTCTTAAAAGACTCTTCTTACTTTGGTGGAGATGGTCTTATGAGGAGGTGTGTTTTGCGTGAAGAAGCAAAAAGTATATTGTGGCATTGTCACAATTCACCCTATGGGGACATTTTAACAATGAATGCACTACAGCCAAAGTATTGCAGTCCGGGTTCTATTGGCCAACAATCTTCAAAGATGCTCACATATATGTGAAGCAGTGTGATAAGTGCCAAAGGACCGGAGGAGTGACAAGGAAAAATGAGATGCCATTAACCATTATGCAGAAGGTTGAGGTATTTGACTTCTGGGGAGTTGACTTTGTTGGTCCATTTCCACCCTCTTTCACCAATTAATATATCTTGGTAGGAGTGGACTATGTTTCTAAATGGGTTGAGGCAATTCCCTGTGCAAGAGCAGATGCAAAGATGGTAGTGACATTCTTGAAAAAGAATATATTTTCAAGATTTGGGTCCCCGAGAGTACTCATCAGTGATGGGGGTTCGCACTTTTGCAACTCCCAGTTGAAAAAGGTCTTGGAACATTATAGGGTGAGACACAAAGTTGCTAGTCCTTACCACCCTCAAACTAATGGTCAAGCTGAAGTATCGAATCGAGAAATTAAGCGAATTTTAGAAAAGACTGTTAGTGTTTCAAGAAAAGATTGGTCATTAAAATTGGATGATGCTCTATGGGCGTACCGGACAACTTATAAAGCTCCCATAGGATTAACTCCTTTTCAGTTAGTCTATGGGAAGTCCTGTCACTTATCAGTCGAACTGGAACATAAGGCATATTGGGCTTTAAAGTACTTTAATTTTGACCAAACAACTGCTTGGGAAAAACGAAAAATACAACTTCATGATTTGGAAGAGTTAAGACTTCGTGCTTATGAGTCTTCAAGATTATACAAAGAAAGAATGAAGTTGTATCATGATAAAAAGTTGGTCAAAAAGGAATTTAGTCCCAGGCAATATGTTTTGCTTTTTAATTCACGATTGAGATTATTTTTGGGAAAATTAAAGTCCAAGTGGTCCGGACCCTTTAGGGTTAAGGAAGTAAGACCTTATGGGGCTGTAGAGATTGAAGACCAGTCAAAAATGAAAGCTGGGTGGTTAATGGTCAAAGACTACAATTGTACCTTGGTGGTGACGTCGAGCGGCTAACCACCAAAATGGATTTAAAAGAAGCATAGCAATGCCATAGGCGTCGTGCTAATGATGTTAAACAAGCGTTGATTGGGAGGCAACCCAATTTTTACTTGTTTTATAAATAAATAATAAATAAATTTGATGAGTTTTGAAAGAATTTTTGTGAGAAAATTAAAAATTTGAGCACCGGAAGAAGGCTTCTTTACTATCAAAATTTTGGACTTGGCGCTCAAGCGCCAGGGTTATTAATTTTGCGCAGTTTTCAAAATTTTTGAGTCAGATGTTGGCGCTAGAGCGCCAGTATCAGCACTCGAGCACCAAAGACACCTGAAAAGCCTTTCTTCACTACCAACAATTTTGGGCTGGCGCTCCAGCGCCAGCAAAGTGTAACGGTTGATATGGTAATCAGTGCACCAGCGCTCGAGCGCCAGTCACGTGTTGGCTTTAAAAACAGTGCAGATTCAGTGATTTGGTATAATTCTCATATCTTCTCTTCTCTGTTACGCAAAATACATCATCTCACTAAAATTCTTCAAAATCATCAAGTTTTGCAAGTTTGTTTATCAAGTTTTTCATCATCATCATCATGTTTGGGTAAAATTTCTTTCATTGTTCAATGTTTGTCAAGTTTTTCAATTTCCCGCTCAGGCGGCAAGGAATCCATGTCATTGGGAAATACTTCCGGATAATCCCGGACAATAGGTATAGAGTTAATATTATGGACCATCTTAGAAGCTTCTAGACACAAAATTATAAACCTAGGCGCATCATCAAATTCAGCTAAATTGTCTTCGTCAAAAGTGGGATGGTGAGAGTAGTATACCTAATATCCGCGCTCCGGTACATGAATAGTCTTGTCGGCATAATCAATAAGGACCTTATGAGCATGCAACCAACCCATACCCAAAATAATTTCCAACCCTTTCATTGGAAGACAATACAATTCGAGATAGAAAACTTTATCTTGATAATTAAGTACACCGGTGAGCACATAGATTAGGTACTAAGGTTCCCCTCAGAAGGTGTAGAGACCATTAGTTCATAATTAAGTCCCCTAATGGGCAGTTGTATCCATTGAGCACACTATAACGAAATGAATGAACGTGTAACACCTGAATCAAAAAGGATGTGCACTGGTTGATTGTAAATAAGTCCCATACCTTGCACCAAATTTTCAGATTGTTCAGCCTCCTTTGCATCAAGAGTGTAGACTCTACCCCTCACTGGGGCCCTTGCTTGTCCATCTTTACGGTTGTCCTTGTCCGGGCATCGCCAAGCTATATGTACAGACTTCTAGAAAATGAAACAAACTCCTTTTTCCTTTCTGACACTCCCCCCTATGAAATCCTCCGCAATTTTTGTAATTTGAGTCGGTACGGTCGGAGTAGGTGGCCGCCTGTTTTCCCTTCTTGTCTCCACCATTTCTTCTTGAGCTTCCCGAGCCTTCTTCGCTCCTCTTTGTCTTCCAAACAGCTTGTTTCTCTGCTAACACCGCTGCCATTGAGGGTTCAGTGAGTTGGCATGCTTTAATTAGCTGTTGGTAATCCCGGATTCTATGAGCTGTAATCATATTTCTCAATTCCGGACGTAACCCCTGCTCGATCCTCTTACATTTCCACACATCATCAGCTTAGTTCAGAAGGTTGTTACAGAAGCGGGCTAGATTCTCAAATTTCGCCACATACTCGGATACAGGCATATTCCCTTGTTGTAAAAAGAGGAACTCAACCTCCTTTTGATTTCGAAGAGTACTCGAAAAGTATTTGTCCAAGAAGAGAGTCTTGAACTGTGCCCATGTCAATTGTCTTTGGTTGGCCTCCATATTTGCTCGGTATCCAAGCCACCACTGAGTTGCTTCCTCATCAAACTTGTAAGCCACTAAAGTAACCTTTTCCACATCCGTACATTGCATCACTCTAAATATCTCCTCCATTCGGCTTAGCCATGCCTCTGCCTCTATTGGACCTTGATCCCCCATAATGGTGGGAGGATCATGCACTCGGAAGTTTTGATACGGGTCTTCCCTGCCTTGACTCTGTAGTAGTTGGTTGAATGCTTGGGCTATTTGTCTGAAGGAATCGGCGGGTACGTCTGCCATTGTTCTGCATACATAACACCCACATTTAATTGATCAAACTCAACATAAGAGTACCATACACAGAAACACTAACAGTCAAGATTGGACATATCTTTGAACTCTATCTAATTTCATCTAAGTACCATAGTCCGAAGAATCAAACCGCTCTGATACCACATTGTAACACCTAATGGAAATTAAAGCTAACTTTTTTTTTACTTAAGACAAGTAATAGCTATCCAGTAACTCTCATACATGAGTACATACACTACTTAGTCTTAGAGAGGGGCTATCATATGCCCTATCAAAATACATAAGTCCGTAGGGGAAGATAATGAGTTTAAATATCTACTACATGCCAGAGAAATATGTCCAATAATGGTAGCCAACGAGCGTTCTACCGTGAAAGGTTGTCTACCCCAAGATACATATCAAACATAAAGATTCCAATAGCTTCTCCAAGCTTCAACGAACAAGATTCGTGAAGTGACTCTCTTGATTTGGGAGCTTGAAGACCAACCCTAGGAGAGCTTGAGAAGGGAAGGAAGAAAATTAGAAATTGAGTTGAGTGTGAGAGAGAGTGAGGGCAAGAATGAGATGGAAGAGGGGAAATGGGGGTTTTTGTTTGATTTTGCTATCTTCTTGAGTTTTGCTAGATGGTCCTCTCTTAAGAACTTTTAAAAATTTGCTCCTTAGTCCTTCTCTCTTTTTCTCTTGTTAGAGTTGCTACAAACCCTTAAATTCCCAATTTCTTCTAAAGAACCACTAATTCATACATGGGAATTTGTGGGATGTTACACGATTTATTTTTTATTTCGAAAAATTCCATATTCTTTAAGTGTATACGATCTATAAAAGAAATTGTTGAAATTATAAAAGTTTAACATGTTACGTAATTTGACCAAGAAACTTCAAAGTGAATAAGATTTTGTTTTCAAAAGCCTTCAAATAATTTAGGTAATTTAACACACCATATTTCATTTCAAAAACACCATATTATTTAAGTGTATATAGTACACGATCTCCTACAAAGTTGTTGCAATTTTTAAAATATAAAATTATGTAATTTGAGCTAGAAACTTCAAAGTAAATAATACATTGTTTCTAAAAAAACACTTCAAATAATTTAGTTATTTTAAAGACACCCTACTCATTTTAATTTCGAAAAACGTCATATTCTATAGTACACGATCTCTAAACAAATTGTTGTAATTGTAAAAATATAAAAGATTAAGTTAATTGAGCAACAAACCTCACAATGAATACGATAATTTTTTAAAAAAAGCTTCAAATAATTTAGGTAATTTAAAAAGATCCTATTCATTTTTATTTCGAAAAACTCCCTAGTCTTCAGGTGTATAGTATACGATCTCTAAAAGAATGGTTACAATTTTAAAAATATAAAAAGTTATATGAATAGAGTTAGAAACTTCATAGTGAAAAATGTTATTATCTGAAAGCTTCAAATAATTTAGCTATTTTGAAAATTGCATTTATTTTATTTCCAAAACCACCCTATTATTCAAGTGTATATAGTACACGATCTCTAAAAGAATGTTGAAATTTTTAAAATATTAAAAATTATTTAAATTTAGCTAGAAGATTCAAAGTGAATAATACATTGTTTTAAAAACACATTTTCACTTTTATTTCAAAAATAACAAATTTCATCAAGTGTATAGTACACATCTCTTAAAAAATTGTTGCAATTTTAATACAATAAAAAAGTACGTAAATTAAGTTAGAAACTTCAAAGTGAATATTACATTGTTTTAAAAAAGATTACGTTAATTGAGCTAGAAACCTCATTGAATACGATAATTTTTTCAAAAAGGCTTCAAATAATTTAGATAATTTAAGAAGATCCTGTAACACCTAGGTTTTAGGATCACTTTTTTTTAAAAAAAAAAACAAACAGCAGAAGTCCAAACATTATATATATATATATATATATACACACAAATGTTTACATAAAAGTATGTTTATTTATTATACAATCCCAGAGAGATAACTAGTCCATTTAAGTAGCCATACAACAAAACTAATGATTACCTAAGTATAACAAAGTATAGCTGCTAGCGTCTTCTCAAGCGCTGACCCCCTTAGGGTCTGTATCACCTGCAATACTGTAACTGTCACTTATATGTACGATATATAACTGAGTAACCATTGGTATATAAAAATAATATATATACAGTAATACAACCCGTCTAACTGGAAAACTGCCCCAAATCCAATTCCTAACAAACACACGCAATATGTATGATGTGACAATTAAGTATGTATGCATGCCATGATTATTTTCCATTTCCTTTCTTTCCTCTTTTAACGGGAAACCCCGTGCATAGGGAGTCCACCATAGGTGCATAATAGGTAATGCACAGTTGAGTCATCATCATCATGGTCCTGGCAAGCATCCTTCCAGGATCCTACTGCCGGGCTACCAACCCTAACTAAGGCTAGCCCAGGGACTATCTATCCCTTTCAGGATAGCACATTTGCACTAGACTATCTACATCGTTTTCGAGATAGCCTAGCACTTCAGGTTATCTGCCTCTTTCGGGATAACCCTACATTCTCATCTTTTTTTGTTTTGTCCTCTTACCCGTCTACTTCCGACAGAACTCAACCCTCTTGCTCAACCACTGTTGATGGGGAAAAGCATTTTCCACATTTCCTTTCTGTTTGATTTCACATTGCATGATCTAATGCATCAAACATCCATGTTCATATCATAACATTTAAACAAGAATTCCAGTAAACTCATATTCGAATACAGACATACCATATTCGAATATCATGTGACCAAAGTGTTATATTCGAATATATATTCGAATATGGCCCTCCATATTCAAATACACATTTGAATATACTAACTCTTGGGCTTATTTTTCTAAAACAGTTTGAAGACCATTCAGAGTCCAAGTCCGAGATCCATCACATTATAATCTGGAAATTCTTGTCATACAGTCATGCAATGTTATGATTCCATCATCATTCACATTTACAATTAAATTGCTAATCATGCATCATCTACATGTTTAATTAACACAACATCATACAAGCATAGCATGAAAACCTCAAACATACCCATTACTCTAAATCAAACAACCTAAAACATATTGTTTCTAAATCCTTAAAAATATGTTCCTAAGGTTCTTGGTATCCTGGATTGGGGTTTTCAGGGTTACCTCGAATCTTCCAGAATCCCTTTCTCCTTCAAGCTCCAATTCCAGTTCCCAACTTCTTCCTTCCGTACTTTCTGTCTCCGAAGCTGAATCTCAACTCTTGGAACCTTAGTGAGGAAGTAAACTTTGTGAGACGGAACTCTTTAGATGAAGGAGTTGTAGAGTGTGGTTGATTCGTGACAGGGGTTTAACGAGGTATTGAGAGGGTGTAGAGAGATGGAGTGGGAAATAGTGATTTTTGAAAGTGAAACACCCCTATTTATAGATTTTGGGGTCCATATTTGAATATATATTCGAATATGAAGCTTTTGTACTCAATTTTACACTACCATATTCGAATATCAGCTTTCCATATTCGAATATCAGACCTCATATTCGAGCATGACACATCCATATTTTAATATGAAAAGTCCATATTCGAATATCACTGTTCATATTCAAATATGTACAGTCCATATTCGAATACAGATGATGCATATTCAAATATAGCTGTTTACATTTGAATATACAAGTCATTTTGTCCCTCTTTTAACCTTTCTACTTATAATTGATCCTTCTTGCTCTTTTATTTGAAATTTGTAACCAAATCCCTTAAGTCCTAAGTCTATTAGGGATGTTTGGGATGTTACAGATCCTATTCATTTTTATTTCGAAAAACTCCCTATTCTTAAGGTGTATAGTACACGATCTCTAAATGAATTGTTACAATTTTAAAAATATAAAAAGGTATATGAATAGAGTTAGAAACTTCATATAAAAAGAATGTTATAGTACACGATTTTCGTATAACTTTTTATAACTCTAAAAGAATGTTATAACTTTTTATAACTTTGTATAGTACATGATCTCTAAAAGAATGTTATTTTCTGCAAGCTTCAAATAATTTAGCTATTTTAAAAATTACATTTTTTTTTATTTCCAAAACCACCCTATTATTCAAGTGTATATAGTACACGATCTCTAAAAGAATGTTGAAATTCTTAAAATATTAAAAATTATTTAAATTTAACTAGAAGATTCGAAGTGAACAATACATTGTTTTCAAAAATAAATTCAAATAATTTAACTAATTTTAAAAACACATTTTCACTTTTATTTCGAAAATAACAAATTTCATCAAGTGTATAGTACACAATCTCTTAAAAAATTGCTGCAATTTTAATACAATAAAAAAATATGTAAATTAAGTTAGAAACTTCAAAGTGAATATTATATTGTTTTCAGAAGGATTCTAACAATTCTGGTAATAATTGGCAACAAAATTATTATTAAAATGGCTTGGAGGAGGGCTTGAACATTTGATCTTGGGGTTAAGGGCCACACGCTCTAGCTAACCAACTGAGCTATTCCAGCAATTGCTATTGGTTAGCAAATAGCTAATATTTAAAAAAAATATTAATGGTATGGCAAATTATCATTTTTGTAAGAGTAAAATTAATTTCAAATTTTATGGAGGAACTATTCTAAATTTTGGATAGTGATTTATTTTATGAGTGGGCCTACCAATTAGAAATCGGAGCAATTAAGAAAAAAATACTCAACAATTTTTTTAAACAATTTGCTACAAACATAGTACCTCTACCTCCGTTCATTTCTAACTTTTTATTTATAAAAAAATTATTCTTAATATAATTGTCCACTTATATTTTAAATTTAACATTAATTATTCTTTTATTAATTGTACGCTTATATTTAATAAGAGAATTAATTAATGCTCCATTAATTAACAAATAAAATAATGAGAGGAAAAGCATATTGTTGAGAATTCAAAATTTATTTTGACGAAAACAATATATGTAATTTAATTTACTCTTAAATAAACAAATAAATAGGAATTAAAAAAAATTGTAATAATAAAGTTACATATATAGTTTTAAATATGTAAATCATAATTTAAATTAGGATTAAATATGTTTTTGGTCACTAAACTTTAGCGATAATTCATTTTTAGTTACTAAACTTTAAAAAGTTCGTTTTTAGTCCCTAAACTTTAATAAAAACCGCATTTTCCGTCCTTCTGTTAACAAACCCTACATTTATTAATATAAATTGCAGTAGCTGGTAAACATTGTTTAATAGTTTTATAGATTTAGATTTCGGCCACAAATTGTTCTCCAGGTATATTCGCTAAATATTTAACATCAATTTCATGTTCAAGCCCTCCTTCTAGCATTTTTAAGAATAATTTTTTTGCCAATTACTCCCTCCATCCCAAAATGTAAGACTCTCTAGAGAGTTTTTGCTTGTCTCATTTTATAGGACCATTTGAGAATTTTTGTGCTTATTTAATTTTATTTTACCATAATACCATTGCTATTCAACCAATTTTGATGAATCCAAAACATAATAAATAAAGTAAATAAATGAACAACATTAATTAAAAGAGAGAGATAGTGAGGTGATAGAAAGATATAGAAAGCGTAAATTTGGAAACTAATGCTTTTTGTTAGACAAATTTAATGCATTTAACTAAATTAGCCACTTTTGTTAATTCTCGCAATATTGGTCGATTGGGTCTTACATTTTGGGACGGAGGGAGTATAATACTACTTCTCTATTTTCCCCACATGCCAATTGTTAATTATAAGCTATAATGAACACACATTCAAATACTTTAGCAAAAATTTATTTTTCATAAATAATAGGTCTATTGCAATAATAATAATATAGGTTACATATTATTACTATAAATTGCAGTAGCTAGTAAAGATTGTTTAGTAGTTTTATAGATTTAGATTTTGGCCACAAATTGTTCTCCATGTATATTTGCTAAAAATTTAACATCAATTTCGTGTTTAAGTTGGGTTTCACCAGAAGAGCCAACCAAAATGGTGTGTTGTCCAATGACCAAGTTTCTTTTTCATCACTATCCACATTACTTAGCAATTGACATATATCTATTTTGGCTGTCACAAACTCTGTCATTCCCACTACAACTTGTACTCTTTCAAAATAATGTAAATATGTTATTTTCATGTAACACTAAAGAACAGTAGTATATGCATAAAAAAAAGAAAAATAACATAGAAAAAGAAAAAATGGGAAAAACTACAATGTAAAGCAAATGTCATAGAAAAAATAAAAATAAAAAAAAACGAAGCAAAAACTGCACATTGCAGTTTCAAACCCATGACCCCCAATAATAAGTAGGACAAACACCACTAGATTACACCTATTCTATTGAAAATATTTGCACATTATACATATTAGTAGTAGACTTTTGCGGAGAAGGAGGGAGGGCCCCCTATCCCCCCTTGCATCCGTCCCTATAAAAAAGTTATTTCTAGTTCTTATATGTGTCCGTCATTTTCAGATCAGTCCCTGTAATCAATTCAATATACTAACCGTGTTAATTTCATCAAACGTGGCTAACAGAACCTTTGTGAGCCAATCAATGACAAACACATCGACGGTTGACATGGAAATTAATTAATCCCTAATTTCCTATACATGTTTTATTTTTTGTTTTAGTCCCTATATATAATAATATACTTATCTTTTGTTTTAGTCCTTATACATATTATATACATATTTTTCGTTTCAGTCTCTATACTTGTTTTTTCATTTTGGCAGGGAATAACGATAAGATAACGGAAGGACTAAAAGTATTGACGGAGACACATATAAGGACTAAAAATAATATTTTTTACGTGTATATATATATATATATATATATAAAGACTAAAACTAAAATGAAGGGCACATCACACATATAAGGACTAAATGATTAATTTAACCTTAAATTTATTAATCTTTTAGTCTATTACTATTACCAAAAAAAAATAGATATCTTACGGTAATAACATTTTATCAATTTCATTACATACTTTTTGTTATGTTGAATGTTCTATTCTTCTCGAAACAGGAAAAGCAATGGCATATAAACCTATGTCTTCGAAATGCAACTCTCTTGGTGTCTCTCATACTTTGCTCATAAACCCTATTGGTACGAGTTAATGTAAGAGATTGTTTATTTTATTTTAATTTATTTCATATTCTTTTGTTGCAAAAAAAGAACAAACGGGATAAGATAAAATCCATAAATGATGAGATGTTAAGTAGATATAGATATAGCCGCTTTTATTCGTTAAGTACGTTAAAGTCGGATTGTACGGATAAGAGTTATCCTCCTCCTAAAGAATTGTAATAATTAGTGAAGATAAAGTTCACAATATTATCTTTCTCTATGTTCATGTAAATTAATTAGGGTTCGCCGAAATCTTTCATTCAATAGCTTTGGTTTTGTTGAGATGTCATTCCATTGCGTTAATGTTATTTCGTTTATGTTTATGTTTCTAACTAATGACATGTTATTTACTGGACTGAGACTACCATTGAGGCATTGACTAGTGATGTTCATAGAATGAATTGCATTCGTTTCTCATCATCTAACTCTAAACTTAAATCTTTAGACTCAACTTGACCCTAAATAGCAATAAACCAAACAATAATATATATAGGGTCTAATTAAAGCAGAGCCAAAGGTGATAAAATTGAGTTGGCCCAAAATTATATTTTGATAACTTATTATGAATAAAATATTACTTATAACACACTCTAAATACAGTTTGCAACTAAATTAAATGCTAAAATCTTAAGATTGATATGTAATAGCATAATAGTAATCTTAAGGTCTGACAACATATTTATGAATTTAAATTCCCTTGGAAGAAGAAAATTATATATGAGAAGACGACTTAATATATTTAACCAACTTAAAAGGATCGTACTCATCGGATCTTATTTGATTTAATCCCTTAAAATTATAACATTAAAAAAGTAGAAATTACGTCAATGAAATTTTTTATGAAATGTGTCAAATAAGGATAAAAAACAAACTTTACTGGTTATGTGACGTGGACGGATCACGAACACCGCTTCCATTGACAACAGTAGTAAGCTAAGAAGCTTTGATCTTCTATTTTTTATCTGTACTTCCGAAGCCATTGCCATTTTATCTTAGTGATTTGGAAAATAAAAAGTATATATTGTTAGTTCTTTTTAGCTCTTTATTATTTTTTTAGTTCGTAGGAAAATAAAACAATTGAGCTACATGTTTGTGCTACATGCGTTCACCAACTTAACTACATACATGACTAGCAATAATTTCAAAGAGAAATTTATACCCGAAAAATTAATTTTTTACTTTAATAATAAGATTAGAGGATTGGGGAGTCTCCTCTTACGTCCCTATTTCCTCGGTTGTTTCAAGTTTCTTTTTGATCCATTGTCTGTTGTTACTTAAATGGGATCTATGAGCGAGGAAGGATGGATCTGAGACCTGAAATGGCGCCATCAGCTTTTTGCTTGGGAAGAACCTATTCTTATTGAGATGATGTACTTCTTTTACTCCCTCTTCAAGTTCTTGTGATGGTTTGTTAACATTTTCTCAAGAATGTGTGCGGAAGCTTTATGATTGAGCACAAGGAAGAAGACAATCTCGCAGAGATGGAGAGAAAAGGGAACCGAATATGCTTTTGCCTTTAATTAAAAGAACTGAATTAAAAAATGTAATGACAAACTATGGCTTATATATAAGCTTTCTAAACAGATGATAGAAAAGAAAGAAAACAGTAAAAACAGAAAATAACTGTAAACAGAAAACGTGAAAATTGATACAACATAAGGACTAAACAGCAATACTTAAAAGACTTAAGTAGCTTCAGATAGAATTAGAAAATTGCTCATTGGTCCTTCCTTCATCATTCCTTAAGCTTATTGTTTCCTTTCTCAGGCGCTTGCTTTCTGCTTGTTCTTCATTCTTCGACAGCCTCCCACAAGTTGGAATGTATATATTTTTCATTCCAAGCTTGGATTCAGCTTCCTCAAAAGGTCCTTTGGCAAGTCCTTTGGTGAATATATTCGCCACTTGTGAGGTGTTTCGAATTGTCATAAGGCGCACAATTCCTTTCTCTACAGCATCTCTGACTATATGGCAATCTAGTTCTATATGTTTGGTGCGTTCATGGAAGACGGGGTTGTTGCCAATATGAACAGCTGACTAGTTATCACAAAAAAGAGGAATAGGTAGGTTAGGGGTGATATGAAAGTCTTTGAAGAGTTTCAATAGCCATTTTACTTCACATGTGGCATGTGCAATAGCACGGTATTCTGCCTCTGAAGACGACTTGGATGGCGTTTTCTGCTTCTTGTTTTTCCATGAGACTAAAGAAGATCCCACGAAAAAGCAATAACCGGTTGTAGACTTCCTTGAATCCACACATCCTCCCCAATCTGCATCAGTAAAACCTCGAAGGGACAGGTCTGGATCAGCAGGAAAGAAAAGCCCCTTTCCTGGTGTCTTTTTGATGAACCTGATAATCTTCATTGGTCCTTGGTGGTGTGTCTCTGTTGGTTGCTGCATGAACTGACTGAGATGATTCACCGCATAGCATACATTTGGCCTACTGTGCGTGAGATAGAGAAGTTTCCCTATCAGCCTTCTGAAGCTCTCTGGATCTGTCATAGGATTTCCTTGATGCTTGCTGTACTTAACCTTGTTGTCAATGGGCGTGTTGCAAGGTTTTGCATTCATAAGACCCGCGTCCTTTAGAATGCCCATGGCATATTTTCTCTGGTTTAAATTGATTCCCTTGTTTGTCCTTGCTAGTTCCATGCCCAGAAAGTATTTTGCGTCTCCTAGATCCTTTATGCTGAATTTTCTGTCCAATTCTTCCTTGATCTTCTCAATTTCTGCAGCATCATTTCCAGCAAGGAGGAGGTCATCTACATAAATCAGAATAAAAGTTAGAGATGTTAATGTCTTCTTTGAAAATAGTGAATAATCAGACATAGATTGAGTGTATCCAAGCTGAGTTAGAAAAGAGCATTGTTTGTGATTCCACTCCCAACTGGCTTGCTTTAATCCATATAAGGATTTCTTTAACTTGCATACAATTTTTGGATCTCCTATTTCAAGACCCTGTGGCAGTTCCATGTATACTTCTTCCTTGAGTTCCCCATGAAGAAAAGTTGTGTTGACATCGAGTTGCTTGAGGATCCAGCCTTTTGCAGCAACTAGAGTAAGGAGGATCCTTATTGTGGACATTCTGACCACAGGACTGAAGGTGTCTGTGTAGTGAAGACCTTGAGTGTGAGTAAACCCTCTTGCTAAGCTTCCATCTGCCTTTCTTTTTGTTTTAAAAATCCATTTGCAAGTCACTGTTTTCTTGTCAGCAGGCAGCCTTGCTAGTTCCCAAGTCTTGTTTTGTTCATGGGCTGCAAGTTCACTTCTGATAGCTTCTCTCCAACATTCTTGTTGTAGTGCTTGTTGATAACTTGTGGGATCTGAATCTGAAGAGATATTTAGGCAGAAGTGTCTGAATTGTTTTGACAACTTTGCATATCCCACATAGTTGGTTATGGGATATAAAGTTTTCTCAGGTTTTTCTTCCTTTTGTAGACAGGTGATAGAACTCCCTTCTTCTGATGAGTTGTCACCAGTTATGCTCCATTCATAATCTTTCAGATGTTGTGGTGCCCTCCTTTCTATGGTTGGTCTTCTACTATCTTCTATTGCTCTAACTTCAGCAGCCTTCTCTTGTTCTGCAACTTCTTCTTCCTCGATTTCCATGTATTGTGTTCTCAGGTTGGCCAAAGGATCTTCTGTGAAACTTTGATTAACTGCCTCAACTTGCATCTGTTTTTCTATAAAAGGGAAAACATCTTCATAGAATTTCACATTCCTGCTAACAAAAGTTTCCCTATTGTTCAGATCAAATAATATAGCACCTTTCATTCCTTGTTTATATCCTAAGAACATACATTTTCTGGCCCTACTATCAAGTTTCTTTCTGTTCTTAGATAGGGTAGCAGCATAGCATAGACAACCAAAACATTTGAGATGATTCATGTTGGCAATTTCATTATGTATTACATGATAAGGAGAAATGTTAGTAGTTTGCTTACTGAGCAACCTGTTTATTAAGAAGACAACATGAGAAATGGCATAAGTCCAGAAAACTTTAGGGATGTTGGACTGATGTAAGAGATCCCTTGCCACGGAAAAAATGTGTTGGTGCTTCCTCTCTACCCTGCCATTTTGCTCAGCACACTCCACACATGAGGTTTGATGAAGAACTCCCTTGAAAGCATAAAAAATTGTCAACTTAAATTCATGACCATTATCACTTCTTATACATTTAATAGTGGTGTTATGCTGATTTTCAATTAAAGACACAAAGGATTTTACAAGATCAGATGTTTCAGCCTTTGATTTCATGAAAAACACCCATGCATGTCTACTGTGATCATCTACAACAGTTAGGAAGAATCTATGACCAAAGATTGAAGGAATAGACAAAGGACCCCAAATATCAACATGTATAAGATCAAAAACAGCAGATGCAATACTATCACTTCTTTTATATGAACTCCTTCTGTATCTAGAAGAGTGACAAACATCACAAGGAACAGAATTTTTATTTGCAGTAATGCAAGGATAATACTGTTTTGGCTTATTCATTCTACTTATAGGTGGATGACCAAGCCTAACATGCCAAATGTTTGTCTTATCTACTTTAAAAGAATTAATGGTCGAAGATGTAACAATGTTTGTTGATCCATCTAAAGCATATAAACCATTCTTTACACTAGCAGCACCAATCTTCCTCAAGGTAATTTGATCCTACACAAGACAATCACTTTTAGTGAATACCAATTGACATAATAGGTCTGCAGTTAACTTAGAAATAGTTAAAAGGTTAAACTCAAAAGATGGAATGAATAGAACATCATTTAAATAAAAGTCCTTGGAGAATATGATAGTTCCAGCCAAGGAAGCCTTCACATACTCTCCATTGGGTAACTTAACAGATATGGATCTGATTCTCTTGATGGATTGGAAATTCTTAAGGGAGTGACACACATGATCTGTAGCTCCCGTATCAATTATCCATCTAGAGCCTTTATAAATAGGGAGCAAGGCATTGAAACTACCTTGATCACTCTTACTTTGTTGAGCTGATTTGTTGTGAAATTGTTTGGACTCAGCTTTGATCTGATTTATGCTGTGAGATGTGTTGTTACTTGCTTCCTGCAAAATGGCCAAGATGGCTTTCTTCTGATCGGGTGAAAAATCAAAAATGCATTCATCACTAGCAGCTGCTTCTTGGTATCCGAGTCATCTTCACTGTTTCCTGAGTTGTCTTCATCAGCAACACAGTTGTTGATTGAGCCATTCTTCTTCAGGTGCCCAGGAAAACCAAATTTCTTGAAGCATGTCTCTGCAGTATGCCCAACCTTCTTATAGTGAGTACAGATCTTGCTTGCATAACTCCCTCCTTTTGAGTCCTTAAACTTGTTCTTTCCTTTTAATTTCTTCTTTTCAGAGAAGTTAGCATTGAATAGGACCTTTGATTCTTCAGCACTTTCATCCATTTGTCTTTCTTGCTGGCATAAAAGATTGCAAGCCTTTTCTACATCAGGTAGAGGGGACATAATCATGATTTGAGACCTCACATTGGCGAAAGATTCATTAAGACCTCTTAGGAACATGATCACATAATCATTTTCCTTTTGAGCTATGATTGTGAGAATGAGGGTGCAAGAATAGGTGACAGCGCATAAGCATTGTGGAATAGGTCTGAAGCTATCAAGTTCAAGACGAAGTTTCTCCATACGGGTAAAATACTCAGAGATTGTTTGTTCTCCTTGATGAAGGTTGTAGAGATCTCCTTGAATAGCAGCAATTCTGAAAGCGTTTGCTTGATGAAATTTTCTTCTCAAATTCTCCCATATTTCCTTTGTTGTGTCTAACCAGATAACACTTTCTGATATAGAAGGACTTAAAGTTTGATTAATCCAGGCTATAACCAAAGAATTACATCTGTCCCAAGCTGCAAAGTTATCATCATCTTCCTTTGGCTTGGGTAGATTTCCATTGATGAATTGGAGCTTGTTCTTGATTTTAAGAGCAAAATAGATGGCTCTCGACCAAGCATGGTATTTCGGTCCATTTAGGATGACGGGAATCAAGGGTGTTCCAGGGTTTTCACTTGGATGGACGAGTAGAGGACTCGACACATCAATGGTGGTTTTCGCCATAGAAACATAAAAAAAATCAAACAATCCAAAAAATGCAAGACGAAAGAAAAGAAACCAAGAAAAGGAGAAGCAAGAGAGAAGAATCACAAACAGATATGTCCAAGGATCTTCATTCAAACCAAGGCTCGAGATATCATGTTAACATTTTCTCAAGAATGAGTGCGGAATCTTCATGATTGAGCACAAGGAAGAAGACAATCTCGCAGAGATGGAGAGAAAAGGGAACTGAATATGCTTTTGCCTTTTATTAAAAGAACTGAATTAAAAAAATGTAATGACAAACTATGGCTTATATATAAGCCTTCTAAACAGATGATAGAAAAGAAAGAAAACAGTAAAAACAGAAAATAAATGTAAACAGAAAACGTGAAAATTGATACAACATAAGGACTTAACAACAATACTTAAAAGACTTAAGTAGCTTCAGATAGAATTAGAAAATTGCTCATTGGTCCTTCCTTCAGCTTCTTGTTTCCTTTCTCTGGCGCTTGCTTTCTGCTTCCTTATACTACAACTTCTTCTTGTTCTTTATTCTTCAACATGGTTGGAAATGTGCCTTTGACAGCTCTAATTCCTATTTTTGTAAAGGGGCCTATGACTGGATCTATTCCTATATGGCTTCCTCTCAAGTCAATCTTCCAATCCTGCAATGCTTGAAATGTTTTTGGAATTATTTGGCACCTTAAAAATGTCAGATTTTCTGCTGGTGTGTTCTCTTGGATAAATTTCCTTCCAAAGAAAACTTGTATCAACGGGGTGTTTCTTTATCTCTTGAAGCATGTTTATGCTATTTTTGTGCTATATCTATTGAATCTGGAATCCATCTTTTCTCTGAATGCAGTTTTTCTAGACTCATTTGGAAAAAGTCTTTAGGTGGTTGGGTATCACTTTCCCAGATTCTTGGGATTACATACAAATTTTTCATGCAATCTGTCTTTTGGTTAATGGGAAACATCATATTAGCGTAATTTGTATGATTTGGAGCTGTGTATTGTGGGTAATATAGAACGGTAGAAATGCAAAGACTTTTAAGCAGGAATATGCTGTTGTTGAAGAGGTCTTTAATTCAATTCAATTCATGTCTTGGAGGTGGTTTCTATAAAAAACAAGCAATTCTCATTTGGTTTTCTCTGACTGGTTCTCAAACCCAGTAGCAACCATTAAGCACAACATCTGATTTATTGGGGGTCTTCTTTTGGAGTTAAGTACAACATCAATATTCCATATTATTATTTTGTTCTAGAATACTATGAAGAAATTCAAGTTTTAATGCTTCTGCTTTATGATTTAATTTATAATGATAATTGAAGAATAGAAGGCTCTTGATGATGAGTATAAAGTTCTTCTTGAGTTTCCTTTAATGGTGAACATAAAGTTTCACTTATGTATTTAAATATAAGAAAGTTTTGTGTTAATATTGATTATTATTGTGTTCTTGATTAAGAGTTGTTAGTCTAATTATTGGAATGTTTTTTATACCAATTAGTGGTTTGAGAATTAATTTGGAATTTATTTCATAATATTTCGTGATATCGATTAATATTCCATATTATTATTTTGTTCTAGAATACTATGAAGAATTTGAAGTTTTAATGCTTCCGTGATATGATTTCATTTATAATTATAATTAAAGAAATAAAAGGCTCTTGATGATGAGTATAAAGTTATTCCTGAGTTTCCTTTAGTGATGAACATAAAGTTTCCCTTATGTATTTAAATATAAGTTTGGCGCATCATGTAACTGCAAGAAGCAATTGTTATAGCATTTACTAATTGCAGTTCTTCATCTTCGTCGCGAATTCGAATTTGAAAATCGCATTTTGTTATGGACCTAACCCGCAAGAGAGGCACGTGCTATGCCTACGTGGGTGGCTTAAGTCATAGGCACCATGTCGTGTTCACCATGACATGGGCACCTGACTTAAGGCTTGGGGAGTTCCACCCCACGTGGGGTCGGTTACAGATTTGTACTTACCACCGCAATTCACGGGGATATGACAATGACAGCTTTGACTTTAGTAGCCTAAAGAGCTCTATAAATACTTGTAACCTATCTTCATTTGGTACGCTTTTACTAATCACTTGATAACTGGGTTACCCTCACTGTGAGAACTTATTGATTTGACCGTCGGAGTGCTTGCAGGTACCCCTCACCGCCAGGTGAGTGGCCGAACATCGAAAACCATCGTACCGGAGGCCAAAATGGAGGTCTTGGCCGCCATGCTTAGTTCATGACAAATCATTAATGCCGTCTGTGGGAAGAAATTTGTTCTTCTCCAATTTATTCATCTTATATCCTCTTTTTTCTAGTTTTCGCAGGGAGAAGACTTTCAGAGTCCAGAAAACCTAATCTTTTCGCTTGATCTAATCACTTTCCACCACTTGATAAGGTGAATTCTGGAAAGTTAATTGGTGGAAACATGGTTTCAACCGATTAACTGCTGGAAGCATGGTTTTTGACCAATTAACTGAACAGATATAAGTTTTCTTGGCGTTTCTGTTAGGCGTACAATCTGATTTTAGCATATTAACATGCTTTTACCCACCATTCTCTTGTGTTTAACTCCATCAATATCTTTGCACAAACTTATCAAATTCTATGACAAGAATAATTGTTACATTTGCATGAAAGCATGCAACAACCTACACTAACAAGTGGTTAAATTGTAGCAAGACGGTGAACACAAGAAGGAAGAATCAAGCTGCCAAGGGAACCTCTGCTCGTGGCGGAGAACTACCAGAAAAATAGGCTTCCGCAAATGGACCTCCTCCACGCCAACAAGAGGAACTCAAAATTGCTATCCAGCAATGTCAGAACAAAGGATGGTGACCATTGAGGATAGGCTGAATGACCTCAAAGAGATGATTTAAAAGCAAGCTGAAGAGATTGAGAAAATGAATAAGGAGCGTAAAGCTTGGCAAAAGCAACAGCTGGAGTTCCAGACAATCCTGGTGAACCTCGGCTTAGGACAACGAGTTCCTCCACGACAAGAGAATCAGCGAGATTGACACAACCAACATGATGAAAAACAAGTCTCCATGGTGGTACCGCAAAATCCCGCCGTCTCAGCCCGCCAACCTTCCTCCTCGCTTCCATGAGATTGACCAAGGAGAGCGGGTTGCAGAAAATGACATTCATGTTGATGGATGTCACAACCCATTTGTTCCAGAGATAATAATGAACTTTGAAATGCCAGCAAATTTTAAATTTGCGATGCAAATTGACACGTATGATGGGACCACTGACCCCAAGACCATATCGAGATATTCCAGCAAACTATGGTTTTTCAAGGAGCTAAGGAGCCTGTGATATGTCGGGCTTTCCCGTTGACATTGAAGGCCGCCACGCGGAGATGGTTCTCGTCACTACCAGCGATATCCATCGCGGGATGGAAGGCACTCAAATACAAGTTTGTCTCAAATTTCACAAGCAGTAAACAACAATTCAAAACAGAACACCATCTGGAAAGGATAAAGCAGAAGCCTGACGAGCTTTATGAGACTACATCATCAGCTCTAATGCAGAGTCCCTAGAGGTACGTGATGTCGCGCCTAATATGATGTTGTATTTTCTTTGACAGGGCTTGAAGCCAGGAGGATTTTCCAAAGACTTGGTAGGAGAAAAGCCCAAAAGCATGGAAGAGTTAAAACAACGAGCTGAGAAGTGGATCCAGATTGAAGAATGGGTCCGAAAAAACAAGGCTGATAATCAAGCCGCGAAACAAGAGCGAGATAAAAAAGACAAGGGAAAGGCGACTTACGGTGAGAAGTCCAGGGACAGTAAGAAGACTTATGACCGAAGTGTCAGACCTCCCAGGGGAGCTTACTCTAATTATGCCCCCCTTACAATGCCACCTTCAAGGGTATACAAGGAAATCATGTACTCGGAGCTCAAAGATAGACCCCCGCCACTACGGTCGCAATCAAAGAACAAAGATAAATTTTGCTTGTATCATAAAGATCACGGGAACTATACTAATGAATGCATCCACCTTAAGGACGCTATAGAGAAACTAATCACGCATGGAAAATTTAAGCAATTTGTCCAGAAGAATGACGAGGGGACATCTCAAGGTAGGAGCTCGTCACCTTCCAGAAGGCGTGGTTCTAGCCCCGGGAACAGGGATTCTGATCAAGGGTGAGATGAGAGGCGACGATCGAGATCTCGTAGCCCTAGGCGACATGATAACACGACCTCAAAGGGCGTCATAAACGTGATTGCAGGGGGATTAGATCAGGCAGAGCCATTGGAATCGTCGAGAAAGAAAACCCGAGATGAAAGGGATTATTGCATGGCTGTCAAGGCAATGAGGAGAATGACGCTCACATTTCAGAAGACGACTTGCCAATAGACAACACGGGATCAAATGCCCCTCTAGTCATCTCAGCTAGAATGGCGGGGTATGAAGTCAAGAGACTGTTCGTCGATCAAGGGAGCTCGGCCGACGTTATGTTCTGGGATCTTTTCCAGAAGCTGGGTCTGACCGAAAAAGACTTGATCGCACACAAAGGAAACTTGATCGGATTTACAGGAGATAGTATCTCCCCCAAAGGTTACGTGAAGATGAAGGTGACCTTCTCAGGTAGGGGAGGAAGCCGATCAGTGGAAGTAAAATTCCTAGTTGTTAACTGTCCATTGGCGTACAACGCTATCCTGGGTAGGCCAACTTTGAATGCATTAGGAGTCGTGGTGTCAACCCTGCATATGGCAATGAAGTTCCCAAGTGATAGAGACGACATTGTCACAGTGCGGGGTAAAGGCATGGAATCCCAGCTCTACTATTTGGAGAGCTTAAAGATAACAAAAGCTGCCCGGCACAAGAAAAAGAAGAGCAAAAAGAAGATCCCAAAAAAGATGCAAAAGGGAATCAAAAATTTGTTAGACAAGATGATGCAGTTATGTTGACGGACCTTGATCCAAGAGAGGAGTTCCAACATCAACAACCAAAACTAGAAGGCGACTCAGTCGAGACACAAGTCGGCGACAAACCTGAACAAGTAGTTAAAGTCGGGAAAAATTTACCTGCTAATGTTATAAAAAATATGACAAAGGTATTGCAGGATAACAAAGATATTTTTGCTTGGGTCGCATCGGATATGTCAGGGGTGGACCCAGAATTTTGATGCCACCGGCTTGCAATTCGGGAAGGGTCAAAGCCAATTGCCCAGAAGAAAAGGAGAATGGGCTAAGAAAGAGCAACAGCCATTGAAGCCCAGGTCAACAAGCTGCTCAACGCGGGATTCATCTGCGAGATACAGTACTCAGACTGGCTTTCCAATGTCGTTATGGTCAAGAAGGCGAACAACAAATGGAGGATGTGCACTGACTACACAGACCTAAACAAGGCTTGTTCGAAGGACCCCTTCCCACTTCCCTGCATTGATAAATTGGTAGACAATTCTGCTGGTTATTGGTACCTCTCATTTCTAGAGGCCTATTCAGGATTTAATCAAATACACATGAACCCCGATGATCAGGATAAGACGTCTTTTATTACTGATCTCGGGGTATTATGCTACAATGTGATGCCTTTTGGTTTAAAGAATGCAGGGGCGACGTACCAGCGGATGATGGATAAAGTCTTTGCCGAGATGAGGGGCAAGGAGGTGGAGGTGTACATAGACGATATGATCGTCAAGACCAAGGATGGTGAAGACCCATCCAAGGACCTGGAATCCGTATTTCAACGCCTACGATGGTATAACTTACGACTTAATCCTCTATAATGTACATTTGATGCGGAAGCAAGAAAGTTTCTGAGCTTCATGCTCACGAGTCGCGGCATAGAGGCAAATCCAGATAAATTTCGGGCAATCCTAGAAATGGAAAGCCCAAAGTCGGTAAAAGATGTACAAGAGCTTACTGGGAGGATTGCAGCTTTGTCGCACTTTCTCCCGACATCAGCAAAACGTTGCCTCCCAGTGTTCAAAATCCGTAAGAAGCAAGACTCATTCAAATGGACCCAGGAGTGTAAAGATGCCTTCCAAGAAGTCAAAGCCTCCCTGGCATCTCCTCCCGTTTTGACAAAACCAACCTTGGGCGATACATTGGTAGTATATCTTGTGGTAGCAAACGAAGCCGTGAGTGTCGTATTGGTCCGAGAGGAGGGCAAGGAGAAATTGCCTATTTACTTTGTTTCCAGGGCTTTACAGGGCGCCGAGGTAAACTACCAAAGACTTGAAAAGTAGCTTTTGTGCTGTTGATAGCTTCTAGGAAGTTGCGCCCATATTTCCAATGTTATCCAATTCTAGTTAGAACCAATCAACTAATACGGCAGATATTGCACAAGCCAGACTTGGCCGGGAGGATGCTGTCATGGGCCATTGAACTAACCCAGTATGATATATCGTATGAACCGCGGCTTGCAATGAAGGCGCAAGTCCTAGCTGACTTTCTGGCAGAAATGACGCATCCCGGGGAATGTATGATATATGTCGATGGCTCGTCAAACACTAAAGGATGTGGCGCACGTATGATCCTTGAAAACACGGATGGCTTGGCAATCGAGTATTCTTTGAAATTTGAATCCCCGACATCAAATAATCTGGATGACTATGAAGCCTTCCTTGCTGGAATATGGATGGCCAAAGAGTTGGGGGAAAATGTTGTCACCATTTGCTTAGACTCAAGGCTGGTTGTTTCTCAGATTAAGGGAGAATACCAGGCAAAGGAACCTATAATGCAGAAGTATCTCGCCAAAGTACAAGATGCTCTGGTGGGATTATCCAAGTTTGAGATCAGACATATTTCGAGAGAAGAAAATGCATGTTCAGACCTTCTCTTCAAGCTCGCCAGCATAAAGAAGGCATCAAATTACCACTCAGTGGTAGAGGAGGTAATCCCCTATCCCAGTCTAACTTTGCAAGTGCAAGAAGTTGACTGGAGAACATCCTTAATCGATTATATCGAAAGGGGAATCACACCAGAAGGACACAAAAAATCTACACAGATAATCAAAAAGGCAACAAGGTTTGCAGTGATTGAAGGCCACTTATTTAGGAAGAGGATCTCAATCCCACTCCTGAAGTGTATCGGTCCAGAGGAGGTCTGGTACGTGTTGGCCGAGATACATGAAGGAAGCTTTGGACATCATGTTGGGGCCAAATCTTTAGCCAGAAAAGCTTTGAGTGCGGGGTACTTCTGGCCGACAATGCAGGAAGATGCAACTAATCACGTGAAAAAATGCAAACAATGCCAACGTCATGCTAACATCCCGCCGGAAGAGCTGCATACCCTTTCAGCGCCATGGCCATTCGATATGTGGGGAATGGACATCTTGGGAACCATTCATAAAGCCTCGGGACAATTGAAACACTTGGTGGTAGCGGTGGATTATTTCACCAAATGGGTTGAAGCAGAACCTCTAGCCACCATTACTTCAGCAAGAGTGCAAGCCTTCACATTCAAAACAATCATATGTCGCTTTGGGATTCTGGTCGAGATTGTCATAGACAATTGGACTCAATTTACAGGAAGTCAGTTCAGAGAGCTCTTGGAGGGGCTGCAGATTCGACATCATCTTTCAAGTATTGAGCATCCCTAGACAAATGGACAGGCTGAAGCAGCTAATAAAATTTTCTTGAACGGCTTTAAAATGCGACTTGAGGATGCAAAGGGAGCATGGGTTGATAATCTGTATCAGGTACTATGGAGTTATAGAACCACCCCGCAGATTACCACGGGAGAAACTCCCTTTCGGCTTGTATACAGAGCGGATGCAGTAATCCCGATAGAGATCGGTGAACCATCGTGGAGGGTTATGCACACTCCACAAAACAACGAAGAAGTCCCGAGAGAAGAACTAGATCTCGCCGATGAAGTTCGCGAGTTGGCACGATTAACCGAAATGTAAAGAAACTAGCGAGTTGCACAAAGGTATGACGCCAAGGTCGTGAAACGCGGGTTTGCGGTAAACGATCTTGTGTTAAGAAGGGCCAGCATTGGTCTAAAGAATGCAAAAGATGGGAAACTGGCAGCGAGCTGGGAAGACCCTTATCGGGTTATAAGAAGTACACGAAAAGGTGCATATGCCGTAGAAACTTTACAAGGAAGAGAATTGCCGCGGACCTTCAATGCCGCGGATCTAAGGAGATACTACAGTTAAAGACTAGTGTGTTCATTTATGTTCCAGCCAATGTTGTATTCCAAGTTTTCATGTATAGTTTCTGTAAGGGGTACTCTTTTAACTTGGGTTTTATCCCTAAGGAGGGTTTTCACTTGAAGGTTTTAATGAGGTCCCAGGTTTGGTAACCTAATCACATAGTGAATAAGAATGAGAATTTGTCAAATTTTGAGATTTCAGTTGCATACATTCGACAATTACAATTGAAAAAAGCGTTCGCAAGGATTAAAGATCCCAACTTGGGCGATATGCACCGACAAGATGGCCACAGGCCTTGAAGTACTTCAAAAGGGTCAAAGATCCCAATAGGGAGACACGCCCCAATGAGATGGCAATAGGCCTTAAAGTACTTCAAAAGGGTCAAAGACCCCAATAAGGCGACACGCCCCAACGAGATGGCCACATGCCTTGAAGTACTTCAAAAGGGTCAAAGACCCCAATAGGGCGACACGCCCCAACGAGATGGTCACAGGCCTTGAAGTACTTCAAAAGGATCAAAGATCCCAATAGGGTGACACGCCACAACGAGATGGCCACAAACCTTGAAGTACTTCAAAAGGGTCAAAGACCCCAATAGGGCGACATGCCCCAACGAGATGGCCATAGGCCTTGAAGTACTTCAAAAGGATCAAAGAGCCCAATAGGGCGACACGCCCCAACAAGATGGCTATAGGCCTTGAAGTACTTCAAAAGGGTCAAAGACCCCAATAGGGTGACACGCCCCAACGAGATGGCCACGAGCCTTGAAATACTTTAAAAGGGTCAAAGACCCCAGCAGGGCGACATACAACGTTATACCTACATATGGCAAATACAAGAATACTTACTCAAACAAGTTAACTGTTACAGTATTGATGAAATTTAAGGTGAATTACGAAACAGAAATTGCTATGGAGATATAAAGGACGAACAAACGTCATTAAAAATTTAACATTACAAAAGAAAGGATGGTCAACACGTCAGCAAATTGTTCATAAAACAATAAACCTAACTATTACAAAAATAAAGCTCAAGGCTCAGCATGGGCAGAAGGAGACTTGGCGGGAGTAGCTTCTTCATCTTCGGCCGACGTTGGCGATAGTGAATAATCAGCATGAGGGTCAAAAGTTTCTAACTCGGGGTCGTTAAGGTCGACACAGGTAAGCAGATCGTTGTCATAATCTAACAACTTACCACCCTCGACCTCGTGAAGTGGGTGTATCCCCTGAAGTTGTACCCTCGGGTTTAGAAACTCCTCCTGCTTAAGGCAGCTGGAGAACGCCATGTAGGCACAATTAGAAATTAGTTGTCCTTGTTGTCGGACCTCGGGCTTCAGCTTGTTGTTGTTAGACTTCAACGACGCCTTGTCTGCGATCAACTGATCTCGGACCTAGGATAGAAGTCTGTTCTCCCCGCGGAGTGAAGTCACCTCCTCTTGGGCCTTGGAAAAGGCGACTTGAATCTCTTTCTTCTCCTATGAAAGCTTGATATTCTCCAACTTCAATTGCTCAAAGTTTGAGGCTGCGCCCAAAGTTCAGCTTGAGAAGCCTTCAATGAATCCCGCTCTTTGGTAAGAGCCTGAATCTGTTTCTCCGCAGCGGATTTTGTGGCCTGCAACTTCTGCTCTAGGTCGGCGGTGAGGTTGGGCTTCTCCAACTCGTCATGGAAGAAACTCAGCAGAGCTGATTGACGAGTCATCCAGCCCAGAGCCTCAGCGACATTGGCCTGCAAGATAAAAAGAAAAACGTGTTAAACACACAAAGTCGAGAAGTAAGAAGCATATAAATAAAAAAAAGACTAACCAACACCCAACACACCTTCAATACAGGGCGGGGAAGCTCGTTGAAGAACTCCCAATGATTAAAGGAAACAATGGGGGCCTTGAAGCCTTCCTATTGAGAAGAAGACGACAATCCCATACCAGGGGTGGGGCCTGTGAGAATTAAACCAAGCAGGATCAGCGACTTCGTAAGGTCAACGAATTTGCAAATTAATATCGCACAGTCCAAGAAAAAGGAAAAAGGAATGATCACGACATAAACACTACTCAACTAACCTCTCTTTAGTTTCAAGGCCAGGCCAATAGTCTTCGCCTCCTCGTCATCATCCAAGATAGATATCTCGTATTGAGGGGTAGGGTGGACTGTTTCCAACCCTTGGGAAGCAGGGGCTGGAGACGCTTGGCGAGTCTGGAGGACGAGTTTCCTCTTTTTGATGACTTGGGTGTCAGGGTGAGCCCCAGAGGTCGCAGCAGCACCAGCAGTAACAGTAGCGAGACCCTGGGGGACCCTTGGGTACTGAACCCCGTGATCAGTGAGCAGCTCAAGCTCCAAGTTCTGAAGATGGGCCTCCTTGTTCCCCTTCTTGGTCATGGCACCTTTCTTCTTCATCATTTGG